>CM030358.1:225818756-226433756 GCA_017893485.1 Hemerocallis citrina | reverse complement strand
CCATTTTTAAAATATAGTAAAATATTTGAGGTCTTATTAATGTAGTTAGATAGGACCATAAGTTACCAAATTAGCGGCATTCCTCAAGCAATTTTACAAGGTATTAAGTTGAAACAGAAGAAAATAGAAGTAAAATTTTAATATGTATTCTTGCAATTAAACTGTAATTCACAGGAAAACTAATACCACACTCACATGAACATGCATCTAAGCAAAGACGATACCAAAGAGTTCTAATGAACAACTGATCTGTGTGTTCACATGAAATAGTATCTAAACAAAGACGTCAGAAAGTAGTTTTCATGAACAACTGATCTATGTAACTTCTACAACAGCTTAACAAATTTGTGGTTAAAATAGAAAGTGGCCAGCAACTTTATTCAAGCACCAAAATCTGCAATTCCAATCGTAGCGGTGTCTTGCTAGCATAGACTTGGTACGACCCACATAGCATCTGACAAATCGATCTCGAATAGTGTGGTTTGTGCAACCCGATCTTCCCTAAGATCGTACAACTTAACCCCACAACCTTCTTCTGTCAACTTAAAACAGAAAATAGATGCAATTTGCTCTACACTCGTTAAAATCACGGGCAGCAAATGGAGCTCTATCAATGAACAATATGTGGTCTTACTCACCTCCTCCCATGTTGGTTTTTGACTCCCCCTTTCGTCTAACTTGAACAACCTGAACAAATTGTCAGTGCAATTTGAGTTGTGCCACTTCCAGCTAGCTCGCAAGCATTAGCTCCCCGGTTGTAGGCAACTCAACAAGGTAACTCAAGTACTCCTGAATAATCTGAATGCATATATCTGGTACGGAAATGTCCGCTATACCTTTCGAATGGTACTCACATCCATGACCGAAGTACAATTTGTGTCAGTGTCCAAGAAGAAGAAGAAGCAGCAGCCATTGTGATTTGTGATATAGATAAATCCCGCCAAGGGAAAAACAATGGTGAACAACTTTTAATTGTAGTATTCTTCCAAGCAGTATCGATCCCCTCTTCTACAGAAGAAAAAGACCGGGGGGGGGGGGGGGGGGGGGGGGGGGGTTCATTGAGATAGAGAGCAACAAAAGGATCAGATCCAGACCTGCAAAGCCTTGATAAGTAAGTAGGGTTTCCGCAGAAGAAGGGATTTGGCGGGACTGGGATGGAAGAGCGGGTTATCGGGTTGAGTAGTGATAGGTTTCGAGTTCCGTTTGGGTAATTACAGTTGAAATCAATGACCAAGAGCCAGCCATGGTGGGAAGAGGCGGCGAAGGTATAAGCAGTACCGTTATCTAGACGGGTATTGAGAGAGTTGGGGAGAGGGATGGAGTAGGGTTTGTTTTCAGTGAGGCTGAAGAAGAGTGTTCCAGGCCAACCGTCGATAGCGGTGACAGCCGCCGGAGTCCTCCTCCTCGATATCAATCCTAGTGCGGCTGCGACGTCGGAGACACAAAAAGAGAAGGGAAATGAACAGAGAAAAGCAAATCTTTATTCATAACAAGCTCACACGCGAGCTCTGTATTTATACAAAAGTGGAATACGTGCACGTATTCGGACACGTCGTTAGACCGTTACAACCGGGCCCAAGTGTCCATTTCCGCACTTTTTCAATAACACCCCTTAAAGAAAGAAAATCAGTGAAGGACTGATACGAACACCCCAAGGACCGATACGCAAACTATGCCTACTCCTCCCTTAAGTTGTAGGTTCCTCCTCTATTTCCCCCCGTCGACATCCTGCATTCCGACCAAATCCAGGGACTGGATCAACAGTCCCCCAATCAAAAGAAGATTCCAGGAGTGGGCGAAACTCTGGGAATCGCCAGTACAAGTCCCAATAGCTTTCCCACGTCGCCTCAGTGCTGCTGCCATGCTTCCACTGCACCAAGACTTCAGAGACTGCAATGCCCCTTTTTGGAACCATCCGTCGATCCAAGACAATGGCAGGGTGAGGAGCTTATTCAACAAAATAAGAGGGTAGGCCAGAAGACACCACTGCAGAACTGATACCGCGACTGGTCTTCAATTGGGACACATGAAACACAACATGGATCCTCGATTCCGCAGGCAACTTCAACTTATAAGCAACAGGACCTACCCTTGACAGCACTTCACGAGGAAAGCTTATGAATGTACCTGCTGCCTACTGATACTTACCAATACGGTTGAAGCTTCAAAAACACCCATTGACCCACCTCAAACTCCATGCCTATTCTATGTAAATTGGCCTGCACTTGCATACGACCCTGAGCTTTCAACAAATTGTCTCTGAGTAACTGCAAAACGACATCGCTAGAGAGTAAGTTGTCCTCTACCGCTTGAACCCTCGCAGTTCTAGGCACATAAGACAAAATGGTTGGATGAGTTTTACCATATACTGTTTGGTAGGGAAATGTTGGTCGAACTATGCCCGTGAGCATTGTAGCTGAATTCAGGCCCAAGGCAACCACTCCGACCTGTCCTAAGGCTTATAAGCCACAAAACATCGAAGATAGGTTTCCAACACTCTATTTACCACCTCTGTTTGGCCATCAGATTGGGGATGAAATGCTGAGCTTGGTGCCCTGCAGTGCCAACAACTCCCTGCAGAAATTGCTCAGTAAAAATGGCATCACGATCACTCACGATGCTCTTAGGCAAGCCATATAGTTTGAGAACATTTTTAAAAAGTGCAGTTGCAACACTTTTGGCAGTATAAGGGTGACTAAGTGGAATGAAATGGCAAAATTTTGAAAGTCTGTCGACCACCACCGGAATAGTAGCAAATCCTGTGCTTTTGGCAATCCTTCCACAAAGTCGATGCTGATATCATCCCAAATGTTATCAAGAATAGGGAGGGGTTGTAGTAGACCTGCAGGGGAAGTACTCAAGTATTTATTTCGCTTGCTATCATCGCAGGATCTGATAAAACTGCACAGATCTCTCTTCATTCCATGCCAATATACAATTTGCTTCAAAGCCTACCATGTCTTATCCACTCCCATGTGCCCACCCTAAGGTGTACAGTGTACCTCTTCCAAGTACCCGACCCTTGTAGTAGTAAACTCCTGCGACATATAAATATCTGTTATCCACCACAGCAGCCAATTTGTCCTTGATCTCATTATAATATGGGTCAGTAAGCACCAAGTGCTTCACTTGAGGTAACCAGGCAGGTTGAATGAGAGTAATAGTAGACAGAGTGGCTTCTCCATCATCCTCAAATTGCCGAGAGAGGCCATCAGCCACCACATTATCTCTACCCCTCTTGTACATTACTAGGAATAGGTACCCATGCAGTTTCATCAACCAAATGTGTTGTGCCTCAGTGTAGAGATGTTGCTCTAACAAATATTTCAATGGCTTATGGTCAGTGCGGATAACAAATTGTCTCCCAAGCAAGTATTGTCTCCATTTCTTCACTGACAAAAGAATGGCCAACATCTCCTTTTCATAGGCAGACAAATACTTGTCTTTCCCTTTCAGCTCTTGACTGAGGAAAGTGATGGGGTGCTTCTACTGCAACAGGACATCTCCCAACTTGTACCACTAGCATCACGTTCCAACTCAAAGGGTAGAGAGAAATTAGGTAGTTGGAGAACTGGTGGAGAAGAAAGGACCACCTTCATTCTCTCAAATGCTTGCTGCGACTCTGCTTGCCACACAAACGCCCTTTTTTTTGTCAATTTCACCAAGGGCCAAGCGAGAGAACTATAGTTTGCGATGAACTTCCTGTAATAGCCTGTGAGTCCCAGAAATCCCCTCAAAGCCTTCAAAGATCTTGGAGTTGGCCATTCCATAATAGCCTTGATTTTCTCTTTGTCCACTGCCACACCCTGAGAGGACACCACATGTCCCAAATACTCTACCTCTGACACCCCAAAAGAGCACTTATTGAGCTTAGCATACAACTGATGCGCACTGGGGACTTGTAGCACTACTAAAAAGTGCTCTAAATAAGAGTCCAAGCTATCGTTGTACACCAAAATGTCATCGAAAAACATTAATACAAATCGTCACAGATATGGCTTGAAAATGAAATTCATAAGGGATTGGAAGGTGGAGGGAGCTTTGGTTAAACCAAACGGCATTACAAGGAACTCGTAGTGACCCTCATGAGTGCGAAAGGCTGTCTTGTGCACATCACCCTCATACATCCGAATCTGGTGATAGCCACTGCGCAAGTCCAACTTACTAAGCACCTTAGCTCCAGAAAGTTCATCTAAGAGTTCATCAATTATAAGGATAGGAAACTTGTCTTTCACGGTGATGTCATTCAAAGCCCTATAATCAACACACATATGCCAACTTCCATCAGCCTTTTTCACCATGACGATAGGTGAAGAGTATGGACTATGACTGGGCTGAATAATGCCTAATTGCAACATCTCTCGAACAATCCTCTCTATCTCATTCTTTTGATGTCACAGGTGTTTATAGGGTCGGAGGCTGACAGGCTTAGAACCAGGGAGAAAGGGAATTGTATGATCACAACTCCTCTGCAGAGGAAGGCCCATGTCCTCTTTGAACACACCTTCATACTAATCCAAAAGACGTTGCAATTGGGGTGGCACAGCAGGTTTGTCTTTGGCTGCATAGGGAACTCCTAACATTTGCAGTAGCCATCCATTTATTGATTGCAGCAAGGCCTTATACACAGACTTAGGAGATGCCAACTCTAGCTCCTGTGGTTGAATGCCAAGCAGAGTTCGTTGTTGACCCCCCAACTCAAACTTAATCCTCTTCTCTTTCAAGTGCCACACCACATCCCCAAAGTTTCCATCCACTGGGACCCTAATGTAGCGCCCTGAATTTCCAATTTAATATCTCAGAAATACGTGGCAAAATTTTAGAATCAACTTCAATGTAATTATAAACATAGCAACCAAATACAGGAAAAACTAAAACTTTTTATTACATCAATTGTTTACAAAGTACAGCGGAAGATAAAACACCTTGAATTACATTTTCTTTCTTTACAACACATTCTTTTACAATTTACACAGGCTTTATTATCATTCTACCACAAGCATCCAAATCCCAAGCTAAAGGCACCTACCTGTAAAACATGAGGCTAGAGATAACCCTAACCTCCAAAACTATAGGGGTCAGTCATAACGGTGTGAGTGACATTAAAATAAATGCAACATAAATAGAACATAAAGCATAGAGTTATTACCAACATGTATTTAACAGTAAGAATAAAATAAAATAAGAAATAATAATAGATAAAACATGAAAACATCAAGTGAAACTAGACTATGTATCAAGTATAGAAAAGCAGGAAAACATATGCCTGAAACCAAGTCAAGAAAACACCAATGCTATATGCTGACTCTCTAATGCATACTTGTCGGATTCTATGCATCCCACTCTATATAGGTCCGGTGCAAGCCCTTATCGTTCTCCACTTTATAGGTTTTAATCCCTCGCTATGCAATTAATCCTACTACGATGACTACTACGAGATATAGATAAACTGTGAGTATTAGCCCATGTCCCGATAATTCCGGAGGTCAATCTCTATCCACAGATAATTCCGGAGACTATTTCACTCACATCTGAGAATCTTCGAGAATACCCCATACCGCAAGCTATGGCACCTCATCACATGAATACCCCATGAGCGTCGCCTCGACCCCTATAATTCCGGAGATCAATCCCACACCGCAGGTAATTCTGGAGACTATTTCACTCACACCTCGATAATTTCGGGAATTATCTCACACCGCAAGCCATACTGAGGTCCATAACGCATGTTCTCATTTCATCATATCTCCATCTAGTGTTTGTCCTTATCTTTTTAAGTTAATTAAATTAATTTACGAATCTCCTAGAGTTAGTGTACCCTACCGGACTTAACTCAACTGATCAACAACAAGCCTCAACAGGCCAAACCACAATCTCTCAACTGCCGGTATACTAGGCTCCCACACACCCTCTAGAGACTCACAACTGAACCGTCGATACAGAACTTTCATTACAACTCATACTTCTTTTATATTAAGAAAACATCTCAAAAATACTATAATCTGTAGCAAAAATTATATTCAGAACAGCAGGTCATTAATCCAAAAATATTAAAGAATCAATCGTTTAAAAGAACATTAGAAAAACTCAAGAAAACATCAGTCAGAGCAGTGGCAGTCGACTTCATACTGTAATCGGTCGACTATCCCGCGTAAAAATCCAAAACCTCGAGAAACACTAATCAGAGCAGTGAAGTCGACTGTATAAAGTGGTCAGTCGACTGTCCCGCATAAAAATTCAAAACTTCAAGAAAATATTAAACAGAGAGTGGCAGTCGACTGTATAAAGTGGTCAGTCGACTGTCCCGCATGAAAATTCAAAACTTCAAGAAAACATTAATCAGAGTGGTGCAGTCGACTGTATAAAGTGGTCAGTCAACTGTCTAGCATGAAAATCCACGACTTCAACAAAACACTGCAGTCAGGATCACAACGATCAACTGTCGAAAATAACTGGTCGACTGTCGTACCTGCAAACTGCAGTTTGAGTTTGTGCATGTTTCAACCGATACGGTGTTTTACTTTATAAAAACGAAATTTGTAAAAAGTACATTCCTGAGATGATCAAACGTGACTTGTAGAGTATATAGGAGTTCACAAACAAATCAAAACTACCTCGAATTAATAAAATAGCAATTTATTGAATTTCTTTAAAATAAGACATGAATATGTGCATATATCAGAATAAGGTATTTGAGAATCAATTATGCATCAAAATAACTTTGTAAATAGGGGATACATTGTTCAAAACTATCTCAGTGCTAAAATAATCAAGATTAAATCAAATCTCTATAAAATTCACAAAATTCGATTCCTTAAAAAACAATGAAATGGACTGTAGGCATATATGTGTATGTGGTATATCTAAATCATCAAGAAACCATTGTAAATATGCATGATAAAATTTTAATTCATCACGGTAATTGAAAACAACTCAAATCCAATTGAAGACTTTACAAAACCAATTTTTGGTTGTAATGTATCAGACCCGAAAACAACCCATTTTCTCAAAACTTCAAAACTTGATTTTTAGATTCAATAGTAGTTCTTGTAATTCATTAAACTCATTCACAATCATTCACAATAGTTTACCCGTGCATATAAGCAATTATAACGATCATTAATCAAGTTTTTACTCCACGAAGAACCCCAACCAGAGCTTATGCATTTTATACATAGGGAAGAGTAATCCTTTTATCCATTTTTATGAAATATCATCATACCACACATCATAACAAATCAAAACAACAAGTATAGGAAGGAAAACATCCTACTCATTATTTCTATTAGGTTCTCTAACGATCTCAAGTCATCCATATGTAAATCTAATCATCAGTAACAAGGTTTCCATGAAAGATCCAATTTTTAACTCATCTACTCATCAAATCCATTATATCCTTATACCAATCCCTAACATGATTTCTAATAGATAAATCATCACATACACCATTCAAAGAACAATAAAAAACAAACATATATCACTACCTCATTGAAGAAATCAACCGAATTAATAAAGAATAAGAAAAAGCTCTTCTTTTGCAAAATTCAAGATCATCTCTTCAAAAATCCAAGAAATTAATAGTAGAAATATATTTTATTTTTTGTAGAGGAGAGGGACGGCTGTAATGGCCATAAAATAGGCCGAAATCTGGAGTTTTTAGGGTTTTACAAGTTTATGGAAACATCCCTTAACAAATTATTACTTTACATATATAAACCTTTCTTTAATAAAGTAGTTAAAATAAGTTAAATAAATTAAAATAAAATAAAATCTTCTTACTACGTAGTTTTCCAGACATCCAGCACAACCCAGAATTTAAAAAATTCAGATTTGTACTCAGAGTGGCAATTTTGCACAAAAGTCTCTCTTTTTGTAATATTTGCAAATATGTCATAAAATATTCGTAAAAATCCAGAAAAATTAGAAATAATATTTAATAATACATATTAGATTTTACAATTAAAATATTTGACTTTTACTTTCCAAGAAACCATTTGCACAAGATCCACTTAAATTCCATATTTGCAAAAACACCATATTTATTTAAATCATTACCAAATCAACTCTAAATAAAAATTAAATAGATTTTATTATCAATGATGACCATGGAAAGCCCAAAAATCAGTAAAAATGAATTTTCATTATTTGTTTGAGATCCAAACGACTTTTTACATAAAAGCCCCTCTCTTTCGAAGTATTTATAATAAAAATAGTTTCTTTACTCAGAAAAATCCCAAAATTTAGGATATGCTTAATTATAAATAGGAGAATGTATCTAGAAATTTAAAAGTGGAGATTTGCACCCCAAAAAAATATTTGCACGTGTAAAATTGAGAAAATCATAAAATAGTCAAATAAATTCAAATAAATCTGAAAAATTAAAATATCATAAATAAATGAGGAAAATCAATCATTAACCATAAAGTTTTAAGAATTCAAAATTCCTAACTTTGCACGTGTGTTGCACGTGCAAAATTGCAATTTCAAGAAAATAGTCAAAGTAGTCAACTTTACCAATATAATATTATTTAATAATGCAAAATAAATCTTTTTATTTTGCGAGGTGTTACACCTAATACTAGCGGGCTAGTATCCATAGACGACACATAAAAATCAGCCACGATAGGCACACCTTGACACACAAATTGCACACCTTCACATAAGCCCAAACCCTTCAACATCCTGCCTCCAGCCACAGTGACATCCAAATGTACCTATAGATTTACCAACAACTTAATCTTCTTCACAATTTTCTCATCAATAAAGTTGTGTGTATCTCCGCTGTCAAGAAGTGCACACACAGGATATGAAGATATACTACCTTGGACCCTGAAAGTACGAGGATATTACTTCCAGTCAGCGTATGTAAGGGGTTGCAACTTCAGGACACTGTCCAACCTTGGGTGGCTTAGAAGAACCCTCCTCTCCCCCTGCATCAAGTTATAACTCATCATCTGAAGAGTTCTTCGTCTCATCAGTATCTTCATCTAGCTCTCCTAACATCTACATGAACATACTGTTCTCACACGAGCCAATCATCTGCATAAATGACCTTCCGGCACACTTATGCCCTCTCACAAACTTCTCGTCACAGTGGAAACACAACACCTTTTCCCTTCTTTCTCTCATGAACTGCAACAACTGTTGAACCTTAGCTTGAGGAACAGCAATAAGAGAGATTCCACTACAACTCAGTGGGTTTCTACCCCCAGGTGCATAGGTAGGCACTGTAGTGCCCGCAGTCACTACAGGCCTAGTACTGCTCTGGATAAATTGGTTCTTAATAAAAGGGTGAGAATTCCAAGCCCTCTTCTGGTCATTGACAATCTCTTCCCTGATAACCGCTCTCTATAAGCTGCTAAAACAGTTTCAGGGTTCTAAAGCTTGAATTCCTTCTTCAATTCACTCTTCAACCCCGACATATATCAACTGACCAGCGAAGATTTGGCTAACGGTTTGGTGAGTTGGCAGTATTTCAAGAATTCTTTATGGTACTCAGAAACAGTACCACTCTGCTGCAATTTGTATAAGGTGGCTTTAGGATCATCTAACTCAGAGGGCCCAAACTGCGAAAACAGCTCCTTCTTAAGCATTTCCCACCCAATTTCTTCTTCTTCCTACTGCTCAAACCATCACCACCAGAGTTAAGCCTCTCAAATAGTACAAACAAAAAGATAACCATTCATATGAACCAACTCGTTAAGTATAAAAGTGATGTTTCATGTGGTAGATCCAGTTAGTAACATCCTCAGTGCCATCGAAACTCGGTAAATCAATTTTTGGATGCTTAGGGAAGAAAGCGTTACCTTCCTGTAAATGATCGTCGTTTCTAGGAACTTCACTTCTAGAATGCCGTCCAAAACGATCAAGATTCCCTGAATTTCCTTGACGCGAACGTCTAGGACTCGGTCGCCGTCGTCGCCATTCACCCCTCTGTCCCCAATAATGTCGATCTTCACCGGAATCTCGTCCACTTCCATCAGAGCTCCAAGAACTTCTTCTACGATGCGAACGGTGACGATTTCTTGGTTCTTAAACCAGACGATCCAAGACTAACTCCAACCGATTAAACCTCTCTTCTATGTTGGGTCGCTTGTGAGGATCTACACCAAGATCGGCGGATCCTCGCGCATCCTGATACCGATCTCTAGGTCCAGGTCGGAACCCAACCCAGATTCAAGAGGATTCTCAACATTTCGTGAGAATTTGTGATCATTTTCTTGATCTTCGGTCCCATCTATGATAGGATCAAGCTCTGATACCATTGTTCCAGGTCGGCCATCGACAGCGGTGACAACGGTCAGAGTCGTCCTCCTCGGCGTCAATCCTAGTGCGGCTACAATGTCGGAGACACAAAAGGGGGAAGAAGATGAATAGAGAAAAGCAAATTTTTATTAATAACAAGCTTAGACACGAGCTCTGTATTTATACAAAAGTGGAATACATGCATTGCACATATTCGGACAGTTCGTTAGACCGTTACAACCGATTTCTGGCCTAAGTGTCCATTTCCGCACTTTACAATAACACCCCTCAAAGAATGAAATTCAGTCAAGGACTGATACGAACAACCCAGGGACCGATACGCAAACTATGCCCACTCCTCCCTCAAGCTACAGCTTCCTCCTCTGTTTCCCTCCCCCCCCTCGACATCCTGCATTCCGACCAAATCCAGGGACTGGATCAAATAGGAGATGGGGATTTTTTTTTGTTGGATTTTATGGAGAGGAGAAGCCATGGGAAATCTTTGCGAGAGAGGGTGATGATGGAGATAGAGGCCGAATGCTAGGAGGAGTAGACGGCACGGAATCAGATGAGATCGGGGATATCAGTGAAATGGAAAGATGCAATCTTGTGAACAAGTTCCGGTGGAAGATGATCCCAATCTTGAATTAACATGGTGTTGTTTAATAAGGATTTTGGAGATGAGTAATATGCTAAGGTTTTGGAAACGTGAGACGATGAAGAAGGTATGAAGATGGTATATATGGCAAGGACCACTTAGGGTTGTGCATTGTAATTATAGGGTTCCTACTCATTAATTACTATCCATAGTTTTTTGCATAGCTAATTCAATAATGATACACCCACAACATTTTTCTTGACAATCTTAGGTGACATAATATTATTGGAGATTTCTACTACCTACTTTATACATACTCTACGATAACATCAACTAATAATATGCCACCAAAGATTGTAAACAAAACGGTTGTAAAAAAGGTTGTGGGTAGCATTGTTGTTAGTAATTTTGGTTTGATTAAAATGCAGTTGGGATCAGCATATGTTTTGAATTTATTAGTCATTATTTAAAAGTTCTTCACCGTTTGTATTTGAGTTGGAGTCCAGGTTGTTCGAGACCTACTTGGATATGCATGTCAATATCTCTAATCTCTTATCTCTAATCTTTAATCTCCCATCTGTATTAATTAATTAATCTACAACTATTATAATGGAAGAGTTGAGGTTTGTAATCAAACAAATTCTAACTTCGTAACCAAACAAATCCGTGCAATACACGTCAAAATTAACTCCAACAAATATAAGCGTGCACCGCAGGTGTAGCCCAAATCAAAACATTCAAATATAAATTAATTTTTTCTTGTTAGAATTTAAATAGGATAAGAATAAGTTTAGTCAATTAGTTAAAACCCAAAGATTAAGATTAACTAATAATCTGCACATTCAATGCACGTCAAAATATTATTATTTTTTAAGTAAAGACTATGACGTAATCTGGTCTCGAACCTGAGATCTTCCTTTAACCAATTTCAAACCCTTACCATACTCTTTACAAATTACCCTTAAGGGCACTAAATTTTTTAATATGATTGACACTTTTGTAAATAATTATGTTGTAAATAAATTTGAACTTTGAGGGTATTATAGTAACTAACAATAGTTGAGTAAATAGATGGTTAATATAAATCCCACTTAAAAATGAATGGTTAAGATTAGTGGTTGGTTGTCTACAAATTACAATTTGTGTACAAATTACACAACCCCAACTCTCGCATTATAGATCTTTTATCCTAATCATCAACAAATCCTAATCCAAATCCAAATCCAATTTTGTGTTGGCTTTTTATTTCTCTTTATTCCAACAATTTCATTTTACCCCATGGTTGACCAGAATATTTTTTATTGGTTCTTAAAAAGACCATTTTATAAAAACATACATTGGAGTACTCAAATTTTCTTGAAACCTTCACATAGAATCAATTTGAATTCTAATATCTTTGGCCTTGTTTTTTCTTCCTTGATTTTACAGAAACGTCATCCTTTTACACTTAGCCATCTCATTCCTAAAAAAAACTAAAAAATAAATAAAAGAAAAGAAATAAACGAAAACTTATAGCTTTTATTATGTATAAGAGTAATATAAAAAACCATGTAAAAATTACACTCATCATAGTCCATGACCCTCTCTCCCGGTCACATATTTGCTCTAAAGAGATCGACAATTGCAATGTTGTAATATTCCGGTCGGATATTATATTTGTATAATTATCATTTTTTAAAGTTAAAATATTTTTATGGAAATTACTTGGTTTCTCTAATAAAAAGTTATCTGGATATACATAATAGTAAGTATATATATGTATTATATCAGTTTTGTGCACTTGTACAAAATCTTGAAAAATGCGTTTTTGAGAAAATATCTGAAAAATCCCGGGCATATATTAAAAATTATTATTTTATTATTATTTTATTTTTATTTTCGGGATTGAAATATTTTTGGTGGATATCACCCGGTTTTGTTATAAACATTATCTATGCGAATATACTAGTCAGTATATACCTGTTTTGTATCAAATTGATACTAGAATCTTCCGAGCCGGTATTAAAATTATTTTATTTTTATTTTCGGAATTAAATTATTTTTGTACAGATTGATTCGTTTTAACGAATAAAATTCATCTGTATATACAAATATATGTACGTGTATGAACTATGTCGATTTCGTACGTTCGTACGAAATCGTGTAGTATGTGATTTTGGAAAAATATCTTTTATTTTTGATCCATCATGATGAGATGAAGGGTTAGGATTGGTTTAGGGTGTGATTGCAATATATATTTGCAAATTGATTCCCAATTGTTTTGAGCCACAAAAAGTGACATGGCTTCTTCTCAACCACAAAACCCTTCACCATTTTCCTATAACCCCCCCCCCCCCCCCCCCCCCCCCCCCCCTCCCATTTACCTTGGCCGGCCATTCCCCTTCTAGGGTTAAGAAACCCTTTTCAATTTTTCTCCCATCTCATCTCATCTCACTCCCATTTCATCTCTTTCTCTCCTACTTTTACTTTAGTTTTATTTTAGAAAAATTGAGAAAGAAAAAGAAAGAGAGGATCTGAATCAAAAGAAAAGAGAGGTTGAGTTCATGGGTTCTCTTTTCATGGAGTGTTCTTGAGGAATAAGAATAAGGAGCAAGGAGGAGAAGAGCTAGCAAGTCATTCCTACACGATTTGGGTGGGGGTTCTCAACTTCACGTTTGTTTTGTTTGTTTATTTTATTGTTATATGTTATTGTGTGAACAAGTTTATGTGCATAATCATGTTTATGGACTAGAATAAAAAGGGCATACAAGATTGAAGGGTAGAATACAAAATAGAACCCTAAGAATCAACCCTAAACTACTATATAGTAGGAATTAATTACCTATGTTACAGGTGGAATTTTGACTCCAAATTAATTGGAGAGGTTCTCATATGCGTTGTTACCATGATCAAACTTTTGTAAATTTTTCCGAGTTAATTTGATGGGTGAAACAAATGTTTTCCCCAAAATAGCGAGCTTTTAAGCCGCTGTTTTGGGGGATTCAGCTTGTATTCAAAGGGCTGTATCTTGATGTTCCTTACGGAATCTGAAAAGGTGTTCAACTAGAGAGTTGTAGTAGAGTCTCTCACCTTTCCAAAATGTCCTATTTAGTTAGATTCCGATAAGTGGTGTAAAAGTTATGACCGTTACAAAAACACAGCAGCCAGCTTTGGCTGAATGCTTGCTGTTTTGTTTGCTTGAAGTTTTTGTACCTCTTGAATATGAAAAAGTGTTCAACTAGAAAGTTTTAGTAGAGTCTCTCACCTTTCCAAAATGTAATATTTGGTTAGATTCCGATAAGTGGTGCAAAAGTTATGATCGTTACAAAAACACGACAGCTAGCTTTGGCTGAATGCTTGCTCTTTTGATTGTTTGAAGTTTTTGTACCTCTAATTGATTGAGTTTGAAAAAGTGTACAACTAGAGAGTTGTAGTAGAGTCTCTCACTTTTCCAAAATGTCCTATTTGGTTAGATCCCGATAAGCGTAGTAAGAGTTACGACCTTTACAAGTTTCAGCTTTTTGTTAAGAAATATGTTGTTAGTTAATTTTTGCGTGTGTTCAACGGACGATGGATTGAATTTCATAAGGAATCTGAAAAAGTCATCAACTAGAGAGCTTTAGTCTATGTTCCCAACTTTCTAAATTGTATGATTTTGTTAGATTCCGACAAGTAGAACAAAAGTTACAAGCTTTCAAAGTTTCAGCTTTTTGTTAAGAAATCTGCTGTTGGTTAATTTTTGCGTGTGTTTAAGGGACGGTGGATTGAATTCCACAAGAAATCTGAAAAAGTCATCAACTAGAGAGTTGTAGTATATGTTCCCACCTTTCTAAAATGTATGATTTGGTTAGATTCCGACAAGTAGAGCAAAAGTTACAAGCTTTCAAAATTTCAGCTTTTTGTTCAGAAATCTGCTGTTGATTAATTTTTGTATGTGTTCAAAGAATGGTGGATTGAATTCCATAAGGAATCTGAAAAAGTCATCAACTAAAGAGTTGTAGTATATGTTCCCACTTTTCTAAATGGTATGATTTGGTTAGATTCCGACAAGTAGAGCAAAAGTTACAAGCTATAGAAATTTCAATTTTTTGTTGAAATTCTGCAGATTGGTTAAGTGTTTGCGTGTGTTTAACGGACCAGATTTTGGATTCCTTACGGAATCTGAAAAATTGTTCGACGAGGAAGTTGTAGGAGACGTTCTCACCTTTCTAAAAAGTCTAATTTTGTCGAATTCCGATGAGTGTAGCACTGTTTGCCTGTAGGGTGTTAAAAGGCTTTTTATGTCGCTTTTGGGTTTTCATTGATAGTATGTTTATATTAGACTGTTAGAAGATTCTTCAGTTGCTTCTAATGATAAAAGATCAAGTTTCACTAGTAAGCACGTTTGGTTGCTTCTAGGTCGTTAGAATACTCGTATGGTTGTTTCCATATTTTGTTTCGCTCATACGTAGCTTGTCGGGCTCGTATGTAGTTGTTGGTCTTATACGTAGCTTATCTGGCTCGTATGTATGTTGTTGTCTCGTACGCAGCTCGCCTGGCTCGTATGTAGGTTGTGGTTTCATACGTAGCTTTTTTGGCTCATATGTATGTTGTTGTCTTATACGCAGCTCGCCTGGCTCGTATGTAGTTGTTGGTTTCATACGTAGCTTGTTTAGCTCGTATGTGTTTTGTTTACTCGTATGTAGCTTATTAGCTAGTATGCAGTTTGTTGTGCTCGTCTAGGGTGATATCATTGCCCTATGAGCCATCGACCATCAAGACGTGTGTTTTCCTTACTCCTAAGGGACTATGGACGAGCCACTCCTTGTGTACCATTAGATCTTAACCAGTGTAGGTTGATCACGAACCGGAGCATAGACGAAATCCAAGTTCAGGGTAGTAGCATGCGAATAGGTTTGCATTGTCGGGGTCTTGGATTGATAGGCTATGAACAGGATCCTTAGGGATTCTAGTAAGTCTAGGTTGAGCACCTAATAGAATTATCTTGTGAAGTCTAACTTAAGACCTAGCATGTTATGTTAGTACTGTTGTCATCCCTCAGATTGTTTAGGGTTAGTGACATTGTTAAGGTAGTAACTTATGGCTATTACTACTTAACCTTTACTTATTATCATTTTCACCAAAGGGAAAGAGTTGGTGTTAAGGGTGATATCTTATGATCCGACCTATCCTATAGGCCGGCACTAAGCGGTGTTATTGGTTGTGCTCTTCTTGTCAAAGGGATACGGTCTGTGCCTTTTCACGAGTTGGGAGCACGGGATCCGTATCTCGTCTATTAATTTCTGAAGTGCCTTGATAAGGGCGGGAGCGATTCCTGTCGGAGCTAGGGAGATGGATCCTCGAAACTCCGTCATATTCTATATCTAAGGGCGAGAAGCCATAGACTACGGTCTATCAGCTAGGAGGGCACAGGAGATGCTTCGAGCTAACCTGTGTTGTAGTTAACTCCAAAGATTTGTCAGATTTTTGAGTGAGGTCTGGTATGTCGGGAAATAGTGGCAAACGGAAACACCACTATATGACTGCAAATGGCGGGATTAGACCATTTCAGAGCAACTTCGTCAGTCGCGTCATATCTTCATAAACGAGTCGAATGCAAGAGTAGAATTCATGGCACGGGTTCAAATGCCTTGGCTGATGTTGGAGAACCTATTGAAAAACAGAGTTTCGAGTTGGGAGAAGGTGTGTATGGAGTCGTCCAGCAGGTTAGAGTACCATTCGAATGCTACCCCCATTAAGATGTTGACAAACTGTCGGAGGAGGAAAGCGTCATTGCTTCTTGTGTTCCTGCGCATGGATTTAAATTGGGCGATGTGCTGATTGGTGTTGCCTATGTCATCGAACTATTTGAACATGGGCATGATGTACCCTGGAGGATATGAGAAAAGGTCATAAGAAGTGGGATAGGGTCATCCCTTGCACGAACTTGTTTTCCCTACTTCATGCTCAACTAAAAGGACCATGAGTTTATCATCTATAAGGGCCTCGATGGAGTCCTTCGACATTTCTACCTCGGTCTTAGGGCTACCGTGCTGACTACTGCCAGAATGAGGCTTGGAATCTAAGTTTGTGAGATGCGCACTGCCCATTGCGGTTATGCAGGAATTAGTAGCCGAGCGACCAAATTGGAGATCATTCCCTTGAATTTGCTAAAGATCTTGGTCAATTCTTTATCTCGTGCATTGCACGTGTAGAATAAATCCAAACATTCATTCCCAAAATTAAACTGCCATTCCGTCGACCACTGTGTCGTCGACCACCTCCTACATCGTCGACCACTTTGTCCGACATCCGCAGCAGAAGAGAACTTGAATCCGAATGTCTATTTCTACTCCTAAAAGTTGGCAACTCCTACAAGCATTCTGAGTAATAAGGGATCTATACAAGCTTCAAAACTTCGGAATTAGGACAAGGGTGAATTAGGTACTATCACTAAAGTTCACAATTCATTATTTTTTTTGAAATCATGGATGGTTTCTTGCTTGTTATTAGTTTGATGAAATGCATGTGGGAATGTTAAAGTTATTTTGGCAACCAGGTTGAGATGGAAGATAAGAAGGTGAAGAAATAATTTTCTTCTTTGAATTTCAAATAATTTGGTTTACACTCAGTTCATAAGTTTTTTTATGTTACAATCAACAATCAATTAGAAAAAGTTTGTTAGAACATAGTGCAGTTGAAATTGATTATACTATAGATAACACCGCACCTCAATTACATTTCACTGCTCTCTTGAAAATATCTTCTTTTTAATTCTTGATGTCATGCTCCAAAACAGTGGTATTATGAAGAATGCAATCTAAATTTTAATTGCAAAGTAGTTCTGATCAAATTTGTTAATTCTCATAAGGTGGTTGATGGTATGCTTATGAAGAATTTCATGATGATGTAAGATACATTCTTGATTTATAGTAGTAGGATGGCTTGATCTCATTTTGAATTATTTGATCATTTATTGTGCTGTTTGTTTGAATCGGTGGGATTTGGGGCAACAATATTGTAGACTGTTAAGGTTGTGATTAGAAAGATTGGATTCTATGCGATTGGCGAGGATCTAAGATGGTATGTTGACCGTTGTGATATTTAGAGTTTTACCGGTTGGTGACATTTTCTGTGAGTTTTCTGTTATTGCTTGACATTTACAGTTTCGATTTATGGTGAGTAGTTTGAATATGGTTTCGATAAAGGTAAAAGTAGGCAGACATTCATAGATGTGTATGCAGTGGCTGCCATATTCATTTACTATACTTAGCATTGTTATATTTTTGAATATTTTGACGAATTAGTAGTGGGAACTGGTTATATGAGAAGAACCAAGGGTACTATTCCACTGTATTCATTGCGAAAAAGTTATTCCATAATGTAACACCCCAAAATTTATTATTTTTTTTTAACTAAGTCTCCAAATTCAATTCTTTCAATTTCTATATCACTTTAATCATAAACTAAGAAAGTTATATTTCAGGAAAAATTTTGACAGAGTCTCCCCTGTAAATTTTGCCTCGAAACACAAAAAGCTTACGGAATTCTGCTCAAAATTCCGTAGCTCACAATCAACATAATATTTTCATGGGCTCCCCAGGCCAAAATGAGCAGATACACACAGGCAATAATATATAATGCTCTGGGGGCCAAACTCATAACGGATTATCAAATATCAATTAAAAACTATAAATTTCTGTGAAAAAAAGGTAAATTTTTAGAAAAACCCTTATAAAACCTACCACAGAGCCCGGTACTCCACAACGAGGTGGGTACGGATCACAAACATACCACACCACCTCACACTATACTCATCATCGTCATATACATGCTTATACACCCATAATACAATTTAAATCATAAATTTCACTATTCCTATAACTAAATAATACAAATTTTTAAAATAAAAGTTATACTACCAATCCACGCCTCACCTCTGCACTGATGAGAACCTGCAACAGTGGGGGATCTAGGGTAGTCCTCAGACTCCCCTAACCCCCCAAACACTAATGGGTTAGCCATTTCTGATGTGAGTATAGTTATTAATCAAATAACAAATTAAAATAGTATAAAGAAAATAAATTAAACTTACAAATGCCAAATTAAAATAAGGCAACCTGAATCTTGAATACAACAACATCATCAATACAATGACATATCAAATACTCTGCCAAACCTGCATTCAACTATTTAATTATCCATAACTTCCCACATTTCATAATACACTTCACATCAACCTCGTATATATATATATACTTATCTTACATTCGCATAATACGAATATTCATCTTTCCACACTTATCGTCATATCAGCATCTCACTATTTATATTCATATAACTACATGATGTTATTACATCATTTCTCCAACTCTATTTAGCCCTGCGTTTCATTTACTTATATTATGCCATCAACACACACATTCATCCTGGAAGTTGTACCGAGGCAGGTAGTTCCCACCATTTCCACGGAAATAGCAGGCGAGTAGTTCCCCGACACACTTCCAAGGTACACAAACTCATATCACAACATACTTTCCTTAACAACCATTTTCATACCCACTCTCATAATACAGGTATTTATTTTATTGCGTTATAATAAGTATCACATCGTAAACATATACATCTATTCTCATAATACCACATCTTATTGCCCATGCGATTTACTCACGTTTCATCACATCATTAACACATCATTAATTAGAATACTTATACTTATTGCATCAAACCATGTTTTATAGCTCATTCACATCTTATTATATCACTTTAATAATTCTCATTCTTATAAGTAATATATCTTATTATCATTTTCACTAAATCCCCAAACACAATCTGGGGCCACAACATATCACATCCCATAGCCGATAGCTTGGGTAATAATCACTGTACATCAAACACACAGGTTGGGTAATATCACATCACATCTCAAGCCGATGGCTTGGTTATTAATTTACTTCGATCACTTATCATTTTCACTTCACTTTATTTCTCATTTCTATCAATCATTATCACTATTATATCCACTCACCCTGCGAATTATACCAAGGCAGGTAGTTCCCACAATTTCCACACAAATTGCGGGCGGGTAGTTCATTGACACAATTCCAAGGTACAACTCATATCAATCTATATTTACTTTAATGATCACACACATAATACAATTACTTCGTATTATTCATGATAACACATCTCTTTTATTATTTTCATCTTAAATTAATCACATGCTGCATTTATCATTTCTTTTCATACACTAACTCATAACACGTTTACTTTCACATTTACTTCATTCACAACAACTTTCTTTCCCACACACAGTTCACATTTCACTATCCACTTTCTTTTATACACGCAATTCACATTTTACTATCCACTTTCTTTACTATCCCATTTATTACTAACACTTAATTATTCTTTATTCTCAGCTCATAATACACTTACTTCACTATTTCATTTCAGCTTATACCAAACACTTCTCTTTCTCATTCACATTTCATATCATATTCATTTTACCCTAGGTCTATCCTAGAGTATCAATTCTCTCTCAGGTCTACCCTGAGGTATCATATCTCTCTCCGGTCCCACCGGAGGTATCTACTCTCCCAGGTCTACCCTGGGGTATCATCTCTCTCTCAGGTCTACCCTGAGGTATCATATCTCTCTCCGGTCCCACCGGAGGTATCTACTCTCCCATAATATAAGTAATCTCCGCAAGATATCATATCATCCGTATCTTTACATATACATATATTCTTTCAATACACATTCACCTTTATATTTTCTCCTTTTCAGTGCCCACACAACTGACCTCCTCGTACAACACAGAGATCTCTGTGCCTCCCATCCCGTACATTTCAATCCCGCTAACCCACCACATCACCCAGATCCAGGTGTCCTAAGAATCTACCATTTGTGGGCTGGATTGAAAGTACGGTTGCGCGCTTGTCCAACCAAGACTAAAGCCAAAAGGCTAGTCAAAAGTAAAATATAACACGCTGATCGATGCTCACACAGAGTCTTACACGTCTGAGGCTACGTCTTCCTCCTGGCCCTATACCAGCGAGGGAAACTCCTGATCCCCAAACATATTTTGGGGCAATATATAACTCCTGATCCCCAAATATAATTTGGGGCAATATATAAATATAACTCTTGTTCCCGGGTGTATCCCGGGCCTGTGGGGTCTAGCCCAAACCCCGGGAGATTGTGCGGCACTGCAATATTTAATTCTCCTTTATATACATATACATATCTCCTTTATTATACACTCCTTCAACACTCCTTTATATACATATACATATATCCTATTATCAAATTTCAACACAATTAAGGCTCAAATCATTCAAATCAATCACAGAAAATAATAACACTATTTCTAATATCACTCAGGCATTTTATCGAACGTCTGGGATGCACATGTGCATTACACGTAATATTTAAATTCCCACGGAATGTTTTCTCCCAAACAATTACCAAAATCACCCCCAACTTATTATAATAGTTCTACTAAAATTCTACTACTATAAAGGAGATGATTTTCGCATATAAAATTTTCTTTTACAAATCCAAAACCCTAATTTATTAACAACTTGCAAAATCCCTAATAATTTGCTAATCTCTTGCCTCTACAATGCCCAACACCTCCTAATCTCCCTACCATAATCCTCTTACTCAAAATAAATTTACCACACTAAATTTTATACAAAAATAAAATCTAGGGTTTACCTTTTCGAAACCCTTTCGAAAAATAGACTCCGCCACGACGTAGAGGACCCTCCAATTAGCTATCCCTCCGAATTGATTTGAAGATGACGAAGAAAAGAAGTGGATTTGGCTGGGGTACACTACCGGCCGATGGGTTTCGTTCGGCTGCTGTATTCGATCGGGTTCAGAAGGAAAAGAAAGGAAGAAGAAGACTTTTGGGATGGGGAAGGGGTTTTTGGGAAAATATTTAATAATATAAATATATTTTATAAAGGAATATTTACAAATAAGCCCCCAAATCTCCAAAATAATTCAAATAAACCCCAACTCTTTCTTTAATAATACGAACAATACAAAAATACATCAAAATTATCTCGTATTAATCCACCAAAATTATAAAATAAAAATAAACCATATTTCTTCATATAAATTTCAACTCTGAGCTCTCATATCTCAATAATACCAATCGAACACGAATCCAAACACAAATATCAATAGTTAAAATAAACATACACCAAATAAAATTATCACCATTCAAGAAATATAAAAATGAGTATTTTTGGTATTTTGCAAATTCGAGGTGTTACATTCTACACACCTCAAAAGAAGCTCGTCCTCGAGCTACCGAGATAGAAAACAAACTGTTCAAACAATTTCGGATACTTTCCCCCCACTAACTTTCAATAACTAAGCAACTTAATGTCTTGATCGCCGCTAATCTGCATAACTCCCTTGTCGACTACACACCTCAAAAGAGGCTTATCCATTAATCTCATCCAGAATGAGGTCATGCACCCTCTACAACTAGCAAAATTTTGAATCCTAATTCGATTGATCAGCTGTAGAATAAATAGTTGTACTAATAAACCGTCCACATATAAGGTCATGTCGTCCTCTTCTACTAAAGAAATATCAAATGGACCAAATAATTCTGGTACCGTCCACTCTTGGGACAGAATAAAAGTCAATATCCTACTTCTACTTAAAACATCTACCACCCTATTGCTTTCTGGGTGATATTTCATATCCACATCAGCAGTACTAAAGAACTCGAACCACCTTTATTTCCTCCTGCTAAAATCTTTTTACGAAAACAAGTGCTTCAAACTCTTACGTTCACAGAAAAACTAAAACTGTTCTCTGACATATTTCAGGAAATTTACAACCCACATCTTCAATTTTCCATCTTGAGTATTTCCTCTAAACACAACATGCATACTTACATCAGCCAAGTTATCACATGCCATCAGAAACCGGGTTTCATCGGGCTTTCTCACCCGAACCCTCCTTGCATCACACTTCTACCATACATCAACCATACATATAGCCTTCACTACTAACCCATCTCCCGGCAAAGTATAATGACCACAACAACACATCACCTCACAATCTATAGGATATACACCAATATGTCATACACAAGATTCTAAGAAAATAGCCACACTCGGCATACAGCAACCCGTATACAAAACTCTCTAATGATGTACAATTTCTCGCCTGGGGTTTCTAAGGAAAACATAACAATGCCATAACGCAAAACACACGCATGGGCTATAAGGAATAAGACTGACCCAAAGTCAGGTAAAAATAATAGGGATCACTTCACTCAATAGCTAAATCCATACTTAGCAAAATGCTATCAAAGCATAAAACAAACTTCACACAAACATCACCTTCTCTACTTAGCGAAATGAAACCCATACACACAAGTCAAGATCGCTAGGAACAGGGTATAACATTCCTAGTTAACCTAGGCACTGATACCAAACTGTAATGCCCCTAAAAAAAAATTTTTTTTTTTTTTGACTCCAAACTCAAATCTTTCAATTTCTATATCACTTTAATCATAAACTAAGAAAGTTATATTTCAGGAAAAATTTTGACAGAGTCTCCCCTGTAAATTTTGCCCTGAAACACAAAAAGCTTACGGAATTCTGCTCAAAATTCCGTAGCTCACAATACAGGCAATAATTTTACGGGCTCCCCAGGCCAAAATGAGTAGAAACACGCAGGCAACAATATATAATGCTCTGGGGGCCAAACTCATAACGAAATATCAATTATCAATTAAAAACGATAAATCTCTTTGAAAAACCAAGCAAAATTTTAGAAAAAGCTTTGTAAAACCTACCACAGAGCCCGATACACCACAACAAGATGGGTACGGGTCACAACCATCACATACTACTCCATACTATACTCACCATCATCATTTACATACTTATACATCCATGATACAATTTAAACCACAAAATTTACTATTTGCATAACTAAATTTATACATAAACTTCAAAATAAGTATAAAAGAACTATTTAACTAACTTCCATGCCTCACCTCTGCACTAATGAGATCCTGCAACAGTGGGGGATCTAGGGTAGTCTAAGGACTCCCTAACCCCCCAAACACTAAGGGGTTAGCCATTTCTGGTGTGAGTATGATTTACTAATCTAATAAATAAATTAAACTATATAAAGAAAATAAATTAAACTTACAATATCAGGGTAAGAAGATTAAATCTGAATCTGAACATTAAAGCATCAAAATACAACTTTGTATTAAGTACTCGTCAAATCTGCATCTGTCAACCTATATCCATAACTTCACACCCTTCGCTAAATGCATCATATATGACTGCATATACATAAATACATATATACACAACTCGTTCAATTTATGCTCAATTACAAAGCAACACACTAATTCACATTCCATTTCTTTGTATTTTGAAATCCCTAACACAAATAATCATCATTTCATAATTACCATCACCTCCACATTTCTTTATTTTCAATACTAATCACATATGGTCTCTGCCATTTTTCTTCATACTTATCCAACCACATATTTCATTTACCATTCCTTTTCATTTATACACACAACTCATTCTTTCCTACTTATCTCGCAACATTACTTCACATCCACTCCATTTTAAATCATCTTATTCATTGTCATCGTATATCCTCATATGCATTCATTTAATCGCATAACCTTCCCCACACTTAGTCTCATAATAACACATTCATCCCACATATCATCACATTATAATTTACCCTTTACTTTCTTTTCATTCCAATCTCATCATATTGCTTATTTTCACCCTCATCTTTATTTTTATTTCCAACTCACAATACAACTAGCATATCAACAACTCCCTCGTCCATCCTGAAAATTGTGCCTAGGCAGGTAGTTCCCACTATTTCCTCAGAAATAGCAGGCGGGTAGTTCCTAGTCACAATTTCAAGGCACACCACTTATAACACAGCACACTTTCTTTAATAACCATTTTCATTACCCACCTCATAATACAGGTATTGGTCTTATTGTATTATATCACGTATCACACCATAAACATATACATCTCTTCTCATAATATCATATTAATTCATGTCTTATACTCAAAACATAACATCTCAATACACCTGGCACTTTACTCGCATTTCATCACATCATTAACATACCACTTATAGCACAAATGCCTTTGACTTCACTTTCATTCTTTTCACAATATACTCCATATCCCAAATATAGTTTGGGCAATCACATATCACACCCCAAGGCCGATAGCTTGGGTAATACTCACCGCACCCCAAACACATAGTCTGGGTAATATCACATCACATCTCAAACCAAATGCCAATATATACATATATATCTCCTGTAGTATATTCACATCTCCCATAATATAAATAATCTCCGTAATATATATATATCATATCATCAATATCTTTATATATACACCCATTCTTTCAATACACATATACACCCTTATATTTTCTCCTTTTCAGTGCCCACACAACTGACCTCCTCGTACAACACAGGGATCTCTGTGCCTCCCATCCCGTACATTTCAATCCCGCTAACCCACCATATCACCCAGATCCAGGTGTCCTAAGCCTCTATCATTTGCGGGCTGGATTAAAAGTACGGTTGCGCGCTTGTCCAACCAAGACTAAAGCCAAAAGGCTAGTCAAAAGTAAAATATAATACGCGGATCGATGCTCACACAGAGTCTTACACGTCCGAGGCTACGTCTTCCTCCTGGCCCTATACCAGCGAGGGAAACTCCTGATCCCCAAACATAGTTTGGGGCAATATATAACTCCTGATCCCCAAATATAAAATTTGGGGCAATATTAATATATATATATATAACTCCTGTTCCCCAAATATAATTTGGGGCAATATATAACTCCTGTTCCCGGGTGTATCCCGAGCCTGTGGGGTCTAGCCCAAACCCCTGGGAGATTGTGCGGCACAGCAATATTTAATTCGCCTTTATGTACATATACATATCTCCTTTATTATATACTCCTTCACAATATAACTCCTGTTCCCCAAATATAAAATTAGGGGCAATATTAATACATATACAACTCCTGTTCCCCAAATATAATTTGGGGCAATATCATTATATATATATATATATAACTCCTGTTCCCCAAATATAATTTGGGGCAATAAATATAACTCCTTTATAAAATAACTCCTTTAATACAATAACTCCTTTAATATAACTCCTTTATAATAGGACTCCTTTATAATAACTCCTTTATAACATAACTCCTTATATTCATTTAAAATATAACTCCTTTATAAGACAACTCATTTACAACGTAACTCCTTTATAATAACTCCTTTAATAAAATATCTCCATATATTCATTTATAATATATCTCCTTTATAATATTTCTCCATATATATATCTCTCTTTTATAATATAACTCCATAAATAAATATATCTCCTGTATAACATAACTTCTTTATAATATATCACGGTATATCTCCTTTACAGTATAGCTCCTTTATCAAATAACTCATTTACAATATAACTCCTTTATACTCTAATTTCACCGTTATAACATAACATAAAAGCATATAAACTCCATGAAATTCATAAACATACACAAGCCATTAATCTCACTGATATCATATAAACTTTTCATTTCCCACTCACCCGTCACACACACACCATATTCATTTCACATTACAATATCACATAAAATTCCCAATTTATCACCCGCATACCACACATACACCATATGACTCATATCATATATGCCATACATTCCACCTCATCACATCAATCATGAGATCACACATCACACATCCCCATAAGTTCACATACATAAATCTACTCATTACAACCCCGAAGCATATAAATATTTATCTACAAGCAACACACTCCCATACATATATAATTTCTTATACCTCATAATTTACTCCGTATACTACTTATAAACTTTTCCATACTCAATACACTTCACACATCACACACCAAACCATAGTTTAAAATTTTCATAGCACATTATGCATATAAAATAAAAAGATCATACTCACATAGCATCCCGTGAAGACCCGATGCGCCAGCATGCCGTTCCATATCCAAATTTGCTAACATATCCTATTATCAAATTTCAACACAATTAAGGCTCAAATCATTCAAATCAATCACAGAAAATAATAACACTATTTCTAATATCACTCAGGCATTTTATCGAACGTCTGGGATGCACACGTGCATTGCACGTAATATTTAAATTCCCACGGAATGTTTTCTCCCAAACAATTACCAAAATCACCCCCAACTTATTATAATAGTTCTACTAAAATTCTACTACTATAAAGGAGATGATTTTCGCATATAAAATTTTCTTTTACAAATCCAAAACCCTAATTTATTAACAACTTGCAAAATCCCTAATAATTTGCTAATCTCTTGCCTCTACAATGCCCAACACCTCCTAATCTCCCTACCATAATCCTCTTACTCAAAATAAATTTACCACACTAAATTTTATACAAAAATAAAATCTAGGATTTACCTTTTCGAAACCCTTTCGAAAAACAGACTCCGCCACGACGTAGAGGACCCTCCAATTAGCTATCCCTCCGAATTGATTTGAAAATGACGAAGAAAAGAAGTGGATTTGGCTGGGGTACACTACCGGCCGATGGGTTTCGTTCGGCTGCTGTATTCGATCGGGTTCAGAAGGAAAAGAAAGGAAGAAGAAGACTTTTGGGATGGGGAAGGGGTTTTGGGGAAAATATTTAATAATATAAATATATTTTATAAAGGAATATTTACAAATAAGCCCCCAAATCTCCAAAATAATTCAAATAAACCCCAACTCTTTCTTTAATAATACGAACAATACAAAAATACATCAAAATTATCTCGTATTAATCCACCAAAATTATAAAATAAAAATAAACCATATTTCTTCATATAAATTTCAACTCTGAGCTCTCAACTCTGAGCTCTCATATCTCAATAATACCAATCGAACACGAATCCAAACACAAATATCAATAGTTAAAATAAACATACACCAAATAAAATTATCACCACTCAAGAAATATAAAAATGAGTATTTTTGGTATTTTGCAAATTCGAGGTGTTACATAAATATACTTCAAGCTCTTGTGTTCGGTGTACATGTTGACTTTCTCTTTGTACACATAATGTCTTCAAAGCTTCAGAGCAAATTTCACTGCAACTAGTTTCAGATCGTGAGTTTGGTAATTCTTCTCATGTGATCGTAGCTGTCTAAACCCATATGCTATCACCCTTCCCTCTTGTATCATGATACAACCCAAGCCCGTGAGTGAGGCGTCACTATAAATATTGTAGTCCTTATATGCTTGTGGTAGTACCAGTATTGGTGTTGTTGTCAGATTCTCCTTCAACTCCTGAAAACTTTCCTCACACTTGTTGGTCCAAATGAAACTCATATTCTTCTTAGTCAGTCCTATTAAGGGTACTGTTAACTATGAATATCACTAGATAAACCGTCGATAGCATCCCATCAATCCCAAAAAACTCCTGATTTCCTTCACAGCCGTGGGTCGAGGTCATTCTTTCACCGCCTCAATCTTCTGCAGATCAATGGCTACTCCCTTCTTAGAAAGGACATGACCCAGAAATGCAATTTCGTTCTTTTAGAATTCGCACTTGGATAGTTTTGTGTACAGTCTTTGCTTTTGCAGCTTATTCAGGCATGATCATCTTCCGCCTTTTAGTGCACAAGAATATCGTCGACGAATTGGATGACAAATGATTCAATACACGGCCACAGGAATCGGTTCATCATGTCCATAAAGATTGTCGGTGCATTAATCACTCCAAATGGCATGACCAAAAATTCGTAGTGTCCATACCGACTTCTGAAAGCCATCTTAATATCTTTTCCCTTGACTCAAAGCTGATGATAGCCGACTGTATATCGATCTTGGAAATACTGATGCTCCCTGAAGTCGATCAAACAAGTCATCGATCTGAGGTATTAGGTACTTGTTTTGAACCGTACCTTTGTTCAACTCGCGGTAATCGATGCACATCCTCCTCGACCCGTCCTTCTTCTTCACTAGCAACACTAGTGCTTCCCATGGTGAAGCACTAGGTCTGATGAATCCTTTGTGTAATAACTCTTCAATTTGCTTCTTAGCCTCATCTTGCTCTACGGGTGCCATCCCGCATGGTGCTTTGGATACTGGAGCACTTCTTGGTCGTATAACAATACTGAACTCGATGTCTCGCTGAGGTGGCAATTTAGGAAGGTATCCAAAAATATGGTTGAAAAGTCTCGGACCACTACAATTTTCTTGACTTCTTTGGGAATCTTCCTTTTGGGTAGGGCTACTACTACTCCATTGTACCTCTTCTTTCCTTCGAATGTCGCTTTAGGTCCTCCTGCTGCTTTCTCTACCACCTTCTTATCTTTACACTCGATGGTAGCATTGTAGATTTCCATTCATTTTATCCCAACGACTACATCAACTCCTAGAATGTCCAGTTCAATAAGACTTGTACCCAAAATCCTTCCTCCAGTCTCGATATCAAATATCTTAGGGTAGTCAGTGTGCCTCCTGAGGGTATGGCCACTGCCAATACCCTGTCGGAGAAGATCTTAGGTTCAACACCCAGCTTATTTGCAAACTTGGGAGACACAAAAGTGTGAGATGATCGAGTATCAAATAAACTTTGAAATTTATTCCATTGATCATAAGATGTCATGTTACATCAAAGATTATATCGTTTAATTCACAATATTATTCTCTTACAAAAGCCTAAGTAAATAATTTAATAATTTAGTTTTCTTTTTAATCAAGTTGTTCCATACTGGTGATAGTTTATGCATCTTTGTCTGTCGGTGCAAAAAACTTGCCCTTGGTTGTATGGCTATTTCCCCTTATTCGTGGGCCTTTGGTTCTACCCTCTCTCCTGATATTAGGGGCAGTTAGGCTAGATGTGGCCTTTTCTGCCACATTGATAGCAGGTCAATTTCATGCCTTTCTTTGGGCACTCTGTCTTATAGTGTCAGGTCTCCCCACAAAAGAAACAACTTCCTGGCTTTTCGGTGACCAAAACACTATTTTCCTTAGTCAACTTAACCTTCTGTGTTGGGGGTTGCCATATGTAGTGGTTTGACGTTGCAGGCCTCTTGTCTTTATTCTAGTTGTCCCTCTTGTTCTTCACCAGTTGTTATTACTCCATGTCTGATTCAGAGGCAGCAGACATTTGCACTAACTTGTCAAACCTTTGAATTTTGAGGGGTATTATGGACCGCAACCCTAGCCTCAGACCCTGATCGAACTTCCTAGCCTTTTTGGCTTCATCTACTACCAGTTCAAGTGCATACCTTGAGAGCTGAATGAACTTAGTCTCATACTACCTGACTGTCATGCCTCCCTGTTGTAGGTTCAGGAACTCCATTGCTTTCTTCTTCTGAATGTCCAAGGGGAAGTAATGATCCATGTACTCTACCAAGAACTCCTCCCAAGTCATTGGCACATTACCCAGAGTCCTTTTCACTGACTGCCACCATTCCCCTGAATCCTTTTCTAGTTAGATAGCAGCCAGCTTTACTTTGCTGACCTCCAGTGTTTCCAATACCTCAAACATTGTATCTATGTATCTAATCCAGTCATCGACTGTAGTAAGGTCGACTTGCCCTTCGAATACCAGTAGCTTCATCCATTTGAAAGACTCGACCTGACTGACTGGTCTTGAGTTAGCATTGTCGGCCCCACAATTGGTCCGGCTCTAGTGTTCTTGTAACTACCGTTTTCGCTATTTTCATTTTCCCACATTTGTAATATTTTATTTGAAATTGAACAAAATACTCTATTTTTATTTCTTGATTATTTTAATTTAATTTGTTCATGAAATTCTTCGTTCTTGTTGATTGAGCTATTCTTTTTTATCCTAATTTCTCTTATTAATTATGGGTAATTTTTTAAAAATTTAGATCTATCTCTTATTGAACCCTACAACCCAATTTCATTCGTTCTTGACCCAAAACCGCTATTATTGGATCCTAACTCACCAACCCAGTACCCTAATTGTACCATGTAAATACAACTCTATTGCAAACCCTAAAAATTGTACAATATGAAACCCTAGCCGCTTATTCTTTATATCCTCTCTCTCTCTCTCTCCCTGCCATCTCTCTCTCTCCTCGTGCAATTGCTGCCCAAATCCCAAGAACCCATCACTGTACATCTCCTTCCCCGACCAAACTTCGGCCATCCCCTCGTCGTTAGACCTCCTGCCGACACCAGCACCCTCCCGACCTCCTTTCGGCGCTACCCCACCTTCCCTCGACAACCAGTGCCACCACAAAAAACTCCTCTCCTCTGTCCTCAATGACAATAGCCAGCCAAACCCAACCCCGACACTGTCTGGTCGACGCAGCCCCCGCTCGTCGTCGAGCCACCCAGAGCGCCGCCCAGCCAGTCAACGCCCCACCTGAGCGATGCCGTCGACTTGCTGTCCCATTACTACCGCTGTCTTCTTTGCTATTGAGGGCTTTGCTTTGAGTGGATTCTTTATTGCACGTGATTCGCACATGTTATTTGTGTTAGTTCGTGGGTTCGTTGCTCTGGGATCCTTATCTCATTATTCTTGGTATTCATTTTTACCATTTATAAGGCAAGTCACTGTCCTCTTAAATTGTTAATTGTATCAAAATCAAGTTTTGTTGAAACTCTTGCAAGTAGATCCCTTTGTTATCGTATTGTACATTATTCATCTCTTTCGTTGGGTCTATTGAGGGTTTACACGAGCTAACCTCAATATTCTTGACATCGTGCCACTTTGAATCCAACAATATTGAATCTTGCATACATCATATAGTATTGATGATAGGAAATTCTCATGCATCTCATAACACGATTAATTATTGTAGAGACAATTGCTAAGTTGTATGTTGTTTGATCGATTAATGGTTGATTGATGATTAATTGATGTATGTGTGTGTTCTTAATCTTATTTACCATGTTTTTATACCCTTCATGCTGATTGAGAAGTTTATCAACCAGTAGAATTCTTACCCATCATGTTTAATTAATTTAATTTCATGAAAATACCCTAAAACCTGTATCTTGCTTGCTGGCCTGTATGTTGACTGCTATTTTCGACCCAGTAAATGATCTTAAACTGAGTTACTTTCTGAATAAGAATTGTAGCCTTATCTTTCTAGTTTCCAGAACATCTTGAATTTCTAAATTCCGATTTGTGTAGCAAAAGTTATGCCCATTTTACTACAGCTGTATTTTTATTTCCAGATTTTCAGATTCTTATATCTTTCATGTTTAGAATGTTAAACGGTTGATCAAATGATAGAATATTTCTCTAAAAATTTCCAGATTGTTAGTAATCATGTTTAGGAGTCTAGAAAATATTTTAAATGAATTTAATATTGAGTTTTGCTGATTCTAAAATTAAAATAACATGATGTCGAAATTCTGCCTTAACATGAAATCTGTAAAAAACAATGTGATTGACCTAGCTACTGTTATCGGATTTTGAACTTTAAATATGCATTGGAATCGTGTGGAAGTCTAGTTTCTATAATTTCTGGCGGAGTTTTCGATTTCTAAAACAGTGGAAAACTGCATTTTTGTACAGACTACTCTTACTATCCAGAATTTCACTTTTCAGTATTTAATAGATTAATTATTCCTATATCGTATTATTGCATAAATTAAAATGTGTGTGTTGCATTGCATGATACCAATGAGTTATTGTCGCCATTCTAATTGTCATATTCCATGTTACCATCATATAGTTCCCCTATTGATACTATTGTTCATCGAAATGTCTCTTAATTGTATATTGTATTGTTTCATTGATAAAATAATTAATAAGCTGGGGTTTAAAGGGTGATTTAAGTAGTGGGCAAAGTAGAGACTATACTTGGAGGAGGGGTCCGCGTTTCCCTAAATAATGTTCCGACTATTGTTTTATCGTGTGATTGTGGCTTATGACGGTAACCCAATCTATCATGTATCGTATCGTTGCCGAAGACTGTATTGTATCCCGAAAGGTGAATAGTGTTTACCGTTGCCAAGTACGTGATCTACCGAGTACACCAGTTAAGTCTAAACAAAATTGATTGTATGCATCGAACCTGCAGAATGGGATGAGTAGTACATGCATTAGTTAGGATTAAATTGATGATAGAATTAAGAATTGACACGACATCAATACTGCATATTGTTCCCTCATTTTTCCTATTGATATCGAATATTGGCTAAGTGTTATTCTTATTGATCATTGATTATTGTTACCGAATATTGAATCATCGTTTATAGCCATTGTATCGACTATCATGATATTGATTATTGTTATTGTCCCGTGTTATTGATTCCTATTGATCCATTGATTAATTGTTATACCGTTATTCCATTGTTCCTTGCTTCCCCTACTTGTTGTCCATGACTTGCTCTAAGAAAAAAATTTCTTCTCTTTTTAGATGAAGTGTATACAGGTAATGAAGGAGAATTGTCTGCTGGAATTAGAGAACAAACTTTCTGAAGAACTATTGCTTTATAATTGAATGTTATTTTTAATGAACTTATTGTATTGAGATTTGTTACTATTGTGTTTGGAATTTATTATTGTATTGGACTTATGTCCCAGATTTTATTATTGATCCAGATGTTGGACTATAATTGTATTTGGATATTTATATTGTTTCATTCCAAGTATTATTGTTCATGAGATTATTATTATTGCATGCGCATTTGTTTTGTATTGATTATATTGTTGAGTTAATCGGATAAACAGCTTATGGGTGACGCTAGTCATTCGCTGGGCCAATGTCATGTACTCGTATTCCGTATTTTGGGAAGCGGGGCATGATAGTTCTTTACCACATTTGACCTTATGAATGATTCAGGGTCTAATAAACCCTTTCCATTTTCTTCCTTAAAGTAAAGTTCATTACCATTGGTCTTGTCATTTCCTTCCTCAGCATGGGTATTCCTAGCTCTACCTCTTGCCATCCTACTAGAAGTGGAAAGGAGAGGAAAATCAGTATACATAAAAGGTATCATAAATGCTAAGTTCAAATAACAACCATAGCATTTACGACAAAAAACTAAAACAAAGCATCTAGTGTCATCCAAGGCTTATTTCCCATTCTAGGTTTAGTATAGCTAATTGAAGTCAGCTCTGATACCACTCTGTAACGCCCTGAATATCGTACACTACAAAATTTGTGACACGCTCAGAATCTTTGTGCTTCAATTAAGTACATAAACATAATATAATACAGGAAAATACATAAAATCTTACTACATGTCCAAGTCACTTGGAGTAATATCGTGACAGACGCTCAGGATGCTACACTTGTACACTATATCCTCAGCAAACTTACATGCAAAACCACAATATGTGGGATCGTCAACTTGTGAGGCTGACGGTAAAAGTCTCAACAATTTTATTGAATTCTCATTCAATTATATTAAAGGTGAGTTAATAAGCAATGATAATTCTAAATGAAACAACCATAACATGGAAATGTCAATATTTGTATATCATTAATGGATGTCCAACAAGCTACTACTTCATAAGTTCTATATACACATGTTGGATGTACTATTCTAAAGCATGATTGTTTGAAATGTTATGCCGCTTATACAACATAGTTCTTGATATGGCTAAAAATAGGACTAAATCGGAACCATTCAAATCGGGCACGAATCTTAAAGCTCCCGGGGGTAAAACGGTAATTTCACCTGCAAGCGGGTCCGAAATGGGAACTGGGTCTCTTCTTCAGGACCCAACAATCCATAAACAGATCTGCCCTACTGGATACGGGTCCTAACCCGTTACAATCCAGTTCAGCAGGATATGGAGAAATCCAGATTTGTCCTTATCCCTAAAAAGTGGTTTTAAGCATTTCTATCCATCCACACCGGAAAATAGAGATTTGTTGTTATCTCGAAACGCATCCCTACGGCGACTATAAATACACCTCTCCCCTACCATTAGAAGGTAATAAATCTTTGCCTACCTAAAGCTCTTTCTTAATCTTTCTGGTTATTGACAAGAGCGTTAGAGGGTTCGTCGCCGAGATCCATCTCGGTGTTTCGAACTTTGTGCAGGTCCGTGGCAGCATCAAAGAACGAGTCAACACATAGGCAGAGTCAACAGGTTCGCTCTACTGTTTTCCTTAAAAGAACTTAAAAATTCGTCTGTTTGCTTCCACACCCGAATTCACCAGCAACAGATTGGCACCGTCTGTGGGAAAAACAGAAGCTACGATCTAGTCCTCTCTCCTCACCCAAGCTTGTTTCGAGCCATGCCTCCCAAGAAGGGGAAGACCACGATCTCCAACCGTAGAGCAACTCCCGCACCTTCTCCTCCTTAAGTACTTGAGGTTCCCCCTCAACCCACACAACAAGTCTAGCAGCCTGGACATCCTCCTCTTCAACCCGTCTAGCAACCACAGCCTAGACGGCCTCTTCTTCAACAACCTCAGACCCAGCTGGCTCCTCAAGGGCAACAAGAGGCTACCGGGGGACCCTCCTGCTAGAGTCGACAGGGGCAACATCCTCATCGCGACCATATGTCGACACACAACCCCTCGTTCGACTCCATGACCTCCAATAGTTCTCCTGAACCCAAGGATCTCCTGAACATAATCATCAACAGGCAGTATTCGGAAGATCTTCGGACCCGCCTAGACGAGAGGCGGACCCATGATGGAATACCCCGTCGAGAGCATCACAGGGGTCCAACGATCCAATCCCCTAGAACCCGATTCCCCCGTAGGCCGGATCACAGAATGTCCAACTCTCCCAGGAGGCAGAGGAAGTCGCCCCGGCACCATCAAAGAAGAAGCCGCTCTCCGGTCGGCCGACCCGCACCTCGGGGCCACCGAAAGCAGGAGGCTCCCGTCACGAGGGCCGAGTTGCAGCAGTTCTAGGGGGCAGTCTTGAGGGCCCTCAATGTTTCCCCCGACCATGGTCAATGGGTGCCCAGTCCTCAACCTGCCCGGAACCATAGGAGCCATACGCCTAGCCCTCAACCTGCCCGCGACTATAGGCATCGTATGCCTAGTCCTCAACCTACCCCGAGCTATCGTCATCGAACTCCTAGTCCTCTTCCACGCGAGGATGTCCTCTTGGGCCTCGGCAAGGTACGACCGGAGGGAAGACACGGTCTACCGCCATCTCCACGAGATGGAGAGGTGCCTTGGTCGGCTAGACAGAAAGGAGGAGCAACAAGCGAGGAACTTCCGCCCCAACAGACCCCCATTCTCTCGGACCGTCATGGAGACACCGGTCCCAGACAACTTCAAGCCTCCTTACTTTGAATCTTACAATGGGGAGTCTGACCCCGCTGACCACATTGAGAGTTTTAAAACTCTCATGATGATACATCAGGTGTCAGATGCCCTCCTCTGCAAGACTTTCTCGGCCACTCTGAAGGGGCCTACAAGGGAGTGGTACTCCCGTCTAGCCCCGACCTCCATCTTCTCCTTTGATCAGCTCGAAGCCCTTTTCCTGACTCACTTTGTGTGCAGCCACCGAGCCGAAAAGACCAGCACGTCCCTCCTCTTGCTTCACCAAAGGAAGGGTGAGCGACTGAGGGATTATATCAAATGCTTCACCGTGGAGGCCAGATCCATCGCCTCCCTGGACCAGTCCATTGCCTCTGCCACCTTCCAATCCAATGTTGCTAACGACAGCCTCCGAGCAACCCTCGCCAAGAAGCCCCCTCGAGATTTCTCAGAACCCCTACGTAGGAGTGAGAAATACATTCGAGCGGAAGAAGCCCTCTCCCGCCCTGCTTTTGAAGGATCGTCCTCCGGGAACAAATGGAAGGGCGCTGAAGAAGAAGGAGCTAAGAAGCTCCAGAAAGATAACGGGGGCCAGCATCGTCCTCCTCCCAGCTTCGAGAAGTTCACTCGCTCAATGCGAGTTTCTCAGCCATCCTGATGGAGGCTGGGAAAGAGGGCCTTCTTCCGCCCCCTCTAAAGATGAACACCCCGGGGAAGAAGAGGAACCGGGACAAGTGGTGCCGATTCCACAGGGACCACAGCCACGACACGGATGACTGTCAGGCCTTGAAGGACGAGATCAAGGCCCTCATTCAGAGAGGGCAGCTCTCCAGGTTCGTGAGGAAGGACAGGGCTGATCCTCCTCCACCCCCTGGGGGGCTAATAAGCAACCCGAGCGGCACGTGGAGACCCCGGATTCCGAGCCAGAGGTCATCCTGTATCTCATCCACGGAGGCCCAATGGGGGAGATTCCAACTCCTCCCGAAAAGCCTTCATCCGAGAGGTAAATTCTGTGCAAAACAGTCCCCCCCAGGGGCCTAAGGGTCCCGGTCACTTTTTCAGATAGAGACCTAGAGGGTGTCCGAAACCTCCATTGCGACGCATTGGTCATAAACCTCCATATGGTCAACTTTGACGTGCACCGGGTCCTAGTAGACAACAGCAGTTCAATCAACATTCTCTTTCTAGAGGCCTTTCAGGGGATCAAGCTCTCCAGGGATCAGCTCAAGCCTGCCGGCTACACTCTGCACGGGTTTATGGGAATGCCAGTAACGATCGAGGGTATCATAACTCTCGACGGAACTGCTGGCAAAACTCCAACAACCCAAACCGAGCCGATGGACTTCATGGTGGTAGATGTGAAGGCCGCCTACAATGTCATCCGAGGCTAACTAGGCCTAGCTGCTCTACAAGTTGTGCCCTCGGCTTACCACATGAAGATGAAATTCCCCACCATAGCGGGCGTGGGGGAAGTCAGAGGAAGCCAGGAGCTGCAATTGCTACATGACCTCGATAGGAGGACATGTCCTCTCCCTCGAAGCTCTTGAACTCCCCGAAGGGAGTAGCCCACCTATCTCGAAACCGGTTGATGAACTGGAAGAGGTGGCCTTTTCTGAAGGAGATCCGACCCGCAAGTTTCTGATTAGCAAAGCCCTTCCCCCTCCTTCTCGCTCCGACATTATCTAGTGCCTAAGGGGGAATCGATACCTCTTTGCCTGGACGGCATCTGACATGCCGGGAATCTCTGAGGAGCTCCCCACTCATCACCTCAGCGTAGCCTCGGAGGCCAGACCCGTTCACCAAAAACGATGCAAGTTCACCCCCGAGCGCCAGCAAGCTATCAAGGAGGAGGTAGAAAAACTTCTTAGAGCTTGGTTCATACAAGAGGTCAACTACCCAGAGTGGCTCTCCAATGTCGTGATGGTCAAGAAGGCCAACGGGAGTTGCAGGATCTACATCGACTTCACAGACCTAAACAAAGCCTGCCCCAAAGATTCATTCCCGCTCCTAAGCATCGACACCCTGATTGATGCGACCTCGGGCCATGAGCTCTTAAGCTTTATGGATGCTTTCTCCGGGTACAATCAGATAAGAATGTTCCCTCCCGACATCCCGAAGACCTCCTTCGTCACTGATCAGGGCTTGTATTACTACAGGGTCATGCCCTTCGGGCTTAAGAACGCAGGCACCACCTACCAACGCCTTGTGAATAAGATCTTTAAGGAGCAGATCGAGTGGAACATGGAAGTCTATATGGACGACATGTTGGTGAAAAGCGTCAGTGGATCAAATCATGTCTCCGATCTCCAAGAGACTTTTGATGTACTAAGGAGGCACAATATGATACTGAACCCGAACAAGCGTGTGTTCAGAGTCTCATCTAGCAAGTTCCTGGGATTCATGGTCAGCCAGAGGGGCATAGAAGCCAACTCCGAGAAGATCCAGGCCATACTCAACATGGCTCCCCCTCCAGTGTTAAGGATGTGCAAAGACTGACCGGGTGCCTTGCGGCGATTGGGCATATTCTCTCCAAATCCAGGGAGAAGTGCCTCCCGTTCTTCAAGGCCCTTAGGGGGGCTAAAGGCTTTGAATGGGGGCAACAGCAACAAGAGTCCTTCAACCAGGTCAAGACGTACTTAGCCAACCCCCCACTCATGAGTAAGCCGAGGCCCAGGGAGGTCCTCTACCTGTACCTCACTGCTTCGGAGCAGACCCTTAGCGCTTTCTTGGTAAGAGAAGAAGACAAGATGCAGAGGCTCATCTACTATGTGAGTAAAGTCCTCCGAGACGCTGAACTCCATTACCCGAAGCTAGAGTACATGGCCTTTGCCTTGGTTATGGCGGCCCGGAAGCTCTGCCCCTACTTTCAATCTCATTCGATGGTCGTTCTTACCGACCAGCCGCTCAAACAACTCCTTCACAAGCCCGAGACCATCGGGCACCTTATGAAGTGGTCCATCGAGCTAAGCCAACATGATATCAACTATCAGCCTCAAACCGCTATCAAGGCTCAAATCCTGGCCGAGTTTATAGTGGAGAGTACAATTCCCGAGACAAGCAAAGCAAAAGAGGAACCCCCTTCTGGACGGTGTACGTGGATGGGTCTTCGTGTGCCGATGGGAGTGGAGCAGGAGTCATCCTGGCGGGACCAGATGACTTCATCCTCTAGTACTCACTCCGCCTCAACTTCAGAGTGTCCAACAACGAGGCCAAGTATGAAGCCTTGATAGCAGGCCTGTGCATGGCTCGCAAGGCAGGGGGGAAGCATGTCAAGATGTTTAGCGACTCGCAGCTGGTGGTAAACCAGGTATTGGGGGAATACGAAGTGCGAGATGAACGCATGGCCAAGTACTTGACCAAGGTCAAGGATGTGATGGCCTCTTTTAAGAACGCACAACTCCAGTGGATCCCCCGAGAGGAGAATGCTTGGGTGGACATTCTTTCAAAGCTAGCTTCCTCCTCACTCCAAGGGCTCGAGCAAACAGTCCTAATAGAAGTCCTAATGAAGCCCAACATCGAGGAAGAAGGCCCCAAGCCGATGAAGATGCAGCCCTTACAACTCAGGGACAATTGGATGAGGCCTCTGCTCGAGTTCCTCAGAGATGAGATCCCTCCCTTAGACCCTAAAGTGGCCCGAAAGGTCCGAACCAGGGCAGAGCGGTACACCCTCATCGAGGGAGTCTTGTAAAAATACTCCTACACCTAAGTAGACGGCCGACCCTACTTGAGGTGTCTCTCTCCGGACGAAGCCCAGTGTGCCTTGAAGGAAGTGCACAAAGGAATATGTGGCGCTCACTTGGGAGCAAGGTCCCTCGCTCGCAAAGTCTTGAACTATGGATATTTCTAACCCACTCTCCTTCATGATGCCGAACAACACGTTCGGCAATGCGGCCCTTGCCAAAAATTCTCAACAATCTGCTACCTACCGCAAGCACTGTAATACCCCGGATTGTACAATACTTCTATATATATATATATATATATATATATATATATATATATATATATATATATATATATATATATATATATTGTCTGTATGTATGCATATGATTGCAGTATTTTGTTTGATTATATGATGTTGGAGTGCAGTTAGGTCTGCGGGGTGGTCCATGAGGGTGGTTACCTTCTAGATGGTGCACGAGAATGAGGAGTACCGATAATAGTGTAGGCACTAGTTATGGATACAGTACAAATGTAAATATATCATTGTATGATACTACAATGGGTATACTCTGCGTACACTCAATTTAACCTCTCATCTCTCATTTGGAGCTTGATCAAAACCAAATTAGTGCAGCCCAAGCATTGTACTCAAAACAATGAGCCAAGAGACCATTGTTTTACAAAACCACCCTTGCATAGTCTACCCTACCCCTACCCTAGGCCAGCCTATGCCCCCTCCCCCCCTCTCTTTCCTCCCTCTTTCCTCATTCCCCTTCCTATTAAAACCCTCTCATTCTCCTCCATAGTTCTGAAATTTTCAGAACACCAAACAGAAAGGAAAAGGGAAAGAGAAGGTGAAAAAGAAAGGAGGAATTGAAGAGGAGCTCTCACTTGGAGGAGAAAAGCTCAAGACCATCACCTTCTCTCAAACCAATTGTAATACCCCGCAAAATAGCATATGGCTATTTTGCACTGTAACCCGTGCATTAACTAAGTATTGCACACGATTACATTTTTTCTAGAAATTATCAGTTAAATTGAGAGATTTCAGACATACGGGCTGTTCTGAATCCGATAAAGTAAACTCGGAATATCGTCTCGATTAAACTGTAGTTTCGTCCCGATTGTTTTGACCAAACAATTTGTGGGAGGAAATTATAATTTTCATAAAACATGTATTTTATAGGATTTTAATATATATATATATGTATTGGTTATTTTCAATTAAAACTAGTGCTTGGATTAAATATAAATTATATTTGTGCACTAGGGTTAGAATAGGAATATGGTGACCTAGGGTTCCTTGACCTAACCTAGGGTTAGGAACCCTAGCATCACATCATGGCTTAGATCTTGATGAGATCCAATGGTGGGATTAATTCACCATGTGTAGGTTGACTATGTGAATGGGAAGCTTCCATGAAGTTTCCAAGGAAGCTTCCATGAAGCTTCCACATGATTTGTTGGCATTCTATCCACCCTTCATTCCTCCACCCATCCTACTCTCCATCTCAACCATACACCTCACCACCATCCACTCCACACCCACCCCTCCTAGGCCGGCCCATATTACCCCCCTCCCATTCTCACTTCACTCCATTTTCAAACTCCATTTCATTCTCCTCCTAGTTTTCTTCATTCCTCCTTGTTCAAAAAAAATAAATACATGTATATGTAGGAAAAAGGAAGAAGTTTATTAGAATAGAAGGAGTAGTAGAGAAGGAGAAGAAGAAGTGTAGGAGAAGGTGTTGGCCAAGGTACATAAGCACAAGGAGCAAGACAAGCAAGCAAGCAAAGATAGGAGCTAAGCCTACAAGGAGTGTTTTTGCAATTTCAAGTGGGTGATCCTTGAACTCCTTTGTATTTATTTTTATTTTGGTATGAATGGATGTGTAGTAGTGATAGGTATGATTTGTTACCATGTTTAAGTATGAGAAGTACTAGGGAATAATAAATTGTATGGTAGAGAATTACTCTTTTGAGTTTTGGTTAAGTAGAATGATTGTGAGGGTATATTGGGGAATTTTTTACACCCAAACGGTTTGGAATCTTGGGCTAAAATTCTGGGGTATTGTTCTTCTATGTATGTAGAGTATCCATGATTTAGGTACATAATATTTGGATGCATTTTAGTAGCCCAAACACCGGGTCCAAGTCCGGACAGTAAGCAGCCAGAATGGCTGCTGGCTGTGATGATTTTTGGGTGTCTTTCCGATTTTATATCTCGGAAATGACAGGGAATTTTGAGCTGAAAATTTTTGTCGACGCTCATGTATGTGTCTACAACCATAGTCTTAAATTTCGTAATTTTCCGAGGTCGTTTGATGCCCCGAAAAAAATAGTAGAATGCGACTGGTCCGTAGGTGTCGGCTGAAGCTGACTGTGCTTTGTGCTGAAGTTCAAAAGGCCATTCGTGTACGTTTATCATTTTGCTACGAAATTTTGGGAGTAGTTTGGGGTATGAGTCTATTTGACGAATCTCAAATTTTAGAATTTTTAGAAGTCATTTGATGAGGTTTCAAGGGTAATTAGTGAGGGGCAGTAAACACCCTGCTGGAAATAAACAGCTGAAATATAGCTATGTTTGAGGAGTCGTAGATCGCTGTGTGAAATGAATTTGAATGTGATTTTTGGACACGATGAGATGGTATATGTGTAGATAGAGAATCTCAAATTTCATGATCGTTGGACTTAGGAATGATTTACTGTTGAATTTTAAATTAGGGTACGTTCAACCTAGTACGAGTTGTCTAGTTCGTGGAGATAGATATTCCTAGACTTATCTGTTAAGAATTTGGGCGACTGGCCAACTAGAAACTGGCATTAGGGAATCATAGCTTCTAACCCAACTGGGATTTGAAATTCCAGGTTGTAGGTTGGAAGTTATGATTTTCCAAAGTGGGACAAATTTGGCCTTGTCGAGAAAATGATTACTAGAGTATAAACTTTTTCCTTGTTATGCACCCAATGGAAATTGGTACCTTTGAGAACCTTAAGAATTGAATCTGAGGACGTGTCCAAATAGGAAGTTAAAGTAGACAATCCCACCTTCCCATAGGATCCGGAATCGAGAAATTCCGATAACTAAGTGAACTCTTATGATATCGGACAAGTGCAGCAAGTGTGAAAAGGGACATACTACTAAGAGTATATAAGGGTTATTGGATGACAAGACGATTGAATTTGAGGAAATAGTCAACTGGAAAGTTATAGACTAGGGTCTTACCTTTTCAGAATGGGAGATACCAAGCAATTCTGACTTGTGTACTGGAAATTATGGACATTGTGAGTTTAGCAACCTATTGTCTAGACTGACTTCAAGCTTTGAGTTAACTCAGGGACTTGAGTCCTTTGGAAGAAATTAAGGGAATCATCGACTAGGGGATGGCAACGGATCTCCTCACCCTTCTAGGAAATTCTGAGCGTGTTGGTTTCCGATGAGTGTGGCCGGGATCACAGCTACTGGTATTTCTTGATTGTTCCATCGGATAATTGATGAGAAATCCTTTGCCTATCGTAATATGGTGATCATGAGCTATTAGATTTAAAAGATGGGTTTTAGCATTTCATTCGGAACTTAGGCAAGTTCCTGTGCATGTACTCATGGTGGACATGAGTGAGTTGAGATATAGCTCTGTTAGAGTGTATTAGGTGTCTCAATGCCTGAGTCTGTCAAAAGTCTAGAAAGGATAATTATGTGCGTGCTTACCTTCACTAAATAGTATTACATCATCAGGGCGTCGTTAGACCACTCGCTGAGGGTCACGGACCGGGATTATTTTGGGTCGCTGACCTATGAAGGTATTGGGAATCAGTGGATGTGATTCGGGATGGTTGTTACCTTGACAGACCAGTCAGGCTCGACTTTGTTGATCGACACCGAGTGTGGTTTGAATAACAACATATTTTCAGTAAACTGGATTGATTAGGTTTTTCTTTTGTTGTTTCGCTCAAAGACCGAATTGGTGTTAGGGGTGATTCCCTATAATCCAACTTGTTCTGAGAGTTAGCACTAAGTGGTGATACTGGTTGTCTCTTCCTGTCATTAGGAATACGCACTGCGGTGCGTATCTTGCACTGTTAATTCCTGAAGTACCATGGTAAGAACGGGATGCTGATATCCTGGTGGATCGGGGGTATTTTAGGACCTCCGAGGTCGTTATGTTCTATGTTGGTGGACACGAACGGATCAAAAAGGATCTTTGCGCAATGGATATACTTGCGGTATATCTGTAAGTTCGTCACAGCTTTCGAGGATGGTTCGACGCAGTAATTATTGGTGACTTCGGGGTAGCTCCCCGCATTATTTCTTTTATTTTATTTTCACCTCCTCAACCATGTCATACTATCAGGAACAGGAAGTAGACCAAATTAGAATGCATTGCATAGCGAGGGTTCTAATCCCTAAACATGGAGACGACGGCTTGATTTGGAAAGTATGTAGTATGGTATGCATACATTTCCAAAGTCTCGCTTGCATTAGACTAAGTACATTGGCTGGACCTGGATCACATGTAGTATGGGATGCATGTGCACCCAGAATCTTGCTGACATTAGATTAAGTGCATCCGTTCTATATTCTGTATTGTTGCATTAGACTCAGGTCATGGCATACACAAACACTAGGAAATTAGGATACACGTTTATTTCCCATTTAAGATGAAGTATGAGTGTGGAAGTGATGTATTGCGAGACGTGATGATATATGTCGTAAGAAATGAATGAATGCGGTGTCATTGTGATATGAGATTGGGAAGGAAGATATGTCGTGAGTCTGTAATTGCACTGAATGATAAATATGGTGCAGTTATGTGATAGTTTGAGGATCGTTGTTTCCATATCAGCATTTTTCAGTAGAATTACTAACGTACCTCACCTTTTAGGTACATGGATATCAGGTCACGAGTATAGGAGAACCCAAGATCAGCAGGGCATCCAAGTAGTGGCAGTATGCACGTCTACCCTTCAAGCGGGTGCAGAATTATCAGGGTCGCGTAGCAGAAGGCTCAAGCCGAGGGGCAAGTCCCAGAGGGGGCAGAAAGACCGCTCAACGGTGTTTTGGCAGTTACCAAGGGATTGCCGATCTGAAAGATAGCCAATGGCTTCACAAGAAGTGTTTAAGTATTCTTGTAGTCAGTTGTAATAAAATTATGTAATTTGTATTCCTTATTCAAGGACAATTTGATATTTGTAATTATTGATGTAACAACTCTGATGGCAATGAAAATGTTTAAATTTCCACGTTATTTACTGTGTTGAGATGCATTTGAAGGCAATGATCTTGGTGATGTCACGGATGTCCGATAACGGGGATCCGGGTCGTTACACCAATTCAGGGTGGGGAGTTTCTCTAAACTTTTCTTTTTTTATTCTTTTTGATTCTTGCATGCATGAGTAGTGGTAGGAGTTGATAATGGTTGTTTAAGAGATTGAATGTTGAATCTGAAACTAGAACAGAAAATCTTGATCTGCATGTCATTTTCTAGAATTTCCCGAGAACAAATTACATAGAATTTGATGATGAAATTTTCACAGATTGTTCCCTTACATGTCTAGATGACGCATGAATTATTTTGGAATTTTCTGAGGTTTTTTGGTATTTTAATAAAATCTGTTTTTGGAACAGATCAGTAAAGCAGAAGCAGGATCTGTTCACTGTGATATCTGAGATTGGGGGAATTCTTATAATTAATTAGCACATGATATTATTCTGAAATTTTTACCATGTTTTCACACATGTATCTAGAATCTACAAAAAAATTAAGAAATTAATTGGATGAAGTTACTTGCATGTTCAAAATTAGTTTATAAATAGTAGGTGACTGAAAAACAGTATGATCTTATGCTTGTTTGAAATATGAAGAACTCGGTGTATACTTGGAATTTGGACATGAACCCTTTTGCATGTTGTTCATTATGATGTCTAGTTTCTGTAGTGTAAATTTGGTGACTATTGGATAAGTATATGATTTATTATGAATTTTATATCATGTACTGTGCTTAATTCAATCAGAATGGATACCTTGATAAGATGATACAGTTGAGGTTCTGTAAGAGAAGATTTTGAGAAAGTGTTCTCTTAAATAATTGTAGTAGACATCTAGAGCTTTCTAACAAGCCTTAGTTGAGGTGATTCCTGTGAGTGGATGGTTTAATATGATTTTTACAAGACTGGACAGAAACCATGTGTTGGGTTGAATGCTCTGTTTGAGTAAAGCTTAATGTGTGATTGGTACACCTGAGAGTAATGTGTGTTTTAGGGTGATCAAATGGCATAATTTGGATTGGTGGTCAACTAGGGAGTTGTGGAGGACATCCACACCTTTCCATAGAACTTGGGTTGATAGCTTTCTGATGAGTAGGTAGTGTTTTAGGCTACCAGTAAGGTGCAGCTAGTGTATAGAAAGTACACAGGCTGAGGCTTGAGAGGCCAATTTGAGGATCTAGATGACCGAATCTGTGGTATGACCAACTAGAAAGTTGTATCCTAGGTCTTTACCTTTTCAAATTGGCCTTGAACACCCAAATCTGAGTTGTATTATGGGAGTTATGATCTTTTTAAGTTTCGGGCAGCAACACCATAGGTTGCTTAATCTTGGTTTTGACTAAGTGTTGAGTAGACCTTTCCCTTGTGTACATAAAGAGTTGATGACTCGCTGTTTGGGGACTATTGGTGCCAATTGCTGGTTTTGTTTGACTCCCATGGTGGATTTTAGTGACTCGGATTAGTCTTTAGGGTAGGGTGATGCCCTACGTCTGTCGACCCAAAATCGTAATCTTCCACCAAGGCATAGGACATCCAAGTCGGTGCCATCAATTAAGTTCATTGCCCAGTTGGGGCTGAACACATAAGTTCATTACCCGGTTGGGGCTGAACACATAAATTCATTGCCCGGTTAGGGCTGAATGCACGCTTGGTTCTAGAAAATTCCAAGCCAGGGGAAGTGGCGTGCCGGACGGTGTCGCCAGGGTCAGAGGCCGATAGGCAGAATTTTTGGAGGCAATTACATTTTTACCCATGTGATTAGAGAAAGACTGGAATTAGAGTGGAGTATTAGGGGTTTCTAGCTTGCATTAGTACTAACAGACCATAGTCGGGTGTTGTACTTTCCTTTCGCAGGAATACGTTTTCGGTTCTTAGGATTGAGTTCACTGTCTCGTATCTCGATCTGTTAATTTCCAAGGATGCCATGGAAAGGACGGGGAGAGCACTCCTGTCGGGTAGGGAGATTTGACCCTCGAGTACGGCGGGTCCCTATGCGCGTGGTTTATTTTATTTATATTATGACGTCACTTTGTTACTGGAGAGGCACATGGTCTTGTTACCGAAAATTGTCACGGCTTTCTGAGTGAGGTCCGTTCACGGGTACTGAGTGGAAAATGCGACCACCACTCAAGCACTGCAGTGGCAGAACTAGACCGATCAACTGCAACCTCATAGGACACGGATAATCTATTAGGAACAGGTTGAGTACAAGAGTAGGATGCATGGTGAGGGTTTGAATCCCTAAACAGTGGAGAAAGATGGCTAGATTTGGGGGCGTATGTAGTATGGGATGCATTTATTCTCCAAAGTCTTGCTTGCATTAGAGGCAGGCATATGATTTGTTGCATCTGGTCGTAGGATCATGGCATACCACTGTACTAGAACCCAAATCCATTAAACCATTGGTTGGCACATCACTCTTTCTCTTTGCATAAAATTATGGTTGTGATTGTAGTTTAGAGTATCGTTGTTCTTATCAGCTTTGTGTCAGTCGAAGTATTGACATTCTCCACCTTTTAGGTATCGATTCCTACCATTCGGGCAGGTGCAGAAATATCGGAGTCGTACAGTAGAAGCCTCAAGCCGAGGAGCAAGTCCCAGGGGAGCCGATGGGCCACTCAGTGGAGTTTGGCAGTGATCAGTCGATTACCATTCCGGGAGGCAGCTGATAGCTTTACAAGTGGAGTCTGTAAATATTTGTAATAGGTTATAATGAGTTGATGTAATTTTTAAGACTTGTCCAAGAACAAGATATCGGTTATAATTGATGATGTAATGACTCAATGGCAATAAAAAGCTGTTTTAAATTTCTGTGTTATTACTGTGTTGAGATGCATTTGAAAGCAAGATTCTGATAAGTGTCACGGATGTCCGGTAACGGGGATCCGGGGCGCTACAGAAGTTGGTATCAAAGCAGACTTCAAATATTAGTCCAACATAGCAGGAAAATTAGATTTGGATGCATTGCGAGAGTTGGGTTTAATTAGATAGTTGATGATTATAATTCATAATGTTGCTTTTACAACTTATGGTTTATAATTTTTCTGTATCTGGACCGATTCCTATATCTTTTCTTGCAGATGTCAAGCATGGACAATGGACACTCGAACGGGTGGATCGATGGACATGGTCCTGCACCCCCACTCCCACCTCCACCCCCACAGCCCACGGCCATAGTGCAAGCTATCATTATGTTGTTCCAAGAGCTGGCTACCTACAAATGGAGCCATGGGCAGCTGGAGGATCGCTTCGAGAACCTCACACAAGCATTGATAACTGCCGAGAGGAGAGTGGCCAAGCTGGAAAGGGCCAAAAGGAAATGGAAGACGAGGGTGGTACTTCTAAAGCACCAGTACGAGGAGGGTTAGGGCAGTTGCAGAGCCAATATCTGGTGTTGAGGACTCAGGTTTGCGATATGCAGGATCTGTTAGACCGAATGACCGCCGGGGATAGCTCTGAGGTTAGCAAATCGCCAGGGGCAGGAGAGCAGTGACCTCCCTTAGTGTTGTGGGATCCTTTTTGATGTGTATAAGTGACAATCTTTTTGAATAGCTAGGCTAACATGCTATTATTTTGATGGGTGTAGTATGAACCCATGGGATGGTGATATGATTGTATGATGGCAGATCACTTGTAAACCCTTTTTGAAATGAATGGAACTAGTATGTTTGATCAATGCCAGTGTGTTATTCGTTTTACATTACTATTGCTGGTTGATGATGTCAGTATTAGCTTTCAGATTGCAGAAAGGACTAGAAGCAACCGGAGCGACCAGACTGAAGCCGAAGGCAGTGGAGCCAACGGTACTGGCCTTGATGTGAGGGAAGAATTCTCTCGAGTATATCAGATGATTGGAACATTTGTGGAGGCTAGCAGGAACCAAGCGCCATCACAAAGAGCACCATGAGTTGCTGTAAATGCTGATCCGGTGAAGATGGTGGAATCATTCAGGAGAATGAAATTGCCAGTCTTTGAAGGAAAGGCCGAACCCACAACTGCTAACGATTGGATACGTCAGGTGGAGACAGTATTTGAGGTGCTGATGACTCCAGAGGACAGCAAGGTACGTCTAGCCACAATCTTGCTGGAGAAGGATGCCGGAGTTTAGTGGCATTCCGTGAAGCGTGGTCTTGGAAAAGGACAGATCACTTGGGAAGATTTCCTCGAGGAATTCCGATAGCACTATTTCCCCTTGGATGTGCAAGAAGAAAAAGCAATGGAATTCCACAACTTGAAGCAAGGAAATATGTCCGTCAAAGAATATGAGACGAAATTTTCTAAGCTATCAAGGTATGCGCCAGAGATGGTCCAGGAGGAAGCGAAGGCCCAGAGGTTTGAACAAGGGCTTAGGCCTGGACTGAGGTCGAGGACGGTTCCGTTGGGCATTCGCCGATTCGACAAGCTGGTAAGAAGAGCTGCGGTGACAGAGGCAGACATGAATCAGAGTCAAGGAAGGACAGAATTTTGGAACAAAGGGAAGAGATCCACCCCAGCGACCAAATTCAAGAGCAGGGCAAGAGTCATAAATTCCAGAAAACTAGTGCCAAAATGGGAGAATTCAAGCCTGGAAGCTGCTTCTACTATGGAGAGCAGGGACACTATAAAGATCAATGCCCCAGGAAGAATGCACGGAGATGTTTCCAGTGCGGGCTAGAAGGGCATGTTAAGTCGAATTGCCCCCAAAATTCAAGGAACAACAACAGGGCAGGGTCGAGAGCAACCAACAAAGGGAAGAAGCCTATACGTCAAGGAAGGGTGTTCGCCTTTGTAACGCCCCAAATCCCAAATACACTGAATTCGAGATGTTCTACAGGATCTTTTCACTTTCTTAGTACACTTTTACAGGGAAATTAAAACTTTTCATCATACATCAGAGATTACATCATAATTACATCTTTCTCTTGCACAGCGGAAGTAAAAATACAACAATTTGATACAAGTACAACAGCATAATGTAATCTTTAAGCATCCATCCTCTTTTAATCTTTAACAAGTCATTTACCTGCATGTAAGACTGTGGGTACGTCAGTTTATTCAACCGACGAACATTATACACGGCCATCCTCTCTATGCCGGAAATAGTATAACTTAACATTTCATATTTAGCAAACACAAACTTGTCATATTTCAAACTAAAGGGACTACCCTATTGATGTCGTGTTGTGATTGTGCACTTAGTCCTTAATGCAGTTGATTATGTTATATGACACTAATGCGCACTTGTTCGGAGTCTATGCATCCCATACTACATAGGTCCGAGGGCAAGCCCTTATTCGTTCTTCATCTTTATAGGGTTCAATCCCCCGTTATGATTTAATCTACTACTGTAATTACGGTAAGTATCCTAGATGTTATCTGACCTACGAACTCATGTTTAGGCACTCTGGAGTAGTATCCTCACCCAGACGCATCATGGGAATTCCTGGGATACGCTCTCACCATAAACATGACACCACCCGTAGTCTTCAAACATCCCACGAGCGTCGCCACTGGGACGGTACTCTGGAACAGTATCCTCACCCAGACTCGTCATGGGAATTCCTGGGATACGCTCTCGCCGCTACCCAGGGCCCTCATACTCAGTGTTTTTCTCTTACTTTCATCACGTCTTCACTATGCACTAGTCCTTAGTTTTATTAAAAATCATGAACAAAATAATCACTAGAGTTAGCCTCTCCATCAACCGGACTTATTCATTTGTTTCATCATGACCAACCTTGGTCTAATTTCATCTCAATTCATTTTCTCAATGCCGGGGAGACTTAGCTACTCTATTTCAAATTTCATTTCACAATCTTCAACTCATACAATTTCCATGTCGAGTTCTCAAACTCACTTGTATGTTCTTTTTCATTTCATGATTTCACTTCATTCACAAGTCCACAATGAGTACTTATAACTCATAAAATTCATATTCATAGCCAACAAATTTCTTTTTCACTTTCATAAAAATCATGATTTTAATTTCATAAACATACATGAATTCAACAACTTCATAATATTACTAGTAACATCCATACTCCACATTTTGCACAATATTCATGAGTGAGAATAATAATAAAATCATGTCACACCACAAATACTTTTTCCCATCACTTTATAATAGCCTAATTCACTTAATCTTTAAGAGTTATAAATTCCATAAGTATATATCTTATATCCAAAGCTCGAATTATACCTTTTATTCACAAACCATATTGTCTTTTATTCAATAAATACCCAAATTACTCTTATAAAATTCCTTGTATTTTTATGAGAATTGCCATATTTATTTCATAATTTTTGGACTTCAAAAACACCCAAAAAAATTATTTTTCCCTATATGCCGAAGGCAAGAATCGAACCAGGCGCCGCACCAAGACAGCACAGAGCTCCGACCGCTAGGCCGTTCACCGAACACGTCATAAGAGTGACTGGGGTCTATTTATACCCTGAGTTCGCTATTTACTGTTTTTAGGGAATTTAACATAAAGAAGTGTTCTGCTGGGGATTCGAACTATGCAACACAGAGAAGCCAACCGGCGTCCAAGACCACCTGAGCCACTGGCTCGGGTTGTCACTAACCCAATAAAAATTCTTATATGTTATACTCGTACTGTTTTGAAAATAACTCGACATTCAAATAGCCATAGTTGCTTATTGCTTTGATAAAATTTTCTAAAAACTTCCAGATTAGATCCTCAGTCATATAAGTTCATACCAGTAAAATAATATAATTTTTTTTTTTGGTACTAATGAAATGTAATTTCACATACAAAGACCCAAAAATTATTTATTAAAATACATTATTGTATTTTCGACATTGCCATATAATCAATCTACTAGTCTTTTTATTAAATAATTTCATGGAGATAATTTACTGATATTAGTTCTTAATTCACCCATCACATATGATTTCCATAGTCCACATTCATATCAACATGAAGGTCCATCTATCACAATTAACAAGTGTACATTATGTCTCTAATCATAATAACAACACTCTTAATTTAATTTAATCACTATCACAACTTCACACTAATAAACATGGGGCAATCTACACACAATTTAATCTTAACACTAGAGCCATATAAGTTAATCAATACATTTCAATCAATTCACATGCTAACTACTCAATTTAAGTGGGCTCTTTATAATAATTTTTCATGCATCTTTAATGGTGTAAAATTAGCATGGATCTACTTTAGAAATATAAAATGTTTTACCCACCTCAGTTGGAGAGAAACACAAACAAAAGCAATCAAGTCCTTGTAGATGAAAGCACCACCTCCTAGCCAAAAGTGCACAAGCTCCAAGCCTCCAACCAATGCCGAATGCTTCCTCAAGCTCCAAACCGAATACTTCCCTCCTTGGTGATGCCGGCCACTCCAAGTAACAACACCCACACAATCTCTTATCTTTTATAACTCACACAATGATAATAATATAACTTAGAGATTATACTTTGCATATGAAAAATTAGCCATGAGAAGGGGGGTATTTATACTAAAAAAATGAGGAGAATGGAGGGCCAAGATTGTCTTGGTGGTTGTTGGATGAAGGGTTTAGATCAAAGTAGGAGTTAGAAGAACTACCCACCTCCTTGAAACTACTCCCATGTTCTCCACACCCAAAATCAAAAATTCCCTCCAAAAAGAATGCTACCGGCCTCAAAATAAAGTGTGCAATGCATGTGTACGTGTAGTGCACGTGCATGCAACTAGGCCAAATTTGTACATTCTTAATTTGTACAAAAATAATTTAGTGGAAAAATCTTCTACATGACAAGTTTAATTAAAATAAATTAATTCATGGGCTTTCTTTTTGGGATTTTATAAAAAATAATTAAAATAAAAATGCTTTTGGGCTTTTTAAGAAAAGGCTTTTTAATTAAATCAAATAAGGCTTTTAAAGAAGGCTTTTTGGACTAAAATAATTTGAGAAAATTATATTTAAATATACACATCATGATAAAATAATCCAAATAAAATGTTGCACGTGCACAACACGTGCAAAATAAATAATTTCTCACTTATTGAAAAATCAGGGTATTACAGCACTCCCTCCTTAGAATAGTTCCGTCCCCGGAACTACAATCAAGGGCGAGAAAAACAAACAAAATACAACACACGCAACAAGAATAAAAGATACGAAAATACAATCAAGCAAAAAGCTCAGGATAGTCCTTCAACATCCTCTCCTCAGATTCCCAAGTAGCCTCTTCAACCAAGTGGTTTCTCCAGACTACCTTGACCATCGGTATCGTCTTATTCCTCAAGACTTTCTCCCTACGGTCAACAATCTCAACAGGAGACTCGATGTAATTCAGGTCTAACTGCAAACCTTCCGGCACTTCAGGCAAATGATGACTCGGGTCTGGAATATAACCTCTCAGCGTAGACACATGAAAGACATTGTGCACCTGAGACAACTCTTCCGGTAATTCAAGCCGGTAAGCAGTTTTCCCGATCCTTTTCAATATCTTATACGGGCCTATAAACCTCGGGGCTAACTTCCCGCCTTTGCCAAAACGAACCACACCTTTGCTGGGTGATACCTTCAGGAAGACGAAGTCACCAACCTCAAACTCAAGGTCCCTTCTCCGGTTGTCTGCATAGCTTTTCTGCCTGCTCTGAGCTTCCACCAACCTTTTCCTGATCAGATCAATCTTCTCAGAAGTCAGCTGTACAAGCTCAGGACCAAACAACTGACGCTCCCCTACTTCATACCAACAAACAGGAGTTCTGCACTTCCTGCCATACAAAGCTTCGTACGGCGCCATCCCAATACTGGCCTGAAAACTGTTGTTGTAGGCAAACTCCACCAAAGGTAAATGCCTTTCCCAACTGCCCCCAAAGTCTAGTATACAACACCAAAGCATATCCTCAAAAATACGATTGACTCTCTCGGTCTGCCCATCGGTTTGCAGATGAAAAGCAGTGCTGAAATCCGTCTTGGTACCCAAAGCTGTCTGAAGACTCCTCCAGAAATGCGAAGTAAACCGCGCATCTCGATCAGACACAATAGTCGAAGGAACGCCATGAAGTTGGACAATCTCACCAACATACATCTCAGCCAACTTGTCCATCGAAGCAGTGAGTTTCATCGCCAAAAAGTGAGCGGACTTGGTAAGTCGATCGACTATAACCCCAATTGCATCATTGCCTTTAGGACTCTTAGGCAATCCCGTGATGAAATCCATACTGATGTTATCCCACTTCCATTCCGGAATAGGTAACGGCTGTAATAGACCTCCGGGTCTCTGATTTTCGGCTTTGACTTGCTGACAAACCTCACACTTCGTGACAAATTCAGCCACATCCCGCTTCAAACCTGACCACCAGAAATGCTGCTTGATGTCCTTGTACATCTTAGTACTCCCATAATGTACCGACAAAAGAGTAGCATGCGCCTCCTGAAGAATACTTTCTTTCAGGTCCGCCTGATTTGGAACGCACAGCCTCTCTCCGAACCACAGCACTCCATCCCTGATTAGAAATCCGGGCAACCTGCCAGCACCAACCTGCTCCTTCATCTCCAAGATATCAGCATCAACCTCCTGACTTGCAATGATCCTTGCATTCAAAGTAGGCTGAAGCCTCAACTGAGCCAAAGATGCTCCCAATCCTTGCAAGACAACCTCAATACCAGCTCGGTCCAACTCTTCAATCAGATACCTCTGAGTTGTAATCAAACAGGCCAAACTGCTCTTGCGGCTAAGTGCATCAGCAACGACATTAGCCTTTCCGGGATGATACTTGATCTCAGGTCGCATATCCTCGAGCACTTCCAACCATCTCCGCTGTCTCAAATTGAGATCCCTCTGCTGATATATATACTTCAAGCTCTTGTGGTCCGTGTACATATTCAACTTCTCACCGTACACGTAGTGCCTCCATTGCTTCAAAGCAAAAATAATCGCAGCCAACTCCAGATCATGAGTCGGATAATTTTTCTCATGCGGTCGTAGTTGCCTAGACCCATAAGCGATTACTCTTCCTTCTTGCATTAAGACACAACCAAGCCCCCGATGTGAAGCATCGCTATAAACATCATACTCAACACCTGCTCTAGGCAAAGCCAAAATAGGTGCAGTAGTCAGTCTATCTTTCAACTCCTGAAAGCTCGCCTCACATTGCTCGGTGCACTTGAAGCTCACATTCTTCTTGGTCAGTCCAGTAAGCAGTACAGCTATCTGAGCATAACCTTGAATGAATCTCCGATAATATCCAGTCATCCCAAGGAAACTTCTGACTTCCTTCACTGTAGTAGGCCTTGCCCAATCTCTCACTGCCTCTATCTTCTGAGGGTCAGTTGCCACTCCCTCCTTAGAAAGGATGTGACCTAGGAATGCCACTTCAGATTTCCAGAAATCACACTTGGATAACTTGGCATACAGCTTCTGCTCTTCCAACTTCTGCAAAACTGCTGTCAGATGCTCAGTGTGCTCCTCCTCAGACTTGGAGTACACGAGAATATCGTCGATAAACACCACGACGAAAGAATCAATAAACGGCCTCAGAACTCTGTTCATCAAGTCCATGAAGATTGCGGGTGCATTCGTCACTCCGAATGGCATAACTAAGAATTCGTAATGCCCATGCCGAGTTCTAAATGCAGTTTTGTGCACATCTTCGGCTTTCACTCGAACTTGGTGGTAACCTGATCGAAGATCTATTTTGGAGAATACAGCCGCTCCTTGTAGACGATCGAACAAGTCATCAATTCGAGGAATCGGATACTTATTCTGAACAGTGACCTTATTCAGCTCCCGGTAATCGATGCACATTCTCATCGATCCATCCTTCTTCTTTACCAAAAGCACTGGTGCTCCCCAAGGTGACGCACTAGGTTGAATAAAGCCTTTCTCCAACAGTTCCTCAATCTGCCATTTCACCTCATCCTGTTCCACTGGAGCCATCCTATAAGGTGCCTTAGAAATGGGTGCACTTCCCGGTTGAACAGTGATGCTGAACTCTACATCATGATGCGGAGGTAACCCAGGAAAAATCTTCCAAGAACACAGTCGGATAGTCCCGAACCACAGGAATCCCTTGCACTTCCACCGGAGTCTCTTCCTTGCGGATAGTAGCCACCAGCTTAGAACATTTTCGCTTCCCTTGGAACATGACTTCAGGTCCACCTGGAGCCTTCACTGTCACCGTCTTGGTCTTACATTCGATGCTTGCACTGTACACCGACATCCAATCAATGCCAATGATAACATCGACTCCCAAGATAGTCAGCTCGATCAGATCAATGCCAAAGATTCTATTCCCAATCACAATCTCGCAATCAGCATAATACCGATCAGTGGTTAAAGTTTCTCCTGACGGAGTAGCTACTGATAAGATCTTGCCTGGGAAAATCTTCGGTTCAACTCCCAACACTTTAGCAAACTTTGGAGACACAAAAGTATGAGAGGATCCAGTATCAAACAATACGACAGCTTTCATTCCATTAAGATAGAGTTCGCCTGTTACATAATATACATCATTACATAACAGCCTCACTAAACAAAGGGAAAAGAAATGACAAAGACTCTAAACACCAGCCCTCGTACCAGAGATGACCTGATCTGCCTCCTCAGCATCAGCTTCTGTCAAGGCAAATACTCGCCCTGATTGGTACGGCCTCTTCCCAGCCTGCTGCGTTGGTGCGTTGCTGTTTCCACCCTGTAGTTTGGGACAGTGAGATTTGTAGTGTCCCATTTCACCACAGTTGTAGCAAGTCACCGCAGAAGGTCTCACCACATTGTTTCCAGGCCCCCCAGCCACACTCACAGCGTTCGCCCCTGTCGGTTTGAACCTCTGCACAGATGGTTGCCCCCTGAAACTCCCCGAATGTGCAGGCCTCTTACCAGACTGCCAGTTGTTCCTCCTGTTCTGAACAACTTGGAACTGCTCCATATCCGCCTCCGTCGCTGCCGCCCTCTTGACCAGCTTGTCAAATCTCCTGATACCAAGGGGTATCATACGAGATCTCAAACTAGGCCTCAGACCATGCTCGAACTTGTGAGCTTTCTTGGCCTCATCCATCACCAGTTCTGGAGCATACCTGGAGAGCTGAGTGAACTTGGTCTCATATGCTCTAACCGACATGCTGCCTTGCTGAAGCGACAGGAACTCCATCGCCTTCTTCTCCTAGACGTCGGAGGGGAAATAATGGCTGCGGAACTCCTCCAGAAATTCCTCCCAACCAAACAACAGACCTCCCATGGTCCTCTTCACGGATTGCCACCAAACCGCTGCATCCTTCTCCAGCTGCAAAGTCGCCAACTTGACCTTGCTACCTTCCGGTGTCTCCAACACCTCGAAGATAGTCTCCACTTGCCGTATCCAGTTGTCAGCCGCATCTGGGTCTGACTTTTCCTCGAATACAGGTGGTTTCATTCTCTTGAACGATTCCACCAGCTTTATCGCCTCGGGCACTGGATTTGCCGGCCCCCTAGCTTGGTTCTGAGCCACTGCATTCAGCGTCTGGTAGACCCTAGCAAGTTCAGTCTCCAGATCCAAACCTTCCCCATTCCTTGCTCCTCTTCTCGACATATTCTGATGCAAAAGATCCGTCAAATTCGAAGTATATAACGAGAATTTAAACCAACTTCCATTTCATTGAATTCCAAAAGTTTATACATTCGAATTTAAAAACATTTTTTGACATCAGAACGGAAAGAAACAGAAGCTACAACACTCTAACTCCTACGGGTCCTCTTCGCTGCTCGAAGTTCTTCCCGCAGTTCATCAACCTCATCCTTCAGCACATCAGTTAGGTTCTTTTTCTTCTCAAGTTCCCAAATCCGATGGCTAAGAACAGAATAGTCAGCCTTCCGCTTCTCCAGCTGAGCCTCCAATAATCCAACTCTCTCCTTCAGGGTTTCCACTTGCCTCTGAAGAGAAGTCACAAGACCACTGGGAACTGGTACTTCCTCTTCGTCGGAAGAAGAATCATCAGATGAATCCGGAGGTGGGGTGATCTCTCGGGATTCAGGGTACTCCTCATCATCAGAATCAGCTTGTCCAGGGTAGTACTCGTCCTCGAAATCTGCCTGTCCAGGATGGTACTCTTCCTCAATGATGTGCCAGTCGTCGCCTCTAGCAGGGTCGAAGTGATCAGCCATCTTAGAAATAGAGAGGAGAAAGCATAAATCTTAGAGCAACACAAATGTAAGTCACTTAAATTTAAATCTCTAGACTCAAACACACACTCTAATGTCCACATCTAGGGTGTCGTTCCCTATAAAGTTGTACAAGTGTGAAAGTGTAGAAAGCGTGGCTCTGATACCACTCTGTAACGCCCCGAATCCCAAATACACTGAATTCGAGATGTTCTACAGGATCTTTTCACTTTCTTAGTACACTTTTACAGGGAAATTAAAACTTTTCATCATACATCAGAGATTACATCATAATTACATCTTTCTCTTGCACAGCGAAAGTAAAAATACAACAATTTGATACAAGTACAACAGCATAATGTAATCTTTAAGCATCCATCCTCTTTTAATCTTTAACAAGTCATTTACCTGCATGTAAGACTGTGGGTACATCAGTTTATTCAACCGACGAACATTATACACGGCCATCCTCTCTATACCGGAAATAGTATAACTTAACATTTCATATTTAGCAAACACAAACTTGTCATATTTCAAACTAAAGGGACTACCCTATTGATGTCGTGTTGTGATTGTGCACTTAGTCCTTAATGCAGTTGATTATGTTATATGACACTAATGCGCACTTGTTCGGAGTCTATGCATCCCATACTACATAGGTCCGAGGGCAAGCCCTTATTCGTTCTTCATCTTTATAGGGTTCAATCCCCCGTTATGATTTAATCTACTACTGTAATTACGGTAAGTATCCTAGATGTTATCTGACCTACGAACTCATGTTTAGGCACTCTGGAGTAGTATCCTCACCCAGACGCATCATGGGAATTCCTGGGATACGCTCTCACCATAAACATGACACCACCCGTAGTCTTCAAACATCCCACGAGCGTCGCCACTGGGACGGTACTCTGGAACAGTATCCTCACCCAGACTCGTCATGGGAATTCCTGGGATACGCTCTCGCCGCTACCCAGGGCCCTCATACTCAGTGTTTTTCTCTTACTTTCATCACGTCTTCACTATGCACTAGTCCTTAGTTTTATTAAAAATCATGAACAAAATAATCACTAGAGTTAGCCTCTCCATCAACCGGACTTATTCATTTGTTTCATCATGACCAACCTTGGTCTAATTTCATCTCAATTCATTTTCTCAATGCCGGGGAGACTTAGCTACTCTATTTCAAATTTCATTTCACAATCTTCAACTCATACAATTTCCATGTCGAGTTCTCAAACTCACTTGTATGTTCTTTTTCATTTCATGATTTCACTTCATTCACAAGTCCACAATGAGTACTTATAACTCATAAAATTCATATTCATAGCCAACAAATTTCTTTTTCACTTTCATAAAAATCATGATTTTAATTTCATAAACATACATGAATTCAACAACTTCATAATATTACTAGTAACATCCATACTCCACATTTTGCACAATATTCATGAGTGAGAATAATAATAAAATCATGTCACACCACAAATACTTTTTCCCATCACTTTATAATAGCCTAATTCACTTAATCTTTATGAGTTATAAATTCCATAAGTATATATCTTATATCCAAAGCTCGAATTATACCTTTTATTCACAAACCATATTGTCTTTTATTCAATAAATACCCAAATTACTCTTATAAAATTCCTTGTATTTTTATGAGAATTGCCATATATATTTCATAATTTTTGGACTTCAAAAACACCCAAAAAAATTATTTTTCCCTATATGCCGAAGGCAAGAATCGAACCAGGCGCCGCACCAAGACAGCACAGAGCTCCGACCGCTAGGCCGTTCGCCGAACACGTCATAAGAGCGACTGGGGTCTATTTATACCCTGAGTTCGCTATTTACTGTTTTTAGGGAATTTAACATAAAGAAGTGTTCTGCTGGGGATTCGAACTGTGCAACACAGAGAAGCCAACCGGCGTCCAAGACCACCTGAGCCACTGGCTCGGGTTGTCACAAACCCAATAAAAATTCTTATATGTTATACTCGTACTGTTTTGAAAATAACTCGACATTCAAATAGCCATAGTTGCTTATTGCTTTGATAAAATTTTCTAAAAACTTCCAGATTAGATCCTCAGTCATATAAGTTCATACCAGTAAAATAATATAATTTTTTTTTTGGTACTAATGAAATGTAATTTCACATACAAAGACCCAAAAATTATTTATTAAAATACATTATTGTATTTTCGACATTGCCATATAATCAATCTACTAGTCTTTTTATTAAATAATTTCATGGAGATAATTTACTGATATTAGTTCTTAATTCACCCATCACATATGATTTCCATAGTCCACATTCATATCAACATGAAGGTCCATCTATCACAATTAACAAGTGTACATTATGTCTCTAATCATAATAACAACACTCTTAATTTAATTTAATCACTATCACAACTTCACACTAATAAACATGGGGCAATCTACACACAATTTAATCTTAACACTAGAGCCATATAAGTTAATCAATACATTTCAATCAATTCACATGCTAACTACTCAATTTAAGTGGGCTCTTTATAATAATTTTTCATGCATCTTTAATGGTGTAAAATTAGCATGGATCTACTTTAGAAATATAAAATGTTTTACCCACCTCAATTGGAGAGAAATACAAGGCAAGCATCGACTCATTCTTGGTGATGCCGGCCTCCTAGCCAAAAGAAAAGCAATCAAGTCCTTGTAGATGAAAGCACCACCTCCTAGCCAAAAGTACACAAGCTCCAAGCCTCCAACCAATGCCGAATGCTTCCTCAAGCTCCAAACCGAATACTTCCCTCCTTGGTGATGCCGGCCACTCCAAGTAACAACACCCACACAATCTCTTATCTTTTATAACTCACACAATGATAATACTATAACTTAGAGATTATACTTTGCATATGAAAAATTAGCCATGAGAAGGGGGGTATTTATACTAAAAAAATGAGGAGAATGGAGGGCCAAGATTGTCTTGGTGGTTGTTGGATGAAGGGTTTAGATCAAAGTAGGAGTTAGAAGAACTACCCACCTCCTTGAAACTACTCCCATGTTCTCCACACCCAAAATCAAAAATTCCCTCCAAAAAGAATGCTACCGGCCTCAAAATAAAGTGTGCAATGCACGTGTACGTGTAGTGCACGTGCATGCAACTAGGCCAAATTTGTACATTCTTAATTTGTACAAAAATAATTTAGTGGAAAAATCTTCTACATGACAAGTTTAATTAAAATAAATTAATTCATGGGCTTTCTTTTTGGGCAATTTTATAAAAAATAATTAAAATAAAAATGCTTTTGGGCTTTTTAAGAAAAGGCTTTTTAATTAAATCAAATAAGGCTTTTAAAGAAGGCTTTTTGGACTAAAATAATTTGAGAAAATTATATTTAAATATACACATCATGATAAAATAATCCAAATAAAATGTTGCACGTGCACAACACGTGCAAAATAAATAATTTCTCACTTATTGAAAAATCAGGGTATTACAGCCTTGACCAAGAAGGATGCTGAAGAAGATGGAAGGGTAATTACTGTTATGTAGAGGAAATGATGTAATAAGTTCTAAGTTGTATTTTGGTTTTTGGAAGTTGGTAAAGGATGAACTTTTGTAACAGGACATATATATATATATATATATATATATATATATATATATATATATATATATATATATATATAAATGGAATTTTGGCTACAGTCTTGTTTGATAGTGGATCGACTCATTCTTTTGTGTCAAAATCTTTTTTGAGAAAATTAAAATGCACAGAAGATCCAGTTCCAGATTTAGCTTTGATGGTGGCTACGCCATCAGGGACAACCCTCACTACAGATTTATGCTATAGGGGATGCAAACTCCAGATTAACGGAGAAATCCTAAGTATCGATTTGTTGGAATTGGGTTTTGCCAGTACATATGTCATTATTGTTATGGATTGGATATCGAAGCACAAGGCAAGCATCGACTGCAAGGAGAAGGAGGTAGTCATCTCAGCCGAAGGAATGGAACTTCTATTCCACGGGGAGAAGAGATTGAAAGCAATGATCATTACAGCTGCTAGTGAGGTACGGGTACCTGAAGAGGTTAACAAGATATCAGTGGTGAGAGATTTTCCACTCGTATTCTTATAGGAGTTACCTGAAATTCCCCCACACCGGGATATTGAGTTTAGCATCACAGTTCAGCCAGGTAGCGCTCCAGTATCCAAAGCACCATATAGAATGGTGCCAGTAGAGCAGAATGAGGTTAAGAAGCAGATTGAAGAATTCTTGCAGAAAGGATTTATCAGACCAAGTGCATCACCTTGGGGAGCACCAGTAGATGGGTCAGCAATGATGTGTATTGATTATTGGGAATTGAATAAGGTCACTATTCAGAACAAGTACCCAATTCCCAGGATCGACAATTTGTTCGATCAGCTTCAGGGAGCAGCAGTATTTTCCAAGATTGATCTACGGTCCGGATATCATCAAGTGCGAGTCAAGGAAGATGATGTACATAAGACAGCTTTTCGGACTCGACATGGACACTATGAATTCTTGGTAATGCCATTTGGAGTGACTAACACTCCAACAATCTTCATGGACTTGATGAACATAATTCTGCGTCCGTTTATTGACTCATTTGTCGTGGTCTTTATCGACGACATTTTCGTGTACTCAAGGACGGAAGAAAATCATGCTGAACATCTGACAGCAGTCCTGAGCAAGCTACAATAGCATCAGTTGTATGCCAAATTGTCCAAATGTGAGTTCTAGAAATCAGAAGTTGCATTCCTAGACCATATCCTTTCTAAGGAGGGAGTGGCAACGGATCCTCAGAAAATAGAAGCAGTCAAGGGAGTGGCAACGGATCCTCAGAAAATAGAAGCAGTCAAGGGATGGCCATAGCCAAAGACGGTAAAAAAAGTAAGGAGTTTTCTGGGGATGACTGGGTATTACCGAAAGTTATCCAGAATTATGCAAGGATAGTTGTACCCCTTACAGCTTTGACCAAGAAGAACCAAAATTTCGAATGGACGGAGTGTGTGAAGAGAGTTTCCAGGAACTGAAGAACCATTTGATCTCTGCACCTATATTGGTTTTACCTCAGGAGGACAAGGACTATTTTATCTACAGTGATGCATCGTATTTGGGGTTCGGATGTGTGCTAATGCAGGAGGGCAAGGTTATAGCTTATGGTTCGAGACAGCTACGACCACATGAGAAGAATTACCTGACTCATTATTTGGAACTTGCAGCCATAATCTTTTCTTTGAAATCATGGAGACATTATATCTACGGAGCAAAGGTGGAGATATACACGGACCATAAGAGCTTGAAGTATATCTACCAGCAGAAGGACCTTAATTTAAGGACAAAGGAGATGGTTGGAAGTACTCGAAGATATCAGGCCTGAAATCATATATCATTCCAAGAAAGGCCAACGTGGTAGCAGATGCGCACAGTAGGAAGAGAAGTGTGGCTACATTGGTAGCGATCCGGAGGGAGCTAGATGAGGAGATCAGGCAGGCAGGCATTGAAGTAGTTACTCAGCACTTAAGTGCAATTTTGGCACAGTTGGTATTATGGCCAAGCTTGAATGAGCATGTGAAGAAGGCTCAGACCAAAGACCCAGAGATGGAAGCCATGAAGAAGCAAGTGCACAAAGTAGAATTGCCCGAATTCAGTATAAGAGAAGGTTCACTATGGTTTGGCAACAAACTATGTATACCAAAAGACGAGGAGTTAAGAGAAGACATCATGAAGAAAGCTCACTCCACATTGCTTGCGATTCACCCCGGAAGCACCAAAATGTATCGTGATATAAAGCAGCACTATTGGTGGTCAGGGATGAAGCAAGACATAGCAGAGTTCATGGCCAAATGTCTGACGTGCCAACAGGTTAAGGCCGAGAATCAGAAACCATGAGGATTGCTGCAGCCTCTACCCATTCCAGAGTGGAAATGGGAGAACATCAGTATGGATTTTATCACTGGATTATGCAGGAGCCCTAAAGGAAATGACTCGATATAGGTGATTGTGGATCGATTGACAAAGTCTGCACATTTTCTTTCAGTAAAGACGACCTGGTCAGTCGAGAAATTGGTCAAAATCTACATTGAGAACATAGTGAAGCTACATGGAGTGCCAGTGTCGATAGTATCCGACCGAGATGCAAGATTTACATCTCGATTCTGGCAAAGTCTACAGTCAGCATTGGAAACTAAAACAGACTTCAGCACAGCTTTTCACCCACAAACTGATGGACAGACAGAGAGAGTCAACAGGATTCTTGAAGACATGTTGAGGGCATGCATTTTGGAATTCAGAGGAAGTTGGGAGAAATACCTAGCCTTGGTAGAGTTTGCTTACAATAACAGCTATCAGGTGAGCATTGGCATAGCCCCATATGAAGCTTTGTTTGGCAGAAGAGGCAGAACACCTATTTATGGGTTCAAGGTAGGGGAGCGGCAGATGTATGGGCCAGAAATCGTACAGCAAATGTCGGAAAAGATCGAGCTTATTCAGAAGAGGCTACAAGGAGCACAAAGCAGGCAGAAGACCTATGCGGACAACCGTCGAAGAGAGTTGGAATTTGAGGAAGGTGACTCCGTATTTCTCAAGGTGTCGCCGACAAAAGGAGTTATCCGATTTGGAAAAGGCGGGAAGTTAGCTCCGAGATACATTGGACCATACAAGATTCTGAAGATGATTGGCAGGATGGCTTATAAGTCGGAGCTACCGGCCGAATTATCTAAAGTGCATGACGTGTTCCATGTCTCTATGCTACGGAAGTATGTGCCAGATTCAAGCAATCAGTTGCCAGAGGCTTCGAAAGATTTACAGATTAACCTTTCCTACAAGGAGCTACCAGTCAGAATACTTGATCATCAGGACAAGGTACTGAGAAAAAAGGTCATCCCGATGGTCAAAATTCTCTCGAAGAACCAGTGGGTAGAAGAAGCCACGTAGGAGCCGGAGAGCCGCATGAAGGCTTTGTATCCAGATTTTGTTTAGGTGTTTTCTGTCTTTTTTTTCTTTTCTCCCACTAGTGACGTTCTGGGGGCAGAACGATTCTAAGAAAGGAGTAATGTAATACCCCCAGATTGTATAATACTTCTATACACTTCTATATCTATATATATATATATATATATATATATTGTCTGTATGTGTGCATATGATTGTATTATTTTGTTTGATTATATGATGTTAGAGTGCGGTTTGGTCTGCGGGGCGGTCCATGGGGGTGGTTGCGTTCTAGATGGTGCACGAGAATAAGGAGGACCGATACTAGTGTAGGCACTAGTTATGGGTACAGTATAAATACAAATATATCATTGTATGATACTACAAAGTGTATACTCTGCGTACACTCAATTTAACCTCTCATCTCTCATTTGGAACTTGATCAAAACCAAATTAGTGCAGCCCAAGCATTGTACTCAAAACAATGAGCCAAGAGACCATTGTTTTTACAAAACCACCCTAGTCTAGTCTACCCTACCCTAGGCCGGCCTACACCCCCCCCCCCCCCACCCCCTCTCTTTTTCCTCCCTCTTTCATCACTCCCCTTCCCATTAAAACCCTCTCATTCTCCTCCATAGTTCTGAAATTTTTAGAGCACCAAAAAGAAAGGAAAAAGGAAAGAGAAGGAGAAAAAGAAAGGAGGAATTGAAGAGGAGCTCTCACTTGGAGTGGATTCTTGGAGGAGAAAAGCTCAAGACCATCACCTTTTCTCAAACCAATTCAGGGTGGAGAGTTTCTCTAAACTTTTCTTTTTTATTCTTGTTGATTCTTGCATGCATGAGTAGTGGTAGGAGTTGAGAATGGTTGTTTAAGAGATTGAATGTTGAATCTGAAACTAGAACAGAAAATCTTAATCTGCATGTCATTTTCTAGAATTTTCCGAGAACAAACTACAAGGAATTTGATGATGAAAATTTCACAGATTGTTCCCTTACGTGTCTAGATGACGCATGAATTATTTTGGAATTTTCTGAGGTTGTTTGGTATTTCATTAAAATCTGTTTTTGGAACAGGGCCGTAAGGCAGAAGCAAGATCTGTTCACTGTGATACCTGAGATTAAGGGAATTCTTATAATTAATTGGCACATGATATTATTCTGAAATTTTTACCATGTTTTCTCACACGTATCTAGACTCTACAAAAAAACCAAAAAATTAATTGGATGAAGTTACAAGCATGTTCAAAATTAGTCTGTCAACAGTAGTTAGAACTGTGACTGAAGAACAGTATGATCTTATGCTTGTTTGAAACATGAAGAACTCAGTGTATACTTAGAATTTGGACATGAACCCTTTTTCATGTTGTTCATTATGATTTCTAGTTTCTGGAGTGCAAATTTGGTGACTATTGGATCAATATATGATTTATGATGAATTTTATAGCATATACTATCCTTAATTCAGCCAGAATGGATACCTTGATAAGATGATATATTTGAGGCTCTGTAAGAGCAGATTTTGAGAAAGTGTTCTCTTACAGAATTGTAGTAGACATCTAGAGCTTTCTAACAAGCCTTAGTTGAGATGATTCCTGTGAGTGGATGATTTAATATGATTTTTATAAGACTGGACAGAAACTAGGTGTTGAGTTGAATGCTCTGTTTGAGTAAAGCTTAGTGTGTGATTGGTACACCTGAGAGTAATGTGTATTTTAGGGTGATCAAATGACATAATTTGGATTGGTGATCAACTAGGGAGTTGTGGAGGACATCCAAACCTTTCCATAGAACCTGGGTTGGTAGCTTTCTGATGAGTAGGTAGTGTTTTAGGCTACCGGTAAGGTGCAGCCAGTGTACAAGAAGTACACAGGCTGAGGCTTGAGAGGCCAATTTGAGGATCTAGATGACCGAATCTAAGGTTATGACCAACTAGGAAGTTGTAGCCTAGGTCTACCTTTCCAGATTGTGCTTGAACACCCAAATCTGAGTTATATTGTGGGAGTTATGATCTTTTTAAGTTTCGGACAAAAACACCATAGGTTGCTTAATCTTGGTTTGGAATAAGTGTTGAGAGGACCTTTCCCCTGTGTACATAAAGAGTTGATGACTCGCTGTTTGGGGACGATTGGTGCCTACTGCTGGTTTTGTTTGACTCCCATAGTGGATTTTAGTGACTCAGGTTAGTCTCTAGGGTAGGGTGATGCCCTACGTCTATCAACCCAAAATGGTAATCTTCCACCAAGGCGTAGGACGTCCAAGCCAGTGCTGTCAAATAAGTTCATTGCCCGGTTGGGGCTGAACACATAAGTTCATTGCCCGTTGGGTCTGAACACATAAATTCATTGCCCGGTTAGGGCTGAATGCGGGCCATGGTGCTGGACAATTCCAAGCCAAGGGAAGTGGCGTGCTGGACGGTGTCGCTAGGGTCAGAGGTCGATAGGTAGAATTTTTGGAGGCAATTACATTTTTACCTAAGTGATTAGAGTAAGACTGGGATTAGAGTGGTGTATTAGGGGTTTCTAGCTTGCATTAGTACTAGCAGACCATAGTCGGGTGTTGTACTTTCCTGTCGTAGGGATACGTTTTCAGTTCTCAGGATTGAGTTCACAGTCTCGTATTTCGATCTGTTAATTTTCAAGGATGTCGTGGAAGGGATAGAGAAAGCACTCCTGTCGGGTAAGGGGGTTTGACCCTCGAGTACGGCGGGTCCCTATGCGCGTGGTTTATCTTATTTATATTATGACGTCATTTTGTTACCGAGAGGTACATGGTCTTGTTACCGGAAATTGTCACAGCTTTCTGAGTGAGGTCCATTCGCGGGTACTGAGTGAAAAACGTGACCACCACTCAGGCACTGCAGTGGCGGAACTAGACCGATCAACTGCAACCTCATAGGACACGGATATTCTATTAGGAACAGGTTGAGTGCAAGAGTAGGATGCATGGCGAGGGTTTGAATCCCTAAACTATGGAGAAAGACTGCTAGATTTGGGGGCGTATGTAGTATGAGATGCATTCGTTCTCCAAAGTATTGCTTGCATTAGAGTCAGGCATGTGATTTGTTGCATCTGGTCGTAGGATCATCATGGCATACCACTATACTAGAACCCGAATCCATTAAACCCTTGGTTGGCACATCACTTTTTCGCTTCGCATAAAATTATGGTTGTGAATGTAGTTTAGAGAATCACTGTTCTTATCAGCTTTGCATCAGTCGAAGTACTGACATTCCCCACATTTTAGGTATCGATTCCTACTATTCGAGCAGGTGGAAAAATATCAGAGTCGTGCAGCTGAAGCCTCAAGCCGAGGAGCAAGTCCCAAGGGAGCCGATGGGCCACTCAGTGGAGTTCGGTAGTGATCAGTCGATTACCATTTCGGGAGGCAGCTGATAGCTTTACAAGTGGAGTCTGTAAATATTTGTAATAAGTTGTAATGAGTTGATGTAATTTGTACTCCTTGTCCGAGAACAAGATATCGGTTATAATTGATGATGTAATGACTCATTCGCAATAAAAGGATGTTTTAAATTTATGTGTTATTACTGTGTTGAGATGCATTTGAAAGCAAGTTTCTGGTGAGTGTCACGGATGTCCGGTAACAGGGGATCCGGGGCGCTACAAGCTCAGCTCTCCTCTCTATCCAGTCTGACCCCCTTTACAATGTGGGGAATGGACTTGCTCGGGCCGTTCCCTCCAGCACCAGGCCAGTTCAAGTTCCTCATTGTGGCGATTGACTATTTCTCTAAGTGGATCGAGGCCGAGCCCCTAGCAACGATCACAGAGAATAGGGTACAGCACTTCTTTTCGTAGAACATTGTCTGCAGATTCGGCGTCCCCCGAATCTTGATAACGGACAACGGAACTCAGTTCACAAGGGCAGCATTCTGTGCTTTCTGCACGGATCATGGCATTCAGCAACGATTCTCCTCGATCTCCCACCCTTAGTCCAACGGCCTAGCAGAGAACGCCAATCGGCAAATTCTCTCCTGCCTGAAAAAGAGACTGAGTAGATCGGCTAAAGGGTTATGGGTAGAGCAACTCCCTAATGTGCTCTGGAGCTATCACACCATGAAGAGGACCCCCATGGGAGAATCACCCTTCAACCTCACCTATGGCTCCGAAGTCGTCATCCCCTTGGAGGTGGGTCTACCGTCCCCCCGCTTGATTACTTACAATGAAGAGCGGAACGTGAATGAGCTTCACAGCAACTTGGACCTCATCGATGAGCTTCGGGAGAGATCCTCACTTTGGCAAGAAATCTATCGGTGTAGGATCGAGCAATCCTACAACCGGAGAGTCCGCCCCACTAATCTCAAAGAAGGAGATCTAGTGCTCAGGAAGCTATCTATTTCTTTCCCCAGCAAGAAAGGTAAATTAGCACCCAATTGGTAAGGACCGTATAGGATCTCCAAAGTTGTCCGCCCGGGCGCTTATCAACTTGAAGACCGGGGGGCAAGAGGGTGCCGAGGACATAGAATGCAGAGCACTTGGTGAAGTACCAAGAGGGTGATTAAACGGCGCTCCAAGCAACTTTTCCAATAGTGTTCTCTTAAAACATGTTAAAAGTTTCTCTTTTTTCTTTATCAAATGTAACAGCGGCCCGTAACTCAGAAGCAGTCGCCTGGTTGTTTTTCAATAAAAGTGATCTACCCCCTGCAAATTCTCTATTCTGAGCATTCTGATTGTACCACTTTTACGCTTACAAAAAGAAATTACTCATTAAATAACAAGTTTGGAGTCCAACACTTGGTTCAATGCGACTTTTGCTACTTGCAAACGAGCGAGTACAAAGTAGTTCACCATTCGGAATTGCTACCACAACTATTGATACTCTCTAAACGACAAGTTTGGAGTCCAACACTTGGTTCGATGCGACTTCTGCTACTTGCGAACGAGCAAGTACGAAGTAGCTCACCATTTGAAATTTCTCCCACAACTATTGATACCCTCTAAACGACAAGTTCGGAGTTCAATACTTGGTTCGACGCAACTTTTGCTACTTGCAAATGAGCGAGTACGAAGTAGCTCACCATTCGAAATTGGTCCCACAACTGTTGACACTTGAAAACACTAACAAAACACAAACTCTTACAAGAACCTCGAAGAAGTGTATATTATTTCAACAAAATTTGAGGTACAAGTCTAATCCTAGACCAAAAACTCATTATTTGAGATACAAATCATACGAAACAAAGACTACAAGATTACAAAGTTCCGCTCTAACCCCTTCTAGGGAGTGGGATACTTCTATTAAGTGATAAGCGGGGCCGGCGAGTGCTGTGTTGCTATCACACCATTTTCGCAGAAGTCTCCAAGCTGGCAAGCCGAGTAGCGTCGTCGGCACCTAAGAGCCTTAGAGTCGCCCCAACAGATGCTCCGCTCGACGAGCCGGCCACCCCGCTTTGTGCATCCCCAGGGTGTCTCATGACGGAGAGCGAGCGTAGTGCTAACTCGTGGAACGAACTTCCTTGTGCGTACTCACCTCGGGGGCAGGAAGTGCTTCTGACGTTACTCCCCTCAGAAAGCCATCGCAGGCAAAGGTTCTCTGCGATCTGTTCCTTCAGCGAGTCGTCCGTCACTCTGACCTTCAGGCTAGGCATTCGGCTTGAGATTCCCCCACGAGAAGCCTCGGAGATAGCCCTCCGAAGGTGTGCCGTCTCTAAGCTCTTCTCAAGTACTATGTTCTTCAACCCGTCTCCCTTAGCCCTGGCGTCGAACAGAGACTGATGAAGAAATTTGAGTCTCAAGCCTTGGCTAACAGCCATCGAGTGACATGTCTCCTCCCTTTCAGGGGGCAATTTGTGAGCCTTTACCTCTAGGTGTTTCAACTCAGAGTCTTAACGGGCCAACGTCAGATTTAGATGATTCAACTCCGACTCGGCTTTAAAAAGCCTCTCTCGAGATCGAGCGAGGCCCAACTTCGTGACCCCTAGACTAGATCGAAGGCATGATACTTAGGCAATCTGAAAAAGTCAAGAACATGAAGATACTAAGTCTAAACGACGCAACTACAGGACAGCACAAAAGTAAATCAAACATACAAGTTTCAAGGCCACAACACTTGTCCAAAAAAAAATTCATTTCATTGAAATTCAGCAAGTACAAGAAGTGGCCAGTCCGCGATTAGGCAACATTTCTTGGTTACAAACAGATAAGAATTACAACTAGGTCAGGGGCAGACCTCTTTGTCGTGTTCCCCGGTCGCTGTAGGCTCCGACCCCTGCATTGGTAGCGATGATCGCCAAGGGCATGGCCTCCGAACCGGTCTCTACTTCGGCCTCGTCGACCTCAACCTCGACCTCGTCTTCTTCTTCACCCTCCTCGGAGGCGTCGACGAACCTCGGGACGGGGTCAAGAAATAGGTGCCACCCAGCGCAGTCTACCTCCAGGTAGGTCTCCTTCACCTGCACGATTGCACGGGCATTGGACTTCGCCATATTGACAGCGAGGAACCCCTGCGCCCACTCCTTAGCCGCAGAGATCCTAGCAGCGGCGACGGTGTCCTCCTTGTCCTTCGCCACCGACTCCTTTTGTTGGAGCAGAAAAGTGTTGTCGTCTTCGAGCTTCGCCACACGACCCTTGAGGTACTCTAACCTCACCGCCGTCCCCTCGGCTTCAGCCTTCAGCTACTCGAGCTCCTTGGCGATCCGAGCCTTTTCTACCCGAGCTCGATCGGTCTCTTGCTTCAAATTCTTCTCTAGTTCGGTCATCTTTTCTATCAGATGACCAAAGTGGCAAGTTATCTGCAAAAAGAAGGCAGAGCGCCAGTACGAACTCAAAAAGAATGTAAGTTGAAAAACAACCAATCCACAATACTTACCGATACTGCAGCTCGTGCGATCTCAAGCGCGTTGTCACCTACACCGCCGGTGTCCATGGCAGCCCTTTCCTTCGGCATAGCGAGGTGCCGAACGGCCTGCATACTAGACGATGAGTCTCCTAGGAACCCGTCGAGCTTCCGGACTTGTCAATCCAGGATGAAGATTTTCTTGTGCACCTTGGTCAGGAACACCTCGGCCTCGGCCGTCAAAGGCACAGCCTCCAAACCCAAAGAAGCTGCTAAGGGGAAGGCCCCCGCCTCTGCCGAAGCCGAAGGTGCTGCAGGGGTCGGTGGCCGATGCACAAAGGGGGCCTGCACCGCCGCCTGCTCTACGGCAGCGGCAACTGTCTTCGGCCTCAGTGAAGACACCTTGGTGGCCACCCTCTTCCTCTTCTTCGGGGCCTTGTTTCTCAGGACCCCGCGTTGTGCCAACATAGCATCAAAGTCCATGGTTTCTACAACAACAAAAAGAAAAGAAGATTAAGCACAAGTAAACCAAACTCAAGAAGAAAAATGTGAGGCTAAAAATAAACCGCATACTAGGGTTTATACGGCTGAGACCCCCCTGAAAAGCACCTCCTCGATCAGGTCCCTCCAATCGAACTTCAGCCGATCGAGAAGCATCTGAACCTTCTTTTCTTCATCAGGGCTGAGCACCGGGCCCTCCTTCACCCTCCTCGACACTTCTTCGACCCAAGTTGTCGGAATGATCCACGGCTCTCGACTCCGAATGAGGAAGTACTTGTCCCTCTAATACTTTATCAAGTCGGGGCAGCTAATGAGCCTGGCGCCATGCCTCGGAGCCAGGTAGAACCTGAACTCCGACTTATGTTGTTAATGAAGCCGGTATACAGTCTGCAGCACCATCAAATTCGGCTCGAGCCCCGTCGCCTGACAATGGAGGATGAACCCATTGATCAGCCTCCATACGTTTGGCATGAACTGAACTGGGCTGATCCAAAACCACCACATCACCTCGACGATGAAAGGATGAAGAGGTAGCCGCACCCCGGCTATGAAGGCATCGATAGGCCAGAAGCACATGTTCACCAGCATTGGAGAATTGGCCCTCACTCTGGGCCCTGGCAACATCAGCTCGAACTCTTCGGGGATCTGAAAACACTCCTGAATAGATTCCAGGACTACCTCATTGAGTATAGAAATCATCTCGTTGGCCTCCGAAGTCTCTCTGGCAGCATTCTCCTTGAAGCTCTGCCCCATGCCATACATGATACATTCGACATGTTCGTCTGGCAGGTCCCGAACCCTCTGAAGCCCGGTCAGCACCCCAGGCATCCTACTGAACTCCCCCATCCTCCGCTGATCCTCAACTACGGTCTCTACTACGACCAAAGAAGGCCCTCCTATGGCTTTGCCTCTGTCGACTGAAGGAGCTTGGCTCGAGGTCGGCTGATGAGCGAGAATAGGGGAGGTCTCTAGCCTCGGCGGAAAGATAGACTTTCTCTAAAATAAACTACATGTGAGATTACCTTGACGTGACAATGATGATCGGAAAGATCACTGAAAATCAGTAAAATCTTGCCTGAAGCTCCCGCTAGTGAAAAAGAATCGCCTGAGTAAAAACTAGAAAGTGAACAAGTAAGGAGTGAGGGTGAAGTTTTATAGAGGCGGCACACAAAACGAGACTAAAAGGCCTCAAAAACTCAAAAGCCCGGCCCATTCACCGCAAGACGACAACAAGCGGAGAAACTCAACAGGTCTTTGACTGGTCAACGGTCAAACGGTCAACGTGCCACATGTCAATCATGGACTTCGGCAACCTATGCCGAGCACTCTTGCCACCGACGTCCAAATGTGAGAAAAACTCTCTCCTGGACTTCGGAAACCTGTGCCGAGCACTCTTTCCACCCGATGTCCAAACGTGAGAAAAAATTTATCCTAGACTTCGACAACGTGTGCCGAACACTCGTGCCACCGATGTCCAGATGTGAGACAAAATCTCTCCTGGACTTCGGCAACGTGTGCCGAGCACTCTTGCCACAGATGTCCAAATGGAGAAAAAATCTCTCTTGGACTTCGGTAACGTGTGTCGAGCACTCGTGCCACCGACGTCCAAATGTGAGAAAAAAGTCTCTCCTGGACTTCGGCAACGTGTGCTGAGCACTCGTGCCACCGACGTCCAAATGTGAAAAAAATCTCTCCTAGACTTCAGCAACGTGTGCCGAGCACTCGTGCCACCGACGTCCAAATGTGAAAAAAGAAAAAAAACCTCTCTTGGACTTCGGCAACGTGTGCCGAGCACTCTTGCCACCGATGTCCAAATGTGAGAAAAAGGTCTCTCCTGGACTTCAGCAACGTGTGCCGAGCACTGGTGCCACCGACATCCAAATGTGAGAAAAAAAATCTCTCCTGGACTTCGGCAACGTGTGCGGAGCACTCGAGCCACCGACGTCCAAATGTGAGAAAAAATCTCTCCTGGACTTTGGCAACGTGTGCCGAGCACTCGTGCCACTAACGTCCAAACGCGAGAAAATGCATTGACTGGTCAACAGTCAACGGTCAACTCAATAAATGTCATCCTCTTGAGGTCCCTCTCAAGGTCCCTCTCGACTTTGGCAGCACTCGCCGAACCTCCTCGACTTCGGTTTCCACCCAGACACGTGTCAACCCACCGAAGTGGCTAAGGGGGTCGGCATCTGGCGCCGAGCGCTCATGCCACTGACCCCCAAATGAGGGGGAAATGCCTACGAGCTAGGGCAACTGTTCGATGGCTCAGAAATTCATGCCGAAGGTTGATGAACGCCCCTAGATTTGGCCACATCGATATTTCGCCGATTAATTCCTTTTCTTATTTATTAATTCGAATTAATTGTTTAAAAATTGCAAAAATGATTAAAAATTCAGGAAAATTAATTAAAATTCTAAAAAATAATTATAAATTCAGGAAAATATTTTTGAGCCCCCTGGATAAATAATTATTAATTAGAACGGTTAATTAGTACTCTTTGAAAATAGATCACCACTTTGCAAAGTTGAATAAATGATTCGAAAATTAGTTTAAAAAATCGAGAAAAATCACCAAAAATACAGAAGAGCCTAAGAATGATTTTGGGCATGTTTTCGGCTTAGAAAAACACTATTACTCCTCGAACAAGATCCAAACACCCTTTCAGAACTCCGATAAAGTCTCGTACGCCATTGAAACAGTAAAACTACTCCCCCAAAGGCTGTAACACACAGTCTTTAGGAGTGGGGGGCTCGTAATATGGCTAAAAATAGGACTAAATTAGAACCGTTCAAATTGGGCATGAATCTTAAAGCTCTCGGGAGTAAAATTGTAATTTCACCTGCAAGCGGGTCCGAAATGGGAACTGGGTCTCTTCTTCAGGGCCCAACAACCCAGAAATGAATTTGCCCTACTGGATATGGCTCCCAACCCATTACAAGCCAGTTCAAAAGGATATGGAGAAATCCATATTCGTCTTTATCCCTAAGAAGTGGTTTTAACCATTTCTATCCATCCACATCGAGAAGTAGAGATTTGTTCTTATCTCAAAACGGATCCCCACGGCGACTATAAATACCCCTCTCCCCCCTACCGTTAGAAGGTAATGAATCTTTGCCTACCTAAAGCTCTTTCTTAATTTTCCTGGTTATTGACAAGAGCGTCAGAGGATTCGTCGCCGGAATCCATCCCGGTGTTTCGAACTTTGTGTAGGTCCGTGGCAGCAGCAAGGAACAAGTCAACACATAGGTAGAGTCAACAGGTTCGCTCTACTGTTTTCTTTAAAAGAGCTTACAAATTCGTCTGTTTGCTCCCACACCCGAAATCAGCAGCAACAGTTCCCAATTACAAACAACTAAGCATTTTTCTTCTCAATATTTGGTTCAATCCCTTGCTAAGCATACCAAACCTAACGACTACTATGTTGGTGTATGCCCTAGAGGCCAGTTATTTATTGATATTACAAGTTTGTATTGTATCATGATATTTATTTCATATATGAGATATTTCATTTAATGTGTTGTTTATTGTGATTAAATGAACATAATAAAGTCCTTAGAATAATAGGCTCAATATCATGGGATATCAAGTGCATGACTTGATTGTGAGATCATATTGGTTGTAATCAGAACACTATTCTTATATGTCTCTAGTCAAGTATTATTGGGAATTAGGATAACAATAATACATAGAGACTAGTAGGTGCATAGACTGATGACCAAATTTCACGGATTATGGATATGAGATATCAAGTCTTCACATGGGTACATGATGTGATTATTTACAAGTGTACAAAATCGCAACAAGTAGTATAGATAAGTGAAAGGAGTGTCGAACCCATAAGCACTAATTATTTTCTCGAGTACCGAAATTACTAGATTAACTACTATTTGGAAAACTGAAATTCTAATACATAAAGCAACTAAATTAATCTAAAGATCTAAATGAAAAAAATAAACTAATTAAAAGGAATGGAATCTGAAATTTGGTTGTTTGTTAATAGCAAAACTAATTCTAGGGATTTCGACTTCACCTAGTTAATCCCACACAATTTATAACTCCATGTGAATAAAAATATTATTTTTCCAAGTTTTTGACCAAAATCCCCAAAATTATTCAATATTCTCTCTCAAACAATATCAAAAATTTCTCAACTATTATTTGTCATAGTTCATTCACAAATTACTAATTGATTTCATTAAGATCTAGGAATTTCTTAACGGTCACATTAACAGCGGTTCGCTCTTGTACAAGGTGTTTAATTTTATTAATTCAAAATTACAAATTACCAGTTAGGTCTCTCCATGATTTAATAAATCATACAAAAGTTGGCCAAATAATTGTAAGCAATAAGAACAAAAATCAAACACACAACCATGGAAAATTAGGAAAATAATATGGAATTAAAATTGTGTTATCAAAACTAGGCTACATCAAAGAACTAGAAAAATAAAATTAGTTCATAATAAATTTGTAACTAACAAACAGGTTCTTTGATTACATAATAAAAATAGAAGAGAAGAAAAAAAAACTCTATTTTTGCCGAAGATCCAAGCCTCAAATCCAGTGCTCCTTTCTCTCTCCTTTGTTTCTTTCTTCATTCTCTCTATTCCTCGCAAAATGCGGAACCCACCTTTCTTTCTTTTCTTTTCCTTTTTTTCCCTTCCTTGATTCTCGCGCCGCCCCCTAGCACCCCCTTTTCAGAGCAGCCCACTTCTTTCTTATATAGGGGTTAGCTAGGGTTTTAAAAATAGATTAGGTTAATTAATTAATTTAGTTGAAAAGATTAAAAATAATCTTTAATATTTTAAACTAATTTACTTAACCAATCGTATTCCTAATACACCCCCTAGTTGACCGATATATTTTCTGTTGGTTCTTCCATGGGCCAATTCATAAAAACTTGTATTTGGGTGCTTGAATTTTGAAGTCTTCATCTTTGTTTTCTTCCATAATTTCATGCAAAACGCCTACCTTTTGCATTTATCCATCTCATTTCTACAAAATCAAACAAATAAATAATATTGAGTAGAAATAAAATAAATTTCAAAGAAATAAACGAGAACTCGCAATTTTAATGCATTAAAAATTACTAAAAATTATATATAAATTTCATTCACCAGTACATATTAGAGTAATAATGTACTAGACTGACCCACCATGAGAACGCTGCATGGATCATTACGTGAGGTTCATAAGCGGTTCTCACAATACATAGTCCTTTGACTTGAAGTCACTACGGTTCGATACATGAGAAGTTATATATTTTGATGTCGTCAAACGTTGCCTGTAATAAGGTGATTATAAAGTCGACTACAAATCATGCAGAGGGATATGAGTAACTTAGATAGGATTTGTCTCTCTTACATAACAGGAACGATATCTCCAGGGCCCTTGATTGAGTGAGACTGCAAAATGCATGGTCGTACTCAAATGAGTCAATATGAGATATTGAGCTCATTTGTTTTAGTAAGTCTACTCGGACATCAAGAAACCAAAGATTGAACTATACAAGAGCTACATGCTCTATGCCTTGGGGTCAATTAAGATATTTGGATAAAGGGACTAGATTACATGGTAGCATTGGTTACGGATAGGTTATGTCAAGTCACTGACATTCCCATTACTTGAGTAGCAGTGATGTATTGCTAGATATTGTTCACTGTTTGTAATACTAGAATATGATTTTAGTATTAATGTCAACGTAATGGGAACCTACACAGTCATCATGAGATGAATTTAATTGGGAATCCTAGTAACACATAGACTCCTGACATGGTTGGGTAATTAATTAGATTAAATGGGACAACTAAAGTTCAAAGGCCCACACACAAATCTGAACCAAATCAGATTGTGGCCCAACAGCCTCATTACTCTCATATGGTTAATTTTCTACATCTATACATAAGATATGTATCTGTGGAAAAGAAATACTTGAGAAAAATTCTAGCCATCACAGAAATTGTGAGAGAGAGAGATCGTGAGAAACATCCCCTTCCCACAGCTAGCACCGCGACGTGAGGGAAAGCATGATTTGATACGTCCGTGTGGATACCATAGAGGCACTGCAATTTTGTAGTGTTGTGATCGGCATACTATGAAGACAACAGATCCATGTTTAAGATATAACTTCTAAACACGATTTATGGTTTTCGCATGGATCCATGGCTAGGTTTCGATGTTTTTTGTAATTTTTCCGGTGTGTATTTTATAAGAGATTACCCTCGAAACCTAACATAGTACTCCAACACGTACTCAAGTGTAAGTCAAACTCTCAGGATATTGGACTCACTGGCCCACCCAAAGCCCACACCTGTGGATTTACCGGGCGTATCATAAGTCATGAACATTTCTAGGAGCCGCTGCTCTTTACCGGCCATTTCATTGACCTTTCCGGCCTACCTGTAGCCCGCACACATAGATTTACTGGGTGTATCTGTCACGCCCTGCTTCCCAGAATACGGATTTATGGGCACACAACTAAGGCCCAGCAACTGATACGATATCATTCATAAGTTATACAGTTATACGCTCAACAAGATATTTATAAACACATCCACGCATGCAATAATAATGATCACATAAATATGAATAAAATAAAACTATCCAAAATAACCACCATCTGAAAATACAAAAACTTCAGCTCAAAATGCCCGGGAATACAATGTACTGAAATAAATATAATGTGATAAATAGTTTGCTATGACTAGCTAGATAAAGTAGCGACTGAAAATAAAATAACGATAACACAACAATTTCATCACGATCGTCCGGAAGGTCTGCTCACCAAGTTTCTTTGGTATTTCACCATCGGTACCTACATAATCATCATCTGGGGTTGTGTGGGGGGTGTCCGTTTGAGTAAGTTGTGGACAACAAGTAGTAACAAACAGTATGGTAGGAAAAAAACAAGGTATAACACTGAAGGCAATAAGAAGTAGCAGTGCAAATTCTGAAATAGTATGATCATGTATGATACAAGTAGCAACTGTAAGCAAGTGCAATCAGGACTTCGAGGAATAATCAATTGGTAATCGGGATTCATGTAATCAAGGATTATGTCAATACTTAGTGTCAATCTTAAATCTATCAACTTAATTATCTGATCTAATGCACGCAATTCTGTGTCTTATACCATAGCTGTGAGTGCATATCAAATAGGTGAGCGTTTGGACTTAAATGGTGAAGTCTACAGGATTATGTACTCGGGTCTTCTAGTGACAGTATCCATAAACATGACATGTAATCAAGAATCAATAATCAAGAATCACTATTATGGGAAACATGTGCCCTCTTCCGAGTACACTCCCCAATATTGATCACTATTAAGTCATACCCCTTTGTAACCCCAGCTTTTCATTCTTTTATATAGTTAAACATGAATATGCAGTCGATGCAAATGGTAGGAAGGTGGTATCAAAGCAGTAATCAAGAGAATACCAAGAGTTAAATGCAATGCATGGTATAGAGAAATCCTTCGACTCATTATATTTATACAAGTAATTACCACAAGGATAGCCATACATATATATAGTCAAGAGACACCACTACAATTCTGGATAGCAGCACATGTTTGCGCTAAAACTAACTTTCCCACTGCTACGGAAATGCAAATCCAATTCTGTTAGGGGTTCTAGAAAATAGACTCTCTTTTGAAACCAACGCCTATTCACTAGACACTATATAAGTTCTACATCCATACCTACCAGTCTGTTCTTTACATGTCTAATTTTCAAGCAGCAACATAGGGTCAAGTTCTCATGCTTATAATTGCACTGAAATATCATTATTATATCAAAAATCATAATTTGATCCCTAATAATGTCCATTAACACTCAATTTTATATCATGTCAGAATTCCACCAAAAATTTGTTATTTTATGTAATTAACTGAGACGATACACTTCATACAATAATCTGAAATTTATGACGTATCAGTACTAAAACCTTAGTATCTCACAATCTACAATTCGGATTTCAAAACTGCAAGAAGCTATGAATTCTGCACTCGAATGGCAACGGCATGCATATATAAGACCCCAAATTTGTTTACAGAGAATTTGGTCTAATCTTGGTACAAAATCAATTATTCAGTTAGCGAAAATTCTGAATTACTTTATATTTAAATATCAATCCTTAATCCTTCATTTAATATTTCTGCTCTCACACTAAATCTCAGTGGGACAATCTAAGGGCCTCAGTCATGAGTTTATAACTCTCTAACATTCTACAACACGCTACAATTAACTGATACATCGACCAACTAAACTATAACAACAACAGAGTAAAAAGATCGATTTCAATGACAAGAGTTACATGCTTCTACTCATATCGATGATTAAGGTTAGAATTTATCAAATACATATCTCAGAGGATTGTTATTCATAACATTAAATTTACAATTTCTAACAGGCAACAAAAGTACCAATCAATATCAATATGTTCTAAAATAACCCTATGGCATCATGTTCATATAAAGTTGTGATCATAATTGTGAATGCAGTGTGGTGATCATGGAAAGAATGATTTACAAGGATTTTCTACGAATATCAAATTAGGGGATAATCAACAGGGAAACGAATCAACAATATCTGGTTCGAGAATTTAGTGATTTAATATGACACGTAAGAGACTATGAATTGGATTTTGATACGATAATTTGACATGAAATGAAACTACTTGCTAAGAGTTCAAGAGACACAGGAAGGAACACCTAGAGGAAGGAAGGCAGCGGTGGCAGGTGGTTGGCGGCTTGCTGGCTGCTAGGTGGCTTGGTGGCGCGGTGCAGGAGGGAGGGCGACCTGGTTAGTGTAAGGGTGTTACTTGTTGTATGGTCTGGTCGGGCAAGAGAAGCAGAAATGGTAGTGACGTGGCTGGTCTGGTGTGGCGCACAGGAGAGGGACAAGAGATAGAGAAGGTTGGATAGATCTTGAGGGTGATTAAGGTTAATATATTGTGATTAGTGAGGTTTAAATAAATTGGGTATAGGGGGTCGGTTGCTAGGGTTTTAGGGTTTCTTTAGTTGGATTTTGGGTTCCGGTTGAATTTAAACTCAAATTGAATAATCACAATAATTTATAAGATTTTGGCTTTAACAAAAATCAAATAGTTTTAGTGCATGATAAAGAGTCCAAAATCAAAGAGGAAAATGGTATGACAAATGAAATACAAGATTCATGTAATAAAATTCGTACAATTAAAATAGAGAGTTACAATATCCTCGGTCCCGAACCCCAGCGAACTGATCTTCCGTAACTAAGGACCTTACAGGCCTGCCCCTAGCCTACACATGTGGATTTACCGAGTGTATCCTCGCTCCCGAACATTCTAGGAACCTCAGCTCTTTACCGGCTATGTTCATCATTGTTTCAGTAATATCTTCTTCTAATGCAAGTTGTTCACTAAATGATGCAAAATACAATCTAGACTTAACGATCCACATTCCGAAAATACTGTTCATACAAACTGGAATCTTGGTCACAATGACCCTATTCCACTCTTCCCTTTGAGTTCTCTAACTCTACTGAACTCGGGCCTTGCCTAAGTCACAATCATTCCCTTGGATTTGACCAAGTTATTCTCTCGGATTCATGGACCTTACCGGCCTACCCCTAGACCACATATGCTGATTTACTAGGTGTATCCTCGATTATGAACATTCCTAGGAGTTCCAGCTCTTTACCGGCTATTTCATGATCTTCTCGGCCTACCCCTAGCTCACACGCATGAATTTTTCGTTTGTATCCTCAGTCCCATATATAGAATCCATTGATTGAATATTCAACTCTGTCGTTAGATAACAACAAGATAGTCTTGCAAAAACCATATAATTTTCAGTACTTATCAGAAAATGGATTTCTTAGTTTCATATGAAACCTGAATGAGTCTACTAAAACATTGTAGTTAATAATATCTCAATTTAACCGCAATGTTTTGTCTAAATCCACATGCAAAACAGTAGGTTGAGGTTCTAGAAAACTGTAGCTCTTGCTAATTATAAAAATCAACAAAAATCCTACACTTCATGGAAAATTTGATTTCTTAGACTTGAAAGAAAGATTAATGAATCTACTTCAAACTTTTAGTTTTGAATATCATCAAAATACTTCATATAAGATGTTAAAATGGTCAGAAACCAGAAGGTGTACAAATTTCCAGAAGCAAGGCAAAATTGTCAACCAGTCCTAAGTTCGGATTTGTTTAAAATACTAAACGATATCCAAACAACATGAAATGTTGTTAAACTGTTATAGACATATACTAGATTCACATATAAAAATTTTAGCTTAAAGTTCTGTATATTTAGAGAGAAATGAATTTTGGAAGTATGCATGATACTCATGACAGAATTATAGAATAGGTCATATTTCATTTCTTAACTAGGAATGAGTTCGGATTTATTTTAAATAACAAATGACATACAAACATCATGAACTTTTGTGGAGATGTTATAGACATATACATGATACACATATAAAAATTTCAGCTTTAGATTCTATCAAGTTAAAGAAAAAAAATTGGAAGTAAGCCCTGGGTAAAAATAGAACCAAATCGGGACCATTCAAATTGTGCACGGATCTTAAAACTCTCAGGGATAAAATGGTAAATTTCACTAGAAACGGGTCCGTAAACAGGAGTTGGGCCTCTTTCAAGCCCAACAACCCAAAAATGGATCTGTCTAACTTGGTTGTTATAATAGTCCAACACAAATGAGTCCATGATTATCCATAACAGACAATTCAAAAACCATACCTCTTATCATGAGAAGAGTTTTAACTCAATCCCCTCAACCACTCTTATCTCTTCATAAAAGAAGAGATAACCAATTCAATCCAAAAACACCGGAAAGTAAAGATAAATCATTATCTTGAAACTGACCCCCAAAGAGACTATAAATACCCCTACCTCCATAAGAATTATGTAATCAGTATTTTGCCACAAAAGCACTCACATATTCTTCTTGACTTCTGACTTGAGCATCAGAGGGTCTGTCGTCGGGACCCCAGTGTTTTAGACTTTTGCAGGTCAATCAGAGCGATTGTCACCATCCAAATCAGATCCAACGGTGCAAACGAGTCAGATTCAGGAGTCAACATTGGTGAAAGTCAAAAAGGTCAGCTTTTTATTGTTTTTAAAAGAACTCATATCATCTATTTTCTCCCACATATAAATCAGCAGCAACAGATTGACACCGTCTATAGGAACAAAAAAAGCAATCCGACCAAACATCGCTGGTAAAATTAGTTTTTAGCCATGTCTCCAAAGCGAAAAGGGATTGTGGCAGCCTCAAGCCGACGAGCCAACCCTCTTCCTCCACCTCCTCCTTATAAGACATCCCTCCTACCCTTCAACTGGATCAACCTCCTCATCCAGAACAACCTACCCAACATCCTTCAAGAGAGGCTCCACCGGGGGGCTCCAGAAGAAGTCAACACCCTGCACAACATATTGGAGAGAACCGGTGGTCGGTCTACACCTCCACATCATCACAGTGGCCCCTGAAGCACTTCAGCTATAGCAAGACCTCCGTCATATCATAAACTCCCGGCAGTAGGAGTCTGAACGCCAGGGGTGCTCAAGCAGACCGCGAGCAAAGGATGGTCTCCACCATCCATCACACCAAGAAGACATAAGGGGCCCCTCACTCCGGAGTCGGGGATGCAGAAGAACCCCCTCTCCCAGAGAGCGAAGAAGCCATCATTCTCCTAGGGGACATAGAAGAACTCCCCCTCGGGGGGAATGAACCCTACTCCAACAAGCCGACCAACTCCCAGGGGAGAAAAGGGGGAAGAAGTGTCTGTCACCCATGTAGAGTTTTGAGAATTCAAAAATGAAATCCTTAAAGCCCTTAACACCATTCTAAGCATGACTGGAAAAACTAGCCAACACCACGCCACTCCTCCTCAACAAGAAGAGTCCAGGGTCCACTAGATCCGAAAAGAGAGACAATGTCATCCTCAAATGCCTTCGAAAGATGGAAGATCGTCTAGCGTTGTTGAAGCAAGAAGAAGGAATACATGAAGGAACATATCATCCCTCCAGACTCCCCTTCTCCACAAAAATCATCGAAGCACCTGTCCAGGCCAACTTCAAGATTCCAGCCTTCGAATCATATAATGGAGAAACTGACCAAGTAAAGCACGTCAAGAGTTTTAAAATCCTCATAATGATCCACTGAGCATCTGACTTCCTCCACTGTAAGACTTTTCCAGCAATTATGAAGGGATCCACACGAGAGTGGTTCTCTCGTCTCTCTCCTTGGTCCATCTTCTCATTCGATCAACTTAAAGAACTCTTCCTCACGCACTTCATCACCAGCCGCAACACAGAGAAGAAAAGTTCCTCCTTACTTGACTTGAAGCAAAGAGGCAAGGAGTCCCTCAGGAGTAATGTTTGGCACTTCATAGCCGAGTCCCGGTCCATCCTCTCACTCAACTCAGTCATAGCCATGGCTGCCTTCAGGTACTATGTAAATCATGACTACCTTAAAGCCTCTCTTATCAAAAGACCTCCTCATGACTTCTTCGACCTCCTTCAAAGGGTCGTGAAGTACATTCGAGTGGAAGATGTCATCCGACCCCAAGAACAGAAGGTGCCCTCATTCGGGAACAAACGGAAGAGCACCCATGAAGAAGAACCTAGAAAGTCCCAGACGGATGCCACAGGCTAATGTCGTCCACCCCCAATACCTCATTTTGAGAAGTACACTCTGCTTAATGCCAGCATCTCTGCAGTTCATATGGAAGTTGATAAGGAGGAACTTCTTCAATCTCCTCCTAAGATGAACGCCTCAAGTAGAAGAATGGATAGGAACAAGTGGTGCGAGTTTCACAAAGATCATGGGCATCTCACTGATGACTGTCGAGCCCTCAAAGATGAGCTAGAAACCCTGCCCCGACAGGGGTACCTCGCCAAGTTTGCCCAAAGGAACAACACCGAACCTCCTCCTGTGAGAGGAGCCACTAAACGACTAAAGAGGCCTTGCGAGTCCCAAGACCCTGGGTCGCATGGAAGTATTCCACTCCATCAATAGGGGACCTATGGGGGGACTGTCTAACTCCTCAAGGAAAGCATTTGTCCGTGAAGTGAACTTAGTGCACAAAATCTCCCATCCCAAGAGCTCAGGGGTTCCAGTCACATTCTCAGACCAAGACCTCGAAGGTGTTCGAACACCTCACTACGTTGAACTCGTAATAAACATATGTATGGCCAATTATGATGTGTGTCGCGTCCTAGTAGATAATGGTAGCTCAGTAAACATCCTTTTCGTAAATGTATTCGAGGGCCTCAAGCTCAAGCGAGGCCATTTCAAGCACGCCGGGTAACTCTCCATGGACTCTCCGAAGCCCCAGTTCTAATCGAGGGAATAGTCACCCCTTGATGTGACTGTGGGGAAAGCTCCGAATACCAGCACAGAAGCACACGATTTCATAGTTGTCGACTTGAAGTCTGCCTACAATGCCATCTTCGGTCGCCCAGGGCTAGCTTCCCATCACGCGGTTACGTCAGCCTACCACATGAAGATGAAGAACCCTGTAACACCCCACAAAATTGAGTTATGACAATTTTTTCCACGAGTGTTACGCACATGTATTTTGTACTATTACGAATAATATTCGTAACGTATTTTTATATAAATATTATACGTATTTTATATTCTGATTATTTATATATTTTCTATACTCTCAAAATTCATTTTTATCCTATTTTGAGCTTGCTCAAATATTAATTTTAATTTTTGTGTTTTTACGTGTATTGCACGTGTTTTCAATACACGTGTCGATTACGTATGTTTTACCGTTACGTGAAATATTCATAATATTATTAATATATATGTTCTACGTATTTATATTTTGACTGTTTTTTGTTTTCTCAAATTTATTTTGTATTGATACGTGCAACGCACGTATTTGCAGTGCACATTTTGGTTCCTAAAATTTTCTTGAGTCATGAATATTTTTCTTCTCATTTTTCTAGTCACAATTGTGTGATTTATTTTTAAGTAAAATCCATTAAGCCAAAATCCATATTGTAGCCCACTAAAATTAATTTAAAGCCCATGATTGATTTTGTGTGCACTAAAGTGTACATTTAAAATATAGTTAGTTTGGTACACTTGCCATGTGTAACACACACATCAAACCTAATAAAAATTAATAATAAAATTTGTATGAAGAGTGTGCACACACATTGATTACAAGTGCACGTATTTCTTACCATGGTTGAGAATGAGGGAGAGTGGTGTGAGTTAGTTGGAAGTGGGGAGTTATTTTGGAAAGTGGGGAGCTATTTGACCACACAATTTTCCTATAAATAGTCTCTACTTTTGTCATGAACAACACAATTCAAAACAAAAATAAAAGAGAGAAAGAGGGAGAAGAGCTTGCGAGGCTGGCCATTTTTCAGGGAGCTTGGAGCTTTGGATCATTATTTTCTAGGAGTTCTTCTACTAGGAATTCTACATTTGAGGTGGGTTTTCTCCAACTTTCTAATATGGTTTTATTAGTACAATGTTAGATAAGTGTGAATTATAAGATGTATGATAACTTATATAGATTTAATATTCATGTTTAGATTATTTGTTGTTAATTGAATGTGTGAAATTATGATGTGTTTGATTTGGGAGCATTTTCATAAGCAACTGTTTTAAGTGCTAGTTGTACTTCAAAAAATCATAACTATTAAACTAGATGAAATCTAGAGCCAAAATTTTTATCGGAGCATCTCGTATATGTTAGAAACATCTCCTTAAAATTTCATAATATTTGGATGTTGTTTACTATTTTAATAAAATCCCAACTTAGGACTGGTTGGCAGTTGGATAGTTGCTGGAAATTTATATACATTTCGGATTTTGATCATTTCGACGTCTTAGATAAAGTATTTCAAGAAAAGTCAAAACTAATCACTTCAAGTAGACTCGTTAATCTTCCCATAAAGTCTAAGAAACAATTTTTCATAAATAATTGAATTTAAAATAAATTTTACAAATTTGAATAGTGGCAATATGTATAACAATTTGACCCTACTGTAGATTTTGAAGAATTCAGGATTATGGACATAATATTTTGGGGAAACTTATAACTACAAAGTTATAGTAGACTTTTATACCTTTAATTTGATCTAAAGAACACAAAGTTTCATGAAGTATATAATTTTGTATGATTTTTACAAGTAGCATGAGCTGCAGTTTTCGAATTTTGAAACGACTGTTTTGGAAATAAAATTGGACGAAGTAATTGAGGATGAATGTAGATGATCTTAACTACAAAGATATAGTAGACTCATTTATGATTCCTATAAAACTAATATATCTATTTTTGGAGTAGTACTGGAATTTATATGATTTTTACAATACCATTAGATTGATGTCTTTTATGTCCTAATACTTTTACAACGTATAAAATTGGATTTAAAATTGAAATGTTAGTAAGATGTACCTTATGAGAGATTAAGAGATAATTAAAAGATGAAGTTAATTTTAAGTATGTGATGTTTAAAAGGGTTTTAAATTATCAAGTGTTATTGAATGTTGTTATAAGAAGTTGGTTACTTCATGATTAATAATAGCAAATAGAATGAATAAAAGAAGTTAAAAGATGTTTAATAAATGAGATTTCAAAATGTGAATAAAGAGGGTATGAATGACCCATGATATTGTGAACATGAATTATGTTGATTCTAGAGGCTAAGTGAGACCCAAAGTACCAGCACAGTGATGAAAGTGATTATTGAAATTTGAGAAGTGGCCAATATGGGCTATCGTTCTCCACATATTGTTTAAGATCAGTGGGAGGGTAAGCTAGCCCTAGGTGGTATTATTATTCATGTTTCAAACTTAAGGGTAGGCACTAGAAGAAGATGTTATGAAACTTGGGCAAACGTAAGTGGGGCGTTTCTATATAGTCGGGCGGTGTACTCTGGGACTATAGATTCAAACAGAAGGTGTACTCTGGGACTATAATTGCCCTGCATCCAGTCGGGCAGTGTACTCCGAACTGTGATACAGAATGAAACAAACCTCAATTAAATCCAGAATTATGAATGATCGGGCGATGTACTCCGAGATCGTGAATAGTCAGGGCGGATGGGAGGCAGATCTCTGATATTCCGGGGCTAGAGCGGCACTTGTGGGATGTCCGCATAAGGTGAATTTTGTATAGTTGGGTGGTGTACTCCGGGGCTGAAATCCATACTTGTGGGATGTCTGAACCTTGTTTGGTTACCGAGTAGGATTTTATGGTGAGGGGTTGAATCCTATAATATGGAGTACGTAAGGGCTTGCGCTCGGACCTATGTAGTATGGGATGCATAGAACCCATTAGTGTCATCGTAGTGTAATTTCTGCATTAGGCATTAAGTCATATCATACACTGACACGACTAGGATAGTCACTTTTCCTGTTTGCATTCAAGTTTGTGTTTGCTAAAGTAGAAGAATCGTTGTATTATAGCATTGTGTTAGTTGTATGCAACTGACGTGCCCACAGTTTTCCAGATGCAGGACTGGACTTGGCAGGGGCTTGAAGTCACTATGATGAATTGTTACAAGATTGAAGAATTTTCATTATTGCAAATTGCATTGTATTCATTTAATTCCGCTGTGTTGTTGTAAAAAACATGTTGTAAATAAAAATTTTAAATTCCTTGTAAATTTGTACGAAGTTGAGGTAAAATATCATGTTTATGCTACAAATTGCCTATGTTTGGAATTTGGGACGTTACAGGTTGGTATCAGAGCCGACTTGAATAAGTAGTACAAAATTATAAGAAAATCACAATTAGAGTGGACATTAGAGTGTGAGTGTCAGTTTGGAGTCATGAATGATGAAGTTGTTGAACTTGCATTCATGATACTCTCCTCGTATATATTGATGTGATATTGTATGCGAACATATTTTCCTTTGTATCACGAGTGCGATGGTTGGTTAGAACCTACATTCATGATACCTTATACATAGACTAACTTCTCTCTTTAATTTTTCTTCGGGGATTTTCCTCGTAGTTCTTTTCATCTTTTACCATTAATTTTTTTTCTTTCAAATAAATATTTTCTTATGTTATTAATTCAATTTGATATTTATTATTTTATCTACAACCCTTAGTCTCAATCTTTTAAGTTTGACTTACTCGTTTTCTTTCTTGATGTTTTATCCTCCTTACTTTTATGCGCTTTTACGTTACCTATTTATTTTTGCTATTACTTTTACGTATTCTATTAAGTTTTGAATTACTACTTACTAAATTATTAGTAAGACTATCATTTTCCTTTGTTATTATTTCTATCAGGTTTTGAATATTGATTTTTGTATGTTTACATTCACTTTACAAATACTTTGATTTCACGATACTATATTTTTTCATTATTTTATGTTGTCTTGTTTATATTTTTAACATGATTGTAATATTTTTACTTATATTAATGCAATATACCTCTACATACTAAGATTCCCTTTTATTACTATTTTGTTATACTGATTATATCCTACCTTTTATTACATTTACTTTCCACTATTAATAGCTACTTATTAATTTTGTAACTTTACACTTCTCTAATATAATACATACAATCACTATTTATATTTTATCTTTATTTCAATTTTTATTATCTCTACATTCTTGGTTACTACAGATGTTTTCCTCTGATTTCCATATATATATCATATATTTTGACATACTTACTATACTTATAATTTTGCCCTTATCCAATTACTACATTACTATATATTTTATACATATATAATTATTTATGTTTATTATCCTAATCTATTACACTACATAATTATTGTTCTCATTCGCATCTGTATTTAAGCTCATGCATATATTTTATACTTTTTTCGTCTTAATGTTATAAATCTTTTTCATTACTCCGAATTTTATATATTCGATATTTAAAATCTATACTTCTACTTTAATATTTTATCGTTGTAATTTTCTACTTCATTCCCTACTTTTACTCCTATTTTTATATCACAAATTTCAAAAATGTAACATCATACTTTATTAAACATCCAATATCCAGGTACATATAGAAGATATCATCATTCCATTCACTGTTTTGGTGCAACCTGATGTCGAGAGGGCAAATCTGCAACTGGATGTTGGGGAGGCAAAATCTGCAACCGAATGTCTAGAAGGCAAGCTGCAATCGGATGTTGTAAAGGCAATTCTGCAACTTGATGTCAATGAGGCAAGCCTGCAGTTGGACACAAATGCGGCCAACCCACACCAACAGAGATTTTCTACCTTAATAACCCCCCCCCCCCCCCCTCCCCGCCCTTTTTGTTTTCTATTACTTACCACTATTCCATTATATAATTTTTCTCTCCAATTTATACCATTTTATAATATTTAAAACTTAGTCTATACTACTTCAAGTTTATTATTTATAATACAGATATACTTATTTACGCATTTAATTAATTACCTTACTATTTATATTTACTTCTACATCTATCATATATGTATTATTATTATTTTATTTTTGGTTACTGTTAATTATTTTATTACTTTGTATTTTTATACAATTCCATTTTTATATTTTATTGCTAACCTATCTTCAATATGTTTGCTACTCATATATTTATACTTTCGTTTACTATCTACATTTTATTTTTAACCCAATTAATATTATATATTATTTCAATAATGTCTTGTAACTTTTACTTTTGTTTCTCCTGTTGCTTATAAATTTCATATTTATAATATTGTTGCCTTTACGATTAATTATAATACTATATGCTAGTTTCTTGCTCTACTTGACAATTTGAAAATATTTTGATGTATACCAACCAGTATTCTATATATTTAACTTTTAAATCGTATATATAGCTATTATATTTACTTTACGAATTATTTTATGATATTAACTTGATATACAAAAATTTACTTTTAGCTTATATTGTCTATACTTTTAACTAAATTTCATGCTCATATATTTTTCAAGCTCTTATCTATTAGTCTTCTCTTAAATTTCTACTTCATTTTTATCTTGTAGTATATACTACTAGTTTAGTTTATGCTTTTGACCATTTTATCCATCCCATTTTTCTTTAATTAACTTCTCTTTCCGTAATTCTTATTAGCTACTGCTAACTACTTTAAATTTTTATGATGTTCTCAATTATTTATCTGTTTGTTTTATGTCTCGATATTTTGTTATCCTGCTGCTCTCTTCGTTATCATTACTTTTAGCTACCTAATATTCCTTTATGCCCTTAATCTATTTTCAAATTTTTCTACTGCATTAAAATTTATCTATACTATTTCAATGCTTTTACTCTTTGCACTTACATTTATTCTTTCCTTCCTTATTTATTTTCATACTTCCACTTTATTTTACTCCTTTCATACTACTTCTTGCTACTTTTATTATTTTGGTTACTATACTCATTTTTAAGCATTTAATTTTTCCCTTTACTCTTTCCAATTTACCCTGTTGTTTTCTAAGACTCTCGTGTTTTGATTCTATTCACTGTGATACGTATAGTTTCCTTATATGAGTTTGCTTTGTTTTTCACATTACATATTTTTATACTACATTTATTTTATTAGTATTGGCAACCTTTCACTATACAATAATGATTTTTTTCTTTGGTGTGCACAAGATACAACTTTTACCCTAGTAAGTTCTGAGGATAGAATTGTTCTAAGGGGGGGAGACTGTAACACCCCGCAAAATTGAGTTATGGCAATTTTGCCCATGGGTGTTACACACATATATTTTGTACTGTTACGAATAATATTCGTAACGTATTTTTATATAAATGGCATATGTATTTTATATTCCGATTATTTAAATGTTTTCCATTCTCTCAAAATTCATTTTTATCCTATTTTAAGCCAACTTAAATATTAATTTTAATCTTTGTGTTTTTACGTGTATTGCACGTATTTTCGATACATGTGTCGATTACGTATATTTTACCGTTACATGAAATATCCATAACATTATTAATATACATGTTCTACGTATTTATATTTTGAATGTTTTTCGTTCTCTTCAAATTTATTTTGTATTAATACGTGCAACGCACGTGTTTGCAGTGCACATTTTGGTTCCTAAAATTTTCTTGATTGATGAATATTTTTTTTCTCATTTTTCTAGTCACAATTGTGTGCTTCATTTTTAATTAAAATTCATTAGGCCTAAATCCATTTTGTAGCCCACTAAAATTAATTTAAAGCCCATGATTGATTTTGTGTGCACTAAAGTGTACAATTAAAATTTAGTTAGTTTTGTACACTTGCCATATGTAACACACACATCTAACCTAATAAAAATTGATAATAAAATTTGTATGAAGAGTGTGCGCACACATCGACTACAAGTGCACGTGTTTCTTACCATGATTGAGAATGAGGGAGAGTGGTGTGAGTTAGTGGGAAGTGGGGTGTTATTTTGAAAAGTGGAGAGCTATTTTGACCACACAATTTTCCTATAAATAGTTTCTAATTTTGTCATGAACAACACAACTCAAAACAAAAACCAAAGAGAGAAAAAGGGAGAAGAGCTTGCAGTTTGTGCTAGGAAGAGGCCGGCCATTTTTTAGGGAGCTTGGATTTTTGGCTCATTATTTTCTAGGAGTTCTACTACTAGGAATTCTACATTTGAGGTAGGTATTTCTCCAGCTTTCTAATATAATTTTATTAGTAGAATGCAAGATGTGTGAATTGTTAGATGCATGATAACTTATATGGATTGAACATTCATGTTTAGATTATTTGTTGTTGATTGAATGTGTGAAATTATGATGTGTTTGATTTGGGGGCATTTTCATAAGGTTATGTTTTGAGTGCTAGTTGTACTTCAGAAAATCATAAGTATTAAACTAAATGGAATCTATAGCCAAAAATTTTTTAGGAGCATCTCATATATGTTAAGAATATCACCTTAAAATTTTATAATATTTGGATGTCGTTTACTATTTTAATAAAATCCCAACTTAGGACTAGTTGGCAGTTGGCTAATTGCTGGAAATTTGTATACATTTCAGATTTTGATTATTTTGACATTGTAGATGAAGTATTTTGAGAAAAGCGAAAACTAATAACTTGACGTAGACTCGTTAAAATTTCCTTAAATTCTAATAAATCAATTTATCATAAAGAAATGAATTTATAATGAATTTTACAAGTTTGAGCAGTGGCAGTATGTATGTAATGCCCCGAATTCCAAAACACAACTGAATTCGAGATTCCACAAGATCTTTACACTTCTTTCGTACAATTTTATAAGGAAATTAAAACTTTTCACTTTACATCAGAGTTACATGAAACCTTTACACTTTACATTTTACAGCGGAACCAAATTTACAACATTTAAATAAATGTACATCAATATTTGAATAATCTCTAAGCATCTGTGCTTCTTTAATCTTTATCATGCCATTATCCTGCATACAAAACTGTGGGTACGTCAGTTTATTCAACCGACGAACATTATACACGGCCATCCTCTCTATGCCGAAAATAGTATAACTGATTTTCCATATTTATCAAACACAAACTTGTCACATATCAAACTAAAGGGATTACCCTATTGAGGTCGTGTTGTGATTGTGCACTTAGTCCTTAATGCAATTATTTATATTATATGACACTAATGCACACTTGTTCGGATTCTATGCATCTCATACTACATAGGTCCGAGGGCAAGCCTCTTAATCGTTCTTCGTCTTGTAGGGTTCAATCCCTCGTCATGACTTAATCTACTACTGTAACTACGGTAAGTATCCTAGATGATCTATGAGTACAAGCTCGTGTACAGAAAACCTAGAGGGGAATCTCACGCCATGTCTTGACGCATCAAGCATGCATTCTGTGGCAATTCAGCCTCCTTCATGGCACACGATCCTCTTGCAGTCACCAAACATCCCACAAGCATCGCCAAGATCCCTATCTTCTAGAGTAGTGCCCACGCCATGTCTTGACACATCAAGCATGCATTCTGTGAATCACACCCACATCGTAGACTCGATGCCCTCATACTTGTGTTTTTCTCTCACTTTCATCACTTCTTCACTATGTACTAAATCCTTAAATTTAATGAAATCATGAACAAAATCAATCTCTTAGAGTTAGCCCTCTCACTACTACCGGTCTTATTTCTATCATTTCACAATGACCCAAAACTGGTCTTTTCAATATCAATAATCATAATTCATTACTTTCACTTACCGGTGTGAGTTTTGGCTACACTCTAATTTTCAATTTCAATTCACAATTCATATGTTTGAGTTTTCATGCTCAATAACATTCTCTTTTCTAATCACATGATTTCCAAATTATTCATGACTCCATAACCATACATGAAGTTCAATTATCATGCATTTCATAGCTAACATGTATTTCCACATTAAAATCATTTCACAAATGTCTAATCAAAGTGAATGTTCACAAACTCATTAATGTCACACTATTCTTCAACAAGAATAATTCATACATAACATATACTTTCTTTCTTCCAATTTTTTTTCCTTTTCTAACACTTATCTCAATTTCTTTGTCACGACACATTTTTATGAAATTATACGAGTGTAAAAACTATAGTTCCAATTTCACTTTTACTTTCAAAAATACGCTTTATTTCATTCTAGTAACTCCCAATGATTTCTCATAAGTTGTACTCATTTATACTAGGCCACAAATCATATGAATTGTTTCACAAAAAGAGACAGATTTACTTGAAAACTTCAGGAAAGTCGACTGTCGAAATGGTCAGTCGGCTGTTCCGAAATAATGCAAAACTTCGAAAAGAAGTCGACTGTTAAATGTATCGGTCGACTGGCCTGCGATATTTTTAATCTTGAAATCAATGATCAGAATAGTCGACTGTTGCACATAGCAGTCGACTGTACTACAGGGTTTTTCAAAAATATAATTTAAATCTGTGTACTATTCTTTTCATAATTCATTTGAAATTTCTTACACAACTCAACATTATTATTCCCTATATTAATTCCCTGTTTATCCTTCGTTTATAATCCCAAAAACATATCTTAATTTGTTCATTCTAACTCATATCATGGAAGTCCATCGAAGCACATAAAGCAACAATTTCATCTACTAGCATTTGCATTTAGTTTTGATGCTAATAACGAATTTTAATCCAAGCATTCCATAGCCATAAACAATTCACACACAACTTACAATTCATGATGGAATAGCATGCAATCTATTTAGCATCAGTTCAATCAACTAACAAACCATTTTTCCAATTAGGTGTACTCTTATTAATCTCTTTCATGCATTATCATTTCAATCAATCTTAGCATGCTATCTAATTAGAAACATGGAAAATAACCCACCTTAGCATGATATCTAATTAGAAATATGGAAAATAACCCACCTTAATTGGAGAGAAATACAATTGCAACACCTCCTAAAAGTCCTTGCCAAAAGTGCGTTCCTCCTCCTCCTCGAAGTGCCCCCAAGCCTTCCAAAATGCCAACCCGAGCTCCTTGATGCCGGCCTTCCCTCTTGGTGCAAGCACTACTCTCTCACACACAACTCTCAATCTTTTATCTCACTTACTATACTACTAACAATGTATTTTATACTATAGGTTTTGGAGAAATAAAGAGTACCAAAAATAACTAGGCTGTGGGGGTATTCATACTAAAAATTGAAGTAAATGAAAGGCTAGGATCAAACTAGGAGTTAGAAATAAAAGACTAGGATTCAAAGGGGAGTTGTAGTAACCAACCATGATCAAGCAACCAACACCCATAACTCCACTCATATTTTCATTTCCCTCCATGTCAAAACCGGTCTCACATGGTGCATTTGCACGTGTACGTACAATGCACGTGCATGCATTAGTCCTCCATTTAAAAAAGTTGTACATTATATTTTCTATAAAAATAATCTTTAAAAGATGTTCTACATTACAAGTTGTAATTGAAATAAAAATAACTCATGGGCTTTAATTAATGGGCCAAAATAATAGTTTTATATAAAGAAATTAAATAAATTAGATTTGGGCTAGAAAGAAAGGCTTATGTTTATTTGAAGAAAAATGGGCCTTTATAAAAATAATTAAAGAACACATATACATATATATACTCATCATCCATAATGAAAAATAATTATAAGATTTCATACTACAAAAATTGCACGTGCACACTACGTGCAAAATAAATAAATAATTTTCATAAATGAAAATCGGGGCATTACAATGTATAACATTTTGACCCTACTGTAGATTTCGAAGAATTCAGGGTTATAGACATAATAACTTATAACTACAAAGTTATAGTAGACTTGTATACCTTTAATTTGATCTAAAGAACACAAAATTTCATGAAGTATATAATTTTCTATCACTTTTACAAGTAGCATGAGCTGCAGTTTTTGGATTTTGAACCTACTGTTTTGCAAATGAAATTAGACGAACTAATTGAAGAAGAATGTAGATGATTTTAACTACAAAGATGTAGTAGACACATTCATGATTACTATAAAACTAATAAATCTATTTTTGGAGTAATATTGGAATTTATATGATTTTTACAATACCATTGGGTTGATGTCTTTTATCTAGTTGTCCTAAAAATTTTACGACGTATAAAATTGGATTTAAAATTTGAATGTTAGTAAGATGTACCTTATGAGGAATTAAGAGATAATTAAAGGATGAAGTTGAAATTTTAAACATGTGATATTTATAAGGATTTTAACTCATCAAGTGTTATTGAATGTTGTTATAAGAAGTTTGTTACTTCATGATTGATATTAGCAAAGAGAATGAATAAAAGAAGTTTAAAGATGTTTAATGAATGAGATTTCAAAATGTGAATAAAGAGGGTATGAATGACCCATGATGTTGTGAACATGAATTATGTTGATTCTAGAGGCTAAGTGAGACCCAAAGTACCGGCAAAGTAATGAAAGTGATTATTGAAATTTGAGAAGTGGCCCATATGGGCTATATCGTTCTCGGTATATTGTTTAAGACTGGTGAGTAGGTAAGCTAGCTCTAGGTGGTATTGTTATTCATGTTTCAAACTTAAGGGTAGGCACTAGAAGAAGATGTGATGAAACTTGGACAAACGTAAGTGGGGTGTTTCTATATAGTTGGGCAGTGTACTCCGGGACTATAGATTCAGTCGGACGGTGTACTCTGAGACTGTAATTGCCCTGCATCCAGTCGGATGGTGTACTCCGGGATCATGAACAGTTGGGCAGATGGGAGGCAGATCTCTCATATTCTGGGGCTAGAGCGGCACTTGCGGGATGTCCGCATGAGGTGGAATATGTATAGTCGGGCGGTGTACTACAGGGCTGGAATCCATACTTGTGGGATGTTTGAACCTTGTTTTGTTACCGTGTAGGATTTCATGGAGAGGTATTGAACCTTATAATGTTGACTACATAAGGGCTTTCCCTTGGACCTATGTAGTATGGGATGCATAGAATCCGAACAAGTATGCATTAGTGTCATCGTAGTGTAATGTCTGCATTAGGCATTAAGTCATATCATACATTGACACGACTAGGGTAGTCCCTTTTCCTTTTTGCATTCAAGTTTATTTTTGCTAAAGTAGAAAAATCGTTGTATTATAGCATTGCGTCAGTTGTATACAACTGACGTGCCCACAGTTTCCCAGATGCATGATTGGACTTGGCAGGGGCTTGAAGTCACTATAATGAGTTGTTACAAGATTGAAGAACTTTCATTATTGAAAATTGCATTATTCATTTAATTCCGCTGTGCTGTTGTAAAGAACATGTTGTAAATGAAAGTTTTAAATTCGTTGTAAATTTGTACGAAGTTGAAGTATAAGATATGTTTTTGCTACGAATTACCTGTGTTTAGAATTCAGGTCATTACAATCCCTACAGCAGCAGGGGTAGGGGAAGCCAAAGGAAGCCAAGAAGCTGCTCGGGCATGTTACACCACCACAATAGGGGGCTCGGTCCTCCCCCTCGATGCTATGGAACTTCCTTAAGATCGGGGACAAGCCAGCTCTGAACCCGTAAACGCATGAGCATAAATCCTATTCTCCCAAGAGGATCAAGCGAAGTGTTTTCGGGAGTGCAATGCACTCCCCTATTAAGTCAAGAAGCAACTCATCACTTGCATTAGGGAGAACCAAGATCTCTTCACCCGGAATGCCAAGCCCCTGATGAAGTACAAATATGGCACGTAACGCCCACCCCTAATAATTAGCTGCAAACATGTAATAAAGGCCACAAATTATGACGGTCACAGCATATAATAAAGGCTAGCATCAAAGCAGTCGCTTAGTTTTATACTTCAATAAATTTTAAGTATTTTCCTTTACAAAATTCTTGTACACTTCCCCTGGATGCAAATGTAATACCTTGAATTTTAAAATACCGAAAATACTTGTTTAATATCATTCGAGGTATATTTTATTTTAAATAATGATATCGGTGTTGATATTTGAGTTGGATCAGTATTATTGACATATTGGGGGTTATGAGTTGAGATTTATATGAAGAAATATTGTTTATTTTATTTTATAATTTTGTGGGATTAATATGAGATAATTTGGATGCATTTTGTAATACTCGTAGTATGAAAGTATACAGGCGGGGTTTATTTGAAATATTATGGAGATTGGGGATTTATATGCAAATATCCCCTTAAAAAAATCCTTTTATTATATTTATATTTTATAAAATATTTCCCAAAACACACTCCCCCCCCCCCCCCAATCTCTTCTCCTTTCTCCTTTCTCTCCCTGGTTTCGATCCCGACCGAAAGCATCGAAACCCATTTCGGCCGGGACTTCTCCCCGCCCAATCCACTTCGATTCTCCATAGTTTTCAAATTAATTCTAGAGGATGGCCAAGTGGAAGGTGCTCTAGCTCGTGGTAGCGTCGGATTTTCGAAAGGATTTCGGAAAGGTAAACCTTAGATTTTATTATTGTATAAAATTTAGTGTGGTTAATTTATTTTGAGTAAGAGTATTATTGTACGGATATTAGAAGATGTTGAGAATGGTAGAGACGAGAAATTAGCAAGTTGATGGAGAATTTGTAAGTTGCTAATAAATTAGGGTTTTGGGTTTGTAAAATAGAATTATATATATGTGAGAATTATCTCGTTCATAGTAGTAGAATTTTAGTAGAACTATTAGAATGAGTTGGGGGTGATTCTAGTAATTGTTTAGGGATAAACATCCCGTAGGAATTTAAATATTACGTGCAGCGCACGTGTGCATCCCAAACGTTCGATAAAACACCTGAGTGATATTAGAATTAATGTAGTTATTTTCTGTGGTTGATTTGGATGTTTTGAGCCTTAATTGCTTTGAAACTTGATAATAGGAGATGTTAACGGCTTCGGGTGTAGGATGGAGAAGTGAAGTTTCGAGTCTTCCCGGGCTGTAAGGTGAGTATGAATATATTTACATATCTGTTATTTTAAGAAAATCTTAGTATAATCGAACGATTGGTATGAATTACGGAATAAGGTGTATGTATATATGAGAATTAGTGTTCGGTGTTGGTGTCGAATATGACAATTAATTACTCATGTCTCTTGTGTATTGATATAAATTTATAGATGATGGATTAGTTATATATATACGGGGATGAGTTATATTTATATAAGATGTTGGTATATGGTGAATAGATGTAATTTTGAATATCCAGTGTGACGGTAATGTATTGGGTGTTTTTATATATATATGATGTTGTGATGTACTGATCTACTGGGCATATGCAGACATGTGGTATTGAGATACTAAATAGTATGGTATACTCATGATAGGTGGGGTAATGATAAAATAAATAATACAGTACAGTGGTGATGTGCACTATTATGATGTGATGATTTTATATATTAATTACAGTGATATTTTCTGTTGGCTGATGCATTGAACGGGTAAGTGAGATGGTGATCATTGGTTATGTGAATAAGTTTAAATAAAAGATGAGATGTTATAATGATAAAAGGAGAGGAAATTATGAAAAGAGAATGTTAATAACAATAATTTCGGTTGACAAGAGCAGATACCTCCGCATAGATCGGAGAGAGAGATGATACCTCAAGGTAGACCTGAGAGAGAGATGATACCCCAGTATAGACCTGGAAGAGCAGATACCTCCGCATAGATCGGAGAGAGAGATGATACCTCAGGGTAGACCTGAGAGAGAGATGATACCCCAGTATAGACCTGGGAGAGCAGATACCTCCGTATAGATCAGAGAGAGAGATGATACCCCAGTATAGACCTGGGAGAGCAGATACCTCCGCATAGATCGGAGAGAGAGATGATACCTCAGGGTAGACCTGAGAGAGAGATGATACCCCAGTATAGACCTGGGAGAGCAGATACCTCCGCATAGATCAGAGAGAGAGATGATACCTCCGGGTAGACCTGAGAGAGAGATGATACCCCAGCATAGACCTGGAAGAGCAGATACCTCCGCATAGATCGGAGAGAGAGATGATACCTCAGGGTAGATCTGAGAGAGAGATGATACCCCAGCATAGACCTAGGAGAGTGGATACCTCCACTTAGATCGGAGAGAGAGATGATACCTCAGGGTAGACCTGAGAGAGAGATGATACCCCAGCATAGACCTGGGAGAGCAGATACCTCCGCATAGATCGGAGAGGGAGATGATACCTCAGGGTAGACCTGAGAGAGAATTGATACTTTAGGCTAGACCTGAGATAAAAAGGGATATGATATGAAATGTGAATGAGAAAGAGAAGAAAGTATTTGGTGTAAGATGAAATGAAATAGTGAAGTAAGTGTATGGGTCGAAATGAATAAGTAATTTTGAGATGAGATTCAGAAAATATGAAAAGTGTATTAATAGGGATTAAATGAAGAAATTGTGTTATGATAATGAATACGGGAAGTAGAAAGAATGCATTATGTATCTTCTAAATGAAAGTGAAATACAGTATGATATGAGTTGTTACACCTTGGAATTGTATCAAGGAACTACCTGCCCGCTATTTCTGTGGAAATGGTGGGAACTACCTGCCTTGGCATAATTTGCAGGGTGAGTGGTCATGATAGTTGATATGGCTAAAATTGGGGTTAAATCGAGACCGTCCAGATCGATCACGAATCCTGAAGCGCGGGGGTAAAAAGGTAATTTCACATACAGATGAATCCAAAACGGGTATTGGGCCTCCTTCTCACGGAACCAACCACCCGCGAATAGATCCACTTCAATTGGGTACGGGTCCCGACCCGATACAAGCCCAATCCACCAAGAAGAGAATCAGGCCACTGATTTGGTCAAATCAATAAGTTTGATTAGCTCTCACCAGGGAATCAAGGCCTAACTTCCCAAAACAGAATAGGAGGATTTTTCTCCTATTTGTTAGGCAGGAAATTAGGCCCCAAATCATTCCAAAGGCGACTATAAATACAACCCCTCTACCACCGAGACGAGGTTAATCACTTTTTCACCACTTAAGCTCTTTCTTGATCTTTTTCTGATTACTGACAAGAGCGTCGGAGGGTGCGTCGCCGGAATCAACCCCGGTGTTTCGCACTTCCTTGCAGGTTGTGCCAGGAGCAAGGAGATCGAGTCAATCGTTCAGGTGTTTCCCGGACTCACAAATTCTATCTGTTTACCCCCACACCGAAATCAGCGGTAACAGATTGGCGCCGTCTGTGGGAAACCACCACACGAACGACCTCAGCTTCTCCTTCATCGCCTCCCATCGCCATGCCTCCGAAGAAGAACAGATCCAAAGGATCCAACCGGGTGGCCAACCCCGCCGACCCTACGGAGGATACCCCCGTCAACCAAATTCCCCAATCTGGGCTTCCTCCTCCGACCCAACCGGTCCAGCCTCCTCATCCTCAGCAGCAACCGAACCATGGTCCCGCCGGTCTCAACGGCCAGAAGCTGAAGCAGCCCATCCAGGACCATGTCTCGGTCCATAACGGGTCCTCGGACTCGATGGCCTCCCATAACCCCGACCGGAACCGCCAGAAGGAGAACGACCTCCGCACGCACCTCGACGAGAGGCGGGCCCGAGCGGAGGCCTCCCGACAGCGTCAGGGCGAGCGGTCACCTCGTCGCCGGGACAGACAGAGGTCTCCGTACCGGAGAGGCCGAGCGGCATCTCCCGAACACCGAAGGAGGAAGCCGCGTTCCCCCGAGGATCGGCATCGTACGAGGGACCGTGAGGTACCTATCAGCCGTGCCGAGTTCCTCCAGTTTCAGGAGACTGTACTGCAGGCCCTGAACGCCCGTGCCAACAACCAAAACCCCCCGAGGGTCCCAACACCCCCTCGGATTCCCAGTCCTCACCGCCGGTCACGAAGTCCTCTCCAGGCTCCCAGTCGTCAGCAACATTACAGTCCCCGCCGATCCGAGGGATACCGGCGCCGAAGTCCACGCTCTCCCTCTTATGATGAAGAGTCCGAAGGCTCATACGGTTACCGGCGAGGGGACGATGCCTTTGACCGCCGCCTCCATGAGGTGGAGAGGCGCATTGTCCGTATGGACCGAGAAGAGGAGTCCCGAGCAGGGACTGTTCGCCCAAACCGACCTCCCTTCTCTCGGACAATCATGGAAGCTCGCATACCGAGGGGTTTCAAACCTCCACAGTTTGAAACGTACTCAGGCGAGTCCGACCCAGTAGATCACGTCGAGAGTTTTAAGACTCTGATGCTGATCCACCAAGTCTCCGATGCCATACTCTGCAGGACCTTCCCGGCCACCCTTCGGGGTTCGGCTCGGGAATGGTATTCCAGGCTTGCCCCCGCCTCCATCTTTTCATTTGAGCAGTTTGAGACGCTGTTCATAACTCACTTTGTGAGCAGCCGACGGGCCGAGAAAACGAGTCTCTCCCTTCTGAACCTCCGACAGGAAAGGGGAGAGAAGCTGCGTGACTATGTGAAGAGGTTCACTGCAGAAGTCAGGTCGATCGCCTCCTTAGACCAATCCGTGGCAACAGTGGCGTTCCAGTCGAACGTCCTCAACTCCAACCTCCGCTCGTCCCTAGCAAAGAAGCCGCCTACCAACTTCGCCGACCTCCTACTGAGGTGCGAGAAATACATCCGAGCCGAGGAGGCCGAGTCCCTCCCGAACTTCGGAGGACCCTCCTCCGGCTCGAAGAGGAAGGCAACGGAGGAAGAGGGGGCCAAGAAGACTATGAAGGACGGAGGCGGCCAGCGTCGTCCTCCCCCCAGGTTCGAGAAATTCACGCCCCTCACAACTAATGTCTCCACCATCCTCATGGAGGTAGAGAAGGAGGGGGTCCTCCCTCCAGCCCCGAGGATGCACAAACCGGCGAAGAGGAGGGACAGAGACAAGTGGTGTCGGTATCACCGGGACCACGGGCACGAGACGAATGACTGTCGGGCTTTGAGAGATGAGATCGAAGCCCTCATCCGAAGGGGGCAGTTGGCGAAGTTCGTGAAGGCTAACGATCGGGCAGATCGGAACTCTCCTCCCCCTCGGGGGGCTAACAAGCGGCGCGAAGTAACGCCTGAGTTCGAAGAAGAAAGGGTTCTGCACATGATCCACGGGGGCCCCATGGGCGGTCCCTCTAATACGACCCGGAAAGCCTTCGTCCGAGAGGTGAACTCGGTCCACAGTGCTCCTCCTCCCAAGGGCTTCGGTGTGCCCGTGTCTTTCTCCGACGCTGATCTCGAAGGAGTCCGAACCCCTCACTGTGATGCCCTCGTCATCGACCTCCGCATGGCCAACTACAAGGTGCAGAGGATTTTGGTTGACAACGGGAGTTCGGTCAACATTCTATTCCTCTCGGCCTTCCAGGGCCTCCAGCTGTCCCGAGATCGTCTCAAACCGGCCGGATACACTCTACACGGGTTCACGGGGGTCCCGGTAACCATCGAAGGGGTGATAACCCTCGACGTTACTGCGGGAAGCACCCCTACTACCCGGACCGAGCCTATGGACTTCATGGTCGTTGACGTCCCGGCAGCATACAATGTCATCCTCGGTCGCCCCGGCCTAGCCGCCCTTGAGGCCGTCCCATCAGCGTACCATTTGAAGATGAAGTTCCCCACTCGGTCGGGAGTAGGGGAAGTCAAGGGGAGCCAGGAAACAGCTCGGAAGTGCTACATGACTTCCACCGGGGGACCAGTGCTCTCGCTCGAGACTCTCGAGATCCCCGAGCCGAAGGCTCGCCCAACGTCCGAACCAGCGGACGAGTTAGAAGAAGTACTCTTCTCCGACGAGGATCCGAGCCGAAAATTCCTCGTCAGCAAGTCCTTGCCGACCGTGCTATTCTCCGACCTTGTGAGATGCATCCGGGGTAACCGCGACCTATTTGCTTGGTCGGCCGCGGATATGCCCGGTATCTCCGAAGACTTGCTCGTCCACCGCCTAAGTGTCGAGCCGGGGTGCAGACCGGTTCAGCAGAAGAGGCGAAAGTTCGCTCCCGAACGACAGCAGGCAATCAAGGAGGAAGTGAACAAGCTGTTGAAGGCCAAGTTCATCCAGGAGGTGAATTATCCCGAGTGGTTGTCGAATGTTGTGATGGTCAAGAAGTCCAACGGCTCGTGGAGGATATGCATCGACTTCACCGACCTCAACAAAGCGTGTCCGAAGGATCCCTTCCCTCTCCCGAACATCGACACCCTAATCGACGCCACCTCGGGCCATGAGCTCCTCAGCTTCATGGATGCCTTCTCGGGCTACAACCAAATCCGGATGTTCCCTCCGGACATCCCGAAGACCTCCTTCGTCACCGACCAAGGTCTCTACTGCTACCGAGTAATGCCGTTCGGTTTGAAGAACGCGGGAGCCACCTACCAGCGCCTCGTCAACAAGGTCTTTCAGCATCAGATCGGCCGAAATATGGAGGTGTACGTCGATGACATGCTCGTCAAGAGCGTCCACGGCACCGACCATGTGGCCGACCTCCAAGAGGCGTTCGGCGTGTTGAGGAAGTACAACATGCGGCTGAACCCGAACAAGTGTGCGTTCGGAGTCTCCTCTGGCAAGTTCCTCGGTTTCATGGTGAGCCAGCGAGGGATTGAAGCTAACCCCGAAAAGATCAAAGCCATATTAGACATGGCCCCGCCTCGGAACGTCAGAGAAGTACAGAAGCTCACCGGTCGGCTCGCTGCCATCGGTCGGTTCCTCTCCAAGTCAGGGGAAAAGTGCCTTCCCTTCTTCAAGGCACTCCGAGGCGCCAAGGGATTTGAATGGGGCGAGGCACAGCAAGCGTCGTTCGACCAGCTGAAAGCCTATCTGGTGAACCCCCCTCTGCTCAGTAAGCCGGTCCCGGGCGAGCCTCTCTTTCTCTACTTGGCAGCCTCCGAGCAGTCCCTGAGCGCTGTCCTGGTCAGAGAAGAGGACCGGACCCAGAGGCCAATTTACTACGTGAGCAAGGTACTTCGGGATGCCGAGCTCCGTTATCCGGGGATAGAAAAGATAGCCTACGCCCTCGTCATGGCCGCAAGAAAGCTTCGGCCCTACTTCCAATCTCATTCAGTCATAGTCCTCACCGACCAACCGCTCAAGCAAGTCCTCCATAAACCCAAAACCTCGGGCCGGCTGATGAAGTGGTCGATAGAGCTGAGTCAGCACGACATATCCTATCAACCTCGGACGGCAATTAAGGCGCAGGCCCTCGCCGACTTCATTGTAGAATCCACCATTCCCGAGGTCGGCCACGTCCCGAGCGGACCCCCCATTTGGACAGTCTTTGTGGACGGATCCTCTTGCAGTGAGGGAAGCGGCGCCGGCATCATCCTTAGCGGCCCTGATGGCTTCGTCCTACAGTACGCGATCCGCATGAACTTCAAGGCCTCGAACAACGAGGCGGAGTACGAGGCACTCATAGCCGGTCTCGGACTCGCGCGAAGCGCTGGGGCACATCGTCTCCGGATTCACAGTGATTCCCAGCTGGTTGTGAACCAGGTCTTGGGCGAATATGAAGCCCGGGACGAGCGGATGGCGAAGTACCTCGCCAAGGTCCGGGATCTCATGGGTCGGTTCGAAGAAGCCATCATCCAGCGGGTCCCTCGGGAAGAAAACGCACAGGCCGATGCACTTTCCAAGTTGGCCTCGTCCTCTTTACAAGGACTCGAGCAGACCGTACTTATTGAAGTCCTCACTAAGCCGAGCATCGAAGACGAGGCACTAGGCTCGGCGGAGTCGTTACCAGTCATGCTGCAAGACAACTGGATGAAGCCACTGGTAGAATTTCTAAGGGATGGAGTTCTGCCCTCAGATCCCAAAGAAGCTCGCCGAGTTAGAACCCGAGCCGAGCGCTATGTCTTAATCGAGGGCATCCTATACAAGCGCTCCTTCTCCCAAATTGACGGCCGACCATATCTACGATGCCTCTCTCCGGAACAGGCCGAATATGCCCTACAGGAGCTTCATGAAGGGATCGGCGGGGCGCACTCGGGATTTAGGTCCCTGGCCCGAAAAGCTCTGAATTATGGGTACTTCTGGCCGACACTTCTCCAAGACGCCGAGCGACACGTTCGGCAGTGCGGCTCCTGCCAGAGACACTCCAGCATCCGACGCCTCCCTCAAGCCAACCTCACCTCCCTATCGAGCCCTATCCCCTTCGCGATGTGGGGAATGGACTTGGTAGGGCCTTTCCCTCCAGCTCCGGGTCAGCTCAAGTTTTTAGTCGTCGCAATCGACTACTTCTCGAAGTGGGTCGAGGCCGAGCCCCTCGCCACGATAACCGAGAACAAAGTAGCGCAGTTCTTCTGGAAGAACATTATATGCAGATTCGGCGTCCCGCGCGTCCTCGTGACAGATAATGGGACCCAGTTCACTGGCTCAGCATTCCGAACCCTGTGCGACGACCTCGTCATTCAACAGCGTTTCTCGTCCGTCTCGCACCCCCAGTCGAACGGACAGGCCGAGAACGCTAACAAGCAGGTCCTTGCGGGGATCAAGAAGAGGTTGGACAAGTGCTCCAAAGGGCAGTGGGTCGACCAACTCCCTAATGTGTTGTGGAACTACCGCACAAGCAAGCGGACGCCCACTGGAGAGTCCCCTTTCAGCCTGACTTATGGGGCCGAAGCCGTAATACCCCTCGAGGTCGGAATTCCTTCCCCTCGGCTCATCGCCTATGACGAAGCACAGAACGCCAGGGAACTCAGAGGAAACTTGGACCTGATAGATGAACTAAGGGAGAGGGCATCGATTCGGCAGCAGAATTACAGAAGGAGAGTCGAGCTAGCCTACAACAAGAAAGTCCGACCCGCCAACCTTGAACAGGGAGACCTAGTGTTGAGAAAGCTAGCCATATCCCTCCCCAGTCAGAAGGGCAAGCTAGCCCCGAATTGGGAAGGGCCGTACCGGGTCGCAAAAGTTGTTCGGCCTGGAGCATATCGACTTGAGGACATGGATGGTAGAGAGCTCCCGAGGACCTGGAATGCCGACCACCTCCTCAAATACCAAGAGAGCGCCCCGGCGCCTCTCTAAGTAATCCGAGGTGTCGCGCCATTCCTCTCCTTTAACTTGTAACCTGTTCTATGAATCCTACTATGTAAAACGGTTCGCCGTCAAATATAAAATAAAGAAAGTTCCATTTTGTTTTTGAATTTGCCTGTTTTTTCCTCCCCTCTTTACTACACCGATGGTTCGGAGTCCAACACTCGGCTCGACTTTACCTCCTCGGCTCGTCTCCGGACGAACCAGGGGTAGATCGCCGTTCGGAATTGCTCCCACAGCCGTTGAACTACACCGATGGTTCGGAGTCCAACACTCGGCTCGACTTTACCTCCTCGGCTCGTCTCCGGACGAACCAGGGGTAGATCGCCGTTCGGAATTGCTCCCACAGCCGTTGAACTACACCAATGGTTCGGAGTCCAACACTCGGCTCGACTTTACCTCCTCGGCTCGTCTCCGGACGAACCAGGGGTAGATCGCCGTTCGGAATTGCTCCCACAGCCGTTGAACTACACCGATGGTTCGGAGTCCAACACTCGGCTCGACTTTACCTCCTCGGCTCGTCTCCGGACGAACCAGGGGTAGATCGCCGTTCGGAATTGCTCCCACAGCCGTTGAACTACACCGATGGTTCGGAGTCCAACACTCGGCTCGACTTTACCTCCTCGGCTCGTCTCCGGACGAACCAGGGGTAGATCGCCGTTCGGAATTGCTCCCACAGCCGTTGAACTACACCGATGGTTCGGAGTCCAACACTCGGCTCGACTTTACCTCCTCGGCTCGTCTCCGGACGAACCAGGGGTAGATCGCCGTTCGGAATTGCTCCCACAGCCGTTGAACTATGCCTAAGGTCCGGAACACGCATCCAGACCACTCCTGACCGACAGCCGAAGGTCGAAGGCGAACATATCCGGCCGGTATCCGAGCAAGTGCCTTCCCGAGCTGGTAAACGGGGAAAACACACTTCCTCCTCAACTTTCGTGCCTGATCTTCATCAGACGGCTCAGATCGTGCCACTCGCGCAAAACGACAAGATAACGTTTTCTTGGAAAACGAGCCACCTCGAGATCCGCGCCTACATTCAACGGCTCAGATCTCGCCACGGGGAAATAGCACCCTCGAGAACATCGCCGTGTCAGACCCACTAAGCCACAAATCGCCGTACCCCTGGGGATCCATTCGGCTAATTAGACACACTCAGTTCAGACAGTTCGGCACGGCCAACACAGTTATAAACAAAGACAGACGTTCAAAAGAACACCGAAAGGAGATTTTATTAAATATCGGCGTACAGTACAAAATAGACCATTACAAAAGTGTCGGCAAGCAAAACATACATCCCCCGACCCACTACACTTGTCTTTCATAAAAATGCATCCTCTCCATCTTGTTCGCTCTCCTCGGCAGACGGTTCCTCCGCCTCACCTCGAAGCTTCGCCATTTCCGCCCGCAGCTGCCCCATCTCCGAGAGCAAGTCGTCCCGTTCGGCGATGAGCTTCGACTGAATGTGCCGAATACTTTTGACCCGAAGAGCATTGCTGAATGCGGTCTGCGAGTCCTCGTCCTCGCCTACGGGGCTCAACTCGACGAGCTTGCTCTCCAAGCGTTGTGTTTCGGCCTCCCGGAGACTGAGAACCAACGAAAGATGATTCCACTCGCCCTCGGATCGGCGAAGCTTCAGACCGACACTCCTGGGGCTCAGAACCACCGTCCCAGAAGTCGCCTCGGATGCGGTGTCATCATTTGGACGCCCAGAGTCCGATCCATGGATCGCCGCAACAAGCTGAAAAATAGAAAAAACGAACAAAGCGTTTTCAATACAGTGGCGAAGACAAACACTTAAAAAGTTTTTCAGAATTTCTTGCATTCAAACATAATAATGTTACAGACGGTCGACCGACCCTACAACTAAGTTATTACAAGGACAAACAGAAAAGAAAAGTGACGTAATCAAGTCCTCTTCGGAAGGGGAATGCTTCGGTTTAGGGAGACGCGAGGACGACGAGGCCGACCCTCCGAGCTCGACCCTAAACCAACGAAGCGCGACCCCCCTTCACTGCTAGTCCTGACAGCTGCGCCGACCGATGCCCCGCTCGACGAGACAGCCGCGCTGCTCTGAGCGTCAGTCGGACTCAGCCTGGTCGGTGGCGGGCGCGTCGCGAGTTCATAAAACGTGATCCCCCTCTCACTTTCCTCGCGAGTGCACGACGTGCTACGAACATTAGCCCTCTCCGGCGCAGGTTTAAGCGACGCGATCTCCTCCTCCAGTTCGATAATCCGATCCCTCAGGACGACGTCCTTCTCCAATTTCTTTGATCGAGGGGCCTTCAACGACCCGGAGGCATTGGGGCTATCAGTTGCAAGCCGCCGATAGTGGGTGACCTCGATCCCCCTATCTACTGTGATCCTCCTGAGCATGTCGACTTCGGCCAATAGTCTCTTACGCTCAGCCAAAGCCCCCTCCAGCTCGGAGGCCATCTTCTCCCTTTCCGCAGAGCGCTCTCTCTCCGATAGCTCCAAGTGTTGTACCTCGCCCAAAAGGTCGTCATTCTTCTGCTCGGCGGCTTTAAGCTCCCCGCGAAGCCGCTCAACTTCCCCTTCGGAACCAGGACCCAAGGAGCGCTTCCGGAGTTGATGCAGCTCGCGACAGTTCCTCCTCAGGACTGCCCTGACCTCCTCCGCCTGGCCGAGCAGGAGAAATCGCCTCTGCCGGCTGTCCGAGAGTTCACGCTTCAAGTTGGCCAATTCCTTCCGAAGGAAGACCAGCTCCGTGACCGGACCAAACACCACCTGAAAAGCGGAAATAAATCCGAGGCCTAACAGTTGGAGAAATTTACGCCCAAAACGCCCAAAACGCACACTAAGTCCGAGGCTCAACACTTGGAAAATTTTTAGCCAAACAAAATACTTTTTCATTCAAAACAAGGGCGGTGGCCAGTCCGCGATAAGGCTTACAAAAAGAAAACAAAACCAAAAAAGACTGAAAGTAGGAAGACAACCGGGTCAGGGGTCGACCTTTTTGCCGCTCGGATTCGTCGACCCCTCGGCCTTGCCGTCGCCATCACCCTCGTCCCCGCCTTCGCTCCAGCTCTCCTCCTCGGAGAGTTCCTCCTCCTCGCCCTCGGCTTCGGCCTCACCATCGCCTTCGGCGGGTTCTGTCTCACCATCGGGTCCGAGCAAACCCTCGGTGATCCCTTCTTCCCCCTCCACGGGCTCGTAAAAGTCATAGGAGGACGAGTCGAAGCCGGGGTTCTTTGCGGCTACATGGGTCAGGGCACGGCCGTAGGCGTCCAACATATTCTGGATCATGTGCTGCGCGGCCTCCTCTTGCACGGCCTTCTTCACCTCCTTCACCTTCCTCAGGTGGTTGGCCTTGATCCTCTCGGCTCTCTTCCGAGCAGCCTCCCCTTCCGACCGAGCCTTGGCCAGCTCATCCTTCAGCCCGGTGACCTCCTTCTCGGCTCCCGACCGAGCGCTGGTCAGCTCCTCCTTCAGCTCGGCCACCTCCTTCTCAAACTTGGCCGCCGTATCCTTCGACGATTGGATAGCGTCAGCCAGCTTCTTCTCCAGGTCCTCCGCTTCGGCGACTCTCTTCGTCGAAAGAAGCAGCTCGGACTCAAGCCGCTTCGCCATCCGAACGCGCTCCGTCCTCTCCTTCTCCTTCTCCTGATCCTTCTTCGCCATCTCCTCCACCAGCCAACTGAAATGGCAGAGGGTCTGGAAGAAAACACCGCATTAAAATCCGAGCCCAAGAACTTGGAAAATCTCCATGAAAAATATGAATGAAGAAGGGTTCGACACACTCACCGACATAGTGCTCCGGGCCATCTGCATCACGTTGTCCCCTGCCATCCCGGCCCTCAGGGTCGCCCGGTCCTTCGGGGTCGGCAGGTGCCTCACTGCCTCCATGCAGATGTTCCCGTCGCCCAAAAAGCCGTCGACGTTCATCACCTGCCAATCCGGGACGAAGATCTGTTTATGACGCTCGGTCAAGATCTTCTCCGCACCGGGGGTGAGTGGCGGAACCTGGAGGGACAGTGCATCGGCCACTCCGAACTCATTGCTCGACGGACCAGGAGCGTCCGCCTCCGGGGTAGGAGCAGGAGCGGCCGTTGCCGAAGGATCGAGGTCCACGATCCCTCCCTGCTCGGGGACCGCGACCTGTGCCGAAGAGACGAGGACCTCAACCTCTCCCTCCTTCAGGACCGCAACCTTCGGTTGATCGGCTGCCTTCACTACCGAGGCCTTCTTCGAGGCTCGGCTGTCCTGAGGCGCTGCCGACGGCCTCTTCTTCTTCTCCTGCTCGGACCTGCCCTTCGCCACCAGGGCCTTGTAATCGAGCTTCATGGTCTCTGCAAGAGTCGAACGAAAAAACTTAGAAAAACTGAATGCAAACTTTACGGAGAGAAGTATAAATACCAGAAGCATACGAGGGTCGATCGGACTGAGACCCCCACGGAACAGATGCTCTTCGGTGATATCCTTCCAGCTAAGCGTCGGCAGAGCAAGGATCTTCTTCTGGACCTCGGTCTCTGCCGCGTTCAGCGGAACGTCCTTCTTTGTGCGCTTGGGTAGTCCGTCCGCCCAAACTGTCGGTATCACCCATGGCGTCAGTTTCCGAACGAGGAAGTATTTGTCCTTCCAGTGTTTGATCGAGTCTGGATTCTCGATCAGCTTCACGCCCGGCCGGGGCGAAAGATAAAACCTCTTCTCGTCTTTCCTCGGCTGGACGGGTCGGAAGAGACTCCGAAAGAGGTACATGGTCGGCTTGGCGCCGATCTCTTGGCATCGGAGGAGGAACGCCACAACTTGCCTCCATGTGTTCGGCATCAGTTGAGCGGGACTCAGACCATACCAAACCAGGACCTCAACCACGAACGGGTGGAGGGGAAAGCGAAGACCGGCAATGAGGGAGTCGACCGGAAAGACGCACATGTCCGGAGAGGACCCAGTGTTCGCTCGGAACCCCGGCCCGGGGAGGAGCAACGTGTACTCGAGAGAGATCTGGAAGCCCTCTCGGATCAGACGAAGGTCCCCTTCGGTAAGAGTCGAGATCTTGCGATCGACCTCGGATAGCTCCCTAGGCTCGTTCTCCTCCACCAGTTTAGCCGTACCTTGGGTGACCTTCTCCAAGATATCCTCAGTATAATCCCGGACTCCCCCCACGCTCGACACGGCGATGGGCTGCCGACCGAACTCCCCCGCTCTCTTCGGCGTCTCCACTATAGTAATTACAGCTTTGCCCTTTCGGGACTCCGCCGTGACTTCTTGGGGCACCTCGGCCACTCCGCCCTCCGCGTCTGGACGAACAACGTCCTGCTCGCTCGGCTCCACTACTCCTTTCTCTTTCTCCCCTCGGCCAACGGCTTGTTCCGAGGCGGGGGTCTCAACCGAAATCTTAACCATATTTTCCTAAAGAGAGAAGGGAAGGAGACTGACCTTGAATTGACAGCTACGGTCGGAAACTTCGCCGGAACTAGGAACGCTACCGCGACAGCTAGCGACACCACCAGGGAGCTAAAGACCTCGAAGCAAAGTAAATACGAAAGAGAGAGAGTAAAAGTGAAAAGTGAAGACTTGGTCAAAGGGGGGGTAAAGATTTATAGTGAAAATGAGGCGCCTCTTGGACTTCCAGAGCGACTTTTGGGCTGCTCTCGAAGCATCTCGAAGGCCCACCACAAAGTCAACCAGCTCGGCGAGATGGGACGAGAATCCGAGCTGCGAGCAAAACCGAACGTGGCTGCAACAGAGTCCGCTCGGAATCCGTGCAAGTGCCTTCCCGAACTGGTAAATGGGGAAAACTCCTTTCCCCCTCAAATTCCGCGCCTGATCTTCATCAGACGGTCCAGATCTCGCCGAGAGCACTAAACGACAAGATAGTGTTTTCTTGGAGAACGCGCCCCATCTCGAGATGCGTATCAGCATCCGGCGGCTCAGATAGCGCCACGTCGCTCGGACGATCGGGACCTCGGACACCTCGCCCATGCATAAAAGAACCTGGAAAATTTTTGATTATGTTTTAAGGCGCCGCCCTCGGCAGGCGCCCCCCGGGTCCCGTGCCTCGGTTGGTATAACCCCGACAACAGGCCCCGGTCAGAAGCAGATCAGAAGCAGATCGGCACTCTCCCATCTCTAACTCCCCCGGGCTGACCTCCGTCAAAAGCCATCAGCCCGAGAAGGGAGACAGAGATGGGAGGGAACCCACCAACACTCAGAAGTCGGAAGAGACGCACCATCCCGAGCTAGTTGGTTGCAACTGGAAGGCTCGGCTTGTCGAAAGACTCTAACAGCGGCGCCTTCACAGTTGCAACAAATGGACTCAGATGGCCCGGAGATCGACATCGGACAGGGGTCGTCACTCTCCCACCAAGATCTCTGCCTACTTCAACTCTCACTTCGGAGCAACAGAAGAAGGCCGAAGATCTTGGTGAGAGAACGGCGACCCGTCCTTCGAAAGAGGTCCGCACCCCGGGTCCGGACCATGGCCGTCGACGCCACTGTCTTGTTGCCCCCACCCCTCACACCCCTTCGGAGCAGGGAGGGATGGGGAAACAACAAGACAGCGGGGCGATCGCCCGTCCTTCCGGGAAGGCCCATCCCTCGGATCCGGACTACGGTCGTCACCACTCTTGCCTTATTCTCCTCCGCTCCCGACACCCACTTAGAGACCGTCCGGAACGGGAGAAGAATAAGGTAAGAGAGCGACCACCCGTCCTTCGGAGATAACTCATCCCCCGAGCGCGGACTACGGTCGTCACCACTACTGCCTCGTTCCCCCTCGCTCCTGACATCCACTTTGGGGCCGTCAGGAACAAAGGGAAAACCAGGCAGAAGAGCAACCACCACTCCGAACTTCAAGAGAGAAGCTACCCAAGGCGGATGCCTCCGAGGTCTGGAACCCAATTTGGTTGTGACGAAAATGACAAAAGGGATGGGGTACTTATAGCCTGCCCCCAATAACCAGCCATTACTACCCTCGGAAATTGAAGCGCCGCGTTTTAATTGAGGGAATTATTGATCTCCGGAAGTCGAAACGCCACGCATTAATCAAAGGAGTTATTCTTAATGGCCTGGGGAAGAGGAGTGCAGCGCAAACCCCGAGCGCCATTAATACCCTCGGAAGCGAGATCGCCTCCGAACAGATAGCGCCACGAGATCGCAGTCGGTCGGCTGCCGAGCAGAGGCCTTCCCGAACTGGTAAATGGAGAAAAAAAGGCACCGAGCTACCTCAGCCGCCGGATCTCTCAGAAATTCGCGCTCCCAATGGCGAACGGCTCAGATTGCGCCACGCGCACTAGAAGACAAGATAGCGTTTTCTTGGGAACCGTTCCCGTCTCGAGATGCGCGCCCACATCCAACGGCCCAGATTACGCCACGTCGCTCAAGCCCTCGGTCGGTTGCCGAACCCCCATCCCTTCGGTCGGCTGCCGAGCAGAGGCCTTCCCGAACTGGTAAACGGAGAAAAACGCTGCCGAGCAGAAGCAACCGTCGGATCTTTCCGAAATTCGCGCCCTTCCGCGATCAACGGCCCAGATCGAGCCACGTCATAAATCGGTATTTAAATCATTTTTTATCTATTTAATTTGTTTTATTTGTTTAAAAATTGCGAGAAAATTGTTAAAAATTCGGGAAAATTAGCCAAAAATTCTGGAGAGTAATTGAGATTTAGGGGGCACCTTTTCAAACCCTTGAACGAACAATTATTCGCCCAGAATGTACGGCTAAGGCCCCCGTATGATTAGCAAACGCGTCGCAAAGTTAAACAAATAGTCCGAAAAAAGTAGATAAAAACTCTTGAATACCCGATGTCACCAGAGAACCGCCAGCGGTGTCAAAAGTTGCCTCACTACCCCCCTTTCAGATTCAAAATCCCACGTCTGGACTCCGATACAACTCCATCAGCCACTAAAAACAGCTAAACTACTCCTCAAAGTCTGATCACACTCAGTCTTTAGGAGTGGGGGGCTCGTGATATGGCTAAAATTGGGGTTAAATCGAGACCGTCCAGATCGATCACGAATCCTGAAGCGCGGGGGTAAAAAGGTAATTTCACATACAGATGAATCCAAAACGGGTATTGGGCCTCCTTCTCACGGAACCAACCACCCGCGAATAGATCCACTTCAATTGGGTACGGGTCCCGACCCGATACAAGCCCAATCCACCAAGAAGAGAATCAGGCCACTGATTTGGTCAAATCAATAAGTTTGATTAGCTCTCACCAGGGAATCAAGGCCTAACTTCCCAAAACAGAATAGGAGGATTTTTCTCCTATTTGTTAGGCAGGAAATTAGGCCCCAAATCATTCCAAAGGCGACTATAAATACAACCCCTCTACCACCGAGACGAGGTTAATCACTTTTTCACCACTTAAGCTCTTTCTTGATCTTTTTCTGATTACTGACAAGAGCGTCGGAGGGTGCGTCGCCGGAATCAACCCCGGTGTTTCGCACTTCCTTGCAGGTTGTGCCAGGAGCAAGGAGATCGAGTCAATCGTTCAGGTGTTTCCCGGACTCACAAATTCTATCTGTTTACCCCCACACCGAAATCAGCGGTAACAATAGTGCTTATGATTAATGGAAATGAAGAATTAAATAAAGTGAAGATGAATAGTAATTGAAGTAAATTAATAACCAAGCTATCGGCTGGAGATGTGATGTGATACTACCCAGACTGCGTGTTTGGGGTGGATGATTATTACTCAAGCTATCGGCTTTGGGGTGTGATATATTATTGCCCAAACTATGTTTGGGATATGGAGTATAAATTGATGAGAATGAAAGTGAAATCAATGATAACTTGAGTTATAAGTGAAGATGAAAGTAGTTAATTATCAATTAGATTGATTAATAGCTAAATGATATAACGGGATGAGAATGAGTTATAAAACATGTTTTTGATGTGATAAGAATGAGTATTTAATAAATGATATGTTAATGATATGATGAAATGTGAGTTAATTGCAATGGGCAATGAGGTGTTATACTTGTGTCATAAGACATGAATGAATGTGGTATTATGAGAATATATCCATATGCGTATGATGTGATACCTAATAGAATGCAATAAAATAAATACCTGTATTATAAGATTGGTTATGAAAATGGTTATCAAAGGAAAATATGTTGTGTTATAAGTTTATGTACCTTGGAAGTGTGTAGAGGAACTACCTGCCTTGGCACAACTTTCAGGATGAATGGGTGAGTTGTTGATATGATGCCAGTACTGGGGCTTGGAAATAAAAAGGGAAGTTAGTTGATATATGCTTTATAAGGGAAAATGAAGGTAAGTTATAACAATGATGAATTTGAGGATGAGTATGGTGATGTATTGAGAGAGTAAAGAAGATAGTTGTAATGCATGATGAAAGTAAAAGTAACGTATTGTGATACGTGAGGATATGTGCTATAAGAAATGAATGAATGCGGTGTTATGCAATATGAGAATGAAGAGGAAAATATTTATGAATGGAGATGAGTAGGAAAGAATATGAGTCGCGAGTTCGTAGATGCAAATGAAAAGTAATTGGAATGTGAAATTAATGTGTTGCTTTGTAATTGAGTATGAATTGAAAGAGTTGTATATATATATATATAACAATGATGAATTTGAGGATGAGTATGGTGATGTATTGAGAGTGTAAAGAAGATAGTTGTAATGCATGATGAAAGTAAAAGTAACGTATTGTGATACGTGAGGATATGTGCTATAAGAAATGAATGAATGCGGTGCTATGCAATATGAGAATGAAGAGGAAAATATTTATGAATGGAGATGAGTAGGAAAGAATATGAGTCGCGAGTTCGTAGATGCAAATGAAAAGTAATTGGAATGTGAAATTAATGTGCTGCTTTGTAATTGAGTATGAATTGAAAGAGTTGTATATATATATATATATATATATATATATATATATATATATATATATATGCAGTCATATAATATATTAATATGATGCATTTAGCGAAGGGTGTGAAGTTATGAATATATCTGTAGACGGATGCAGATTTGTCGAGTACTTGATACAAGTCGTATTCTTGATGCTTTAATGTTCAGATTCAGGTTGAATCTTCTTACCATGATATTTGTAAGTTTAATTTATTTTCTTTATATAGTTTGGTTTATTTATTAGATTAATGAATTATACTCACACCAGAAATAGCTAACCCCTTAGTATTTGGGGGGTTAGGGAGTACCTAGACTACCCTAGATCCCCTACTATTACAGGTCCTTAGCAGTACAGAGGTGAGGTGTAGATTCCGTAGAGTGAAGTTATTTACTTTAAATCTTATTTATAAGTTCAGTTATGTGAGTAGTGGAATGTATGGTTTAAATTGTAAATTGAACGTATAAGCATGTAGATGATGATGATGAGTATAGTACGAAGTGGTATGGTATGTTGGTGACCCGTACCCACCTCGTTGTGGTGTACCGGGCTCTGTGGTAGATTTTATAAAGGTTTTTCTAAAAACTTTACCTCGTTTTCAAAGGAATTTATGGTTTTTATTTGATATTTGATATTCCGTTATGAGTTTGGCCCCCAGAGCATGATATTATATTGCCTGTGTGATTCTGCTCATTTTGGTCTGGGGAGCCCATGATATTATTGCGTGTGATGTGAGCTACGAAATTTAGAGCAGAATTCCGTAAGCTTTTTGTGTTTCGGGGCATAAATTTCAGGGGAAACTCTGCCAAAATTTTCTTTAAAATATAATTTTCTTAGTTTATGTTGAAAGTGGTATAGAAATTGAAAGAATTGATTTTGGGAAAAAAAATTTGGGGCGTTACAGCAAATAATGAGTTAGACACATTGTTCGCCCCCGAGCAACAACATCCACTCACTAAGCGCCCCAACGGACGAGTGCAGAGTCCACTCATGGTTCTTAGAGTGGCTCTGGAGACTTACCCCTGAGCAAGTGTGCGAGGCACGCCTCACCATTCGAGTGCTCTCAAAACTCATCATCACCCTTTTCGGAATCCATTCATGGTTCTTAGAGTCGTTCTAGCCATTTGCCCCGAGCGAGTGTGCAGGGCACGCCTCGCATTTGATTTCTCCCAAAACTCGTTGTCATTGTTCTGAATCCACTCATTGTTCTAGAGTCGCCCTAGCCTCTTGCCTCCAAGCAAGTGTGCAGAACACGACTCGCCGTTCGAGTGCTCCAAAAACAACCCTGGACAAGTGTGGATTCCATTCATGGTTCATAGGATCACTCCAGCCACTTGTCCCCAAGCAAGTGTGCGGGGCACGGCTCCCCATTCAAGTGCTCGATCCCAAAACTCGTCGTCACCTTGTTCGGAGTCCATTCATGGTTCGTAGACCCGCTCTCGCCACTTGCACCCAAGCAAGTATGCAAAGCACGGCTCACCTTTCGAGTGCCCCAAAAAATAACCATGGACAAGTGTAGAGTTCATTCATAGTTCATAGGGTTGCTCTAGCCACTTGCCTCTAAGTAAGTGTACAGGGCATGGCTCGCCATTAGAGTGCTCCCAAAACTTTTCGTCACCTTGTTCAGAGTCCACTCGTGGTTCACAGGGCCACTCTAGCCTCTTGCCCATGAGAAAGTGTGCGAAGCTCGACTTACCATTTGAGTGCTCCCAAAACAAACCTGGGCAAGTGTGGAGTCCGCTCATGGTTCTTAGAGTCGCTTAGCCATTTGCCCCGATCAAGTGTGCGGGGCACGCCTCACCATTCGCGTGCTCCCAAAACTCATTGTCAACCTGTTCGGAGTCCGTTCTAAAGCCACTCTAGCCCCTTTCCCCTGAACAAGTATATGGGGCACGGATCGCCATTCGAATGCTCCTAAAATAACCCCGAACAAGTGTGGAGTCCATTCAAGATTAATAGGGTCTCTCTAGACACTTTCCCATGAGCAAGTATGTTGTGCACGGCTCGCCATTTGAGTACTCCTAAAACTCGTCGTCACCTTATTCGGAATCCACTCATGGTTCACAGGGTCGCTCTAGCCACTTGCCCCTAAGAAAGTGTGCGGAGCACGGCTCGCCATTCGAGTGGTCCCCAAACTCGTTGTCAACCTGTTCGAAGTCCATACTCATGGTTCTTAGAGTCGCCCTAGCAACTTGCCATCAAGTATGTGATTAAGGCATGCCTCGCCATTCGAACACTCCCACAACTTACCACAAAAAGAGTACAAGAGATTCAGTCCTCTACTAAACTCGCCTCCTGAGCGACACTCTTCTTCTACAGCAAGTTAGGAGCTCAACTCATTCCTAAAGATACTCCCTAAACTCACCTCCAAAGCGACACTCTTCTTCTACAGCGAGTTCGGAGTTCAACTCATCCCTAGATCTAATCCCCAAACTTACCTCTTGAACGGCTCTCTCATAGAGTCTGGCAATGTTATTCATCTCGCACGCCTCCCGAGCGACCTTCTTCTACAACGAGTTCGGAACTTAACTCACCCCTAGAGTTTCTCCCCAAACTCGTCTCCCGAACCACTCTCTCCTAGAGTCTGGCGATGCTCTTCACCTCGCTCGCCTCCCGAGCGGCCTTCTTCAGAGCTCAACTCACCTCTAGAGTTGTTCCTTAAATTTTCCTCCTGAACGGCTCTCTCCTAGAGCCCAACGATGGTCTTCATCTCCTCACCTCCCGAGCGACCTTCTTCCACAACGAGTTCAGAGCTAAACTCGCCCCTAGAGTTGCTCCCTAAACTCACCTCTCGAACGGCATGCTCCTAGAGCCTGGAGATGCTCTTCACCTCGCACGCCTTCTGAGCTTCTTCATAGCTTAATTCATCCTAGAATTGCTCCCCCAACTTGCCTCCCAAGCGACTTCCTCCTAAAGTCCTGCAATGCTCTTCATCTCCCCGCTAAGTGGCCTTCTTCCACAATGAGTTCGGAGCTCAACTCACCCTTAGAGTTGCTCCCCAAACTCGCCTCTTGAATGACTCTCTCCTAGAGTCCGGCAATGCTCTTCATCTCGCTCGCCTCCCAAGTGATCTTCTTCCACAACAAGTTTGGAGCTCAACTCACCCCTAGAGTTGCTCCCCAAACTCTCCTCCTGAACGGCCTCTCTCCTAGTGCCAGCCATCTCGCTCGCCACCTAAGTGACCTTTTTCCACAACGAGTTCGGAGCTCAAATCACCCCTAGAGCTGCTCGCTAAACTCGTCTCCCGAACGGCTCTCCTAGCCCCCAATGATCCTCTTCATCTCGCTCACTTCCCGAGTTGTCATCTTCACCAACAGCAAGTTTGGAGCCCAACTCATTTAAAGACGCTCCCTAAACTCGCCTCCAAGAACAGATCTTCCCAAGAGTCTTACAAAGATCCTATTCATAGCCCATCGGGGGTGAAGCTCCTCTTCGTAGCTCCCCAGGGGAAAAACTCCCCCTCGTAGATCTCCGACGCCAAAGCTCTTCTCAACTTCACAGAGGAAAAGATATTCCAGGCCTGTTTTGACAATAAAGATGGATGATTCTTCATCTCACTCGTAATGAGAAATTATAGATCTTCGAGTCACCTTCAAAACAAGGGGTCATACACCACAATCGAAGCTCTGTAACACCGGAAAAGTTAATTACAATGAATATGTGTCGAGCCACACAAAAAGAAAACCTGGGTCAACGATGACCGAGTCAATGGTCAATGGTCAAAGGTGTCACGAGTCAGCACCAGAAAGCATCACATTAGCTCGGTGGCACACTCCAAACAAATGTGCCCCCGATCCAAAATGGTGCAAAATGTCGTTGTTCAGTCAACGGTCAAAAGTGCCACATGTCAGCACTAGAAAGAGCCAGGTTAGCTCAGTGGCACACTCCGAACAAATGCTTCCCCTACCTAAAATGGCGCAAAATGCAGTTAACTTGTAAACAGTCAATGGCCAACATGCCACGTGTCAGCACAGAAGGATGCCACGTTAGTTCGGGGTCGTGCGCCGAACCAACATGTCCCCGAACTAATCGAGCGCAAATGATCAACGGTAAATGCCTCATTTCCACCGTCTGATCCTCCCAATTCTCGTGCCAAATCTTCATCAATGACTAAGATTCGATCCGAAGAAAACTAGTGTTCAAAAAAAAATGACCGGGTCAACGGTCAACTTTGACCGGTTAACGCCACGTGGCATCGTCACAGCGCGCAACGTTAGCTTGGTGGCAGCTCCCGATCAATCGCGTCCCCGATCCACACGCTGAAAATGAAGGCCCGGATCTCCTCCCAATGAGCTCAAAAAAAAAAATTTGATCGGGTCAACGGTCAATGGTCAACTTTGATCGGTCAACGCCATGTGGCATCGTCACAGCACGTCACGTTAGCTCGGTGGTTGCTCCTGAGCAATCGTGTCTCCGATCCAAATGCTGGAAACGACAACTCCCGAACCGCCCTCGCTCGATCAACACTCCATATTTCGCCACGTCATCAGGTACTTAATTAATTCCTTTATTTAATTATTAAATCAAATTAATTATTCAAGATTCAAAAAAATAATTAAAATTCAAAATAATTAATGAAAAGTTCTAAAAATAATTATTAATTCAAATAATATTTTAAAAATATTTTCCTGGATAAATAATTATTAATTTAGAATAATTAATTAAAATTTTTGAAAATTAATTATTAAAATTTGAAAAAAGGAAAAAAATCTAAACTTGATTATAAATTTGAAAAAAAAATCAGAAAAAAAAATTCCAAAAAAATCTAAAAATAATTCTGTATATTTTACCAACTCAGAATAACACTATTACACCTAGAGCAAGATTCAAACGTCCCAGAAAACTGTAATAAGTTTTGTAAACGATTAAAAACGGGCGAACTACTCCTCAAAGGCTGTGAAACTCAACCTCCGGGAGTGGGGGCTTGTGATATAGGTTAAAATTGAACCAAATCGGGACCATTCAATTCGCAAAGTTGCTATAGAAATCCGAGCTACAGCTTGTGAAAGACCATTCCGAAGTACACGAACTCTGAGCACGGATCTTAAAGCTCTTAGGGGTAAAAGGTAAATTTCACTAGAAACGTGTCCGTAAACGGGAGTTGGGCCTCTTTCAAGTCCAACAATCCAAAAACGGGTATGTCTAATTGGGTTGTCATAACAGCCCAACACAAATGAGTCCATGATTATTTAAATTTGATTTAAACACATAATTATCCATAAGAGACGGTTCAAAAATCAAATCTCTTATCATGAGAAGAGTTTTAACTCAAGCTCCTCAACTACTCTTATCTCTTCATAAAAGAAGAGATCACCACTCAATCCAGAAACACCGGGAAGTATACTATTACTATCATCTATTTTGTTAATAATATGCAACTCATGAAATAGAATAGAGTAAGTTCACCTTATGACAACTTCAACTCCAAAGATCTTGTTTTCCATCTCTTGAAGGCAAGGCTTATGTGGGTATTTATAACCCTAATTATGTACTATTCCATCCAATTCATTAATCCACCTCTCCTAACTCTAAATTATAAATAATTTGCCCTCCCCTAAGCCTCTCTTATGTCACTAACCAGCAAGATCCATGCATGATTAAAAAAATGGATAATTTCATTAAGGCTTTTTTTCATGATTCTCATTCACCCATTTTCTGAAAGTCTCTAGTCACCAACTCAATTGTTTTTAAGTCCTCAAGTTCACAAAATAGTATAATAAATATGCATATGGGTCATTCCCAAATATTTATATTCTACATACTAACATCAAAAAATATTTAGTTTATTATATAAGATATTATACGCAGTAGTACAAAATACACGTTGATAAAATTGTCATAACTTAATTTTGCTAGCAGAAACAGATGTGGATTGCTCATGAAGCCATGTGGAATCCTGAATTCTATATATGTGAAATGCTTCTTTCTATAATAAGAAGTGCTTGATCTCGTTTAAACAAAGAGGCGAGTATGTGACACAGCTAATTGGAACTTCCATCCCAGGCTAACTATAAGTGGCCGTTGTTATGAACTTTTCTGATAAGGGATTCTACATCATTGGAACTACATCATTACCTAAACTGTTTGAATTATCTTTTGTCCCCCACAACCAAAATTCATCTAAAAGGCAGGGATAAAAAAAAATGTTGACATTTTCAGCCGCATTGCAAGAAACCTTCTTTCTAGTGTTGAACATGTTTGCTCAGGAGAGAAGTTTGACGACTTTTATGAACGTTCACAGAATATTTTTAATGTACGGCCAAGCCATTCGCAGTTGGATAAAAAGCGGGGACGCACATTGCTTTCTTTCATATGGGCATTAGGCCATAATGACAAAACAAATTGTTACAAGTTCAAGAATGAATCTTCTTTGCTTTCTCTTTTGATCAAATATTTTCAGATAAAAGAACTTGTTTAAAAAAGCAAGAGTTACAAACAAAGCTAGTGTTGCTGCTTATTATGGTGTGGGAGCAAACAGCTATTGAGTTTATAATTGAAGCAAACTACTAAACATCTAACCTTTGATCGTCGCCGTAAAAAGTGGTTAGAGCTCCTGAGATTGGATCTGGATCGCTGATTGAACACCGTGATCTGAATTCGACGGTTGTTGACGTGGCCGATGGATCTGCAAAAAGCCTGAAACACCATGGATGGCCCTGGCGATAAACCCTCCGACGTTCATGTCAGAACCAGAGAAATTATGAATTACCTTCAAACTGAGGAGGGGGGAGGGTATTCATAGGCCTGAGAAACTATTTAGGAGATTGAGATGAATCCGTTAGATTGATATGAATTCTTTATCTCATGTTGATTCTCTCTCTTAAGAGATAAGACTTTCTTGTCTGGAAATAAGAGATTTGACTACAGCCCTCATGGGCTTGGTGTCTCTTCTAGTGGGTCTAATCTGTCACTTTTAATGGGCTTGAAAGTGGCTTATGTCTTACAGAATGGCCTGGAGAAGACCCGAACCAGTTAAAGAAGCCCGTTATGACTAATCTGCCTATAGAAGCTTTGAGATATGTGCTGGAATCGTACGGCCCTGATTCGCTGCAATTTTTACCATTATCATAAGCCCCCCACTCCTAGGAGATAATTTTCTTGGCTTTCGGAAAATAATTCACCTTATTTTTTATTCTAGAATACAATCTTAGCTTTCAGGGTGTATTGGAGATACCTGGAACTGATCAGAAGCTTCTTAAGGTAGTGATTATTTTTCTGGATTTTTCTGGAACTTTTCGTAATCTTTCGAATTTTTCCAAATTTTTTGATTTTTTTAATATTTTTTCCCAAATTATAAAATCACTTTTTCAAATTTATTAATTAATAAACCCAAATTTAAATTATTTTTAATTAACTTTCTGAATTAAATAATTATTTTTGAATTTTTTTTAATTAATTTTTTAAATTTTAAAATGAATTTCTGGGGATTTTAATTAATTATCAAACCCTGGCACAAATTTCAACGCGATCGCGTGCGCCCATCATCACTTGGCTCGCCCGCTGAGTGATTTGAACAGTGGATATGGAGCTGCAATGATGTGGAGCGATCACAGGCATGGATCAAGCACTAGCACGCATTTCAGGGGGGGGTCAAGTGGTAAAGGATGGCAGTTGAGTTCTTGAGGCGACGTGGCCGAATCGGGAGTGCCTATCTCTAGCGTGCACGCTTTTCTGAAGGATCCGACGGCCAGCGACACTTGCAAGCACCCCCTAGCTCGCCCAACAGTTTCGTCGAGCTATGGCCCCTTCTTTTCTTTCATTTTGTGGCTTCGTAGCTCCTTTTCTTCGTCAAACTATGAGTTTTGGGTGAGCCAAAATTTCTACGACCACTGTTTCGGTCAAGCTATGCTTTCTTTAGTCGGTTTTGTGCTTGGTTGAGCTATGCTATGTTTTGGGTGATTTCGGCTACAGGGGAGCTAGGGCTTCATCGAGTGGCTGCTTCTGTTCAACCGACAGCTTCCTCGTCGTGCTATGGAGTCGTTGAACTACCACTTCATCGAGCCATGATCATCTCATCGAGCCATAACTTCGCCGAGCTGTGTTTTTGTCGAGCTACAGAGCTTCATCGAGCTACGGCTTCGTCGAGCTACGACCGAGTCGAGCTATGGTTCTGGTCAAGCTCCACCTCTCCGTCGAGCTATCCATCTCGTCGACCTATTATTTCTGTCGAGCTATGAGTTGGAGTTGGTCGAGCTACGGTCTCGTCGAGCTATGAGTCTTCGACGAGTTGCAACATGGTCGTGCTATCAATCCCCGTCAAGCTCTGGGCTTCTTCGAGCTACCACTCCGTCGAGCTATGATTTTTTGTCGAGTTGCAGCCGTTGTCGAGCTATGGATCCTGTCGAGTTATCGTCATCGAGCTACCTTCATCGAGCTATGGGTTTTCATCAAGCTATGGCTCTTTGTCGAGCTATCGTCATCGAGCTACCATCGTCGAGCTATGGGTTTTGCTCTGTTTTTGGGCGAGCTCTGTTTGTGGTGACCAGTGCCGGCGAGCAAGGCTATGGCTTCGAGTCACCTTCGAAGTGATAAAGAGCCTCAAATTTGGAAGTGTTGAGGTCGGGCTTTGCTGGGTTGGGTTCAGGTCAAGGTTTTGAAGAAGAGGGCTCTTGGGGTTCGGGTGTTGGATTCGGGTCAGGTTTGTGAACCCAACTATCCAAGAGAGTATAAGACTTTGGTTTTATGCACTTCTTTCTATCTCCTTCTGTAATACCCCCACAAAATAGCATATGGCTATTTTTTACATTGTAATCCGTGCACGTGAGTATTGTACACAATTACATATTTTTCTAATAATTATCAGTTTTAATTGAAGATTTCAGGCATATGAGCAGTTTTGAACCCGATGAGTTAAGCTCGGAATATCTTCTCGACTAAACTGCGGTTTTGTCCCGATTATTTTGACCAGACAATTGTCGGGAGAAAAATTTAATTTCTATAAAACATGTATTTTTGTAGATTTTAAATTATATATATTGATCATTTTAATTTAAGCTAAGTGCTTGAATTGAATATGGATTGGAATTGTGCATTAGGGTATGGTAACCTAGGGTAGACCTAACCTAGGGTTAGGAACCTAAGATCATGTGATCATGGCTTGATCTTGATGAAGATCCAATGGTGGAGAAAATTGACCATGTGTTATGTGTGTATTTGACTTCAAGAGAGTGGGAAGTTTCCATGAAGCTTCAAGTAAGTCTCCAAGAAACTTCTAAATTAATGCGTTGGCACTTCATCTCACCATACATCACCATCCACTCCACTCCACCCCATCCACACCCTACTCTTGGCTGGTCCATCTCCAAGAAACCCTAACTCCCTATTTCCTATAAACCTCCCACTCCATCTTCTTCTCATTCATTTTCTTCTTGTTTTGTTTGCTTCAAAAAAAAGGTAGAGAAGGCGAAGGAGAGAAAGGAGGAGCCTTTGAGTAGGGGGAGAGGAGAAGAGTACTAGGGGATTTGAGGAGGCTAAGTTATACAAATGCAAGGAGCAAGGAAGCAAGCAAACAAGCTAGTGAGAGTTCTTGCAACTTGAAGAAGTGGGTGATTCTCTAAACTTAAAAAGATTTAATTTTTCGTTTGTATGTGCTGATTAGTATGTAAAAGTAGCTAAGAAAACTTGATTGGCCATGTATGAGCATAGGCATGTTAAGAAAAGAAAAGTTGTATTGTAGAATAACTTATTTTCTAGACTTTTGTTAGAGCATGGTTATGAGTGTGAGTTTGAGAATTTCTTGCTCTCAAACGGTTCAGAATTTGGGTCTCAAACTTTGGGAAATTGTTCTTCTATGTATGCAGAACATCCATAATTTTTTTCAGAATATTTGGAAGCATTTTGATAGCCCAAACATAAGACCCAAAGTCGGACAGAGAGCAGCTGTGCATATTTTGTTGTGTATTTTCCGATTTTGTAACTCAGTGTAGGCTTAGTAGTTTGAGCTGAAATTTTTTTTGGACACTCTTGTATATGTCTAAAACTACATTCTTAAATCTCATAATTTTCCGAGGTCGTTTGCTACCACAAAAAAATTGTAGAAGGTGACTGGTCTGGATATAGAAACTGCAGCTGACTGTGTTTGGAGTGAAATTCACATATTCATAACTCCTTGTGTGTTCATGATATTACTATGAAATTTTGGGAGTAGATTTTGGTATAAGTCTATTTGATGATTCTCAAATTTTATAAATTTTAGAGTTCATTTGATGAGGTTTCAAAATTATTTAGTAAGGGGGAGTAAAAACCCTGTTGAAAGAACAGCTGAAATTGTATGCTATGTTTGAGGAGTTATAACTCATTGTGTGATATGAATCTGAATGTGAATTTTGGACACAATGAAATGGCATATGTTTGGATTAAGAATCTCGAATTTCATGAGCATTGAACTTAAGGTTGATTTATTATGGAATTTCAAAGTGGACTATGTTCAGCCTAGTAAAAGTTGACTAGTCGGTGAAGATGGATAATCCCGGACTTATTTGTTAAGAATTTGGACGAGTAACCAATTAGAGATTTGTAGTGGGGAGTCATAGTCTTCTAACCCGTATGGATTTTTTAATTCCATTTTGTAGGTTGAGAGTTATGATTTTTCAAAGATAGATCTTAGTCAAGGCAGTATTCGCTAGAAAGACCAAATCTGCCCTGTTTGTGCATCTGATGGATTTTGGTATTTTTAAGGGTTTAGATGATTAAATCTGGGAAGGCATTCAACTAGGAAGTTGAAGTAGACACTCCCACCTTTTCATAGAACCCGGAATCGAGTAATTCCGATGAGTAAGCAAACTTTTATGATATCGGGAAGGTACAGCATGCAAGAAGGAACATACTGCTGACAGTATATGAGGGTTATTGGGTGTCAAGATGATTGAATTTGAGGAAATGGTCAACTGGAGAGTTGTAGAATAGGATCTTATCTTTCTAGAATAGGGGATATCAAGCAATTTTGAGTTGGATGCTGAAAGTTATGGACGTTGCAAGGTTAGCAAACTGTTGTTTTAATTGACTTCAAGCTTAAGTTAACCCGGGAACTTGTGTTCCTTAAGGAATTCGACATCCACTAGGGGATTGCAGTGGATCTCCCTACCCTTCTAAAAATTTTGAGTTTGTTGGATTCCGATGAGCATATCTTGGGTCACAGCTACTGCTATTTCTTGAACTAATTCATCGGATAATTGATGAGGAACCCTCTGCATACCGCAGTGTAGTGATCATAAGCTATCGTGTTTTTAAAGATGTTTTTAGAATTTCATCTGCAACTTAGACAAGTTCATGTGCTTAGTACTCATGGTGGACATGAGTGAGTGGCGATATAGCTCTGGTCGGTTGTGTTTGGTGTCTCGATGCCTGAATCTGTCAATGGTCATGAATTAATGGTTATGTGTGTGCTTTCCTTCATTTGAATTATATTGCATCCTTGGGGCGCTATTGGACCACTCGCTGAGGGTCACGGGCCAGGATTATTTGGTCGTTGACCTGTGAAGGTATTGGAAATCAGTGGATGTGATTCTCGTGATGATTGTTGTTTTGACAGACTGGACAGGCTCGACATTGTTGATCAACACCAAATGTGAATTGGGTAACAACTTGTTTTCAGTAAACTGCATTGATTAGGTTTTCCTTTATTGTTTCGCTTGAAGACCGAATTGGTGTTAGGGGTGATTTCCTATAATCCAACTCGTTCTGAGAGTTAGCACTATGTGGTGATACTATGGAGTTGTCTCTTCTTGTCATTAGGGATACGTGCTGCTGTGCATATCTTGCACTGTTAATTCCTAAAGTACCATGGTAAGAACGGGATGTCGATTTCCTGGCATATAGGGGGTTTTTAGACCTTCAAGGCCGTCATGTTCTATATTGGTGGACACGAACGGGTCGTGATGGATCTTCTGCACAATGGATATGCTGCGTGTATATCTGTAAGTTCGTCACAGCTTTCGAGGAGGGTCTGATACAACAATTATTGGTGACAACGGGGTAGCGCCCCGAATTATTTCTTTTTATACCTCCTAAACCATGTCATACTACCATGAACAGGAAGTGGACCGAATTAGGATGCATTGCATAGTGAGGGTTCAAATCCCTGAAACTAGAGAAATGACTTGATCTGGGGCACATGTCGTATGGGATGTGTGTGTGTGTCCAGAGTCTTGCTAACATTAGAATAAGTGCATCTATTCTGTACTTTGTGTTTTGTATTAGACTTCGATTCATGGCATACACGAACACTAGGAAATAAGGATACACATATCTTTGCCATTCAAGATGAATTGTGAGTGTGGTAGTTGGAGAATCGTTGTTTTCTTATCAGCTTTGCATCAGTAGAATTACTGACATGCCCACTCAATTAGGTACCGGATACCGGGTCGTGAAGGCAGGAGAGCCAAGCTAGCAGGGCATCCAAGTGGGGCGGCAGTGTACATATCTATCATTCAAGCAAATACAGAAATATCAGAGTCACGCAGCAGAAGGCTCAAGCTGAAGGGCAAGTCCCAGGAAGATAGATAGACCACTTCGCAGGATTTTGGCAGTGACCAATCGATTGTCGATCTAGAAGACAACCGATAGCTTCGCAAGTAGAGTTTGAATATTTTTGTAATCAGTTGTAATAAGTTAATGTAATTTGTATTCCTTATTCAAGAACAAGATAAGGGTTGTAATTAATAATGTAATGATTCTATTTGGCAATAAAAGTTCTTAAATTTTCATGTTATTTATTGTGTTGAGATGCATTTGAAGGAAAAGATTCTGGTGATGTCACGGATGTCCTGTAACAAGGATCTGGGGCGTTACACCTTCTTTTGCTGTTTGTTTTTGCAAAGCTTGGGCTTTGAATGTGATCACCTTTGAAGCTTGATCCTGGAGTCGTGAAGTTGCTTCTTTGTGTATGCACACAATTTCATATATATGTATGTGTATATATGTATACATACAACCATAGCTCACTTTATACTCCTTGGCTTTAACTCAACAAATACGATTTTGCGATGGATTATGACTTCTCTTGCTTGCCTAAGCGAAGTGCAAGGCGTTGAACTCGTTGTTTGGAGTCAACAGGTTGTTGATGGAGCCTGAGCGAAGAGCAAAGTATTGAACTCATTGTTTGGAGTCAATAGATTGTTGATAGAGCCTGAGAAAAGAGCAAGACATTGAACTCGTTGTTTGGAGTTAACGGGTTTTTGATGGAGTGCAAGCGGTGAGCAAGGCATCAAACCCGTTGTTCGGAGTCAACAAGTTATTAACGGAGCCTGAGTGAAGAGCAAAGCATGGAACTCGTTGTGTGGGAGTTAACGAGTTGTTGATGGGGCTCAAGCATAGAGCAGAGCGTTGAGCTCGTTGTTAGAGTCAATGAGTTGTTGTTGGAGCTCGTGCAGAGAGCAGAGCATGGAGCTCGTTGTTTGGAGTAAATGAGTTATTGCTGGAACTCATACGGAGAGCTAAGCGATGAGCTCGTTGTTTGTAGCCAACAAGTTATTTATGAAGCTTGTGCAGAGAGCAAGCCTTTAAACTCGTTGTTTGGAGTCAACGGGTTGTTGATGGAGTTTGAGCGGTGAGAAAGGCATTGAACTCATTGTTTGGAGTCAACGGGTTGTTGATGGGGCTCAAGCAGAGAGCAGAGCGTTGAGCTCATTGTTTAGAGCCAACAAGTTGTTGACGGAGCCTGAGCAAAGAGCAAGGCGTTGAACTCATTGTTTGGAGTCAATGAGTTATTGATGGAGCTCATGTGCAGAGCAAGTCATTAAACTCGTTGTTTGGAGTCAATGGGTTGCTAATGGAGCTTGAGCAGTGAGCAAGGCATTGAACTTTTAGTTTGGAGCCAACGAGTTGTTGACAGAGCCTAAACGAAGAGCAAGGTGTTGAACTTGTTATTTAGAGTCAACTAGTTGTTGATGGAGCGCAAGCGGTGAGCAAGGCGTCGAACTCATTGTTCGTAGTCAACGAGTTGTTGACGGAGCCTGAGCAAAGAGCAAGGCATTGAACTCATTGTTTGGATTCAACGAGTTGTTGATTGAGCGCGAGCGGAGAGCGGGGCAGCGAACATGTTGTTTGGAGCCAACGAGTTGTTGATGGATCCTGGGTGGAGAGTCGAGCGTTGAACTTATTTTTTGGAGTCAACAAGTTGTTCATGGAGCATGAGAGGAGAGCGGGGCACTGAATTTGTTGTTTAAAGTCAACGAGTTGTTGATGGAGCGTGGGTGGAGATTAGGGCATTGAACTCGTTGTATGGAGTTAACGAGTTGTTGACGGAGCTCATTCCGAGTCTTCTTGATGTCGAAGTGATGTCCTTTGTGTTAGTTCAAGTTTGGTCGAGATTCGTCATATTGGTTTTGAGGCCTTTGTTCTTGCAATAACCCAACAATGAATAGGATCTTTTTTTGTGAACATATCTTCTTAGGGTTGGCTAGTTGTAGAAGCTGCTATTGGGACTTCGGACTTGTCGTTTTGTGTTTTAGCTAGTTGTAGGAGCGGCTCTAAGGAAGAGTTAGACTCCGAACTTGCTGTATGGGTTCTCCAACAAATTGTGAGAGTCACATCGAGTGGTAAGTTGAACTGCAAATGTTGCGTTTGCAAGTTTTGTTAGAGTAACTACAATCCACGATTTTTGACCTATAATCTGTCTTTAAGGAATTTTAACTAGTTTCAGGAACAGATCGAATGGCGAGTTGAACTCTGAATGTGCTTAGTTGCAGATTGCTAAAGTACCTCTTAGCCATATGTATGGATTCCGAACTTTTTAGTTTAGGTATTAATGAGTTGCAGGAGCAGATCAAATGGTAAGTAGAACTCTGAACTTGCTTCGTTGCAAATTGCTAAAGTAACTCCGAGCCATGGGTATGGACTCTAGGCTTGGCATTTAACTCATTGTATGCATCTGTAGAATTGTACAAGAATTTTGAAAAAATTAATACTAAATTTTCTTGAAAAATAAAACTAAGCGGTTGCTCTAATGGTTGGCCTTTATTACATGCAGTGATCGGTAGTGAAAGTGATCTTTATTAAAAAATCAAATTAAATAGCTGCTCTAGTGGCTAGCCTTTATTTAGAAAATATTGAAAATATATAGCGGAGGCGGGCGTTAAGCGCCCTTGTTGAAGTTCATAAGGTATTTCACTTTCCAGGTCCTTACTGATATCTCCTTGCCCCCCGGGTCTTCAAGTTCATGAGCCGTTAGGCGAACAACTTGGTAGACCTTGCCTAGACTTACCTGTTTTGGAGCAAGCCTCCCATTGTTTTGCATAGAGAATGGGAGATATTCGGATTTGTCAATGTGTTTAATCATGACTATTTCTTTCCGTTGAATGAGTGGAGTGGCTTCGGGCCGCGGATTCAAGTATGCGTAGTATTCTGATGAGGACAAACTTGGACCTGGTGGGAGATGATTTGGCAGGTTTGGAAGTTTTCGACAGGATTATCGGGAGCATATCTTCAAGCTTGTTTATGGACTTGGATTTACTATAACTGCTTTCTAGCGGTAACTCTATGACACATTATAGCTGTGTAGCATGCTCATGATGCATGTTGGCTCCCTACAACTTGGCCTACGCATGCTGTTGTAAGGAACTTCATTTTCATGTGGAAGGCGGAAACAACTGCATGGAAGGCCGCTAGGCCGAGACGGCCGAATATAGTGTTGTATGCGGCTTGACATTGACCACCATAATGTCCATTGCTTCCATTCGAATAGTGGGGGCTTTTCCTACTGTCACATCGAATGAGACGATTCCTTTTACTTGAACGGGACACCGAAAAATTCGTGGAGTGCATAGCCGGCTGGCTTGACCCAGTCCCGGGAGAGCTTTGAGGCCATTGAAAGTGTTCAGAAAAAGGATGTTTACTGAGCTGTCATTGTCCACCAGGATGTGGTGTACCTCATGATTCACCATGCAAAGGTTTATGACCAATGCGTCGCAATGAGGTGTTCGGACACCTTCTAAGTCCTTGTTGGAGAAAGATATCGAGACCCTAGTGCACTTGGCAGGTGGGATGTTATGTACTGAGTTAACTTTCCTGACAAAGGTTTTGCGGGAGGATTTGGAATCTCCCCCATCGGGCCTCCGTGAATGGAGTGGAGAATGGCCATATATTCTGAGTCTCACAATTCGGAGGGCCTCTCTTGACGCTTATTAGCCCCCATGCCGGAGGAATTTCGGAGTTGTTATTTTGTTGGAAAAATTGAAAGAGATAACCCCAACGAATCAGATCTTCAAGTTCTTCTTTGAGGGCTCGACAGTTGTCGGTAGTGTGTCCATGGTTTCTATGAAATGCGCATCACTTGCTCTTGTCTCTTCTCTTGCTAGTTGTGGACATCTTGGGGGGAGGGTGGATTATTTTTTCCTTCTCAACTTCCATGAGGATAGCTGATATGCTTGCGTTGAGAGGAGTGAACTTATCGAAGCATGGTGTTGGAGGGGGGACAGCGTTGACCTGCACCATCTTTCTGAAACTTCCCGGGTCTTTCCTCGCTTTCATTCTTCTGTTTGTTCCTAGAAGATGAATCGTTTTTGCCTTGAGGATAAAGGGCATCGTCGACTCTGATATATTTATTACTCCTTTCCAGGAGCTCATTGCAGTCTTTAGGAGGCTTCTTCGCGAAGGAAGCTTTCAGGTCTTTGTTAGTGACGTTGTGGTAGAAGGCGACAACCATACTGATGAGTCTAAGGGGAGAGATAAACCATGCTTCGACTGTGAAGCGCTTGACAAAGTCTTTCAGCAGTTTTCCATCCTTTTTTTTCAGTTCCAACAGGGAGGCACTTGTTTTGTCAGCCTTGCGACTAGTAACGAAGTACGCTATGAAGAGTTCCTCGAGCTAGTCGAAGGAGAATATTGACTCTAGAGTGAGGCGGGAGTACCATTTCCTTGCCGATCTTTTCAAAGTTGCAGGGAACGTTTGGCACATCAACGCATCAGTGGCGTTGTGGACCATCATGAGAGTTTTAAAACTCTCAATATGGTCCACGGGACAGATTCACCATTGTATGACTCGAATTGAGGTGCTCTGAAATTCTTCAGAATTGGTGCATCAATGATGGATTTGCTAATTAGGGGTCAACTGGGGCGGTAGGCCCTACTGTAGCAGTTCCTGTCATTCTTCATTTGTTCCAAACGATCTTCAACTTCTCGGATGCGGTGAATGACTTGGTCGTCCTTCCCCTTGGATCCGGTTGAATTGCCGAATTCTTCTTTTGAGGGTCGACCCTGATCTTAACTGCCTTAGATTGCTCGGAGTATGTCAAGCTTGAAGTTTTCCAATTCAGTCGTAGTGACTGGGGTCTCTTTCTCTTTGTTTCTCTTAAGATGCTTTCGAGTCTCACGAGTCGGACATCTTTCTGTAGTGCGCCCCCTGTGAGAGGAGGAGTGTCTTAATCTTGGCCTTTGGGGAGGGTTGTTTCTCTGGTTTACTTGGCATTCTGAGTGGGAGGCCTCAATTCAGGCACGCCTCTCATCCAAATAGATTTGTAGATAGGTTCCTTGTTGTCTAGCACCGATGATTTGGCGAAGATCTCTTGACCCCCGGGGGCCTTCCGAGGCCATTAAGTCACTGGAAGGATTATGGACTTAGCCATGGTCGTGCAGAGGGCAATGTTCATGGCGTGGTTCATGACGGCTTTGTCAGAAACCACCCAGTGCCTCTCCATTGACAACAGCTTGATTAGGATGTTGAAGTGGATTCAGCTGCTGAGGAGGAATTTGGTCATCAATGAGAGGAGTTTGTTGACGAAGAGAGTTGGTGCGACGGCTTAAGACCGTCGCGCTGCCTCTTAGTCTTGGTGGCATGGCTGTAAGTCAGATCTGTATAGTTTTCCACATATGGCATCAATCCGTTGTTGTTTATTTTGGTGTGGGAGCAAACAGATAGTGAGTTTATATTTGATGGAAACTACTAAAGATCTAATATTTGATCGTCATCGTAAAAAGTGGTTAGAGCTCCTGATATTGGATCTGGATCGTTAATTGAACACTGCAATCTGAATTCGATAGTTTTTTACGCGGCCGATGGACCTGCAAAAATCCTAAAACACCGGGGATGGCCCCGGTGACATACCTTCCGACGCTCAAGTCAGAATCAGAGAGAGAAAGAGAGTTTGAGAGAGAAATTGGGAATTACGTTCTGACTGAGGAGGGGGAGGTTATTTATAGGTTTGAGAAACAGTTTAGGAGACTAAGATGAATGTGTTAGATTGATATGAATTATTTATCTCCTATTGATTCTCTCCCTTAAGAGATAAGACTCTCTTGTCTGGAGATAAAAAAATTTGACTTATAACCGTCATGGGTTGGGTGTCTCTCCTAGTGGGCATAACATGTCACTTTTAATGTTCTTGAAAGCGGCTCATGTCTTGTAAAGGAGCCTAGAGAAGGTCCGGACCTGTTAAAGATGCCCGTTATGACTAATCTGCCTGTAGAAGCTTTGAGATCTATGCTGGAATCGTTTGGCCCTGATTCGCTGATATTTTTACCATTATCAGCTAGAATGGAGTAATTTTTCAATTGTATCTTATCAGCTTCTTGTTCCTAAAAAGCACAGCAACCATCCTTAATCATCTTTTTTTTTATTACTCATACTGGATTAAGCAGCCAACTCATGAGTAACTTATTCCAACTCATGATGTCTTTGTGTTAGGATTTCCTACTGAGTTTATGTGACACGATCGCTAAAAACAACGACCAAACAAAATAATAGATCAAGTCAAACACACCAAAGCACGCAGTTTTGTCCCGGTTGGGACGAAACCTAATTCGGGGGAGAAATAACCGAGATGATATTCAACTAGAGAAGGTACAAGAGTTACAACCACTCTCACCAAGAACATATCTATCTCTCATGCCGCACTAGAAAATACGTGTTGTTTACAATAGTAAAACCTCTCAAACTCTCTTCAATGAAGTACTTTCACTCTTACCCTTCAAAGGAGACCGTAACATTAGATATATAGAGATCTAGAGAAATCCTATTTTGATATCTTGATACAATAACAATTTGATGTATCCTAAAAAGGAAGTCATACGATAAGAGCCGTACGAACTAACCTGAAGAAGAAGTCGGGCTTTAAACGAATCCCCAAGACACGAACCCGTACCTGCTGCAGCTGCATATTGCGGTCGACTGCCCCAATATGGTAGTCGACTACTTTGGTCCTCTTCAAGTCAGACAGCACGCAGTCAGGCAGTCAACTGTTGCCCCCACTACTTCAGAAGAGAGATCGGGGATCAAGCATCTGTGATGGACAGGCCTAATTTCGTGTTTCTACTACCATCTTGTATGTATTACCATACCGGAGATCAATCAAAAATCAGGATCTTGGATAGAAGCAAGTGATATTTTAGTAGATAAATTAACGCCTCAGTCAGCGAACGAATCCTCGTATGCCCTCATTTTCTTTTGTCTCCTCCTCATTAAAATAAGAAATTTGTTTCCTGAGCAGCTCGAATACAAAATCAACTTGTTCATTTATATAACCAGTTGTGGACCTTCAACGTTTCACCCCCACTACTACTGTTGCTGCCTTTGCCTACTATGTTGTTGTTGCTGTTGTTGCTGCCTTTGCCTGCTATGTTGTTGCTGTTCTTCTTCGTCAAGTGACCCTTCGACCTCCTCACTCATCACCGTCTTTTCTTCTCCACAGACCTAGACCTAGTATGCAAAATATAAATCCAACACTTTCTACCTGAGGTTTTAATAAAAGAGTGAATGTCCACTTATTCTTAACAATAGAATCAATAGCCCAAAATGAGATTCACTTCCTTCTTTGTTCTATTTTTGGTTTTCTCCGCTGCATGCTCTATGTTGTGCCAAGGTACACCCTGATCTCGCCTTTACTATTGAATGATCGACAAGATCATATATTTTATTTTTTCCTCGAAAGACTGCACTAGCTAGGATATTTACAATATATATACTCATTAGTTCATGTAATTTGCAATGATGTTCAGAGGATTACAAGCAAGATGTAAGAACCCCGAAGGTTTGTCAAACTGACCATGAAACAGAAAGAAAAAACCCTAATCCACCCCATGCTGTTGTCTCATCTGCAGGTAGTTGAAAAGTTCCAATTGAACAATTTGGTTCAATGTGTAGGATAATGGCTCAATTCTGGTTCAGCTTGTTTATATCCGTCATCTCTGCAGCGATCGAAATTTCCAGTACACCAGTCGACTGAATATGGGTCTCAGTCGACTATCCCGAACGAAGTTTCAAAGGCTAAGGATACAGCAGCAGGGTACATCAGTCGACTGTCCCGAACTAATTACCAGTCGACTGATAAGTAGACCAGTCGACTGTAGGCGGGTTTGTAAACTAGAATAGGCCCATTTCGAAAAGCCCAGTAGTTTCCCTATAAATACACCCTTTAGGGTTTTGTAAGGAGTAACACCTCTATTTGGATTTTGCAGCCGTCATCTTTGTAAGGGTTTGTTTTCGCCCATTGGTGATTATAGTGGAAGAAACCCCAACCGCCCTGTGGATGTAGGCATTTGTTTTTGCCGAACCACGTAAATCGTTGTGTTCTTGTGTTTGCTTGTTTCTGGTTTTTGCTATTTCTCTTTTTGATTGGTGGCTAATTCATATTCCGCACAACAAGTGGTATCAGAGCGTCGGGTTCGACCTAGAGGGAGATGGCGAGTGAAGCAGATGCAACCAAGGATGTTGCGGGATCAAGTTCTTCCAGAACAACGATTCACAACACAAAATTTGAAGTTGAAAAATTTGATGGAACAAATAATTTTGGGATGTGGCAGTGTGAGGTGTTGGATGTTCTGGTTCAACAAGAACAAGACGTTGCTTTGGAGGAAGAAAAACCAAAGAATATGTCCGAAGCAGATTGGAAGAAGTTGAACCGAATTGCGTGTGGGACTATTCGGCTCTTTATCGCGAAGGCTCAGAAGTACGATTTGATGAGGGATACCATTGCTGCGGTGTTGTGGAAGAAACTCGAAGACAAATACATGAGGAAAAGTTTGGAGAATCGGCTGTATTTGAAGAAGAGACTTTTTCGCTTCACCTATACTGAAGGTATGTCTATGAACGCTCATGTTGAATCATTTAATAAATTATTGGCTGATTTGTTAAATTTGGATGAGCAAATTAAAGATGAAGACAAAGCCCTAATTCTGTTGAATTCATTACCCGAATGTTATGATCATTTAGCAACAACTTTAATATATGGAAAAGATACTGTTAAATATGAAGATGTTGCAAATGCTCTGTTGAATAATGAAACTAGGAGAAGGGATAAAATGGTTGATAGAGAAACTTCTGAAGCATTGATTGTAAGGGGCAGAACTGAGACCAGATCTGAGACCAAATCTGGGAATAAAGGAAACAAATTTTGTTTCAAATCGAGAGGAGTTTCAAAGGACAGAAAGATACCGGCCAGAGATGAATGTGCTTTCTGTCATGAAAAGGGGCATTGGAAAAAGGATTGTCCGAAGCTACGAAATAAGGGAAATTCGACTGCAAATGTGACTGTTGATAATTTAGATAGTGATGATGATTTTTCCTTTGCACTTGCTGCTAGTCCCTCACTTTATCAAGAAGTATGGTTTCTTGATACAGCAGCCTCCTATCATATGTCTTGGAAAAAGGAGTGGTTTACTTCCTTAGAGTATATGGATGGTGGGGTAGTTTTGATGGGAAATGATGCGCCTTGTAAGAAGGTAGGAATCGGGAAGATTGAATTGCTAATGCACGATGGTCTCATTAGGGAGCTTTCAGATGTATGGTATGTTCCAGATTTGAAAAAGAATTTGATTTCACTTGGTGTTTTGGAGGCCAGTGGAATGAAATTTGCTAGTGAAGGTGGCATTCTGAAGGTGACTAACGGATCACTTGTGGTGATGAAAGGGCAAAGAAAAAGGAACTTGTTTTTCTTGCAGGGAAAAACGTATTTGGGTCAGGCTGCCAGTGTAACTGAAAAGCCTAAACAGGTTGTTCCCGACTCTACAAGGTTGTGGCATATGCGACTCGGGCATGCAGGAGAAAAGGCCTTGCAGGGGCTTGTGAAGCAAGGATTGCTTAAAGATGCTAAAGGTTGCAAGTTGGAATTTTGTGAACATTGTGTTTTAGGTAAGCAAACTAGGGTGAAATTTGGTACAGCTGTACATCAGACAAAGGGTATCCTCGATTATGTGCACACAGATGTTTGGGGCCCTACTCAAACACCTTCTATGAGTGGTAGACACTGGTTTGTTACATTTGTTGATGACTACTCCAGACGAGTTTGGGTATATACCATGAAACACAAAGATGAAGTTTTGACCTTGTTCACAAGCTGGAAGAAGAAAGTTGAAAACCAGACTGGAAGGAAGATTAAGGTTCTGAGGTCAGATAATGGAGGGGAATACAAGAACGATCCGTTTCTGAAATTGTGTGAAGATGAAGGGATCCAGAGGCACTTCACAGTTAGGAGGACTCCACAGCAAAATGGGGTTGCAGAAAGGATGAACAGAACCTTACTTGAGAAGGTGAGATGTATGCTAGCACAGTCTGGATTGAAGAAGACATTTTGGGCAGAAGCTGTTATATATGCAAGCCACATTGTCAACCGTTTACCATCTGCAGCACTTGAAGGCAAAACACCTATTGAGGTATGGAGTGGTAAACCTGCATCTGATTATAGTTTTTTGCATATATTTGGTTGTCCTGCTTATTTTCATGTAACTGAAACTAAACTTGATGCAAGAGCCAAAAAGGCTATATTTGTTGGTTTTAGTACTGGTGTCAAAGGTTACAGGTTGTGGTGTCCAGAACAGAAAAAATTAGTAATCAGCAGGGATGTTACCTTTGATGAGACCAGCATAATTAGCTCGGGACAGTCGACTGGGACCCATGGTCAGTCGACTGGTGATCAAGAGCAGCAGAAGATTGGGAGAGTTCTCCAACAGGTGGAGTTAGAAAAGCTTTCAGTTGAAAATCCTACTCCTGCCCAAAATGAAGATGATGTGGTTGATACTGAGAATGAGGAAGAAATTCCTATCCAAGACCCTCCCCAGCAGGAAGAATCAGTTGCAGCAAGAAGGCAAAGAAGAGATATCAAACGACCATCTCGCTTTACAGAAACAGTTGCATTTGCTCTTCCCATTGTTGATGATGAAGTTCCCTCCAACTTCAAAGAAGCCACTAGAAGTTCTGAAAATGCAGATTGGAAAGTTGCTATGGATGAAGAGATGAACTCTCTTCATAAGAACAAGACTTGGGATCTAGTGCAATTACCAAAGGGGAAGAAAGCCATCGGTTGCAAGTGGGTGTATACGAAGAAAGAAGGTCCAAAAGACAGTGTTCGGTTCAAGGCTAGACTAGTTGCAAAGGGGTATGCTCAACAGGAAGGAATTGACTATAATGAAGTGTTCTCTCCGGTTGTGAAGCATCCTTCTATTCGGATTTTGTTGGCATTGGTAGCACAGTTTGATCTTGAATTGACACAGATGGATGTGAAGACTGATTCTTACATGGGGACGTAGATGAAGAAATTTATATGTTGCAGCCAGCTGGGTTTAAGACTGCTGGGAAGGAAAGTTCTGTTTGCAGGTTGAAAAAGTCTCTCTATGGGTTGAAGCAATCTCCAAGGCAGTGGTATTTGAGGTTTGATCAGTTTATGAAAGTGCAGAGATATTCCAGAAGTGAGTATGATCATTGTGTCTACTTCAGAAAATTGCAGGATAACTCTTTCATATATCTGTTATTATATGTGGATGACATATTGATTGCCTCTAAAAATGCTAAGGAGATTCAAAACTTGAAGAATCGGCTGAGTTCTGAATTCGAGATGAAGGATCTTGGTGAAGCCAAGAAGATACTTGGGATGGAGATAGGTAGAGACAGAGCAAAGGGCATAGTGAGTTTGACACAGAAGCAATATCTCTTGAAGGTGCTGAAACGATTTGGTATAGATGAGAAAACTAAACCAGTCAGTACTCCCTTAGCCACTCATTTCAGAATTAGTGCTTCTCAGTCTCCAAGTACAGATGAAGAGAGACAGTATATGGCTAATGTACCTTACACTAGTGTGGTTGGCAGTTTGATGTATGCCATGGTTTGTACTCGACTAGACATCTCTCAGGCAGTGAGTATGGTCAGTCGATATATGCATGATCCAGGCAGAGAGCATTGGCAAGCGGCTAAGTGGATTTTGAGGTACATAAGTGGCACCACAGATGTGGGTTTGAAGTTTGAGAGGGATAACAATATTAGCAGGCTATTGGTGGGTTATGTTGATTCTGACTATGCAGGTGATCTAGATAAGAGGCGGTCTACTACAGGCTATTTGTTTACTATGGCTAGAGCACCTATAAGTTGGAGGTCCAACTTGCAGTCCACTGTAGCATTGTCTACTACTGAGGCTGAATACATGGCAGTTGCTGAGGCCATGAAGGAAGCCATTTGGATTCATAGACTTTTGAAGAGCTTGGGAATTCATCGGGAGAAGGTGGAGGTACACTGTGACGGTCAAAGTGCTATCCATTTAGCAAAGAACCAAGTTCATCATTCGAGGACCAAACATATTGATGTCCGTTATCATTTTGTGCGTGATTTGATAAAGGATGGTGATATTCTTCTGGTGAAGATTGGGACAGCTGATAATCCTGCTGATATGTTGACCAAAATTGTTGGGGTAGTCAAGTTCAAGCATTACATGAACCTGGCTAATATTTTGCATGTTTGATGATTTGGAATGGGCGGTTGGGATGGTGCTTTGCTATTTGTTTGCTTAGTATGTGATATCATACTAATGTGGAGTTTGGGCTTTTGTTGCGTTTGGTGATGAGCATTTGTCTTGGAGTATTTTTTGGAGATTGCTTGGGCAACTTGGAAGATCTCGCCAAGGTGGAGATTGTAGGATAATGGCTCGATTTTGGTTCAGCTTGTTTATATCCGTCGTATCTGCAGCGATCGAAATTTCCAGTACACCAGTCGACTGAATATGGGTCTCAGTCGACTGTCCCGAACGAAGTTTCAAAGGCTAAGGATACAGCAGCAGGGTACATCAGTCGACTGTCCCGAACTAATTACCAGTCGACTGATAAGTAGACCAGTCGACTGTAGGCGGGTTTGTAAACTAGAATAGGCCCATTTCGAAAAGCCCAGTAGTTTCCCTATAAATACACTCTTTAGGGTTTTGTAAGGAGCAGCCGTCATCTTTGTAAGGATTTGTTTTCGCCCATTGGTGATTATAGTGGAAGAAACCCCAACCGCCCTGTGGATGTAGGCATTTGTTTTTGCCGAACCACGTAAATCGTTGTGTTCTTGTGTTTGCTTGTTTCTGGTTTTCGCTATTTCTCTTTTTGATTGGTGGCTAATTCGTATTCCGCACAACACAATGATGGCAAGTTAAACAAGTCAGCAATGAAACAAAGAGAACAGCTGATGAATCACGTAAATATTTGTGCATATAAATTTTTTGTTTATCATGTCTTTTGTTTTGCAGGTTTCAAGTTTGGCCGATTGACAACACACTGTAAGGAAGGAAAACATAAGATCAGATTTCTGAATCGAAGAATATGAATTAGATTCTTAACCAAGTGTACGTAGTTATGCTTTTGGTTTTTGTTTCGGTAAGGAAAACTTAACCAACAAAGCAGGCTCGGGGTCTGAAGACAGTGTTGCCTGCTTATGGTGTCTTCTTAAGCGGATGCTTGAGTGTATGAGAGCTTCAAAATTTTGTAATATCTTTCAAAAATAAATAAAATAACGGTATGCTGTCAACACTAAGTTGTTTGATGTCATATATTCCTATTATGAGTGAGGACCAACATGTTTTTGTGTGTTTTCCTGTCATTCCACAAAGATGACGGAATACGACAATCTATTTGAAATCACATAATACTATCTGCAGTATTTTGTTACAGAAGCAAGAAAAGCTGTAATAAGATCTGCAGAGTTTCTTAGTTCATTTATACCCTGCCCGTAGAGGGAAAATGTAGCAATTCTATATTATCAACAGAAAACGTGAGTACAAGAACCAAGGGTTGTTTCAAATTATCCACATTCCTCCTCTCCGATGCATCTAAATGTATTTCCTGTACGTTTTCCTCATACTGGTAACTGATCACAACTTGCTTTTTACTATGCATTGATGATGTACACCATCAAAAAAATCCCCTTTCCTTGGCACCAGTATATTCCAATGCCAAGAAAATCCCCTTTTCTTGGCAACAGTATATTCCAATAGTGTGTAACCTGCAACAAAATATGAGGGAGCATTATTCTCAAAAACATTTTTTTAATGCCTAGTTTCAAGTCGAACTAAAGCTGGGAAAAACTGACAAATTTAGAACTATCATGAGTGTGAGCCACCTTGATGTAAACTCTTCTTTTAATCGAATTGTATAGACAGTTTTATTTGTCTATTTAAATACAGAACTCTATCTGAGAAATGTTGCTGAAGTCCCTCCATCTCAATGTCTCCATTATCCTGTGGATTCTACTTCAGGTTGCTTTTAGAAAACATATAGAGCAATTGTCGCTGGCTAGTATCAACACTGCAAATTGCGTGTGGCAGTACACCATGATCTCACAAAGAAATCGAACATTTAATAGAGTTCACACACATTTGATCCATAAAATTATGACTAGTTAATGAAGACACTTTTTCCTACAGAGGAACAAGTAGCCAGGAAAATTTTCCAATGTTTTTGTAGTTCATAAATGAGCAGAAGTGGAAAAGTATGGGTTGGTATATTTCTCAACAAATCTGTTACAGTTAGATGAAGAGAGCCACATACAGTTTGGGAAGGAATCCCCCCAAAATCATCCCCCATTAAAACTGGGTTGACTACTTTATGGAAATAGGCAGTCTTAGAAACTCTAGCCAGAGCAGCTGCATGCAGAAAGCCTATACAAACTCTATTTGTTATTTCAGGATAGCGGTACAGAAGTAAAGAGTATTGCGAATGGAAAAAAAAACAAAAAACAAATATAGGTTTCTATATTAGTGAACAAACAATCATCTTTTTCTGAACAAACAATCTTTCACCTTAAAAGGCTAAAAGCAGAATTCAATAATAGAAGATACATTAGCCCGGCATTTTCTTCACGAAAAACAGGTATCTATATAGTTGCCTGCCTAGTTGGCATATAGTCTACGGGACTCATTAAATCGTGGTTTGCAAAATTTTCACATATTTAAGTTTAAAGCATTCATCATCACCCACAGCAGAAGTCTTCAAAATAACCTTTTCTATTGTCAGCAACATATGAATTCTTCTATTGAGTTACATTAAAAGGAATATATCCCCATAACTTTATAGTACATATCCTAGAAGACATGCAACCAAACCACCTTGGACCTTGGTGGTAATGTCAATTTCTTGCTAACAGCAATATGAAATCTAGGTGAATCAAACAATGTGCAGTATAGAGTTCATAGCAGAGAACAAAAAATGATAATCAAATGATTCAGTATCCGCATACTGATAAAGGAGTCTCCAAACATAAAACTAAACCACGACTTCGAACTAGGCCAAAAATTTATCTTAATTTGAAAACTATGTCATCACCAGTTTATGTCCAACAGAATCACATTGAGACAGTAAGATTCTGAATCATGTGGCTCCAAAAATCTTAAAAAGAAAGAATCCCGAATCATGTACAACCCAACACACATGGACATTTTAGTATATCTCCCTCTCTACCACCATGCATCTGTGTGTAAGGGCAATAGGACAACTGACAGTTGAGGAAAATTCCATATCATTTATGGCTTCTTAAGAGAATAACTGTTTTGAATCCATTTTCCAAGATTTGGCATTAAGGTCTTCGGGCACTGGATTTCAATCCATATTCTAAAGAGTCAGACGAGTATTGAAAGACTACACACATCTAAATGCATAAAGCCAGAGAGAGGAAGAGAGGGAAAACCACAGTCCCCTCTCTTCTTCCCATCTTCCCATGCAAAATAATTCCAAAAAAGAATAGTCTGGAAAACCTCCATTTAGCTTCCAATCTGCTTAGAGATTTATTTGATCGCCTGCATCTTCTATTTGGTGCTCAAATCTTTACTCATTCTATGGTATTGGCCTCTTGGAGTAGATAATGATATTGGATTTTTTTTTCAAGAGTACATAAGCCTTTAAAAATAATTCCTAAACTATACATGTCTCGAAATTTATTCTAATATCAGTAACATTTCTAATCTACTTCTTTCAAAGAAAATCCTTTGAGACATTAGTTATAGGGTTTCCTATAAAGTAAAAGATCTAAAGTAATTAGATATGAGTGTGCATCACAAATAATTTTCAATGGCTGACAATGAGCTGCATAGGAAAAAAAAATCACTTTCACTCCCTCCGCCATTCCCCTAATCTTTCTCCAAGATCCATTATGGCTGCCCCCATGTAACACCCCGTACTTAAGAGTACATATATAATATTATGTTGGGAGAATATAATATATATATACATATAACAATATAGTGGAGTGGCAGTTGGGCCTATAGAGGTTTCTATGGGCTTAGTTGCTTGGAGATTTGACCATGATGAGAATGAGAGAGTTTGTGGTGGCTGCTTTGAGGCCACGTGGATGGCAGGTGGCTGCTTAGAAGAATACGGATTTCGACCAGCCAACGCAGGAGGGGCGGTGTGCTGAGCTGGCGCGCGAGAAGAAGAAGCGCGGATGTGGGATTTATTAATCGGAGGGGTTTAGGGATTAATTAATATATATATAGAATAGCCTATGATCTTAAGGTACCTAATAAACTATAGCACCTTTTGTGAGGCAAGCCTATGGTGGGCAGTTGTTAGGATTTATTTTGTTAGCGTGCACGCACCTGTAGTCATGTGCAGCTGAGCGGGATGGGCTGTGTGCTAAGCTGGCGCGCGAGAAGAAGCACGAATGCGGGATTTATTAATCCTGCATCAGAGGAGTTTAGGGATTTATATATATACTAGGTTTGCCCGTTGACACGTGCCTACGGCACATCTTCGGAACGGTGCACCTTATTTGATCATAAAAAATAGTTTTGGAGGTCCAGCAAATTAATTGAAGTAGCAAACATAGAGCAAAAAACATATTATATATTTTTTTTTATTTTTTGAATTATTTTTAAAGTTTTTTAATTTTTTAATTTTTAATTTTTAAATTTTTAATTTTTTAAAATTTTAATTTTTTTAAAATTTTTAAAAATTTTATTTTCTTAATTTTTTTAATAGAAGAGGGAGGGAGGGAGAGAAAAAAAATAAATAAATAAATATAGGAGTTGTTTTGGGTGGGAGATTTGAATTTGAGTTTTGGGGGAGAACTTTTGCGGGGAAAATATGTTTTGTAAGGTTAGATCTGGGCCTTTGATTAATGGGGGATTGAAGGAGAGCCACTTGATAGCTTTCTTTGTGTTTTATAAAACAACTCCTATATTTATTTATTTATTTTTTTCTCTCCCTCCCTCCCTCTTCTATATAATATTAAAAAAATAAGAAAATAATTTTTTTTAATTTTAAAAAATTTAAAAATTTAAAAATTTAAAAATTTAAAAATTTAAAAACTTTTAAAATTTTAAAAATAATTCAAAAAAAATCAAAAAAAACATATAATATGCTTTTTGCTCTCTGTTTGCTACTTCAATTAATTTGCTGGACCTCCAAAACTATTTTTTATGATCAAACAAGGTGCACTGTTTTGAAGACGTGCCGTAGGCACGTGTCAACGGGCAAATCTAGTATATATATAATAGCCTATGATCTTAAGGTACCTAATAAGCTATAGCACATTTTGTGAGGCAAGCCGATGTTGGGCACTTGTTAGGATTTGTTTTGTTCGTGTGCGCGCACGTGTAGTCGCGTGTGCAGCTGAGCGGGGTATGTACTTTGGATGATCTCCTCATCTGAGTGGGTGTCGTCCGGAGTTGAATTTTGCTTATGGCTCCATTATGTGGAAGTTTCTAACTCCATTACGTGTAGAGGTTGAAAACAGCGAAGGTTTTGGCATGCACGCAGGGGGAGGAAATGAGGCATGATGTGGACATTTCGGGGAAGGAGGGAAACTGTGGACTCATTGGGAAAGAGAGAGGACAAAAGGGAAGGGGGAGGGGGGGAGGGGTTTGGGAATCAGCATCACATTGGTTTTACCATTAAATATGCTTTATGATGTGTGCTCCTATCCAAGGGATTCGGATCATGGGTTATAAAAATTCTATCAATATTAGCCCATACATTTACTTTTTTAATGTGGATTGGCAAATTTTTTTAAATTTTTTTTTATTAATATGAAGACATGTAGTTTGAGCATTATTTTAACAAATTTGTCTACCCTTGGATAACAATTCTGATATATGGAATATTAGCTCTCAAGTCTTCTCTCTAGTCGGTTAGTATTAAGTATAATCCCTCTATTCTTCATTTCCATTCTCTTTGCTTCGCTATCATTTATGATGTCCTCCACTAGCTTCGTTGTTTCCCATGTGGGAATTGGGTTCTACCAAATTTTCGTTTCCTTCTCCTATTTATATCTTACCACTTTCCATGATATCCCTCAATGTTGTATTTTTCCTTTCCTCTGATCCCCCACAAGTCATCTCTTTTTCCATCTTTCTCATTGCCACTAAATCGTACCTCTTAGGACATAACAGAATCATAGTTCATTATGCAACCATGTCACAGGGTTTATATATAATCTTATGACATGAAGATCATGATAAGCGGTGTGAATTTTTCCATAGGGTGGCCTGCGTGTGTTTATAATCATTCAATCGGACAAAATAACCTAATATAGCTACGAGGGTCCCTTTTTGAAATAACTTTTTAGTTATAAAGAATATGCTACAATAATATATATTTGAATTTACCTAAAAAATATATCGTGCTTCCCTCCACGGGCTACCGCCCACCCCCTCTGACCCAAATTTGTCGTTTCTAGCACCAACCGCTTAAACCACTACGACTAACACCATCAGATTTTAAAGTAGCCCGGTCTAATTCAAAATTTATACCTAATTGTGCACGTCTAGCGTATTTTTTAACAGTAGAGGGATCACTATAATTGACTCCATTGAGTTCGCCACCATAGAACTCAACGGTTACACCTATTTGTTCAACACTATAATTTGATTCTGCTCTTCGAAAAGGAACATCTGCTCTCACAATTCCGTCTCCATCTACCAACACTACCGGGAATGTTTCAAAAAAAAGTAGGCATACGACGTACAAAAAGCTCGCGCCCTTCTTTATCTCTAAAGACAGGATGTCCTAACCATCCAACAGCTATTCCATCCCCTCTGTCCATTGAACCCGCTCTGAATAATCCCCTTTTTGCCGCATTATTACCAATGTAGTCATAAAAGGCTAATATTTTGGTAATTTTAGACCAAGCTTCCGATAAACTCAGATTTTCGGCTAGTCCGGCACCAACTCTTTGATATATTTCTTGCTGGAAGCATCCATGACCCACTGATAACGAGTGGGACTAAATAATTCAATTGGGGTAGTTGCTGAACCATACCACATAGTTCCAGCAACAACAAAAGCTGCAAAAAACAGCAGCGATACTACTAGAAAGTACAGTTTCAATATTGCTCATATGTAATCCTTTGTATAGACGTTAAGGCAGACGGACACTAAGTGACTAAGATGGAATAGGCCCGCTAATATGCCCAATGTACCCGCTGCAATATGATGAGAGGCGATTCCTCTCGGAACATCAGGATCAAAACCTTCCGCACCCCATGCTGGACTTACAAATTGTACTTTTCCTGTTAGTCCATAAGAATCAAACACCCATATTCCAAGACCAAATAAGCCTGTTACATGAAATGCGCCAAAGTCAAAGCAGGCCAATCCTGAGAGAAATAAATGAATTCCAAAAATCTTGGCCAAATCCAAAGAGGATTTTCCCGTACGCTCATCATAGAATATTTCTAGGTCCCAATGCCAGATGGCCGCCAAAAAGCACAAGCCAAAAAACACAATATGTGCCCCTGCCACGCCTTCATAATTCCAAATACCTGAATTCGTTATGGTTCCTCCCGAAATACTCCAACCACCCCACGAATTGGTTATTCCTAAACGAGTCATGAAGGGTATAACGAACATACCTTGTCTCCACATTGGATCAAGAACCAGATCGGAGGGATCAAAAACTGCTAATTCGTATAGAGCCATCGAACCGGCCCAACCAGAAACTAGAGCTGTATGCATTATATAGACAGAAAGCAATCGACCGTGATCATTCAATACAACAGTATGAACATGATACCAAGGCAAACCCATGGAAATACCTCTTTATCAAAGAAAAATAGACAATGTAACTTTATCGCATTGGAATATATTATGTACCTAACCTTTTTAGAGGATTTCGTATGAGAAAAGGTTACTATTTATTCTATTGAAAATAACGGAAGAATTTTGTTCGTCACAACAAAGAGAAGCAGATCTATTCTATACACGATCAGTACCAATACGCAATGGGAGCATGGGTCCCTTTTTTAATGGAACGAAAACATGGATGCTTTTTTATTATTCGAACGATCGATCCCTTCATTAAACTTTTTATTTATTCTATCTTTCTCTAAAAACCCTCCCTTCCAATTTATGTATAAAATAAAATAAATAGAAAAAAAATGATAATGATAAGGACAATAAACCCCATTCTCATGTTTCCATATTAAAGTAAAGTATAGTACTTAATTTTGTTTTCTTTAATTCAATGCCCATTGGTGTTCCCAAAGTACCTTTTTGGAGTCCTGGAGGAAGATGCAGTTTGGGTTGACGTATAGTGCAACTTGTCAAACAATTGGGTCATATGGGATTTCCCCGTTTTCTCCCCCGATCGAGATATCCTCTATTTTGCCCAAGAAATATTAATTGAAGAATCAATCATTCAGAGCATGAAGTGCAATTAAATCAATTTATATTGAGGATATATATTATCAATTAGAAGAATTTATGGTTGACTTGAACTAATCAAATGAAGTATCCAGACTCCGTTTAGAAAACACCATATTGATAGTAGTAATATATGCACAATTCCCGCTTGTAGCATAGACAATTCTTAATACTTATTTTAGGGACGACCTCAAAATGTCATGCCAACCAGTATGATGAATACATCAAATAGTTTTAGGGGGAGGCATGAAATGAATTGAAAAAAGTCGTAGCAAAAAGAAGTGGTACTGAGATCATTCTCCCTATATGTGGGAATAGAATTCGGATGGATCTTTCCCCAGAGTAGAACATGAACCTAAAAGAAAAGAATTGAAAAGACCCATTCGCGAACAAGAAAATGACATCGTGATTTGAATCTCGAAGAAACAATACATCAATGAAAGGTTAATTCAATAAATTCAGTAAATTCTTTTTTTTAGGATAGGGGTCAAAACTCATGTTTTTTCATGTAAGAAAAACAAACCCCTTCATTAGAAAAGCGGAAATCCATTAGAAAAAAAAAGGAGATAAGATTGGAATCGACACATTGATTCTTTTTTCGCATTTTTGTCGAACCGTATGCATTTAAAAATGCACGTACGGTATCTATGGGATAAAATTTTGTCCTAATCAACCGACTTTATCGAGAAAGATTATCATAAATAGGTTTCTTGATCTCGGGTTTCAATTGCTTACTATTGGAATCTTCTTTTTCTATTTTTTCCACGTATTCACTTAAGTATCTGCTAGATTGCCACCCAAATTTGTCGTTTCTGGTGCCAAAATCATAAATATGTTTCTTGTTCTCAGGATTCAATGGCTTACTATTGGAATCTTTTCATTTCCCCGGTATTCACTTAAGTATCTGTCCATGCTGAGTTGGGCAAATATCGAATTGGCCGAAGCCAAAAACCGACACGTAGCATCAGCTAAGTCTTAGGATCTGTCTGGCATTGCTTTTTAGACTAAAAATAAGTGTTTGAGAAACTTAATTAAGAGTGTGTTTAGCCAAAAGTACTTTTCCAAAATCGCTATTTTTAGCATTTTTCTCAACACACCCAAAGTGATAGCTTTGAGCTTTTCAAAAAGTGCTTTTACTTTACTAAGAAATTTTGAAGTTTTAAGTTTTTTTACAACACTTTTCAGCAAGAAAAAAATTAGGAAATTAAGGAAGTTTATTCTATATTTTATTTTTTTTCTTACAACACTATTCAGCGAAATAGGTGTATTAAGAGTGAGGACTCAAGAATCTTAGTAAAAGATGAGAAAATTAAAAAAAGATGGCAAATTACTTTGAGGAGTTATTAAATGAAAAGGTTGTAGGCAACTTATATATAAAGGACTCAAGAGAGAGTCGAGAGCATATGTTTTTCTGTAAAATTAGGACCTCAGAGGTTCGAAATGCTCTAGCAAGGATGAAAATAGGAAAAGCTTTAGGATCGGATGGTATACCTATTGAAGTTTGGAACTGTTTTGGAGATGTAGGAGTGTGTTGACTAACAAGATTATTTAAAGAAATATTGAGGACTAAGAAGATGCCCAATGAATGGAGAAATAGTAAATTGCTATAACTACTGAGGGATTAAATTAATGAGCCATACGATGAAAATTTGAGAGAGTGATCGAACATAGACTGGGACTAAAACTACAGTGTCTGAGAATCAGTTTGGATTTATATCTGGAAGGTCAACAATGGAAGCAATTTATGTACTGAGATTTATGAAAAATATATGGAGAATAAGAAATATCTACATATGGTGTTTATAGATATAAAGCTATTGATAAAGTCCCTAGAGACATGGTATGGCGATTGTTCAATTATAAAAGAGTAACTATTCAGTATATTGAGGTAATTAAGGAAATATATGAAGGGACAAAAACCACAATTAGAACAACCACAGGAGAGACTAGTGATTTTTCTATTATAGCATGTTTACACCAAGGTTCAGCTTTAAGCCCCTACCTCTTTGTTGTGGTTATGGATGAATTGACGCGAGGAATACAAGATGAGGTGCCTTGGTGTATGCTTTTGCCGATGACACCGTTTTAGTGGACGAGACTAGAGCAGAAGTCAACGCTAAATTAGAATTGTAGAGAAAAATTTTGGAAGCTAAAGGCTTTAGAATAAGCATAACTAAAAGAGTATATGAAGTGTAATTTTAGTGATATTCGGAACACAACTGAGGAAGTAGTAAAGCTTGATGGTCAAAAGATACCTAAGAGAGACTATTTCGGATATTTAGGCTCGATTATACAAAAAGATGGGGAGATTTGTGAAGATGTCATACACAGGATCCAAGCAGGGTGGCTTAAGTGGAGAAGTGTCAGTGGTGTTTTGTGTGACAAACGTATATATTTAAAGTTGAAAGAAAAAAATTATAGGACGGCTGTTTGACCATCAATGATGTATGGAGCAGAGTGTTGGGCAACTAAGAAACAACATATCCAAAAATGAGTGTAGCGGAGATGAGGATGCTAACATGGATGTGTGGTAAAATCATGAATGATAGAATTAGAAACGAGCATATACAAGACTTACTAAAGGCAGCTCATATCCAAAATAAGTTAAGAGAGAATCGCCTGAGGTGGTTTGGACATATCACACGTAGACCTAGTAGTGCCCTCGTTAGAATGGGTAATTTGATAAGTATTAAGGGTAGAGTTAGGGGTAGGGGAAGGCCTAAACTTACTTGGGTGAAAACGATGAGAAAAAATATGATAGCTTGTAACCTTATAGAAGATATTGCGATAAACCGAGCAGAATGGAAACCAGGATTCATGTAGCCGACCCCAACTAGTTGGGAAAAAGTTTTGTTGTTGTTGTTGTTGTTGTTGTTGTTGTTGTTACAACACTTTTCAACGAAAGCAATACCAAACAGACCATTTGTCAATATTTGAAACCATTGTTTCATGTGGTTAAGCACAATGAAAATATTGAGTATTTCCATGAAAACTACTCATCTAATAACACCCAACTTCGAGGGAAGTGACTGATGCTCCTAGTCAAGGAATTAGTGTTTCTTATTGGTATTTAGGAAGAACTAAGCATCGAACTCAAAGGCATTTTAACAACAGAATCCCCATGGATTTGATTCCAAATCAAGTGATTCAATCACCAAAGAAAAAACACGTTACTTTCAAGCATCGAACAGATGCAGCTTAAGACTTACTAAATTTTGGATTGAAAATTTAACAGGGAAAATAACAATATAAATAGGTATTAAGCAAGGATGGCTCATGAAATTCAATATAAATAATAAATTATAAATAATAAATTCATCAATAAGGTCAACTATAAGAGCTAGAATACATTTATAAGTCATTTACACACCTTTTCTTTTACTCTTGACCTGAAACAGATAAGAGACAAGAACAAATGATTCACCCAAAACACATAATCCCAACATTAAGAATAGCTTAAGTGCAATTTGCATTCTATTTAGACACACAGATAACGAAAAATATAAATTCAGCAGTAAAAACTACATGCAACTTACCCCTTCAATCAGAAGCCTTTTTCTTACGAGCAGCTCTTGCATTATCATACTCAAACTTGAGCACATTAGGTATATGAGATGTATCCTTGATATAAAAGAATCTACCAATAAAACTTTCCTCAATTGCTGGAAAGTAATCCAAAAGCATATAATTCACAGTCAAGAACCAGAGTACCCCAAGAGTGAGACCGAGAGCAGCCCCAGCAAACACCTAAAATAATTATGAAGAAAAAAGATTGTAAGAATCAAAAATCCAAAACAGAACCAGGTTGTATTACTCTGAAGTAAAGAAACAAAACAAACAAACTTCAGTAACCAATATACATATGTAACAAAATAAACCTGCAGACCATCTGTAGTTACGTTCCAAAATCAGTAACTGCAAAATTTCAGTGGGATACTGAAACTCCAGAAAAGTCAATTCTATGGTATTCCCGTCTTTTTTCTCTTTCTTTCTTTCTTTTTTGAGTCAGATTCCCATCAAAATATTATTGGCAAAAATATTCAATTATCTGCAAGACAATGACTTAATTTTACGTCAGCTAGATGAATCCTTCTTCCTTCAACTATTTTATGGCCATCTCCTTCATCTTTCTATCAATATAATACTATTGCATCCTTTTCAATTTCCTAAAACCAGCTTCATTTGTTTCTACCCATGTTGAAAAGGTGTCCATGTATACCACTGCAAAGGGTTGGCATCAATATGCCCTTAAATAGAGCGCTCACTGCACTATTGCATTATTCTGGTATACCATATGCTATTTAATGTTATCTTATGCTGTTTAATACTGTTTCCTCTATTATAAGCTACATAATTAGTAACTAGTGAGATAGAAGTTATGAACATATGGTTATACCCACAATAATTGTTGTGCAACTTTTCTTGTTAGTATAACTTGTACTAACTTTTTAAATATAACCATTGAAACTTATCTATTTTCTTCGTTAAAATCCTATTATTTAGTGAATTCGTATGAGATGATATTATAAATTTTCAGTTCCAGTGAAAAATTCATGTAGCTTCCACTTTATGCTATGCTATCATGTATCCACTCTGTCGCAGAAATGTGGTATCATCAACAAAAATTCATGTTGCTTACAATTATGCAATGCTATTTTTCCATTACATCGAAAAGATAGATACCATTATACTACAGGTTGCTTTTTCCAACAAGTCTGCTCTCCTTGCTCAAATAACTAAAGTCTGCCACTCTTTTTAAACAGCACCAATCACTGGTCTTCGTTGCACATACCCAAACCAAATCAACTCTCTCCCATCCTATCCTCAAGCAGAGCCACCTTTTTATGTCATGCATCCACATCTACAATCTATTTCAAACACATTTAACTCGTTCATTTTTGAATATATTTCTTAATTGTCGAATATCAGTACTCATACAGGATGGTTAAATACAAATTTCTCTTTATTTCAAGTGCAGTCTCGGAATACAAAACATGTCCTACTTAGGTTGAAGTAGTCATTATATTTGTTTCTAAGGACAACAACCTCTTCAACCTGCCCACTTTGATGAAGCATGATCCTACATAGCACAAGCAGCCCCTCTTAGCTAGCTCTTGACCATCAATATAAGTTGTAAATTCTTTTTTTTTTCTCTTAGGTTCCAAAGTCACGTTTTATTCATTTATTCAAATTAAGAATCAATCATTACAAACACTTTGATTATCAAGTTTCTCTTTCAAATTCGGAAATTATTACTTCTCTTTCTCATCAACCAATAAAATATCATTTGCAAAATATGCATCATGATACGTCATTTAAAATATACATACTAAGTTTATAATAACTAAAACAACAGGATAAGGACCTAAAGTTGATTCCTGGTGCAAGCCAGTATTTATACATAAAAAGGCCGTCTCCTACCAACTTTTCACACACAACCTACGTCATCACACTTTCACACATATCAGTACTGAGATTCATATAACTATTTGTTTACATACTAAATCTCAACGCACAATATTCTTAGGGACTATTGTATATTTTCTGATATTCTCTCAATCAATGAAATTTATATGAAGACATGTTTTCCTCATCTCTTTATATCTTTCCATGACTCATCTTTGTCTATAAATAGCATCCATATTCATTAAACTTGCATGTACTAAACAACTTAAGAGTCAGGCCTTCTTTCCGCACTGCTATGGATACTAAACTTTCGCACTGTTATGGATAGTAAATAAAAAAGTAAAATAAGGGGATATTTTGATTCAATTGTCAACTGCTCATATCAGAAATTGGATTGACTACGATTCGAGCCATAGCACATGGTTGCATAGAAGACATACGATTTTCCCATCTGTTGACACCTCAAACTCCTGAGCTCCATCAATCCCATTTAAAACTCTAATAATTCTCCCTCGCAATTTTAGTTATTGTACACTAGTAGTTTTTATCAATTTAATTAATAAATGTCTTAGCTTTTTACCATATCTCTACAAACTATGGACATATAGCTACAAATTCAATACCCATATGCCCTCATCCCGGGCCCCCCTTTCAAAATTTCAAAAACACCCTTGTCCCATCACTCCTCACTTCCATCATGTCCTCTTGAACCATCTGAAATTTCCGAGCACGCCCTCTCCCTCCATAGAGTCTCCACTAATCCACCCTCCTTTCCGGACATACCCAACAATCATCTCTACATAACTGGATGTTCTGTCTCCAAGATCTCAACTTCTCCCCATCCCCCAAATCTACAATCAAATTAGCACCCCAACTTCACAAGTAAATTCTCAACATTTCCCAATCCCCCCCCCCCCCCCCCCCCCCCCCCCCCCCCCCCCCCCCCCGCGGGAAAAAAAAAAAAAACTAATTGTCCAACCACAATCAAAACTAAGTCAAATTTCTTGACAAATAAAATCAAGAATTCACCTGAGAAACGCTGTGGTACCCCAAGTAAACCCTGGACCACATGGTGAGCACCGCGGGGGGCCAGGCAACCAGGGCCATCCAAACCCTCGACCTCTTGAGACAGATGAGGGAGAAGTAGGCAGCGAAGAAGAACATGTACTGGGAGTGGGAGGAGGGCCAGCCGTGGGAGTCGCAGGTCTCGAGGGCGGCGCAGGTGTCGGGTCGGGCTTGTTTCACCGAGGATTTGATGAGCTCGTTGAGGAACTGGGAGATGAGGAGGCCGAGGGAGAAGAAGATGCCTTGGAGGTCCCGGCGGAAGAGGAAGTGGGAAACGAAGCCACCGAGGGAGATGAAGACCGGGATTAGGGAGATCCAGGCCAGGAAATGACCGAACGGGTCGCCGCGGGTGTACCGAACGTGGGTTAGGGTTACGGCTTTCAGCGCCATTGGTGACGGGATGGGAGGGAAGAGAGTGTAGGATTGGATCGGATTGTATCGGAGCGGATCCAAAATGGTGGAGGAAGTGAGTTTGACTTTGATCCAATTTGTGTACCTGTACCGTTTATCAGTGCGAGTATGTAAAACTAACTTTTTTTTCTGAAAGCTTTCTTAACTTTAGAGGCTCCCTGTCCCCCTTTGCTGACCTTGTGTGTAAATCCCGAGCCCCTCTTAGGGTCTGTTTGGTTCAAATGAGAATGAGGGGAGGGGAGGAATTTAATGGAGGGGAGGGGAGGGGAGGGAAGGGGAGGGGAGAGATTTTAATCAAGACTCTGTTTGGTTCAAAGGAGGGAAGGGGAGGGAAAGTAATTATCTTGTTGTTTGGTTCACAAGGGGAGGGAAGAGATTTTATAATAAAATTATTTTTATACCCTTTACATTTTATAACAAAACTTAACCAAAAAAACATCAAGTGTCTCTAATATTTGAAGATCTGAGTTTGCTAATATTGCCTCTATTTGTTGATTTGTTGTAAGGTTTTTGATCTAGTCCTTCACTTGTTTACTTCGGCCACAAACACACCATTATCATTCATTTTGTCGGAGAATATTAACATTTCAGTTTTTATTTAAGAACTGATACGGTAAAACATATACAAATAATAAAACAAGCATAAAACATATATCAAGGATTCAAACAACAAGAATGGAAAACACCTAGAGCAAGTAAGGAAGTATTGCAACAAAAAATTCCAGATATTTTTCTAACTAGAGGCAATCGTATATGCTTGTGGATTTTCAATTTACCTGGTTATACTCTTCAAGCCAGATTTCTTCTTCACAAGTTGATTGCCATTTGCTTATCCTTTCCATGATGTCTTTCCTTATCATGCATTCTTCTTTCGCTTTCATTATTTGTACCTCAATATTCGCCACGAGCTCAGAAGAATCCACAAGTTCTAATCCCAAAACAGTAGCATGTGTGTTAGGCATCCCATTGCTTTCAAAACTCAAATGCTAAAGGAGAAAATAACACCAACCAGAATCTATCAATGCACAGGTTTTCTCTGGCACTGTGCTCATTTCAGGTTCAATATGTGCTTTCCTGCATATTTCTTCCAATTCAAACCTCCTCTTTAGAACAAGTTCTTTCATTCTGCTGGTTTTTAATTTAGTTAGTCTCTCGACCTCAGCTTCTGTCTGTAAGAAAACATGTTTCGCTATTTGTTATGACTCTCAAGCTACAAGAAGTTAAGTTGGCAGCAATTAACAAACCTCTTCAATTGTTTCAAGTGATAGAACACCAGAATCCTTAATATCTCCTCCAAATATCTTTGGTGACTCTCTTAAAATATGTGGGAGAGAGACAGTCGGTAGAAAGATCTAATTTTTATTTAGAGATCTGGTTTTTTATTAGATATAATAAGGGCAATTTTGTCCGTTCACTTCAAAAAATTAGACATACTTTCTCTTCCCTCCAAATCCCCCCAATATTGGAGGGAAGCCAAAAGTGGCTCAGGAGGGATTCTGCACCCCTCCATTCCCCTCCCCTCCCCTCCTAAAAAACTGAACCAAACAAGAAATATTTAAAAAAACCCTCCCCTCCCCTCCCCTCCCCTCCCCTTCCCTCCAACCAAACACACCCTTAAAGTAAAAATTGTCTCCTGGCTCACTCTCAATAATAGGTTACTATTACCTCAAAAAAAAAAAAAATAGGTTACTTACCGTCGAAATTCTCAACAAAAGAAACTGAGCGTGGGGCCAATTATGCCCATTGTGCTCGATAGGTATTGAAACTGGGGAACATCTGTTTGTAGAATGCGACTTCACGCGGCCTCTTTGGAAGATTACTATTTTAGCCTGGGAAGTAGCCGCTTTGCCTTCTAAGCTGTCGGATTGTTGGTCTGAGTTACCCCACAATGCCTCATTTCACAAATCTTGGTACCTATCATTTCAAATTATTGTGTGGATCACCTGGATGGAAAGAAATAAAAGAATCTTCCGTCATTCTGCCTCTTCTTCCCGCGCGTTCATTGACGAATATCTTTTCCTCCATAGTCTTTGGTTGTCTACGTTAAGATTAGAAGATAAACGATCTCTTCGTTTTGAGAAATTAGAGAAAGCGTTCCTATGCCTGCAAAACCTTAATGCTATTTAAATTTTCTGGTTACATGATTTTCGTTGGTGCTTTCTTTTCTCTGTAAGCTAAACTCTCCGTTATGTTTCTCCTCTCGTATCTGTTTTAATTCTCTGTATCTAACTGATGATTCTTCGCTCAACATTCTTGTAGGGCTAAGATGTTTTTGAGACATAGTTTCCTTTCTGTTTTTGCTTAGTGGTTCTGGGATGATCCTGGAGGATTTATGGCTGCCTTTTGGGAGAGGCTCTTACTCTACCGTCCTCCCTTGTACCCTGGAGGATTGCTGGCTTTTAATGGAAACGCTCTCTCCATCTTCCTCCCCTTTTGTGCTCTTCCCAGCGCTGTGTATACGCACAGCTAACCCTCTACTTCGTGGGATTTCTTTTGATTCTTATGATGGGATGCATCTTCTATTATGTTGTCTTTTTACCTTATCACTGTCCTTTCATCTGTTATAGACTTTAATGGTAGTTCTATATCGCTATTATGACTGTTATGGTAGTAATTTGTTCGCGATTATGGTTGTCACTGTTTACCCTGGCCTTGTTTGTTTCGTTGCGTTTTTTCTCTCTTCCCTACCTTTAGTGGTGGAAGTAGATGTCGGTCTGGCTATGGGGTGTGTTGCTTAGCATGGACTGTTTTCATCATTATTTTTATCTGGTTGATCATTTCTTTTCTCTCTAAATCATGTATGTTTAATTGTAATTCGTTCTTGTCGTCTGGATCGGCTGAAGTGGTTTCCCTATCTGTTTGTGGGGCGATGTTTATGTCGATTGGGGGGCTCAGCGGGCCTCTTGAGTCGCGCTCTGAGCGTTTGCTTCTCCTGGTCTTTTGTATGTCTGGTTCTTATTGTAAGGCTTGGCTTCCCCGATCATTGCAGTGGTGCTTCAGCCTCTTCTTAACCTGCTTTGTGCCTAGCCCTGCGATCGTCGGAGGTCACTTCATCTCCTTGTGTCGGCATCGTTCCTCTCCGATGTCGGTCCTCTCCCTCCAGCCTGGCGGCAAGCTCCGACTTTGCCATCCTTCGAATGTTCGCCTCTTGTGGCCTGTGGCCTGTGGCCTGGTCGCTCTACTCTCCAGCGCCGATGACACCTAGTTTAGTCCGTGTATTGAGTCCTTTTCATTTCAGTGTCTGCTCACCCGCTTAGTTAGGATTGTAATTTGTATTATTGTTTTACTACTGGTAAAACCGTCTATCTTGTACATTTCCTTTAATTAATATATTTTTTTGTCTGGCTGGAGTCCGCGGACTCTATCCGTCTCATCAAAAAAAACTTTTTTTCTGAAAGGATATTATTTTTGTTATTAAAAATATATATTTTTTTTTAAAATCTTTTGCCTTTTTGTGCCAGAAAATTACGTTAAAGAATTTTTGATTAAAAATATCAACATTAGGGGTGTTCTTGATTTTCCTCCCATATTATATGGTAAGATGATGCATAAATGGTTTTAACAGCACCAAACAATGTTAGTTAATGATACAACCGTGATAGAGAAATGGATCAATTTGAATGAAACTACTATAACGTGGAAAATCAAGCATATCATAGCAAAGATAATGCGAGCTAGTTATGATTGTATCGATCTTCGGAGGTGTTTGGTATGTGGTAATGTATAAGGGAATCTAGGATTACCCTCTGGATTACCTAGTTTGGTAAGACATAAGTATAGTTTTGTAAATAATCTTAAATTCCGAGGGTTATCAAAATAATTAATTTGGAAGGATAAACATTCCCTTTGAAAAGTGTAGAATTTGTGGATTCCTCCACATAAAAAATGAGTGAGATTATTGCATACCCAAAACACCCGCCAGATTTCTGGCTTATCATATAACCCTAATCTCCCCAAATCCTAATCCCCCAATTGCCAATTCTGCAAACAAATGGCGGATTCTTCTCCTTTCTCATCTTCGAATATTCGCAACATCTGCATCCTGGCCCACGTCGACCACGACAAGACCACCCTCGCCGACCACCTCATCCCACCCTCGCCGACCACTTCATCGCCTCCTCCTCCTCCGACAACCTCCTCCACCCCAAGCTCGCCGGCCGCCTCCGCTTCATGGACTACCTTGACGAAGAGCAGCGTCGCGCCATCACCATGAAAAGGGTATTTTAATGAATCTAAGAGTAGATTATCATTGTTAATGAATCTGACAGCAAGACCCTGACTCATAATGAAACCACTTAATATGTAAGTTATTTATTTAAAAAGTACGAAGACAAAACTTGTTTTGAGTATGGTTTGAAACCAATTAATATGTAGTTTGGCCTCTTCTTAGCCATGGAATCATTGTGTTTTGAGCTTTCAATCTTTTTGAAGACATCGATAGCTTGTCGACATGTCCTAGTTCGGTAAATTGTGGACAACTTTGTTGCCTCAACTACATATAACTCATGTTTTTTTTTTAAATCTTTATCCATGATAATCACCGAGTTCGGAAAAAACAACATACAATGTACATATTATATACTTCCTGTTTGCAGCTATATAAATGAAACTGGAAATAGGAAATGTGACTTCTCTTGGACAGAAGCTTCATTTAGAAGTAATTCAAAAGCAGATTGTGCCACATGGTATTCAAATAAGGATACCGTAAAAGCAACAAGGAATAGAAGTTCGAAGCAAATAGCACCTGCGTAAAAGGTGTTTGTACATCATCCACTCTTCTATAATATCATCTTTTCTTGTGTTTAAAAGGCAACAAGCATCCAAAAGCTGGGGGGAAAAGGGGGACTCAATATCTTAGCTGAAATTCCAGTCCTCTTACTACCAAGTAGCACCAATTGCATCATATAAGTAGTCTCCTCTTGTTTCGCTACAATGCAGATCAGCATGCTCAATTCGGCTTTGCAATTGCACCTTAAGCAATTCATAATCAACACGAACTTTCAATAAAAAGCATACTTTGTTTCCTGATAATGTTTGATATTATCAACGACGTGCAAATTAAGATCATAGATGAAATGTTTCAAAGAAATGTTATATTTATAAAAGATGTGGAGCAGTAAAGCAGCGAAAGATAATAGAGACAGACTTATGCATCGCCATGCTCATTCTGCTAGATGAAATGCGAGAAGATTAGCAGCTGTACAAGCATATACAAGGCTGTGAATAATTAACAACAACAGATGAGATCTAACTCACTGAGAATTTCAATTTTAAATAAAGCCAAAAGGGTATTTTCGGCAATGTCTACTATAGAGATGGATTGATGGGAATGAATTGTTCTATACCAAACACGGTAATAAAGTATTCCCAGGTATGTAATGTCGTATATCAAACACAATATTGCAACATTCCCAAGAATCTTCATTCCCACCCTCATATTTCTGGGAATCCACTAATTCCTGGGAATTATCCAATTCGCGTACCAAACACCCCCTTAATATTATTAGGGGTGACCAATAATTGGTGAAAACCAAAAACCAACCAGAACCGGGTCCAAAAATATGTTCTGGTTTGGTTGTAATTTGATTGGTTGCTTTAAGCAAGACGAATGTGGTTCCCATCAGCGAAAACCTCTCCATATCAGCTAACTCTATTGCCACCATGATGGGATGTGAGGTGGGGGATTTCCCAATCAAGTATTCAGGCACGCCAATAAGGCCAAGGATGCTGCGGAGAGAGGACTGGAATCCCTTGATTGAAAAGAAAGCTAAGAAATTGGGAGGATGGAAGAATAAATTTTTGTCACTAGGTGGAAGGATTACCTTGCTAAATTCGGTTATTTGTGTCATCCCACTATATTTAATGTCAGTGTATGAAATACCAAAGTGGGTTATCAACAAGATAGACAGGTTAAGAAGATGATTCATGTGGAGGGGAACGGATGAAGGTAACAAAGGATTCCATCTGGTCAAATGGGGGAGAGTGTGTAAGAAAAGAGAATTTGGTTGGCTGGGAATCACTAATCTTCATGACATGGATAGAGCACAATTAAGCAGGTGGTGGTGGAAGATCAATAACCGGCACAAAGGGTGGTGGTGCCACTCTTTCAATCTGTTCCGAATAAGGAAGAAATATCGATTTGGAGGAAGAAGCGCGTGAAGGAAGATCTCGCCAATGTATAGAGGAGTGGCTAATCAGGGGGAAATATTTCGCACAAATACTAAGGTAGTGTTCTTTTTCTCCTCTTATAAGTGATTTACCTCTTGTAAGAGGTGGTCCACCTCTTACAAGAATTTTTTTAGTGTTCTTTTTTTACCTCTTATAAGAGATTTTTTCCAAAATTGCTTCTAAACCTAAATGGCTTCTACTAGCCTCTTTCAAAATCTTAGAAGTCTTCTATCACTTTAAAAGACTACATTACCCCTAAATTAATGATTTTTTTCAACTGCCCCACTCCTAAGCTCTTCTAATTCCTAATTCATCTCCTCTGACTTCACAAACAGAGCTGTATACGATATGGATGAAATCACTGGTTTTGAACGGGAACGGATGCACTTCACAAACAGAGCTGTATACGTTATCTCGTTTTCCAAGCTCTTCTAATTCCTAATTGCTCTCGTGTATTTCTGGATTATGTTAATGCAACATGAACAAAGCACATTCGGTAATGGAACATGAAAAACATGCATGGTTCTGCGATGTGTACCCAGTTTATTTCTCTGTTATATTGTTAATTAAAGATTAGTATATGGCAATGGAGATGGAGTCACCTGTTGTAGATAGAGTGTCGCATGTTATGTGGGTTTTTTTCGTTGAAAGAAGAATGACAATAATTATGGATTATGATCAAATTTGTCTACTATGTGAGAAATGTGACGATTTACTTAATTTTAGATATGAAATGTTGGTATAAATAGAGAAATTATATAGTAAGGACAAAAATGTCTAAAAGTAGAGAAAAGGCTCTTGTAAGAGGTGAAAAAAGAACAGAAATCTCTTATAAGAGGTTCTTATAAGAGGTTATTTTTATATAAAAGAACACCTCAAAAAGAGGCTCTTACAAAAGGCTCTTACTGTAAATCTCTTATAAGAGGTCACCTTTTATAAGAGGCAAAAAAAAAGAACAGACCCTAAGTGTTCGATAGGAGATGGGAAAAATACGAGGTTCTGGAAAGATAAGTGGTGTGGGGATAGGACATTCAAAAACTTGTTCCCACACGCTGCAGCGTTAGTAGACGACAGGGAGGCAACGGTAGCGGATGTGTGGAGGAACAGGAAACTAAGGTTTACAGTAGCAGCCAGCCAGTCACCGGAGAGTACTTATCAATTCGAAGAGCTTAATAGGTTCGTTCAAGCAGAAGGAGGGTATACAAACAACGGGGAGGATCAAAGATATTGGAATATCGATGAATCTAAACAATTTTCCGTGTCATCAATGTACAGATGGATAAACGATGGCAGTATCAGAAGAAAAGAAGAAATATGATCTGGGGAACCAAAGCGCCACTGAAAGTGAGAGTGTTCTGCTGGTTGACGTTCAATGATGTTATTCTTTCCAAGGCGAACCTAAAGAAAAAGAAATATGCACATAGATGTCAAGTGCGAGTATTGCTTACAGGAGGACGAGAATGTACAACACATTTTTTCCCCAGGTGTCATAAGGCGATAACTACTTGGGAGGTTATCTGCAGGGGGTTTGGATGTAACGAGCGCCCTTGTGCGCCTTCAGACGTGTGGGGTAGAGTGAGGGATAACCTAATTAGGAAATAAAATTGAAAGGCCTTGGACATAGCGGTAGCAGCAACAATTTGGAACATATGGCTAGATCGGAACGACTTATACTTTCGTAATCATACAAGTTCATTCACAATATCAATACATAAAATTTTTCTTCTAATCCATGATTGGGCAGGTTACGCAGGAGAAAAGAAGAAGGTAAAAGTCACCGGGGAGGCTTAGCGGCAGTAAACTCATATTTATGATATTTTGTAATGAATGTAATAGACGGGTGATGTTGTGTTAGTTTCAAGTTCATGGTAGGAGGATGTAATTCGGAGCTTTGGGCTCCCTATGTTGGTTGTATTTTGGTACTGCTATGTTTCATTATTTATCTTTAATGAAGAGATGGCATGGGTCATCTTTTATCAAAATTTGATTGGTTGCTTCCGTTTTCGGTTTTCTATAACTAGTTCGGTTTCTATATTTTGGTTTCGTTTCGATATAACCATTTTTTACCAAATAACCACTCGACAAGGTAAACCAAATAAATAACTACATCCAACCTCTATTCTGATTTCTCTTTCCCTGTTTCATGGACGTGATATCTCATTTCATTTTTTCCCCTCACATTTCTCTTTCATCGGTCTCCTTCTCTCTCAATGCTTCTTTTCTCTTTCATGCTCATCGTTCTATAGCTCTTGCCTTTTTTTCTCTATCATTAATCTCCCTCTCTCTCATCTCTGGTCGTTGTTTTTTCCAAAACTCTTAATTCTCATCGTTCTTTTAGTTTCTTTATGTTTTCATTCTCTTTCACTAGTATATCTATGTGCAATATTGCACATACTTTTTCCTAAAGTAAGTTTATTTTAATTAATTAGCTACATTATTCTCAAAATACATATATAAATGGTATTCTTAAATTAAATATGGTAAGTGAAAGTGAAAAGTATTCCATAATTTTTTAGAAATTTCGGCAGAGCATCAACTATACTTTACATAAAAGTTTTTTCTCGTAATACACAATTTGATATTCCAAGATTTACTTAGGGGGAAAGTGTAATATTTCAATATTCAATAAATTGCACGATTAGTCCAACTTCATTCTCAAAGATGCAAGAGAACCATAATCTCTACACAACAATATAAAGTATTTTAAGTAATCTGAAATCGTTGAAAAAAAATCTACGTAATGCCTAAGATAAAGATTCTCAAAGTTGTTCTCATGTAGCATGTACATAGTTTCTAAAAATATAAGACGAATGAAACTACACAAAAAGTTCATTGCTATTAGTATGTATACATAAAGAGTATTGAAAGGTTCTAAAGATAAGAATTGACTTCATAGTTGTTACCCACCTATATCCACAATCAACTTTGTAACCAATAATGAAAAAGTACAACACACTTCAACCAAAAAAGAAATGGAGCAACCACCTCACAAAAATTTGTTGGTAGAAGAGGGATGTTGAGTTGACACCAAGCCCTACCGGATTGGAAATGTCACCAGATCCCGCCCTCTCCGCATGAGTAGGAAAGACGGATTCTACTCTTGTGTGTGCGAAAACCTTATCCTATTTCGCATCATGCAGGTGATCGAATCGATGTATAGATATTTCAAGCATAAAAACACAGTATATTTGTTTGAACAAAAAAATATAAAATCTATATAATAAAACACAAAGAAAGCTATCAAGTGGCTCACATTCAATCCCCTCAAAATCAAGGGCCCAGATCTAACCTTACAAAACACATTTTTTCCTTCCAAATTTTCAAATCTCAAAATTAAATTTTTTTCCCCCAAAACTTAAAAACTCATTACTTTATTACTATCTCTCTTCTCTTTTCATTTTTTCATATTTCTCTCTTTCTCTCTCTCCCTATCTCTCTATCTCTCTCCATTCTTTCTTTATTTACTTGGAAATGTATATTTTAAGATTTCAGGTTTGTAAATTTTCAGATTTTTTATGTTTTTTTATTGCACATGTTATATTGAAAATAGCAAATATCTCTTCAACAATTAAATTTCATCATTTTCCACACTTAAAATTCCAAGAAGTTAGATTTTACACTCCCATTTATAATTATTTTTCAACGTATACTAATGGAAACATGAACTTTTATTTACAACTAAATATTGTCATACTATTCAAACTTGAGCTACATAATTGTTGTTTTACTGTTTACATGGTTTTCGTGTTTTGTAATTTTTCGAAGACGTGCCGTAGGCACGTGCCCATGGGCAAATCTAGTAATATTATATGTTTCATAACAAATGCTAATTGTCATCTTCCAAGTCTCGCATAACTATCTCTTCAAAGTCCACAACTTTTCAAGACAGAACTCTCAAGTACCTGTTTATGATTAGATCATTAATTTATAGTTAAGAACATGATCTCACAATCTGCAAAGTTCGTAGCAAAATCTACGCTCTTCTTCTTATATAATAAAAAAAATAAGCAGATATAGACTTGCAATATTTTGTACACAATGAAAAGGAAAATTTCCTTCTACATATCATAATTGATGTAACTACAAACATCGTAGGCTAACTTCATAAATATTTTCTACGTACGAGGAATACATATTTGACAAATATGTACCTTTAGTTTTAGTTTACTAGATTTTGTATGTACAGTTGTACACCAATTTCCCCATGATCTCCACCCCTGGGATATGAACCATATATTTGGATGCCTATGATCGGATCCTAAATTAAGCAAACAAACAATCAAACATCGGATAAAAAACTACTATAGTAATAAAAAAACAAATAAGTTAATTACATACGCAATGAGACGATCCAAACACAGCACAAAGACCCAATTGATATAATAATTCATGATGGTTGAGATAGATCAAGAAGAGGAGTGGGGTCAGATGGCTGCAAACCTGCACGGGAGATGAGGGTTACAATAATCGACCTTTTTGAAACAATCAATTAAATTTCAAGAAATAATTGATGTAAACTTAAAAAAATAAAATAATAATAATAATAATAATAATAATAATAATAATAATCTATATAATAAATTACAAAGAAAGCTATCAAGTGGCTTTCATTCAATCTCCCCTAAAATCAATGACCTAGATTGATTCTCCCAAAACATATTTTCCCGTCCAAAATTTCAAACACCAAAATTTAAATCCCCCCCCCCCCCCCCAACCCAAAAAAAAAAAAAAAAAAAACAAAAAAAAAAAAAAAAAAAAACTCATTACTTTATTACTATCTCTCTCTCTTCTCTCCTCTCTTCACTTTTTCATATTTTTCTCTTTCTCTTTCTTCCTCTCTCCCTCCCATTTTTTCTTTATTTACTAAAAAATTTAGATTTTAAGATTTCAGGTTTGTAAAATTTTCAGAATTTTTATATTTTTTTATTGCACATGTTATATTGAAAATAGCAAATATCTCTTCAACAGTTAAATTTTATCATTTTCCATCCTTAAAGTTCTCAGAAGTTGGATTTTACACCCTCATTTATAATTATTTTTCAACATATACTAATAGAAACATGGACTTTTATTTACAACTAATTATTGTCATATTATTCAAACTTGAACTACATAATTGTTGTTTTACTGTTTACAAGGCTTTTCGTGTGTTGTATCGTTTCAAAGACGTGTCGTAGGCACGTGCCCACGGGCAAATCTAGTCTATATAATAAAACACAAAGAAAGCTATCAAGTGGCTCTCATTCAATCTCCCAAAAATCAAAGGCTTGGATCTAACATCACAAAACACATTTTCCCCCAAAAGTTTTCTCTCAAAAGTCAAATTCAAATCCCCCACCCAAAACAACTCATTTATTTATTAATTATTTCTCTATTTCTCTCTCTCACTCCTATTCAAAAAATTAAGAAAATAAAAATTTAAAAAGTTTTAAAAATTTAGAAACTAAAAAAACCTTAAAACTTAAAACCTAAAAAAATTAAAAAATTAAAAACTTTAAAAATAATTCCCCCCTAAAAAAAACTTATAAAAAATTATTAAAAAATTATAAATTTTTAAAAAATAATTATAAAATTATAAAATTTTAAAATTAAAACTTTTAAAACTTTTAAAATAATTCAAAAAATCAAAAACTTATAAAAAATAATAAAAACTTTATAAAATTTTTAATTTTTTTAAAAATAAAATATTTAAAAAATTTTAAAATTTTAAAAAAAATTCATTTTTAAAAATTATTTTTAAAAAAAATCTTCAAATTTTAAAAAAGAAAAATTTAAAATTTAAAATTTTAAAAAATTTAAAAATTAAAAAAAAATTTGAAATTTAAAATTTTAAAATTTTGACAAATTGAAAATCTCAAAGCAAATCCAAATCCAATGTCAAACCCCAATTAAGATGTCATCGCCGATATCTGATACACTTCTCATTCCGTATCGGTGACTCCCCTCCACCAAATCGAGCGCGAATATCAAGCGACTCCGTATCGGCGACTCCCCTCCACCGAATCAAGAGCCTCTATATGCGATGCGACGACTCTATTTTCATCTCATTAATCGAATAATCATTCCAATTTTTAATTTTGTGTGTGAAGGAGATTACACAGTTTTTGCTGACTAGAATTTTGTGTGTGCATGGGATCTAAGTTCAGAGAGGTATGATTATTTTATTTTTGGGTTTAAATTTTTTTAATTTGGTGATTTATTTGATGAGTTTTTTATTGGTTTTGATTTAAGGTGTACACAAGTGAGAGATATATTATTTGGTGGCCTCAATTTGGGCTTCCAAACCATAGCAGGAGAGGTAAGCTGACCAGCAACCTAAAATAACTTGGCAAATATGCAACATTAATTTCTATACTACAAGAGAAAATACTATCGTGAAGTGTTCCCTTCACTGGTTATTAGAAATCATGGATAACATAACATATAAGCACTTTTGGTGTATGTTTGGATATATAGGATTGGGATGACTAAAGTTTATCAATTAAGGGTACAAACTCTCCACTCAAGAAAGAGAGCTAAAGTAAATTTGTTATTTATCCATTTTGATTTTTTTTATAAAAGGTGCAATGGAGAGATAAAGTGGAGATAAAAGAAATGATTAGCTTGGATTAGAGTTTTGAGAATTTCATGTACATCATTTTGGTTGATATAATAATAAGAGGTATTTCAATTGCAAATTGAGTCTCAGACAAACAAATGTTTAGATTATTGGTATTCTAGATACCTTCACACCTGCAGTTGCTTTACCATTGTATTTAGACTTGCTCATAGTGGTTACGGGATTAGAGTAAGCTCTATAAAATCTATATGATAATGCCCTTGCATAACTATTACAAGTATCTAAAAGTGATGCTGAAGTTAAATAAAATTTTATGAAGTGTTTCTAACAAACTATATGCATTCCAGGTAAGTTCAAACTAATGATCAAGAAGGCGATGATTGAGCTTAAAGGTAGATATACTGCTCCCTCATATAATATGTTTGTTACTTCAATTAATTTGCTGGACCTCTAAAACCATTTTATATAATCAAACCAGGTGTACCGTTCCGAAAACGTGCCGTAGGCACGTGTCAACGGGAAAACATAGTAATAATAATAAGATATATGAAAGAGGTGTACATGTAGAAAGGATAAAAGGATTTTTACAGTCACCACTTGTTAAGAAACTCTTGAACGTGAGATGAAAAGATGACGAAAATTGTCAAAACCATCCGACCAAGGCATCTTTTATCCAAATTGCACCACCAATACCATGTCTAGTCCATCATATTAAAAAATTATTAAATTTCTCCGACGCAACTTCAAATTCCGTCTGATATTATTATATATTAAATTGCTATAATATACTATTCGTGACTGCTGCAAACTCTCAAAATACTATATGTAATAAATATGCATTTATGTATTTTCTAACCATTAAGACTATGGATGCTCTAAGGGATCTAGGATCCGACCCGATTACCTCTTAACTTTCACAAAGCGGATCCAAACCCGAATCCAGCTTACTTTTTACGAAGCGGCTACGACTCCCCCTTTAAAACCTCCTCCTTTTTCTACTCTCTTTCCTTTTACACCGAATTCAACCACTGACTTCGATTCTTTCCTCCTCTTTCATCCATGGCCGACGACAGTAGTACCGCTGCTACCATCCCCACCTCCTCCTCCACCACCGCCACCACCACCACCGCACTGGTTGCGGAACCGAAGAAGAAATTGTGGGGGGACGAAGAACCAGACGAGGAACAGGCGGATTCCACCACTAAAACTGGCGGTAGCGAAGGAGAGAAAGAGAAACCCGAAGAGGAACTGAAGAAGATTGAGTCCCTCTCGATCGCCGACATCCCCGACGATGTGGGGCCTCCCTTGGATGATCCTGATGACTCCGAAATCCGAGCGGTAATGGAAAACCACTCCTTTTGTTTTAATCTATGCTTTTAGTGGAAATTTTGAGTTGAATTTAGAGTAATTAGGGCTTCTTACTGTTATTCTTGATTTGTTAATTTTAAAGTAATTTTAGTATTGAAGTGAAATTATTCGAATTTCACCCAGTCCTTAGGTAATTTAGCTGCCAATTGAGGTTTTGATATAACTTTACAATAAATACATTGGAAGATGAGATAGGAAGAAGAAGAAGACAGTATATGATAGTGAGATCTAGAGATGTATAGGTTAAGTCTATGTTATGCTTAATACTTCCATTTCAATGTTTCATTGACGGATTTGATCAAACAATTATATAAGCATTGGATATATATTTCGTTTCAGTATGACATTTGCTCAAATAGTTAGTGGGCATAGTCAAAAACAAACTCGATATGAGTGAAGTGGGTTAATTGTGTTGATAGTGATGAGGGGAAGAGGAAAATACATGAGAGTGGTGGTGAAGTACTGGAGGATGACAATAATTTTTGGTCCTGGTTTTGGGGATGGAGGTTGTGTTATGACTTAAATGGACAAAGTTAATTTTGTTCTGAAAATTAATAAAACCGAATTAAATTCCTACTCGAATTTAACCGCAATTATACTTTTTGGCAAACAGTGAAATTCACTATGAACAAAGAACAGAAGGAAGATAATGTATCTTCAATTCGAGCAATTATACCTTTTGGCAAACAGTGAAATTCACTATGAACAAAGAACTGAAGGAAGATAATGTATCTTCAATTCGAACTTTGATAATGGTGAATTAATAGATATGTTTTGCAAACATCGTATTTCACTGTAAACAAAGAACAGAAAGAAGATAATTTTATCTTCGATTCTGACATTAAAGATAGTGACATATAGACTGAGGCTTGTTTGTAGCGTCCCGAGTTCCGTATTCTGAAAGCTCGTGATACTTACCCAGAATCTTTACTTCAATGAGTACACAATACAGAAAATTACAGGAAATTAGAAACTTACATTACACAAGGAAACTATATCTTCCACTTGGATGCTTTCTGTAGCTCGAGTCCCCTGCTCCACGATCAACACTCATGCAATTATCAAACTGTGGGCACGTCAGTTGAATACAACTGACGCAATGCGGCTGAAATCCGTAATCTCCAAAATTCTCAACAATCAATATTTGATGCAGAAGAAAAAATGTGAAAGTCATACAAATATAAATGTCGGTGTTTGTTATGATATAGATTCTAATGCACAACTCACATGCTATTAATCTAATGCAAACTTGATTTGAAAACGTATGCATCTCATACTACATACTCCCCAAATCGAGTTGTAGTTCTCTAGATAATAGGGTTCAATCTTTCGCCATGCATCCTACTCTTGTACTCTTTCCTGTTTCTGACATTTATCTAGTGACTGGTAGAGTCTGCAGTACATGCGGTCCATTCCCGCTCCTGCAGTCGGATCGTAGTCCTTCTCCACTCTGAACGGCAATAATCACCTTGTTCATTCAGATCATGGTCCTTCTCCACTCCGACAGGATCGTGGTCCCCTTCCACTCCCGGTTAGGCCGATGATCATCAGCTCTACCGGAATCATGGTCATTCTCCACTCCTGCTCCTACCAAAGTTATCATGAACATAGAACGAATCGATAGGGCCACCTATACTCCACCCAAAAACTTAGAGTTACACTCTTGCTCCTTGTTTGTATTGATAACCCAGAACATAGACGGAAACTTAAGAGTCCATCTCCTAAGTTCCGACAGGACTTATGACTTACGTCTGCATCCCGTTCTTATCACTAAATTCTAGAAATTAACAGTCGAGATCATGCCGCACGTGTCCCAGACGAGACGACGCCTGTCCCCTTGGCAGGTTAGTACACTCCCAACTAGTGTCCGTCCTTACCAGTCATCCTAAATTAAATTCTTAATTCACTAACTAGGTTCAAAGTGAATCCAACCTAGTTGAATCTCAACAAGTCTTGTCTTGATTTAATTGGGTTCAACTTAGCTTTCAAATCATGCTAGAGGTCGGCCCAACATGCACCAAACTAGTGCACTCAGTGTGCACAAAACACTACCATATGTAAATATTCAAGTATGCATACCCGCATACACATGCATACGGTATTCCATCAATCACCGTATTCATGCCTACAATCTCTTCTATACTACCAATAGTTCTTTACTTTACTAATTTACTATCATACTAACCTATTTAACTTACTAACTTACTAACATGATCACTACTTACACAAGAAAATTCTTATATAGTTCTCAACTACACATTGGAGCTTACTAACATTTCAACCAGGCTTACTAACATTTTTAGTATAATGCTAGTAGCTTACTATCAATGTAAAATTTTACTAATCAAGATACTAACTTGCTAATGACATGGTTTTTATTTATAATAATGCACAAAAGATTCATCTTTCACACTTTCTATCATCCTTAACACAAAGATTAAATCTTTATTTATTCACTAGCATTTTTATACATATAATTTCATAATATTTATAAGTAAGAAAGGAGAACACCCACTATAATGTCTAGCAAGCATCAATCATTCATTCTATATATAAAGAAAAAATAATAATAAAATACATGAGGTATGAAGAATACCCACTTTGATTTGTTTGCAAGCTTCAAGTTGCTATCTTCTCCTTCTTGCACCTTTAGTCTTCTTGACTTGTTGCTCCAATTCAATAGTCATAGTAGTTGAAGTAGTAGTAGGAGAAACATTAGTAGTAGTAGTAGTAAATAGCAGCTGCAGTAGTAGTAGATAGTGGTAATGGTAATAATAGATAGTAGTAAAGTAGCAACAGTAGTAGTAGTAAAGTAAGCAGTAGCAACAGCAGGTAGTAGTAACAGCAGTAGTAGTATTAGGCAGTCACAGTAGTAGTAGTGCAGTAGTAGTACTGCAGTAGGAGTAAATAGTGAACAACAACAGTGGTGGTAGTGAACAGCAGATGTGGTAATAGTAGTAGACATCAGTAAAGTAGTCGTAGGAGGATAAAAAAGCACTCCTATATATAAAGAAAAGAGGGAAATCAGCTGCAGTTGCTGCCAGCTGTCTGCAAAAAGAAAGAAAGGAGAAAAGTGGAGAGAAGTGTGGAAATCTCTAGGAATAGCTTAGGTGTCCCACTTTTTTACATTTAACCCCCTTAGCTTTACTTATTTACACTTACCTATGGATACATTGTTGGGTTGGGCTTTAAGAAAAGAAAGTTGGGCTTTTTAAGAAAGGAAAAAGTTAAACATATGGATATGTTAAACAAAAAAAAAACATAGAAATAAAAATAAAAATAACAATGTTAATGCACATGTATATATATATATAACAATGCGTATATATTTTTATTGTAAGAAAAGTAGTCCACACTAGGGGTATTACATTGTTAATGAAAATCAATGTCCTTAAGACGTTATTTCCATCACTGCTAGGGTGCACATAGTTGTGTAGCGGTAGTTTCCCAAGATACAACAGTCTAGAATCCGTTAACTGGGACTTGAATACCGGAGGCTCTGGTGAGATGAATATGACTGCATTGTCTGATTAAGTTAGCACTGGTAATGGTGTTCAGAGGAAAAATTGAATAACGATTTGATCAAAATTGTTTTCTATTTATAGGCTTATACCTTGAGTAGTTTTGCGTGGTTTTTGCAACTGTTCGGGAAAACCGTCATGTGACTGTCGCAACCGTGCCATTTTTCAAAAAATTAGAACTATTATGTAACAAAAATAAGTTACGGTTTCACACCTAAGCCCAGCCCGGCCCGGGGGGCGGGCGGACATGTGTGTTTCAAACTGAAGCTCAAGTTGGGTGTGTTCTCCCTCTGGAGAAAATCTTCGTACCCCCAACCCAACGACACAACCCTTAGGCTAATTTTTAATTTATTAATTTGCTTACATCTTTGACCTTTTTCGATGTGGGACTAACATTTAATGCCACATACGAAACAAAAATCCAATTCTTCATTTCAACATGCTAACTTTGGAGGCGAATATATCATTGATTTGGAAATTCATTTTGGACATGTGAATATATCATTTTGTTCGTCTTGGTGAGTAGAATAAACTGGAATTGATTTCCAACAGGTTGGAGGATCGAGTGAAAGGTGGTGATGATGTGAGTGTTTACTGACAAAAGGATAGGTTTGATTTTCTAATTAAGTGGAAATCTATATAATAAAACACAAAGAAAGCTATCAAGTGGCTCTCCTTCAATTCCCCAAAAATCAAAGGCCCAGATTTAACCTCACAAAACATATTCCCCCCCCCAAAGTTTCCCCCAAAAATTCAAATTCAAATCCCCACCCAAAACAACTCCTATATTTATTTATTTATTTATTTTTTCTCTCTCTCCCTCCCTCTTCTATTCAAAAAATTAAGAAAATAGATTTTTTTTATAGAAATTTTAAAAAATTAAAAAATTTAAAAACTAAAAAAATTAAAAATTTAAAAACTTTTAAAATAATTAAAAAAAAAAATCATATAAGATGTTTTTTGCTGGACCCCCAAAAGTTTCTCATATAATATATTTGCTACTTCAATTAATTTGCTGGACCTCCAAAACTATTTTATATGATCAAACAAGATGCACCATTCCGAAGACGTGCCGTAGGTACGTGTCAACGGGCAAACCTAGTATATGGATATATTAGCAAATATTAAAAATGGGAGGATAAATATGTTTGCCAAAATATAGGGATTTATACGGTAAAACTTTTACCAAAATTCAGTATTGCTTAATGTGGCTTTGCCAAAAGTTTGGATATTCATGAACTTTAGATGTTCACACCAGTAAAGTAGTTAAAGCTAATGTGGCTGTTTTCGAATAATAAGGCTAACTTCAACCACAAACAAGCTTGCTTCTGTTGTTGTAACCCCTGTTATCGCAAATACATATTTTTTGAATGTTTTTTGTATTTCGATTAATTATAAATCTGTTTTGTTTTTAGATTCATTTTGGATCTTCTATTGAAATCTTTTCTAATCGAAAATTATGTTTATCTTGAATAATGGTGTATTTTAACTTTAACTATTTATATTTTGGCCAAATAAAAAATATTTGAATTTACTTTAATGAATTTGGTAAACACAATTCCTATTTCGTTAAATAACCTTATTATTATTATTGAATTATTTTCATGAATGTGTTGAATCCAAATTTTATTCTGTCATGTATTATTATTATTATCAATATTGTTATTATTATTATTATTATTTTATTATTATTATTATTATTATTATTATTATTATTATCTTTGTAAAGCCCATTGATTTTAATATATCTTGTATTATTATTTAGTAATATGAAGCCCATCATCTAAAGCCCAATTTTACATTTATTTGATTTGCATTATTTATTAAATATATAACCAGACCCCATCTCCTTATTGAATTCTAACCCAAACCCAAACCCAAACCCGCATCTTATTGGATACCAAACCCAAACCCATATCCTATTGAATCCTACCCTAATCCCACTAACAGTCAATCCCAAAATCTTTCCACGCTCACGTCCCCCACCAATCTCCTGCTAATCAGAACTAACCCCATTATCTACCCCACTATCTCAACTATTCCCATTATAATATTTATTATATTTATTAAAAACCCCCTCCGATTCTCTCTCTCCCACTTCCTCTCTCTCCTCTGTTTCCCAAACGAAATAGAGCCCCCCCTTCGTCTTCCTCTGCTCCTCGAACCCGTCACCTGCACCTCCTCTCTGCTCGCCTCCCTCTCGAGCGCGCCCTCGCAGCAAGCCCCTGTAGCTCAGCTCCACCTCTCCCGACCAAACTCCACTAGTTGCCATCCCCTCAGCCTCACTGTCGAACTCCACCGCAACCGCTAGACTCCCGTCCTTGCCACCACCATGTTCCTCCCTATCCTACCATCGACGCCAGTCCGTCGACTTCGCCCAACGCCCGTTGCCACCTGCACCGCGACCTCCGTGGCTGCACTGCATCGAACCCATCCCGTCGCCCACTACAACTCCGCCATCCTGCTCCTTGTCGCCCTCGTCTTCTCCGTCGACCCAACCACCGCCCTCGAACTATCACCTCATCCCGCTCGACCCCTCCTCTTCATCTGCGCCGTTGAGCTGCTCCCCATCTTCCTCGTCTCCACCTCCGATCGCGATCCCAGCTTGTGATCCCGTCGACCTCCGAAGTCACCTAGTCCCAGCCCCGTGGACCACCGACGCCAGTGCTCCGATCCCCATTGCCATCGACGCCCCAGCATCGCCTCGCTATCGTTGCTGCACTTTGCCGCTGTTCCGATCTTCTACGTGCATTTCACATATAATTGCCGTCGTTGCACGTATAATTGCCGTCGTTGCACATGTCGCCGGGATTCCGATCTCGTTATTTTTCGCATATTCGGATTAATCTAATCGTTATCTAAATGCAAGTCTACTTGAACTCAATCGTTATTCAAGTTTAAGATTGTTGATCTCCGCAAGTAGCTCTCTTTCAATTATCATATTGCTATACTACCTTTCGTTGAGTATATCGAGGGTTTATACGAGCTAACCCAAGATATCCTCGACTTTGTACCAATATCTTTGATTCAAATCCGACCTTGCATATAGTGACATGCACATACGAATGAATAACTTGACTAGAAACTTGCATATAGGATATACATGATGATTTGAATGCATGTTGATCAATTGTGATCTTAAGAATTGAATCGTAACATGATAATTTGACCTTGTATACTGTAGAAATTTATCTTAAATTGCTGCATATAATGTTAGTGCATTCCATGATATAGGAGCATGTAGATTGTTCATTATGATGATTGCATATGATTACATTTCATCATTTCCTGCCGCCCGTGCTATGTTGTACTGAGATTTCGACTCTGTTACTATTAAAATCAGCTAGAACTATATAAAAAGAATTTGTAGCTTGATGAATCTAGTTTCCAGAACATCTTACGGATCCAAATTCTGATTTGTGAGATGTTAGATATCACACTTTTTGTCACTGCTGGCTGTGTAGTTCCAGATTTGCTGTTTAGTGGAACATGGACACAACTTCTATTGAAACACAGTATTAACAGAAGAATAATGACATGAAATTCTCCAGGAAATTAATAGACATGCTTAAAGTCCACTTTCTAATTTTTATAGATTTTTGTATTGAATTTACACCTTGATTTTACATGTAGAGATTCGACTCTAGATTGCTGCCAGAACCTTTAATCTGTAAAGAATAGAGTAATTGACCTAACTATATTCAGAATCAATTGAAACATGCTAAATATAAACTGTAGCCCCATGTGTCTATTTTCCAGAACATTCGACGGATTTGAATTTCGATTTATAATCTGTTAGATATCAGTCTTTTAGTACTGCTAGGTCTGGATTTTCAGATTCACAATTTTATGTGTATCACCTTGATCTATTAATAAACAGAACATGTTAACAGTAAAATTAAAATGTGAAATAAATTTGGCTGAGACTAGACATGCTTAGGAGTCACCCTGAATTTTTGTAGATTTAATTGATGAGTTTTCTGACCTAAAACATATATGAGAACACAATCTATAACCTGCTGCCTGAACATGAAATATGAAAAGAATAGGAATTTCGACCTAGTTTATGTGATTTTTATATAGTGTGTATATTCGCTAGAACCGGTAAGAGTCTAGTTTCTAGAATTCTTGACGGATTTAGATTTGCCTTCTTGTAGCAGTGGAAAAGTTCACTTTTGTACAACAACGTTTTTCTGTCCAGAATGTGTGCTTTCATAGTATTCCATGTAAATGTGTTAATCTTGCATCTAGTGAATGAGAACCAAATATATATCATGCATCGCATCATTTGGTTGCATCCTTATCATCGCCTTGATACTCTTATACACATTTGCATGACCATGATAGACATAATAAAATGGTAACAAGCCGGGATATTATGGGTTGACTTGGTAGTTAACAATCGGAAACTGTACTTGGTAGGGCCCTTCTTGGTTACATGAACACTTGACATGGAAGGTGGAGAAATGTTTATCTTGTTATCATGTCATCACATTATGTTGTTATCACGTTCTCTTGATATCCCGAGTACACGACCTGTTGAGTTCACCATCAGTCTAAAACGAACGCTGGTTGCATGCATCGAACCTGTGGTATGGGACGCAGTAATACGTGCATTAGTTAGTCTAAATACTAATAGACTAGATTAACACCTGCATACTTGATCATGATTATTGACATTGACATTGTTTATCGACTATTGTTATTGAAAGTTGCATTGTTAAATCTAGACTTTTCATCAGTCTCTGTTATTGCTTTTGATTTTGTTCTAGCTTCATATTCCTTGATGTACCATGTTCCTTTACTCTTTGCTTTCACTACATGCAGTCCGCACTTGCTCTAACAGACATTTCTCCCCAACTCTAGATGATCAAACTACAGGTGCACAAGGAGAATTGTCTGAAGGTCTAGGCGTGCAATTCTTCTAGGATGGAAGCTGGAGCATTGCCTACAATAAATTACTTTCTGCATGTTTATTTCGTACTTGCATTATTACTTTGTTGAACTTTGTATCCCTGGCTTTTGTTGACCCGAAGTTGTTTATTCGCAGTTGTTAGTTATTACTTTGGACTATTGCATTTATTATCATAATATCTTTGTTTATTTGATTATGCTTTTCTTGCGTGGTTGTGATTATTCTTTTCATATTGTTGAGTTAAGATTGGTACAACTTATAAATGATGTTAATTGCATTCGCTGGGCCTTCGTCACGGACTCTTATTCCCGTATTTTGGGAAGCGGGGCGTGACTGTTGTTTTAGTAGACAAGTTAATTTCTGAAACTTAAATTATATTTCGGATTGCTTTTTAATTGAATTAGTGAATGGGCACGTGAAGAAATTTATATGATAGGAGGATATTATGTTGTACCTTTGTGAACTTATTATTATTGTTTATTGTTCTGTTTCATAGGTTACCTCTGGTGATACTGTATACACCTCTGCTTCGACATTTGAAGATCTGAAACTGTCGGACGAATTAATTAAGGGGTTATATGTTCAGATGGGTTTCAGTAAGCCTAGTAAAATACAGGCTGTGACCCTTCCCATGATTCTTACTCCACCATACAAAGATCTTGTCGCCCAAGCCCACAATGGTTCAGGAAAGACAACTTGTTTTGTTCTTGGCATGTTAAGTAGAGTGGATCCCAGAAGAAAGACTCCACAAGCTATATGTATCTGCCCTACCAGAGAGCTGGCGCAACAGGTTTGTTTATTACTATTTGTTTGACTGTAAATTACTTGTTGTTGTCACTAGATTAATATTTTACTGGATTTGTCAATGAAACAGAACCAGGCTGTCCTGAATAAGATGGGCAAGTACACTGGCATAACTTCATTTCTTGCTATTCCAATGGACCAATCTAATTATATTCCAATCACAAGATGTCCCCCTGTTACTGATCAAGTAGTAATAGGGACTCCTGGTACAATCAAGAAATGGACTTCTGCGAAAAAATTGGGCACTCGAGATGTGCAGATACTCGTCTTTGATGAGGCGGATCACATGCTATCTGAGGTACTTGCTGCCTTCCTCTCATTATATTCTTTATGAGTGATAATCTTCTGTTCCATCACAAACACTTTCCTGATGCGTCACTATACTCAAATAGTCACCTAAAAAATTAAATTTTTATTAGGTTGTAATACACTAATACATGGCTAAGGTTGACTCGACTTCTGCAGCATGCTTATTGGTTGATTTATTTTCTCTATTAGATATTGGCAGCCCTTTAATATAGATGTCTCATTTGAAGAGTTCCAGACCAGGTGTACTCATTATGTAATAGATTAAATAGTACAATTGTCTAGTAAACTCGAGACATTATGATACGCTTGTCTTTTGCGAGATTTTCTGGTGTATCCTCATTTGAAGGTTCATAGGCAAACCTTAGCTTTAAATAGGTTTCAACTCTGGCGAGTGCCTGGTGATTTAAATGTTAGATTTGCTGGAAAATTTTGCTCTCCAAATCAACAGTTAAATGAAACGAACCTATCAAACTTTGCAGGAGGATTAAGATTGCCTTGAACTTGGTTTAAAAGTCTACCAATGCGGAAAGCTAAAAGTATTCTTTTGCTCTGGGGGTTGTGGAGGATAAATATGTATACGATATATTTGCCTTCTGCCGTTCTCATGCTTAAGTGGATGAATTCAATTATATTTATGGCGCTGTAAAATACTACAGTAGATAAGACTGGAACTCTTGATTTTTTTTTTAAAGAACTTCCATTTTTTGAGCTGATATGCCAGTAAAGAACTACCATTGCAGAGAACCTTCATCTATCTTCAGAAGAATTTTCACATGTCAAGGAAGAAGACTTTTGGCTTTGTAAAAATTTGTATTTAGGCATTGAAGGAGATCTTAAGGTTCACATGATACAAAGTGTAAAAACTATAATAGGCTAATAAATACTCTTCCTAGCATAGCAAACTAATAAATGTCACTTAGATTTATGTCATGTATATACTTAGTCAGGAATTTACGCTCCTAGCTTGGATCATGTCTAGTTTCACTCTACATGTGTGGGAGCACGAACATCCATAGAGATGATCCTGATTAAGTGATAGCATCTGTGATGATAGTATGTGGACTAATTTACCCTGGATGTGATTTTACCAGATCAAGGTCTGTGAGTGTTGATTATATCGGAGCAGCTTTAGCTTATACCTTTAAATGAAAAGCTTTAATTTAATAATTTGTTCTTGTACCCAACAAGGTCTACAGTAACAACCTTCGTAGATATTGCCATATTGCAGTGAAACGTCTAGGTGAGGGGGGAATAGTTCTGCAGAGAGGGTGGTGTTTCTTTGGTGCAGAGAAGTTAAGATACTTGCAGATACTGTACTGTGTTGAAGGAAAAAGTGTTGGTTATGATAGCCTTGTCAAAGCCATATAAGAGAAAATGTTAATGTCTTTCCTGTTGTTGCTCAAACTTAGCCATTTCCTATTGTAGGCTTTGTTTAAGCAAACAAGATGGTTGGAGCTCTTGCTCCTTCACATAAACAAAGTAGACCAGTTTTTTTCTTTTAATTCTTCTCCTGTAATTTGTGCGTAGGCATGCAACCTGATACAGTGATATCCAACATACCATGATTTGGAGGGAGAGATGAAAACACATCCTGTTGGATAGGAGTTCAAATCACGTAAGAATTTGGATACATATACATATATCCAACACTAGTGTTATATATGAGTGTAAGATTTGAGCAAGATAGAGTTGACTATGTAAACTTTGTAGTGAATAAGTTAATAGTTGAAACAGCTAAAACCACAATTCAAATAGGATTTAGATAATAATGTAAATTTGTTATTCTATTTAGTCGTGGGTATGAATATGGATATTGGATACAATAACACAACTGCATACCACCATCTTGATTCAAAATTTTATAAAATAAAATAAAAATATTATATACGTAATTAATTATTTAAAAGTAGGGTTGAATATTCAATATTTTATGAATGTAATTATCACCTAGAAGATGGAAAGCTATATTATGAAGCAACCCTTCACTTCTCAGCCTCTTGGGATTTTTTTCTTCATTTGATTGACTGTTAAGGGAGAGGTTCGTTATTCACAATTTATATGTATTCCGTGGAAGTCATTTATAAATATAAGCTAGGCAGTTAAAATCGGATTTTAGAACTAATTGGTTTAGGAGCGATTAGTGATTAATCGGTTAATCGTAAAATGATCAGGGATTAAATCGGGAAAATCGTGTTTGTGTATAATAAAAAATGATCTATCATCATTATGTAACAACCCTAAACCCTAGCATAAAACTATTATGAGATTATCAAATAGGAACATATAGTTATAGAGAAAAAGAAAAAAGTACTTGGTTTGAGCTGAGTTTGGATTCTGGATGTGGGTTGGGTAGGGTTTGTTGGTCGGTTCCAGCAAACAAACACAATCGGGGAGGAGCATGAGGAGGAGGTGCAACAGATGCGAGTCGGGTCAAGTTTACGACGACGCAGGTGGAGCGTTGGCGGGTTAGGTTTAGGTTTGCTCGAGGAAGAAGAGAATCGGTTTGAGTTTGAGTTTGCGCGAAGAAGCATCGGCTGAGGGTTGGGTTTGGGTTTGCACAAGGTAGAAGAAGAGAGCGGCGACAGGTCGGGTTTGGGTTTGCGCGAGGACCAAAAGATGTTTGGATTTTGGATTTAGATTTTAGTTTCGGCCGGATTGAGCCCAAATAATGCAAATGAGCATGAAAATTAAAGGACAAAATTTAATCGGTTAATCGACCACTTAAAATCGGCCGATTAACCACTAATCGGCTACTTCAAATCGGCCGATTATACCCGATTAAATTGCTAATTGTTGAAATATTGAAATCCGCTAAAAAAATAATCGCTTAGTCTCCGATTAACGATTAATCGGGGATTAATTGGACGAGTAATCAGATTTTAACTGCTTAGAATATAAGGGCATTATTCAACACTTAACAGAGTTCACTTTGTATATCTTTTAAAAAATCCATACTATGATTAAAATATTATATTGTGTTATTATTGTTCATTAGTTAGGTGCTTATTCTTCCTCTTGTGTGTGTGTGTGTGTGTGTGTGTGTGTGTGTGTGTATAGAGAGAGAGAGAGCGAGAGAGAGAGAGAGGGGGGGAGGGGGGCTCGGATGTTACCCTAGCTAACTTAGCTAAGGAGGTAACTAAAACTCAATATTTTGATCATTCAAGATGAAAATTCATACGTTTAGATGTGATCTACACCTTAAAAAGTAAGTAGGAGCAAAATTTGAAATGATTTCGATGAGAATTAACAGTTTAGTATGCGACAAAAAAATTATCGTTTTATCAAAGGTTTCTATTTTCAAGTTGCGTGATGACCGATGAGTGGTTAAAACCCATTGATTTCATTTCAAATTTTGTACACAAATATAATTTGTGTAGATCACATCTAACAGTTTCAATATTTATTTTGGATAGCCGAATATGAGTTTTGAGATGTCTTCCTAGTTAAATTAGATAGGGTGACACCCTAGACCCCTTATTCTTATATATATATATATATATATATAAATAAATAAAAGAATAAGGGAGGTAGGATACCACCTACCCCAAAATCGTACACTCACCCATCTTTGAAAGAAATAAAAACGAAAAATATGATCCATGCCGTTGAAAATCTTCATATTATTTATCATCGGTTAATGCAAAATCACTAGCCACATGGTGGTGGGGCAAAGTATGTGCAAATCTAGTAATTTTGCATCACCCTATGTTTAATGATATGAAGATCATTTTCACGGCATAAATCGTATTTCTCTTTTTTATTTCTTCCAAATATGGGTGTGTACGATTCTTAGGTAGGGTGGCACCCTACCCCTTTAATCTCATATATCTGGTGAGAACCACGTGAGAACTAATTTTTGAGACATTAATTGAAAGATCCGAACCATTAGCTTAGTCTGAGAATGAGAGATCAAGTCATGTGAGATCTGTTTGTCATGCATTAATGTGTTACAAATTGTATGACTTGAATATTTATTTTATACTGACATAATGCATGGACAAATGAATTCTAAATGACTTGATTATGTTAGTCAATGTGGACCATGTGATGGTTATGCATGGAGTTCTCACTGGGTCGCCTCCTTATATAATATATATATATATATATAGAGAGAGAGAGAGAGAGAGAGAGAGAGATTTTAGTTTGGGTTATTTCCATAGAGGCCACGCACGATTTTGACAACTCCAAATAAACCACTCACAAATCTATATTTTCATCAACACCACCAATGATATATGTTCTACTCCAAAAAAGCACCTATGCGAGTTTTAATCTGAATTGATTTAAACGCCACCAATAAGATCACATTGACAACATTCATAATCTTGTGATTATTCAATTTTTTTGGAGTGGGGTCACTTTGTTAGTGGTGTTTATGGAAATAGAGAATTGTGGGTGGCCTCTTAAAAAAAAAACCCCCTTTAGTTTTCAGCTAAACCAACCCAAACTAATCCTATCCAAACAAACTCATAAAGAATAAAGCGGTATCATTGTTGTTTATTTGCATTAGCTCAACTGTAAGTTTCTTGGAATCTAGATGTGTGTGGTGTTGTGATGGAAATGCAAATGTTTGGAATGCGTTTAGGGCCTCTTTGGTCACATGAAACCTAACAAAACCTTTGCAACTTTAAAACCTTGGTTTCAAAAAGTTTCATGAAACCCATTGAAACCTTAAATTTAGGTTGCAAATTTTTGTTTGGGGATATCTCTAATATTATAATGGGAGAAGGCCTTAGTGTCATTTGTAAATCTACCAATGCGTGCATTGCACGTGCATAACTAATATGAAGAGGTCTCAGGTTCGAGTCCTCACTACGTCATTTTTTTTACTTTAATTTTTTTTATAAATATATTAAATGTGCATCACGCGTGTAAATTATCTATCTATATCTATCTGTCTTTAATATAATATATAATAACTATTATAATGGAAGAGTTGGAGTGGTAAATCTATCTACTTACGTGCAATGCACGTGCAACTCCAACTCTCCCATTATAGTCTTCACATTTACTTTTAAAAATATATAATCTTATTTATTAAGACATGCATCGCACGTGTAAATCAGCGTTTTTACTTTAATTTTTTAAAAAAATTAATGCGTGCATCGCATGTGTATATTACTAGTAAAACTATAGTTGGAGAAACCCTTCAATATGTTTGACTCATTATAGTAAAATATTGTTATTAGTGTTTTCAGAAAGTGGCTTTATTGCCTTCGAATACTTTTGGGCCATTTTTTTTTTTATTATTATTTTATATTGAGGCTCCAATGGGTTTCAAAAAAAAAAAAGAAAAATCTGAAACTCATGTCATGAGATTTTATGTGGGGCCCACCACTCATACATCTCGGTAGAACCCGTTTTAAAGGTTTTATGGAGCCAAAGAGAAAAAACCCTTCATATGAAACTTGAATTTCTCAAGTTTCTATAGTTTCATCGTTAGTTTCACGTTGCCAAAGAGGCCCTTAGGAATACTTCTAGGCAGATTATTTATGTTCATTCTATTTTATTATATGGGAGCTATATACTTATACTCTGGACTGATTGAAATTTTTAATGTTTGTTGAATACTTATGAGTATCTAATTTCTTGTTCTGTACTATTCTTCTAATATTTGTATTCTTCTGTTAGATTTTTATTTTATTATTTTGTCTGGTGTAGGATGGATTTCGTGATGATTCCTTAAGAATTATGAAGGAGATTCAAAGAAGCAGTGGTAGCTGCCAGGTTTGTGTTTTTTTACTTAAGGCTATTAAATCATGTTTGAGCTGTATCTTATGTGGTTTGGTTCTTGTATGCCCTTACTGTGTGGTATAATATTACTAGTAGTTTGCATGTGCCATGCACCTTTTCTCAAGAAGATGGACTTAATTGCAAGTTTGCACAAGCTTTAAGGAATCTAGGGGCTTTTATGCACATATACATGTTTTGAAGGATTTTATGCAAATATTAATTTCACATCCATTTCCTTTTTCCCTAAGTAGATGGACTTAATGGCAAAAATGCATAGATGCAAATATGCTTGTTCTGAGTGGCTTCTGTGCAAATATGCCTTTTATATGATAGGTGGTTGACTAGCCCTTGCCGTGCGTGTGGATGTTGGTTGTCCAAAAACACGCACCCAATCTCCCGCGTTCTATATATTAGATGTTTTCCTTTGACGTAGGTAAGTTGTCCCCAGATCACTTATCAGTTGTCACCGTGCCCCTTTATGTTGTCCTTTGCCCCTCTTCTCTAATTGATCAACATGAAAGCCTATGCTATGTGTGTTTATTTCTACATCTGATTATTTTAGTACTTGTGCAAATCTAATTTTGCATGCTTATCTTTCTTAATCATTTCATACTTATTTTATTATTAGTTTTATCATTATTCTTGATGATTTAACTGTTCTTGAAGGAACAGACTGTTTTCTTGCTGGATCAATTCATTTTCTCTTCCCCAAGTGAATTTTGTAATCTTACTTGAACTAGTGTGGCGTATTTATGGAAAAGAGGATAATATATACTAAATCATTCACCTATAGTATGTGATGTTTGGTACTCATCATTGACAACCTCCATCACCAAGTGATACACCATTTAAGATTTAAAGCCAGTTTGGATAATGTAGTTGTTTTCAATAGTTTATTTTAATTATCATTTACACTTCTTAGAGAACAGGTTTTTGCTTGTTTTCTAAGACTTTTAATGGCAAAGCTTTTTTATACGTGTCCCTCTACATGTCCCTTCGTTTTGAAAACAGAAAATATGTGTGATACATGTGTATATAAGGGAAGAATAATTTCCAAACCAAAAAATGTACAACAAAACCGAATCCTAAATTGATCGAAAGAGCTGTAACTTGTTACTTTTGAAAGGAAATTAGCGTCACCAAAATTGAGTTCTTAAACCTTGTTTTCAGATCCATTTTCATGTTAACTATATAAACTTCTTCTAGAAAAACTTAGAATTATTCTGACTTGCAAAAGATTTCTACCACATTTGGTAATGCATAGACCATAATCGTTTTCTACCATGTGTTTCTACGTAATTAAGTTTTGCCAATAGGAAGAACCCGTTCTGGCTTTTTTAACAACTATTTAAAAAAAACATTAGTTGACATTGCCTTGTGTACGAAGGATTGGTCTTCAACTGGAGGGGCAAGAAATGATTCCAAAACCCCCAATTTAGTTTGATAAATTTGGTTGATCATAGTTATTTAAAATTAGTTTTACCTAATTTGCACCACCGTGAAGTTATCATTTTTTGTTTAATTTTTTAAAATTTCATATTGGACCTATTTGCTATTATGGAGAGAAGGATTGTAACTTGGTCCGGCCATCTACAATCATCATCAAAATGATTGGCAATACATATTTATAATGGAAGAGAAGATTTACCTATTAATTAAACAGATCATATGAGGCCTACCCTGTAACATCCCGTACTTAAGAGTATATATATATAATATTATATTGGGGCTTTATATATATAGGGAAAGCTTCGGTTGTGCACTACCTCTAGTGCACACGGCGTGTGCACTAGGCCTTCGGGCGTTCATATCGACTACCCGAACCGTTCACATTGATCTACACATCTAAATTAGTCTAAATATGTAAAATCAAATAATTTGAAATTCATTTACCCATCCATTGAAGTGTTACAAAATTGTATGGCTGAAAATCATTATTTTGTATGACTGAAAATTATTATTTTTTATAGTCACATGATGGATGGGTAAATGAATTTCAAATGATTTGATTTTACATATTAAGACTAATTTAGATGTGTAGATCAATGTGAACGGTTCGGATCGTTGATATGAATGCCCGAAGGCCTAGTGCACACGCCGTGTGCACTAGAGGTAGTGCACAACCGAAGCTTTCCCTATATATATATATATATATATATATATATATATATATATATATATATATATATATAGTCCCCTTCCATTGTGCACCAGGCCGCCGTATGCACTCGTGTGCACCCGGCCTTTCCGCCTTTGTATTGACGATCCGAACCGTTCACATTGATCTATACATCTAAATTAGTCTAAATATGTAAAATCAAATCATTTGAAATTCATTTGCCCATCCATCATGTGACTATAAAAAACAACAGTTTTCAGTAATACAATTTTGTAACACTTCAATGGGTGGGCAAATGAATATTAAATAATTTGATTTTACATAATTTGACTAATTTAGATATGTAGATCAATGCGAACGGTTCGAATTGTCAATACGAAGGCGAGAAGGCCGAGTGCACAATGGAAGGGGACTATATATATATATATATGGGATGTCTTCCATTGTGCACCACCAATGGTGCACACGGCGTGTGTACACGGCCTTCCCGCCTTCGTATCGACGATCCGAACCGTTCACATTGATCTACACATCTAAATTAGTCTAAATATGTAAAATCAAATTATTTGAAATTCATTTGCCCATCCATTGAAGTGTTACAAAATTGTATGGCTTAAAATCATTGTTTACATGATGGATGGGCAAATAAATTTCAAATAATTTGATTTTACATATTTAGACTAATTTAGATATGTAGATCAATGTGAACGGTTCGGATTGTCGATACGAAAGCGGGAAGGCCGAGTCGAGTGCACGTGGAGGAGTGGTGCACAATGGAAGATTTTCCTATATATATATTTAATAAAACACAAAGAAAGCTATCAAGTGGCTCACATTCAATCCCCTCAAAATCAAAGACCCATATCAAACCTCACAAAACACATTTTCTCTCCAAAATTTCAAACCCCCAAACCAAAATTTTTCCCCTAAAAAACTCATTACTTTATTACTATCTATCTCCTCCCTTTACTTTTTCATATTTCTCTCCCTTTCTCTCTATCCCATTCTTTTTTTATTTAATTAGAAATTTAGATTTTAAGGTTTCGGTTTTGTAAATTTTCAGAATTTTTAATAGCAAATATCTTTTCAACAATTAAATTTCATTATTTTCCACACTTAAAGTTCTAAGAAGTTAGATTTTATACCCCCATTTATAATTATTTTTTAACATATACTAATGGAAACATAGACTTTTATTTATAACTAATTATTGTCATACTATTCAAACTTGAGCTACATAATTATTGTTTTACTGTTTATATGGCTTTTCATGTTTTGTATCGTTCCGAAGACGTGCCGTAGGCATGTGCCCACGGGCAAATCTAGTATATATATATAAGTGGTAGTTGGGCCTATAGGGGGGTTCTATGGGATTGGTTGTATGGAGATTTGGGCCATTCATGAGAATGGGGGGTTGCTACTTCCACGTGAGGGGGAGTGGAAGTGGGGCCTGGGGTTTGGTTGTGTGTGCTGACGTGGAAGGAGATGGAAGGAGCAGATGAGGGTGTGTGCTGTGTGCTGTTGTGTTGGTGTGGGATGTGAGATATCCCACCGATAGTATTGTGAGATTAATAAGTTTAAAAAGATTTGCCAATGATCATAGGTTACATGAAAGTTATATCACATTTTGTGAGACAAGCCTATGGTGGGCAGTTGTTAGGATCTATTTTTCGCGTGCGCAGGTGAGCTGGGCTCAGGGCATTACAAATGGTATTAGAGCCGACTTTCGATACCAATCGTGGGTAAGAATGGGTTAGAGGTACGCTTGAGATGGAGCTAGGACAGTACGCTGGTAGAGAGACCAGGGACAGTACGCTAGCAGAATCAGGGTACTCCACTCCACGTCGGCTAGAAAGGTGATCCTGTGCTAGATTGCATGCTTCGGGCTCAGCGAGGACGCTGAGCCCAATGATATATATATATATATATATATATATATATATATATATATATATATATAGAAGTGGTAGTTGGGCCTATAGGGGGGTTCTATGGGGTTGGGGTTGTATGGAGATATGGGCCATTCATGAGAATGGGGGTTGCCACTTCCACGTGAGGTGGAGTGGAAGTGGGGCCTGGGGTTTGGCTATGTGCTGATGTGGAAGGAGATGGAAGGAGGGGATGAGGGTGTGTGGTGTGTGCAGTGTGTGTTGTGTTCTGTTGTGTTGGTGTGGGATGTGAGATATCCCACATCGGTGGGGTGTTGTGAGATTAAGAAGTTTAAATAGATTTGTCAATGATCATACGTTACCTGAAAACTATAGCACCTTTTGTGAGGTAAGCTTGTGGTGGACAGTTGTTAGGATCATTTTTTTGCGTGCGTGCGTGCATGCGTAGCCTCGTGCATGGCTGAGCCGGGCTCGGGGTGCTACATACCCTGAATTTCAGATAGCATGTGAGAAATGATATAGAAATCGTCGTTGAGTTGTTGAGTTGGTCGGTTTTAAAAGAAAAGGAGTAAGACTAAATCATTCAAAGAAGGGCCTATACCCCTACGGATCTACTTTTTGGCATAGGAATTTGGACATCGGTTTTAACTCAACCATTCTCATTGTTATGTTTTTTGAATATTTTATACTAAAGACTTTGCGCCACCATGAAGTTATTAAAATTCCTTCGATATGTAGATCTTGTTTGGTAGTGTCCTGTGCTTCAGATCAAAATAGATTACAAATTTGTTAGGGTGGTCCAAACCTAGCTTTGCTTCTGAAATGATGATTAGAAAGTGAAAGAAAGTGGAATTTGAAGAAAATGAGAAAATCTACTGGAGCGTATCCGAGAATCTTTTTGATTTGGTTGTTATTAGGGAGTTAGCAATTAATCTTCTAGCTGAGATGCGTACATGACTTCTAGTATATCTCTAGAGGAACATTGATACCTTTATGTAACTTTATTCTCTGTTCCCCTTCTTGGATCACCTATTTGCTATGGAATAAAATTCTATTCATGAATAGCATGCAACTGCACATGGTTCTTACTTGTAAATGGGGATTCCAATTTTCTTCTAGATCTCAGTGTTTAGTAGTCTTTTCAAATTTGATTTCCTCCTTTGCCTGAATAATGACAATCTCTTGTAGCAGGTGAACAGTAACATGTGAATTCCTTACGTAGTTGGAGAATCTCCTTTTTGTTGATTTGTGGGGTTAATATTTATGGAAAAATAAGTGCATGATTGGAATTAGTGATTCATTCTTAGTTTGTCTTCTTAGAGAAGGACCTTGAACAGTTCTTTTGACAAAACATGACATATTGGTTAATCTGATCTTGCTTCCTTTGATTTCTTGTACCTATTTCTGGATACCTTTTGGAAATAGCATCTAGTAGTATCTTATTAAAGACAATGGTTTTCAATGGTCAATATCATCTCCTTGTTTTCTAGTTAAAAATTGCGTTTCTTGGACTCTCAGTCACTCTTTCTGCCATAAATTGTCTTCTCTAGTAAGCTTTAGCCTATGTCCAGATTCAAACTAAAAATTACAGGAATATAATTTAGTTTTTTAACTACTGATTGAGAATAGGAATGATCATTTCATTTGAGCTAATCTTTTATTTTGCCGTTCTTTGTGATTTTTTTGTAGATTTAATATATAATTCATCATTGCTGAATATTGCTCCAGACATCTCTCTGTCTCTCTCTGTCTCTCTCTCTCCTGCTTGCTGCCAACTTCAATGATACCATAAATAAATTTGTCCCAAGAGCACGTGCGTGGTAGTTTTTTATATATATTGTTTTCTTGATGTATTCTTGTGACCTTTTTGGCTATTTTTTGCCAGGTGCTTCTGTTTTCTGCCACCTTTAATGATACAGTAAAGGAATTTGTCTCGAGAGTAGTAAATGATGGAAATCAGATTTTTGTGAAGAAAGAAGATCTAACTTTGGATAAAGTTAAGCAGTACAAGGTTAAGTGCCCAGATGAACTTGCTAAAATGGATGTGATAAAATCAAAGATCTTTGAGTTTGGGCAAAAGGTGGGTCAAACCATTATATTTGTTCGTACAAGGGATAGTGCTACGATGTTACATCAGGAGTTAAAAAATGCGGGTTACAGTTGTACATCTATTCAAGGCGCCCAGAGGCAAGAGGAGAGAGACAAAATTATAAAAGAATTTAAAGATGGATTGACCACGGTCCTCATAACAACTGATCTTCTTGCTCGAGGTTTTGATCAATCACAGGTAAATTTGTAGATGCAGTTTCGTAGATACAATTTGGTTCATTTGTAGATTTGAGCGGGATACGGTTCTAACATTATTGTTGTCTGCTAGGTAAACTTGGTGGTGAACTTCGATCTTCCTGTCAAGTACAGTTCTCCTGTGGAGCCTGATTGTGAGGTTTATTTGCATAGAATTGGCAGAGCAGGGCGTTTTGGACGCAAAGGTATTTTCTGTAGTTCCTCTTCATTTATCTGCAGCACTGAAATTTTTGAGAAACCTTTACAAATTAACTTGAATTTTTTTTTCTCTTAATAATTATTTTGTTTGTCTAATATGCTGTTAGAGCAATTGTGCTATTATTTTTTGATGCTGCTTTTTTCGGTGTGGGAGCAACAGATAACAAGTTCTTGTAATTTTGTTGAAATCTTAGATCTCAGCCTTCTATAAGATCCAGATGTGAGGCTAGAGGTTGTGGTGGTTGCGGCCCCAATCACCTGTAATTTTCACCTACATCATAAGTCCCCCATTCCTTGAGGTTGGATATAACAGCCTTCGAGGAGTATTTCGCTCGGAATCGAACCCATGATTTCGATGTAGGCAGCCGAATGGACGAACCACTAAGCTATTGAAACTGGTTGACATGAATATGACGACCCTCTACTTGAGATGTTCGAAACAGGAAGGGAGAATTTGCACATGTGGTTTGGATTACGCTTGGTGTTCAAGCCGAACCCGTAGGGTCCGAGGTTGTAGGAGAGCCGACCCAGTAGGGTCCGAGGTTGTAGGAGGATTTGAGGCAGTAGGAGGTCTGGAGGGCGAGGCAGCAGAGGGAACCGATGTTAGTGCGAGGATCTGAACCCACGTCGAAGTGGGCGCTTTTTTGACTTTTGGAAGGGGTTGAACAACAATAGGCCAAGCGCCGAACTAGGGGATCCATTTTGGCCGAATCTAGGCACTTGTTGTGCCTCTTTAGTGAAGGGTTCGATCGAGAAGCTGTCGAGGGACGAACCTTGCAAAATTTAAGGAGTCTTTCGCGAGTAGCTCGGACTACCATGCTGAGGCTGGAGGTATGAGGCGTGAGCCTTGTTGCGGAGAAATTGGCGAATGTCTTGGGTCGGAGTGCCATGCCGAGGGGCGAGGCACGAGACCAGAACCTTGTTGAGGATCCACGAGTGGCTCGGGATCGGAGTGCCGTGTCGAGGGGCAAGGCACGAGGCCAGAGCCTTGTTGCGTAGAAATCTACAGAAATCCATGAGTGGCTCGGGATCAGAGTGCTATGTTGGGAGGGTAGGCACGAGGCGAGTTCCTTGTTATGGAAAATTCGGGAATGGCTCGGAGGCGGAGTGCTGAGAGGCGAGGCACGAAGTCGGAGCCTTGTTGCGGAGAAATCCAGAAATGACTCGGGGTCTGAGTGCCTCTGAGAAGGACTTCGAATCTAAAGAAGAGCGTCAATTGCGGAGTGCCATGCCGAGAGGCAAGACACAAGATGATAGCCTTATGTGGAGAAATCTACGAGTTGCTCGGAGTCGAGTGCCATGCCGATGGGCAAGGCATGAGACGAGAGCCTTGTTGCAGAGAAATCCACAAATAGCTCAGTCGGAGTGCCATTTTAAGCGGCAAGCACGAGATGGGGGCTTTGTTGTGGGAAATCGGCGAGTGGCTCGGAGACGGTGTGCCATGCCGAGAGGCAAGGCACGAAACGATGACCTTATTGTGGAGAAATCCGCGAGTTGCTCGGAGTCGAGTGCCATGCCGAGCGATAAGGCACGAGACGAGAGCCTTGTTGCGGAGAAATTCGCGAATGACTCAAAGTCGGAGTGCTATTCCGAGGGGCAAGCACGAGGCTGATGCCTTGTTACGGAGAAATTCACGAGTGGCTTAGGGTCGGAGTGCCATGCCGAGGATCGAGGGACGAGCTAGGAAGGAATTCGCGAGTAACCCGGATTACCACGCCGAGGGGCGAGGGACAAGCCATGAAGAAATTCGCAAGTAATCCGGATTACCACGTCGAGCGGTGAGGGACAAGTCATGAAGAAATTCGGTAGTGACCCGGATTACCACGCGGAGGGGCGAGGAACCTAGTGAATATATGAGAGAAATTCGCGAGTGACCCGGATTACTATGCTGAGGGACGAGCCATGCTGGCCGAAGATCAAGCACTTAGGTTTTTTCATTTTTTCTCCGGGGTTGAACAACTAATTGCATGCATGTTGGATTGTGGCGTGCTTGGATTGGGCCACATCACTGTTGTGGTAGTCGAAGAGTTTTCTACATCATATCATCTTAGCTGAACCTAGACAGTTGTTGTATCTTTCTCGTGAGGGGTTGAGACGATAAGTCAAGTGCAGAACCTGAGTGTGATTTGGTTGAGCTCCGAGTCATTATCTCGTGAGGGGCTCGAACGACAGGCCCATCACCGAGCCCACCACCTTCGGCCCCTGCAACTGTTAGGGGTTCAGATGTTTGGGGCTCGGATGAACGAACTTCCGAACTTAAGAAATCTTCCGCGCTTGGTCCTCCTTAGTGCAGTGGCTCATTGTTTAAAGTCAATGAGTTGGGGGAGCAGTGCTAGGGATGAATTGGGTTCCGAGCTTACTGTATGAGAGCTAGCAAGTTGCAGGAGCAACTCGAGTGACAAGCCAAACTCCAAAGTGGGAGTAGCTTGAGTCACGAGTTGGAATCCGAACCTGCTGTTTGAGGGTTAGCGAGTTGCTGGAGCAGCTCGGGTGACAAGCTGAATTCCAAAGTGGGAATAGCTTGAGTCACGAGTTGGAATCCAAACCTGTTGTTTGAGGGTTAGCGAGTTGCTGGAGCAGCTCGAGTAACAAGCCGAATTCCGAAGTGGGAGTAGCTTGAGTCACGAGTTGGATTCTGAACTGCTATTTGAGGGTTAGCGAGTTGTAGAAGCAGCTCGAGTGACAAGCCGAATTCCGAAGCGGGAGTAGCTTGAGTCACAAGTTGGACTCCAAACCCACTGTTTAATAGAAAGCGAGTAGTGGGAGTAGCTCTGTGGAAGAGCTGGACCCCGAATATATTGTTGGGAATTAATGAGTTGTTGGTGTAGCTCGGAAGAGGAGTTGAGCACCAAACTTGTTTGCATCCATAGGGTAGTACCAGAGTTTATGAAAGAAACACTAATATGTCTTTTTTTTGAAGAATCAAACAAAGTGGCTGCCTTGATGGCTAGCTCTTATTACATGTCCAGTCAATTACAGAGACTGGTCTTATTACAAATCTCAAGAATCTAGTGGAGGGCGTTAAGAACCCTCGTTAAACTTCATCCAGTGCTTGGCATCTTAGGTCCTTAATATCTCCTCCCTCCCTAGGCCTGCAAGTCGTAAACCCTTGACTTCCTAGTTAGAAGCGAGCTTTCCCTTTCGGGGCTCAGAAATTTCAAGAAACCTAAAAGAGGGATTTCTATCAACGAGTTCGAACTCAACTTGGTTCCTAATTTTTGTGGGAGTTCTAAACCTTCAAGTGAGAGGACCGAGCCTTCCATCGTGGTCGTGTAGCATGCTTGAGCCACCTTTTGACTTCCCTTGACTTCTTCTATCCCAATTGGCATGGGAAACTTCATCTTCATGTGGAATGCTGAAGCTATAGTGGAGAGAGCAGCTAGGCCGAGGCAGCCGATAATGACATTGTAGGCGACCTTCACATAACGACTATGAAGTCCATGGCTTCAGTTCGGAGAGTGGGGGCTTTGCCTGTTACATCGAGGGTGACACTTCCTTTAACTTGGACCGGAGCCCTGGAGAACCCATGGAGGGTGTACCCTGTGGGTTTTGGCAGTTCCTGGACATCTTGAGGCATTCGAAAGCTTCGAGGAAGAGGACGTTTACCGAGCTACCATTGTCTATCAAAGAAGCGACGCACTTCGTGGTTCACCATGGAGAGGCTGATCACTAGGGCATCGTAGTGGGGGGTTCGGATGCCTTCAAGATCTCGGTTCGAGAAAGTTATTGGGACTCCCTAACCCTTGGCAGGGGGAATGTTGTGCACTGAGTGGACTTCTCGGACAAATACCTTGTGGGAGGAGTTGGACTCCCCTCCTATAGGACCTCCATGGATGGAATGGAAAATGGCCCGAGGCTCGAAGTCCTTGTCCTGGGGATCTTTCTCTGTGCGCTATACTGCTCCTCGAGCAGGCGGAGGTTCGACATTGTTCTTCAGGGTGTACTCAGAGAGGTGTCCATGGCAGATGAGAGCTTTGATTCCATCTTTGAGAGCTCGACAGTCATCTGTGTCATGTCCATAGTCTCTGTGAAACCAACACCGTAGGCTCTTGTCTCTTCTTTTGTTTGTTGGGTTCATCATAGGAGGGGGGCGGAGTAGTCCGCCTTCAATTTCTGTAAGGACCATCGAAACGCTAGCATTGAGAGGCGTGAACTTGTCGAAGTAAAAGACCGGAGGGGGTGGCATTGTCTAGACTCGTCCCTCTGGGACTTCCTGGACCCTTCCTCATCCACACTTCTTCGTTTGTATCTGGACGAGGGTTCACTTCGGTCCTGAGGATGAAGAGCTTGTTCGGCTCGGATGTATTTCTCACTTTGTAGGAGAAGTTCAGAGAAATTCGAAGGCTTTTAGCCAGCGACGTCTTTAAGAGGTCGTGTCGGACGTTCTGTTTAAAGATAACTGCCGTGACCTCGGCATCAAGAGAGATGGACCATGCCTCCGTTGTGAACCACTGGACGAAATCTTGGAAGGACTCACCGTTCTTCTGTTTTAAATTGAGTAGGGAGACGCTCGTCTTTTCGGCCTTACGACTAGTTACAAAATGGGCAAGGAAGCCTTCCTCAAGCTGGTCGAAGAAGAAGATCGAGTTCGGGGCAAGTCTGGAATACCACTCTCCCGCGGAGCCCCACAGTGTGGCGGAAAACACGCGGCAGAGCCGGGCATCTTAGGCATTGTGAATCATCATGAGGATTTTGAACCCTTCGATGTGATCAGCTGGGTCTGACTCCCCATTGTAGGTCTCGAAAGCAGGAGACTTGAAGCTCCACAGGACTGGGGCTTCGAGGATGTAGGAGAAAGGGGGTTGGACTGGGCGGTACTTCATGTTTGACCAGGTTGGACCGGGTGGTATTTGTGGATTTTGGTGGAGGTTGTGATGGCTGCGCTGGCTGGCATCCCGTCGGGTACCTGCAAGGACAGCCTGAAACACCGAGAGTGATCCCGATGACATACCCTCCGCGATCAAGTCAGTAATCATATGTCAAAGCTGGATGTAATTACTGAAATTGTGATTACCTCTTAATGGTGGAGAGGGAGAAGTATTTATATACCTTGGAGGATGAGCCAGATATGAAAGAATCTATGATTGTGAAATCCGTTGTTCAATCCCTGATTGGGGGGGGATTTGACTGACAGCTATGGTTAGCCGGAAATACGAGATATTTTGTTAGGCTGTAAGAGAGCCTTTATTGCCGACCTGGTTGAGTTGATGGGCTTGGGGGAGGCCAATGTTCTAGCAGGCCTACCATGTGAAATTGCTATACTGCCCTTAGAAGTTTTGAGATGCGTGCTGAGATTGTACGGCCTCCAACCACTTGTAATTTCCACCCACATCATTTTTATTTTCTTAAATGACAAATGATTTCTTAATGATCTCAGCCAAAGAAAACCATGAAGATTCAGTTATTAGAGCGCCCAGGCTATCAATCAAACAAATAAACAGAGAGCAGTGGATACTATTGTAGCTCTGATATGTACAAACTATGTACCTGACTCTAAAAAATATCCATATGACTAATTCTAATTTTTCATGTGTAGAGAAGGTAGGAGGTGTGGTGATCGTATTGTTTTGAACTGAAATCACCCCCCGGGGGGGCGGGGGGGGAGGGGGTTAGTAGGATTGAAGTGAGATCTTCCTGTAACATGGGCCCGGTCCAGCTGAAGCAAATTGTGTACTAAATCCAGTTTCTTATACAGTAGTGTAGTGATAGAAAAGGGTATCCTGAATAAAATTATGTCTTTTTTCGCTTCAACTTGGGAGTCAAGTTGGTGATTTGTTATGGTCCTCATGGAAAATTTTCCATTTTCCGTAGCTCATTTGAAAGGCTAAGCGGACCTCCATTCTAATAATGACTGCACTGAGAATGTGACTATCTCAAATTTCTTTTGTCTGCGTAACTGAACCAGCGGAAACGAGGAACTCATGTAGTGAGGTTACAGTAAACTTGTAATTTATACGTGCGATGCACGTTCTAATTACATTTTTTTAATACAGTAAATAATAAGACGTAATCTGGCTTCGAACCTGATTACATACTTTTTACAAATTGTCTCTAGTGGCACAAACTTTTATTTTATGTGTGGCACTTTTGTAAATAATTATGTCCTAAATAAATTTTAACTTTGAGGGTATTATGGTAACTAACAACAGTTGAATAAATGAATGGTTAATATAACTCCCACTTAAAATATGGTTGAGATTAGATGGTTGAATGAATGTCTACAAATTACACGTTGTCTACAAATGACAACCCCACCTCTCCCATTATAATATTAGATTGGGGTGATTGCTGTCAAAAATTGCGGTCCATCTGCTTATCTTATGTAGCAGATGTGCCACAATACACCGACACAGGATTTGTTTTATATAAACTACTCTTAAATAGTTTTTATCAAATAGAGGTCCGTGCTTCATAGGTCTAACCGTTCAGAACCTCTGTTTGGTCTTGCATTTATGTTAATTGAAAATGCAAAAAATATGGCGTTCTTGAAAACAATAGGTAGGTTTTTAATGTGAATAAGATTCTGTTTCATGTCACTTCATTTTATTCTACCAGACTGTTTGTAGATGCTCCTTGCTGATCTATTCGTGATCATCATCTATGCCTTTTGCCATCAAAATGGGATTAAAAATTGAAAATATTAAAACCTTAAAAGAACTGTATGCTAAGATATTGAACACCTAGTTTTTTTCCTCTCAAATATTCTTGAATGTAGATTTGAAGATGCTGTGTTTTAGTGCCTAGACATTTTAGGTCAGGCAATTTCATGGCTCGAGGCCTTGTTTCATCTCTAGGACAGGTAATAGGGTGGCCAAGCACAAGATTTCCAGGCTCTTGAAGGAAGCAACTCAGTGTTCAAGTCAGGTGCTAAAAGGCATCACCTAAAGAATCCTATTAGCTTAGGGTTTTTGTGTTTAATCCTCTACTTTTTAGTTTTCATTTAACCATAGTTGTAAATTATAAAACGAAATTTTGGGGTTGAATTTATCTGGAGGAACATCACAAAATTTATTTTTTCTTCTTCTTACATTATCTCTGCCTAAATGTACAATTACCAGATTCAGTGCAACTACTTTCCAGTACCGTCCATGTTTTTTGTCCATCTTTATTGAGCACCAGTGACTGTAACCACCTTGATAACTACTAGTGAGGATAAAGGAAATATAAGTTCAATCATTATTGGGTTTCTTCATCTTTCTGAATCATGTATAAATCACTTGTATCTTATCTCCAAAATTCTTCTCTATTTGTAAAGACCCTCGTTTACTGTAAATAAATAATCAGCTCATTTCTCTGTATTACTCACAAACTGTTTTATTACATTAATCCTTCCTAATTGATTAATAACCTTCTCTATCGTAAGATTGATGGAGTGTAGAATGAAATTCAATTTTAAAAGAAGCAGAATTTTCATTTAGTTTTTATTGAAAATTATGTATAATTTATATAAATTTTTATTTACTTTTCATCACTTTGCTTTGGTTCGGCAATTACCTTTTTTTTGTGTGCCTTGCGCAATATATGGTTTCATTGGTAGGTCATGCTTTTCACGACACAGTTTATCTAGGCTACGTTTGGCTGCTTGCGAGTGTGCAAGTGCAAAAATCAATATAATTTCACATTTCAGATGCATTTGGGCATTACCTCCAAACTTTTTAATTCAACTACAATGTCACTCCGAATTCTATTTGTTAATTCTGGAGGAAAATGGTATTTGAACTAAAAGCTATAAAGGCAGTGATTGGATGCAATTATAAGAAATGATTTTATATTATTTGCACTTGCACTCGCAACCTTTCACTTGCAGCATTTGCTTGCAAGGAAACAAACACACCCTTAATGTTTATTACTGCTGCCTTTGATATTGGTATGCAGAAGTGATTTTTTAAATTTATAACTATCAATGCTATACATTGCAGTATCTTGGATGTAGTACTTATTGCCTATATATTGCAACAGGTGCTGCATTCAACCTGCTGTGCACTGAGAGAGACAAGATTGTCATGGAGAAAATTGAGCGCCATTTCAGTCATGCTGTGCGCGAGGTATTGCTGCAGCTTATCTCATTGTTTCATTATTTAAATGGGACAGTTTCTTTAAGTTCCCTTTGTCAGCGTTGATTGTTTTGATGTTGTTATTTAGGTGCCTGATTGGCGGAGTGAAGAAGATTTTGAGGCTGCACTGAAGGATGCTGGCTTGCTTTAAGATTTTTGTTGTCAAACCCAAAAACTTAAGGCTATCTGCACGCATATGAGAGAGGGATAGTAGCTCGCAATAAAGTGCATATAGCATCATATAATTTTTCTTTTATGGGATTTTAGTCTGATGGCCTCTGCTTCTTGGCAAACAGTTCTTACACTTAAAACCCCTTTGTGGTCTTATGTGGCAGCAAATGGTCCTCACAAGTGAAAGATTTCAAATTTTTGGAGCCTTGTTTTGTTTTAACAGTGAGCCTTACTGTGTTCAGTACGAGTCTTGGTATTTTCTGTATTTGTACACAGTAGTTTATTCTTATAGGTTATCTTTTGTCTATGATCTAGCTTTCTTCGTTTATGTAATTTAGTGTTGTATGCATTTCATTTTGTGTTTGCACGTACATGACAGCTTTGCTTGTGTTTCTCCCCTAATTTTGTGTTGCAGCTGTCTTTAAAAATCCTTAGTTTGAGAATTGTCAGCAAGTTGTAAACAGGGTTTTTTGAAACTTCTCGTACCAAGGTTTATGCGTGAAAGAATCCATTGGTCTTGAGACCTTTTACCCATGCTTGGGGTAGTTTAGGGGTTGGGTTCGGCGAGTTTTAGAGGTTATTTGAACCCAAACCTGACAATGCGGGCGGGTTTTTGGAACTTCCAAACCCGCATAAAAATTATGGTACTTAAACTCGAACACGTGCCCGTGGATTTGGACGGGTTCAGGTTCAGCCGTTCAGGTCGGGCTTGGGTGGATGAACTTCATTGGACACAACAGTAACATCAAATATAATTGTGTTATTTGATATTTAACTCAAAAGTACATACGATTTAACTTCAATTCATTTCAAAATATACAACCTCTATACAAAAGTTACGAAGGCCTCAATGTATACATATATGAATACTAGTGGGGTTTGTACCTCAATGTATACATATATGAATACTAGTAGGCTTGTAACAGTTCATTTTGAGGCTGGGCATAAGGTTTATAAGGTTTGGAGCAATCACCTTACTATATAGATACACATCTTTTTACATGAATGGTTGTGATAAAAAAAAGGGTAAGATATGCTTATATACTGTATAGCATATACTTTGTATATTCATACCTTACATATTATTAGCAAAATTGAAATGTCATGATTCCCTCCTAATCCATCTCCATCTCCATCTCCATCTCCAACAGTACGAAATATAAATAAATAAATATGTTCCAAGGCCGAATTGTAACTTCACCCCCAACTCCCTACTCAGATCCTTGGCAGCAAGGGTTAAATCGCAGCGGCGGTGAAGGTCGAATGAAGAGGTGAGTGGTCGGTAGAGCTCACAGTGGTGGTGAAAAACAGTAATGAGTGGCGGTGAGCATGCTGACTGGAGAAAGAAGATTGGAGGAGAAGCTAGTCGGGTGGTGTGATGATAAGAGGAAGTCATCCTACTCATTCTTTCCACCACCAATATATATATATACCAGTAATTTATAGTAATAGTTATAACAGTCTTAATCAAATATAGTTTTTTTAAAGTAAAAATTCATCCGGATTTGAACCTAATACCTCATTTATAATAGTTATACACGTGTGTTGCACGTGTTGGTAGATTTACAAATGACACTAAGGTCTTCTTCCATTAATATATACTAGTATTTTTCACGTGCGATGCACGTTTTGATCAGAATTTGAGGATTTTCACGTGTGATATACGTGTTAAGAAATAGTTTTGGAGTTGGACGTGCGTTGCACGTAATTGGGAAAAATATTTTAATGGAAAAACTACAATTTGTACGTGCAATACATGTGTTTATAGTAGAATTTGAGTTGTACGTGCAATATATGTATATGTTTTTTTTATATTTGTTTTTGTTGTAATTAATGGAATGGTTGGAGTTGCAGCAACATACGAGTTTGTATGTTGACAAATGACAACCCCAACTCTCCCATTATATATATATATATATATATATATATATATATAAAATAAAATAAAACACAAAGAAAGCTATCAAGTGGTTCACATTCAATCCCCCAAAATCAAAGGCTAGATCCAACCTCATAAAATACATTTTTCCTCCCAAAATTTTAAACCCCAAAATCAAATTTTTCTCCCAAAACTAAAAAACTCATTACTTTATTACTCTCTCTCTTCTCTCTTCACTTTTTCATATTTCTCGCTTTCTCTCTCTCTCTCTCTCATTCTTTCTTTATTTACTTAGAAATTTAAATTTTAAGATTGCAGGTTTGTAAAATTTTCAGAATTTTTATGCCTTTTTTTTATTGCACATGTTATATTGAAAATAGCAAATATCTCTACAACAATTAAATTTCATCATTTTCTACCTTTAAAGTTCTAACAAGTTATAATTATTTTTCAACATATACTAATAGAAACATGGACTTTTATTTACAACTAATTATTGTCATTCTATTCAAACTTGAACTACATAATTGTTGTTTTTCTGTTTACAGGGCTTTTCATGTGTTGTATCGTTCGAAAGACGTGCCGTAGACACATGCCCACGAGCAAATCTAGTCTATATAATAAAACATAAAGAAAGCTATCAAGTGGCTCTCCTTCAATCCCCAAAATCAAAGACTCATATCTAACCTCACAAAACACATTCTCCCCCCCCCCCCCCCCCCCCCCCACAAAAAAAAAAAAAAAAAAAACCTCATTTATTTATTTAATTATTTATTTCTCTCTATCTCTCTCTCTCATTCTCTCTCTACTAGTATAATGTACGTGTGATGCACGTCTAAAAAAAGTAATGTCATCAAATTAAATGAATATATATCAAATAAAAAAAATAGTTTATATTTGAATGTTTTGATATGGGCTACGCGTGCGGTGCATATATTTATATTTGTTGGATATAGTTTGGACGTGTATTATACGTGTTTATATAGTTACAAAATTAGGGTTTGTTTGTTACAAACCCCAACTCTCCCATTAAAATAGTAGAGATTTACTCAGAAATTTAGATTTTCAGATTTCAGGTTTATAAATTTTCAGATTTTTTATGTTTTTTTATTGTTCATGTTACATTGAAAATAACAAATATCTCTTCAATAATTAAATTTCATAATTTTCCATCCTCAAAGTTCTAAAAGTTGGATTTTATACTCGCATTTATAATTATTTTTCAACATATACTAATGAAAACATGGACTTTTATTTACAACTAATTATTGTCATACTATTCAAACTTGAGCTACATAATTGTTGGTTTACTGTTTAAAAGGCTTTTCATATGCTATATCGTTCCGAAGACGTGCCGTAGGCACGTGCCCACGGGCAAATCTAGTATATATATATATATATATATATATATATATATATATATATATATATATATATATATATATAGGGATATGATCATGTGAGAACTCCTTCCGTGAGAACCAAGTGTAAACTTTTTTTTGAGATATAAATTTAAAAATCTGAACCGTTCATTTTGATCGACACATCTAAATTAGTCTACGGATGAGAAATTAAGTCATTTGAGATTTATTTGTCCATACATTTAAGTGTTATAAATTATATGGCTGAATATCGTAATTTTTTATAATGACATGATGGATGGACAAATGAACTTTAAATAAATTGATTTTCAATATTTAGATTAATTTTGTCATTTTAAACAATGTGAACGGTTCAGATCATCCATGTGATGGCTATGTAAAAAGTTCACACGAAGCTTATCGTGAGAACTAATTCTCACATGATCAATCCCATATATATATATATATATATATATATATATATATATATATATATATTAGATTTTCCTTTGGGCACATGCCTACGACATGTCTTCAGAACGATACAACATATGAAAGGCCTTGTAAACAGTAAATCAACAATTATGTAGCTCAAGTTTGAATAGTATGACAATAATTAGTTGTAAATAAAAGTCCATGTCTCTCTCTCTCTCTCTCTCTCTATATATATATATATATATATATATATATATATATATAGAGAGAGAGAGAGAGAGAGAGAGAGAGAGAGAGAGAGAGAGAGAGTTAAATAAATAAAGAATTTGTTTTTGGAGGGGGGGGGGGGGGGGAATGGGGGTTGTGAGGTTAGATCTAGGCCTTTGATTTTGGGGGGATTGAAGGAGAGCCACTTGATAGCTTTCTTTGTATTTTATTATATAGATATATATATAGTTCTTGTATATTTGTTATATAATCTTCTATAATTTCTTCCAAAGAAGTTCTAAGATTCATAATATTACTATTAGGAAAATACGATTTAATATTTCAAATAGTTCTTGTATATTTGTTATATAATCTTATAATTTCTTCCAAAGAAGTTCTAAGATTCCTAATATTACTATTAGGAAAATGTGATTTAATATTTCAGATAGTTCTTGTATATTTGTTATATAATCTTCTACTTGACCGTACCAAATTGGTAATGAAATAGCAGCAAGAAAAATAATAGTGTAATTTACATGAATTTTATATATATGTAAGTCCCTACTTGGTGCTTCCCCTTTGCTTATGCATGTTTTTATGTCCCTTATTACTTTTTTTTAAAAATACTGTTCATCATCTCTAACCTCTCTTTTAAGACATATCAAGAAAAGCTAAATTCCGTCGACTTTTCAGCCAAATCTAACCACTTTCCCCTTTTGACACACTTATGACCTTCTCTCATACTCTCGACCTTGTTTTCCTATAGGGTCACTTGCGGTTATTAGGAACTCCTTTGGGCCTAACTATGCTATTATAATACACATAAATGAAAGAGCTTAAAGATTAGACCAATTCTTATCATCTTCTATACATAGAAAAACAGAAGGGAAACATAGTTCTTATTATTAGTTATATACATGACGGGGACATAAAACATACATAACTAAGAATTTTCCTTTTCGGGAATCCCCTAAAGAAAAGAAAAACTTACAGAGGAGTTCAAGCTTTGACCGAGCATGTTCCTAGCTTCATTATCATACAAAGATTTTTGCAGAAGAGAAAAAGAGTACATAGGTTTCTTGGTGGATATTGCTTGAGATGGAAGGGGAAGTACTAAGTCCCAATGATATATTTTGTAGAATCCAGTTGGGATGCTCACCAATCTCACCCTTTTGGTTTTTTTGATTTAAGATCGAGGGTACAGTCTTTGGTGGGACTTTGGTCTAGAACAATCTTTCTGTAGGTCTGCTATTCTTTGGTGTAACATCTTTAAAGGGGAAGTACTAGGTACGCATATCAACAAAGAGGAAGTACTAAGTAGGGTTACATATTTATAAAATTCACACAATATACACTATTAATTTTCTTGCAACTACATCATTACCAATTTGATACGGTCAAGTAGAAGATTATTTAACAAATATACAAGAATTATTTGAATTATTAAGTCGTATTTTCCTATAGTAATATTAGGAAGCTTAGAACTTCTCAGGAAGAAATTGTAGAAGGTCATATAACAAATCTACAAGAATTATTTGAATTGTTAAATGAAGAAGATACAACCATAGCCTTAGAATCGTATTTTCCTAATAGTAATAGTAGGAACCTTAGAACTTCATAGGATGAAAAATTTACCCCCATACCCCCACTTTTTTGGTATTCGAGCATGTACAATAGATCCTTTTATACTAGAACATAGCTTAGACCCATTAGAACTAATTCAAAAACAGACCCAGATTTCTCATTGTTTAGACCTAATAGTTGCTTCTCTTAAAGAAAAGAATCAACTATTAAAAGAACTATCTAATAAGTTAGATTATATTAAACAACAAAATAGTATTACTCGAGAAAAACATGGTAAATTAGAAAGTTCACCAAGTAAAAGAAATCTAGAACCAAGGGACATAGAAAAGGAGATTAAATATTTAATAAAGGAAGTCAAGTCATACGTACAAAATGTATTAGAACAAAATAAGAAAGAGTTAAAAGAAATTAAATAAAGTGTACATAGTTAATGAATGAGATAAATAACGAAGTCATTAACTATAAAGATATACTTCAAGAAATAGAAGGAAGAGACGCCTATATTCCTCAATCGCAATCTGACAAGATAATTTTTAAACAGAATAATATTATTATAAAATTATTAATTAGACTACATAAAAAATGATAATATCCAGAAACCGACTATATTTGGAATTCAAGGCGAGATTACTAAGTTAACACATAACATATCTAAAATATCATTAGAACCAACAGATAAAGAAAGTATAACTAGAAAACCTAGACCAACTATCACGTCTCACTTCCCAATATACGAAAACACATGCACGTAACTAAGGCCCAACGAATGATATAAGTATTTCAACTCATATCATTCATAAGCTATACAATTATAAGCTCAACAACACTGGTACAATATGACCACAAGAATATAATAAAATAACCAATATTTGAGATACAAGAATTTCGGGTCAAAATGCCCAGGAATACAATGTACTAAAAGAAATACAATGCAATAAACAGTTTGCTACGACAAGCTAGATAAGATAGCAACTGAAATAAAACAACAGGAAGTAGTCATGATGCAGCAATGATTGTCTAGAAAGTCTGTTTGTTAGGTCCATCGGTACCTGTAGAATCATCATCTTAAGTTGGGGGGGATGTCCGTTAGTGTCACACCCCGCTTCCCAAAATACGGGAATACGAGCCCGTGGTGAAGGCTCAGCGAATGATTTTAACATCATCCATAAGCTGTACTAGTCTTAACTCAACAACATGAAAAGAAATAACCACAACCACGCAGAAGACATAATCACATAAACGAGAATAAAATCCAATAACCAAATCTGGGGTACAAGAACGTACCAAAAATAGTTCGAGAATATGCAATGCAGTAACAGTTCGACGAGTTCCTTTCAGGTACCCATCACTGTACCTGTATAACATAACTCAAAAGAAAGAGGAAGAGAACCCATTAGAGCAAGCTTCGGGCGACAAGTAGTAGGAAGCAGTAAAATAGGGAATAAAGGACTATATAACAAAAACAGAAATTGGAATGATATCGGAGTCAATAAATGATAAACGGTAACAAAATCTAAAGTTGATAATCAGTAATTCAGAATCAGGAATCAATGTTTAATAATCAGTATTCAGTATTAGTGTCAATATTCAGTGTTCATTTATGTTTATAAGTCTTTCATCAATCCTAACTAATATAGCACTTCATGTGTCCCATTTATTTACCGCATGGTTGCTGCATGCAAACAAGTTACGTTTAGACTTAGTGGTGGATTTTATAGGGCCGTGTACTCAGGCATCATTATATCATGTCCTGTAATCAGGTAATGGGTTCTAGAGGTGGCCCCTGTAGGTTCTAGAGGTGGCCCCCCGTCAACCCCTGACATGACACTTAGTTCTACGTGGCACTTAGTTCCATTTAACTGGTAAACAGGAAAATCGGTAAACACGTTCATGAATCATGTAATCATGTAATGGGTTCTAGAGGTGGCCTCCGTCAATCCCTGACGTGGCACTTAGTTCCATTTAACTTTAAAACATGGGAAACACGGGCCCCCTTCCGAGTACACTTACCTATATTGTCCATTGCTATGGTCAACCCTTAACTCCGGCTTGATTATTTATTATTATTATCAATCATTTATGAACATGCATGTGATCAATGTGGACGACGCTATCAATACTCATGCAACAGGTACAATTAATGAGACCGGTAGTATTAGTACAATTTCAAGATGATATCGAGACTATACGATACATGAAATATACATGGTCCAATTCATTAAATGTGGAAAACACGGTTTATATGCACAACATAACAATATATGGATTAAGTGTACTGCGATTTCTATGTGCAAGATTTTAAGTTATTGTGTCAGGAACCGGGTCGAAACCTCAGTACAAACTCGGACAAATGACAAGGCAGTATATTCGAAAGTTCCATAATACAATAAATTTACGGTTCAAATTTTATTTCAATAGCAATGGCACGATAAGACAACTATGCATCAATAGCATTATACAATAAAGAAACAACGGAGATAAATTAAATGTGATATTCAAATTGATTACTACTTGTCGGATTTTAAGGAGTGTTTTCTTGAACTAGAAACAATGAAAATGAGTTCAAGAGACGCTTGCCTGTTAGGAGACAATTCTGAATATAAAAGAATAATGGGATTAGGATCCCGAGTGACAAACCACGATCACACGTGCAAGCCACGTGCAAAATACCAAACAGCAAGAGCAACTCAAGACCAAACAGCAACCCACTCCACACCGGATCCAAGTAGAATAGCAAACGGCAAGTTCGGATCGCCTGTGCCAAAACAACAAACAGCGGCAACAATCCCATCCCTCCACGTCTTCTTCCTTACTTCGACAGAGAGAGAGAAGAAGTGAGCAGGAGAGGGGACGGCGATGACTGGCGGCACTGTGGTCGTGAAGCAATGGCAGCGGTGACCATGGCAAGGGTGGCGATGACGTCACTGCGGTCGGGAAGCGACGACAGCGGAGAGGGCTACCAAGGGACGATGGCAATGGTGCCGCTCTGTTTCGCTCAAAAACAGGGGAGGCAAAAATAGTGGGGCTCGGCTTGGACGGAGACGACGAGGGGCTAGGGGGATCTTCGGTGGTTGCAGGGGTGAACAGAGAGGGTCGACGAGGTGGGACAGCGACGATGGAGGTTGCCGAGGTGATGGGGATGAAATCTGGCCATGGCGAGGGAGAAGAGGGTGCTCAGGTGGACGAAGTCGGTGGCAATGGTGGTGCTATAGTCGTCGCGGTCGAGAAGCGACGACAAAAGAGTCGAGGAGTAGGGAACGGAGGTGACTGGACGGCGACGGCTCTACTAAAGATGGAGGATGAAGACGATGGGGATGGTGGTTGTCGAGCGGCGCGACGAGGAAGGCAGGGGAACTCGAGGGTGGTTGGGTTTGGTTGACGAGGGCAAGGTCGAGCTGGGGTTGAGGAGGACGGGGTTGCGACGAGGGAGACGAGAGGCGACGGGAGTGAGAAGGTGAGGGGTTGGCTGAAGGTGGAGGATGAACAATGCGGGGGTAGGGGTTGCACAGTAAACGGGGTTAGGGTTGTGGTGTGAACAGTGAGGGGGAGGTTTGAAAGATGAAGAGTTGTTAGTGTGGAGAAGATGAAGAGTTTTTGTTGGGATTTGATTGATTGTGTATAAAGAAGAGAGAGATACGGGAGAGAGAGAGTGGGGAGTTGTAAGGAGAAATTTTAGGGGAATCGTGAGGAGTAATTTGGGGATACGGGGAGATGAGTAGTTAGGGGTTGATCCGGTCAAAACAAATTAGAGAGAGAATTGGGTTAATGGATATTGGGTTTAGGGTTAAAATCCAGTAAAAGATGGGCTTTAGGGTTTTGGGTACAATATGGGTTAAATAGAAGAACAATTCTCAACCCAACAAGATAAAAGAAAGTTTCATGAAATTAAATTTGAATTAGGAATAGGAAAAGTAAGATTCAAATAATTAAACTGAGATCAAGGATAAACATGAATAATATTAGAATTGATATTATTTGATACAATAATGAAACAAATGAAATGTTATAGGATTACAAAAGAGATTACAATGGGGATCAACAATAAAAGGGGAAAAATGGAAACGGGAGTTACAGTTAGACCAAGCTTCAGACAGCAAATAGTAACAAGTAGTATAATATCAAGATAACAATATATAACATGGAAGGAACAAGAAATAGCAATGCAAATACAGGAGTGGCATGATCATATAAGATGCAAGTAACATCTGTAAATGAGTATAAACAAGACTTCAAGGTATAATTAATCGGTAACCCAAATTTATGTAATCAAGAATCATATAATCGAGAACCATGTAATAAAAAATCATGCTTAGTGTCACAACCTTAAGTCTATCGATTTTATTAACTTATCTAATGCACACAATCCTGTGACCCATACCACAAGTTCGGGTGTATATCAATCAAGTGACATTTGGACTTAAGTGGTGAATTCTATAGGATTATGTACTCGGATCTTCCAGTGATAGTATCAATAAATAAGACAAGTAATCAAGAATCTGAATCAAGAATGAAGAGTCAAGAATCATGAATCACTATTCTGAGAAACACGAGCCCCCTTCCAAGAATACTCCTCTATATTGTCCACTACTAAGCCGCACCCTTATAACCCCTACGAGTTATTATTTTACTGTGATTAATTAGAAACATGCAGTCGGTATAATCAGTGCGAACGATAGTATCAGTAATTATGCAGTACATGATATAGAGTTTTTCTATGTATCTATTATATTCGTTCAATTCACCAAATGTAGAAAATAACATGTTTATATACAAAATATAATAATACAATTTTTCATAGTAGTACACTACCGTACATAAATTCACTTTCCCACCTCCACGGAAAGCAAATCCAATTCCGTCAGAGATTCTAGAAAGTAGACTCTCTGCCGGTTCTAACACCTTTCATATTATACATTCTAAGGACAGTAGCTATGCGTATAAATTTATTCTTTACTGGCGGGTACGGGCTCTGTTATCAAAATTTCGATGTTTTAGTACTAAAACAATGATTTCTCACAATTTATGAATCGGAATGTGAAACCGTAAATTGTTATGGATTCTGCACTCGAAGGGCTATGGTTTTTCATGTATAAAGTTCTGAATTTTAGTATTGACAATTATGTCAAATTCACAGTACAAATTCGGGAAAATGACATGGCATGACTTTCAAGTATTCGATAGCACGATATGGAGTGTGTTAACGGTTCAATATTTGAAACTGTGATAATGGCATGATAAAGAAAACTATTATTCCGACTCATCGATGAATCAATAATAGAATTCCTTGATATACGGTAATCAATACACCGAACTACTTGCGGGAGTTCAATAAATGTTTCTTGAACATAAACAATAAATGAAGTTCAAGAGATGCTTGCCTTCAACGCAACGATTACGAATGTGCAAGAAATGGCAAGACGGAGATGAAGCGACGATAGCGGCACATGGCGAGCGACGATAACAAGCAAATGCGACGACGACAGTGAGCAAGAGTGACGACTGTAACAAGGTGGAGTTTTGCCTCGAGTTCAGTTGATCGAAGGCAACAAGAGTGGTGCTCGAGATTTGATGGAGGTCGAGGAGCAGCAAGGTGTTGGAGATGGTGGTGCCAGCTGCGGTGTGAGGTGAAGGTGATAGGAGCTAGGTTATGGTAGTGGGGTGGTAGAGCTTGGTTTTCGAAGGTAGTGATGAAGGTGGTGATGGTAGAGCTTGGGTTTCGACGGTGGTGTTTGAGTTGTAAGAGTTGCAATGGAGTAGGAGATGATGTCTACGGTGAAGGAGGTGGAGTGGAGTTTGAGAAATGGAGAAGAAGAAGAAGTTGGGTTCTGGTGTAGACAGTAGAAGAGATGGAGAAGAGATGACGGGGTTGGAGTTTAAGTATGTACATATACATATAAATTATATAGAATGGGATAGTAGGGTTAGGCTTCATGTATATATAGATATATATTATATATAGGTAGGGTGGTTGTTTTAGTGTAGGGTTGGGTTGGATTTAGTGGGGCTAGTGAGAAGAAGAAGAAGAAGAAGACAAGAGAGAAGATGAGGAGGAGTTGAATTTATGGACGGGTGTGGATAACTGGCACTGTAAATGTAGCTGGGGATTGGGGGTTGGGTCAGAGTGTATTAGGGGTTAGGATTATGATTTGGGCTACGCTTGGGGATCAGGTTTAAACTAAAAAATAGGAGATGGACCACATTAGGTTTTAATACTAAAACGAATTTAAGAGTATTATAATATTTTATAGACAATCGAAATACAAGAACATGTAGAAAAATAATTTGTACAGTTGAAAACAGGAGTTACAATCCCTCCCACCTTACAAGAAAATTTTCCTCCTCGAAATTTACTCGGGTGGGATATAGGATAATCAAGCAAGACACATACTCGAAGAGGTGCGGATACTTCTTCTGGATTTCTTCTTCGAGTTCTCATGTCAACTCACCTAGCGAGTGAGGATTCCAAGAAATTCATACAAGCTTGATGACTTTATTCTTTAGCACTTTATCACATCTGTCCTAGATAGAAATCGGTTGAGCTTCTCATGATAAGTTTAGACGTACATATAACTCTGAGTAGTTGATAATATGGCTGACATCCCTGATGTACTTCCTAAGTTGGGAAACATGGAATACGTCATGAACTCCTAATAAAACCGGTGGTAGCACGAGCCTATAAGCGACCTTGCCCACTCGTTCCACGATATCGAATGTGCCGATGAATTGGGGACTAATCTTGCCTCCGCCTCCAAAACAGATGATGCCCCTGGATGGTGACACCCTGAGAAACACATGATCACCTGCCTCAAACTCCAATGGTCTTCGGTGAGTGTCAGCCCATTTCCTCTGCCCATCCTGAGCTGCCTTCAGCTGTTTCCTGGTCTAAGACACTGCGTACACTGACTTCGTATCAACTGTGGTCCCAAAAGCTTCCTCTCACCGATATCATCCCAACAGACTGGTGATCTACACCTACGACCATAGAGTTCCTCGTACAGTGCCGCTTTGAGACTTGCCTGATAACTGTTATTGTACGAGAATTCAACCAAGTGCAAATGATCTTCCCAAGAACCTCCAAATTGAAGAACACAAGACCTCAATATGTCTTCCAGAGTCTGAATCATCCTTTAAAACTGTCCATCTATCTGAGGGTGAAATGTTGTACTGTACTTCAACTTGCTTCTCTGACTCCCCTGAACACTCTCACAGAACTGAGACTTGAATCTTGTGTCTCTATCTGATACAATACTGATGGAAACTCCGTGCAACCATACAATCTCCTGTATGTACTTCTCAGCCAGGCTCACTCTGAAAGGAATGAAGTGGGAACTCTTAGTCAAACGATCCATGATTACCCAAATGGAATTGTGACCCTTGAGACTCCTCAGCAGCGCCATCACAAAGTCCATGGTGATGTTCTCCCATTTCCACTCCAGGATTGGAAGAGGCTGCAAAAGTCCAGCGGTCCTCTTATGTTCCGCTTTCACTTACTGGCAAATCGGACACTGTGATACAAACTTTTCCACTTCTCTCTTCATGCCGTGCCACCAAAAGTGCTAGTTCAGATCTCTGTATATCTTTGTACCTCTAGGATGATTGGAATAGGGTGAATGGTGCGCTTCTGCAAGTAATTTATGTCTGACTTCTCCCTTAGGTACACACAATCTGCCCCCAAAATGAAGCAATCCGTCTGCATGAATAATCAAGTAGGTTCTTAGGCATGCTTCCACTTCACATCTGAGCTTCTGTAACTATTGATCACTTGCCTGGGCTTCTTTGATCTGCTCGACCAATGAAGGCTGCAACTGTAACATCAATAATTGTTGTGTTGAACCTGGAAAAATCACCTCCAAGTCCAGTCTCCTCATTTCTTCCAACATTATCTTCTGCACAGTGAGAAACATAGTTGCTGGTCTCCTGCTCAGGGCATCTGGTACCATGGTCACTTTACCCTAGTGATATTGTAGGTTGATGTCATAGTCTGTCATGCCATATCCTCTACCTCATATTTAATCCTTCTGCGTGAATACATACTTGAGGCTCTTGTGGTCAGTGAAGATCTCAACACTATCCTCGAGAAAGTAGTTCCTCCATAACTTCAAAGCAAAAATCACAAATGTGAGCTCTACATCATGAGTAGGTAGTTCCGCTCATGTGGCCTCAATTGCTAGGATGCATAAGCAACAACTCTTTCTCGCTGCATCATACTGCCCCTATACCTCTGCCAGATACATCACAATAAATCACGAATCCTCCTGAACTATCTGGTACAGTTAACACAGGTGCCGACGTCAGTCAATCTTTCAACTCCTCAGAGGCCTGACCACATGCATCATCCCATACGAACTTCTAATATTTCCTCGTTAGTTTCGTCAGGGTTCGACAATCTTTGACAAGTCCTAAACAAACTTCCGATAATAGCCTGCCAGTCTTAGAAAACTATGAACTTCCGACACTGACTTAGGTACTAGCCAATCCTTAACAACATCTTTCTTTGGGTCTACTGAAACTCCAGCTCCTGAGATGATGTGGCCCAAAAAAGCAACACGATCCAACCAAAATTCACATTTATTGAGTTTCCCAAATAGGTGATTCTCCTTCAAAGTCCGTAGAACAATTTTCAGGTGCTCAGCTTGTTCCTCCCTGCTTCGAGAATATACCAGGATGTCATCGATGAATACTACCACGAAGTTATCCAAAAACGATGAAAACACCCGGTCATCAGACCCATGAAAATACTTGTTGTACACATCCCTTCACCAGTAAATAAACAAGAAGGGTGGTAACTCTGAATGGCATTACGAGAAATTCGTAATGACCATATCGGGTCTGAAATGCTGTCTTCTGGATATCCTCGGCTTTCACCTTAACCTGATGGTATCCCAAATGACGATTTAACTTTGAAAAAACAAGAGCACCTCCAAGTTGATCAAACAGGTCATCAATCCACGGTAGTGGGTATCGGTTCTTTACAGTCACGTTGTTCAGTTCCCGATAACCGATGCAGAGCCTACGACTACCATCCTTCTTAACAAACAGTACAGTAGATCCCCAAGGTGAAACACTTGGCTTGAAAAATCCTTTATCTAGTAAGTCTTGAACCTGCACCTTCAATTCGGCCAACTCTGTGGGTGCCATCCTGTAAGGACTCTTTGAGATTGGCATTGTGCCAGGTTGGACCTCGATACTAAACTCTACATCACGGTCTGGCGGCAACACATGCAATTCATCTGGAAAGACATCTAGTAAATCCCGAATAATCAAAGGTGCCACTTTGCCATCAGTGCACATTGACTCCAGCATACCTGCCTCCTATTTCACAGAATCCTTGACACACCCAAATAGTGTCTTGCCAGCATGGAACTCAAATTCTTGGTGACCTGGAATTCGGAACACTACATTCTTTTCTTGGCAGTCAATTACGACATGAGTAGCTCCCAACTAGTCCATTCCAAGTATAACATCAAACCCCTAGTTGTTGATGACAGTAAGGCCTGCTTTAAATTCTATGCTACTGATCAATAAGGATATCTACTTGCATTCTTTAGAACAAACGATGGCACCTACTCCTGTGGAGATATTCCAAGCCACCAGCATGTCACCGCAGGGCAAGAGATGCCGATCGACGAAACGAGCAAAAATAAAAGAATGGGTAGCACCAGAATAATAAAGAACATGGGTAGGAAAGGAGTGAACTAGTATAATACCTAATAGTGAGACAATGAATAAAGATGAATGCAAAAAGAAAAAATATGCAAGAACTAAATATGATTTAAATGTAAGAATATCTGCAACTAGTCCTCTGACAATCTCTGCCTCCTCTATAGTCAGATTGTAGGCCAGACTACGTCCCCCAGTTCGTCCTTCCCTGAGAGCTGTGCTCCTCTGATCATAAACTTGCCTCTGTGGTGGGAGCAGTGGCCTGCCCTGACTATGAGCTGGTGCTCCCTGCTTTGCTGACCCTCTGCTTGGTGCAATGTAATCGTTCTTCGGGCAATCCTGAATCATGCGGTCGCTCGCTCCGCATGCAAGCCACATGCGGTTAGCAGTTCTACAGTCCCTACGTATATGGCCAATCTTATGGCAATAGTCACACATTAGATCTTTCTTCATAGCAATTGGTGAGTAGGGTAGTGCTCTAGTCATCGGGATCTGAAATGGTCTTCGTATCGGTCCTTTTGATGGCCTCATGACGGTAATAGGCTGTACTGCCCGCTGAGCGGCGCTCCTCCTCCTGTGGGTCTGTTCCTGAATTCTAGCTGTAGGCAGCATGGGTACGGTGCTGATGGGTGACCAGGCGATCCTGAATATCATAATCTAAGCCCATCAAGAATCGTTGGGCCATGTCCTCATCATTTGCTACCATGGCTGATGCAAAACAACTCAGCCGAGTGAACTCTGCGGCATATTCATCAACTGACCACTTTCCATGGGTTACCAAGATGAACTGGCGCTCCATCTCCACTTTAGTAACACTGGGGAAGAACTTAGTCAAAAAGCTCTCGGTGAAGGTGTCCCAAGTGATATGACTCTCTAATCTTTCGGTCTCCGCCGTCCACCAGATGTGGGTGATGTCTGCTAGCTGGATGCTGAATACATCCACACGGTCCACATCAGAGATTCGTGGTGCTTGTAGCAACTACTCATTCCTAATTAGCCATTACTCAGTCTCCAGTGGTGACTCAGTACCTGCGAACTTATCTGGATGCAGTCTCATAAAATCTGATACTGTACTAGGCCTTGGTGGTTGTGCTTCTAGTATTGGTCCAGCTTATTTCGCAGCTTCTTAGGCTATTCCTAGGATGCCTCTCATTAACTGGTTGTGATCCTGCTGCAGCTCCATCATCTGCTACATTTCTCAGAGAGTTGCAGTGTTCTCTGATGGTCTATCTCTAGGTCGTGAAGTCGATAATTCTCCATGAACCATATTCTGCAAAATCGAGTAAAGTAAATATTTGGGTTACAAAATGGTTATTAAGTGTTCATGTGAACAGTGCGGTGTGCACACTTGTTGAGCTTAACATGGTTAGAAACTTGGCTCTGATACCACTTAAAAACCTGTCACGCCCTGCTTCCCAATATACAGAACCACACGCACGTAACTAAGCTCCAACGAATGATACAAGTATTCCAACTCATATTATTCATAAGCTATACAATTATAAGCTCAATAACACATGTACAATAATGATCACAAGAATATAATAAAATAACCAATGTTTGAGATACAAAAATTTCGGGTCAAAATGCCCAGGAATACTATGTACTAAAAGAAATACAATGCAATAACAGTTTGCTACGACAAGCTAGATAAGATAGCGACCAAAATAAAACAACAGGAAGTAGTAATGATGCAGCAACGATCGTCTAGAAAGTCTGTTTGTTTGGCCCATCAATACCTGCATAATCATCATTTGAAGTTGGGGGGGAGATTTCTGTTAGAGCAAGCTTCGGACAACAAGTAGCAACAAGTAGTATAATAGCAAGATAACAAGATATAATATGGAGGGAACAAGAAATAGCAGTGCAAATACTGGAGTGACATGATCATATAAGATGCAAGTAACAATTATATGCAGGTATAATCAAGACTTCAAGGAATAATTAATCGGTAACACTGAATCATGCAATCAAGAATCATGAATCATGTAATCGAGAACCATGTAATTAAGAATTATGCTTAGTGTCAACCTTAAGTTAATCGGTGTCATTAACTTATCTAATGCACACAATCCTATATCCCATACCATAAGTTCGGGTGCATATCGATCAAGTGATGTTTGAACTTAAGTGGTAAATTCTATATTATTATGTACTCGGGTCTTCTAGTGATAATATCAATAAACAAGACACGTAATCGACAACCCGAATCAAGAATCAAGAATCAGGAATTATGAATCATGAATCACTATTCTGAGAAACATGAGCCCCCTTCCGAGTATACTCCCCTATATTATCCACTACTAAGTCGTACCTTTCTGACCCCGGCTTGTTATTCTTTTAATTAACATGCAGTCGGTATAATCAGTATGAACGGTAGTATCAGTAATTATGCAATACATGATATATAGTTATTCTATCTATCTATTATATCAGTTCAATTAACTAAATGCGGAAAATAAAATTTTTATATACAAAACATAACGATACAATTCTGCACAGTAGTACACTACCGCATAGAAATTCACTTTCCCGTCTCCACGGAACAACAAATCTGATTCCGTCAGAGATTCTAGAAAGTAGACTCTCTGTTGGTTCTAACGCCTTTCATATGATACATTCTAAGGATAGTATCTATGCGTATAAATTCATTCTTTACTAATTCGTGTACGGGCTATGTTAAGGAAATTTCGATGTTGCAGCACTTAAACAGTGATATCTCACAATTTATAAATCAGATTGTGAAATCATAAATTGTTCTAGATTCTGCACTCAAAGGGCTATGATTTTCATGTATAAAGTTTTGAATTTCACTATCGGGAACTGTGTCAAATTCATAGTACAATTTTGGGAAAACGATAGGGCAGAACTTTTCAGTATTCGATAGCACGATATGAAGTGTGTTAACAGTTCAATATTTGAATCTATGATATGAAATGATAAAGAAAACTATTATTACGATTCACCGATGAATCAATAATAGACTTCCATATTCAATATAAAGAACTACTTGCGGGAGTTCAATAAATGTTTCTTGAACATAAACAATAAATGAAGTTCAAGAGATGCTTGCCTTTAACGTGATGATTAGGAATGTGCAAGAAACAACGAGAAGGAGACGAAGTGACGACAGTGGCACACGATGAGCGACGGCAACAAGCAAGCGCGACGACAGCAGTGAGCAAGTGTGACGAACGCAACAAGGTGGAGTTCTGCCTTAAGTTCGGTTGATCGAAGCAGCATGAGTGGTGCTCGAGAATTGATGGAGGTCGAGGAGCAGCAAGGTGTTGGAGAGGGTGATGCTGGATGCGGTGTGAGGTGAAGGTGATAGGAGCTGGGTTATGGCAGTAGGATAGTAGAGCTTGGGTTTCAAAGGTAGTGATGAAAGTGGTGGTGTTTGAGTTTTTGGAGTTGCAATGGAGGAGGAGATGATGGTTGTAGTGAAGGAGGTGGAGTGGAGTTCGAGAAATGGAGAAGAAGAAGAAGAAGTTGGGTTCGGGTGTAGATAGTAGAAGAGATGCAGACTAGATAATAGGGTTGGCGTGTAAGTATGTATATATACATATAAATTATATAGAATGGGATAGTAGGGTTAGGCTGCATGTATATATAGATATATATTATGTATAGGTAGGGTGGTTGTTTTAGTGGAGGGTTGGGTTGGATTTAGTGGGGATAGTGAGAAGAAGAAGAAGAAGAAGAAGAAGAAGAAGAAGATGAGGAGGAGTTGAATTTATGGAGGGGAGTGGATAACTGGCGCCGTAAATGTAGTTGGAGGTTGGGTTAGAGTAAATTAGGGGTTAAGATTATGATTTGGGTTAGGCTTGGGAATTAGGTTTAAACTAAAAAATAGGAGATGCACCATATTGGGTTTTAATACTAAAATGAGTTTAAGAGAATTAGAATATTTAATAGACATCGAAATAGAAGAACACGTCGAAAAATAATTCATACAGCTGAAAATGGGAGTTGCACCAACATTCAGATTCCCTACCCAAATGTCAGAATGAATAGAAACCAAACTGAGGTCCAAGACTTCTCAGGACCTTCAAGAACAATTAGGTCAAAACAAGGCTCTACAAGTAGTACAAGACCTCTCTTAGAAAGATTGTTTAGTAGAAGATCAAATAATTATGATATCCAGTTAGACGAACTCATAGATCCTAAATAAGACTACGAAAGATTTCAGTGAGAATGCTTGAGCATACTCAATCAAAGAACATTTTATTAGATAAGTAGATTTAGTTTCCAGACTAGATTTTTTAGACATAATAGAGAACAAGCAATAAGCTGCTTAGGTAATCAAGCGATTACTTTACCTTTAATTAGTCAGACAGTTGGTACTGAATTAAGAAATTCTGAATATTCCTTTATGCATTTAGGATTAATGATAATAGGAATCAAAGGGCTCATGAGAAAGAATTTAGGATGTAAAGTATTAGTCACATTATTTGATAACAGATGGAATGATATTTCTAAAGGTATGATACCTAGTATCGAAGTAGATTTGAATAATAATTAAGGAATATTTATTGCAGTCCAAATTTTATGATGACTATAAAAGATTTCAGCAAATATATTCATATTGGGATACAAACAAAAGGATATGAAGCAGCTCAAAATGGTGATAATTTATTAATACATAATGCATTTTTAAAAAGAGTAACTACTAATGCTAAAAAATGTAATGTCCATATAAAAGTAGTAGTCGATTTATTAAGTAGTAAAGGTATCAAAATGATTAAACCCTTAGAATAGGATTCATCAAGACTAGCTGGATTAGATTAGAATTTAGATAAATTTATTGAACCTACTAGAACGATAGTACCACAAGACTCTTTAATATTTACAGATACCTAGGAAAGAACTAGTATTTGATTTACAGATTTCGTCCTCAAGTTAATAGATTCAGACTTAGAATCAGATTTAGTTAATATAGAATATATGCAGGTAGTAGAATTAGAAACAAATAAGATATTATATCCTAAAGAGTTAGGATTAACAGAGTTAACTACAAAAGAATTATTGGAACTAGAAGAAACTCACCATAGAGACAAATCAATTAATGAGGAAGAATTTCTGTATTATGACAAAGATAGAAATACAAGGATAGTAGAGCTACGAGACAAAATAGTACTAGAAGAAAATATGACTAAAGTTTCGGATATATCTTATAAAAAAGACTTAGTAGATAGCGGAACAACTACTGAAGCATTATCCCCATCACTGTTTAATAGAAGAATACCATTACAACATATAGTGCAAGTAATCCACCAAGTATTAGATATTCAGATTTAAAGAACCAAAGAATAAATATAGAAGTAAAGGGAAAATACAATCCTTAGAACGACCAATAAATTTTCAGGCCAAAGGAGAAGCACAAATTCTTAATTTAGCAGCACATGACCCGCAGAACTGGTCAAATATAATAGATGTATGGATTAAACAATAATTGGAGACTACTATAAAACAACTCAGAACATGGAAACTAAAGAAATGTATAAGTATTTAGAAACCTACCTAGGCGAAAGTGTACGAGCAATGTGGGAAGCCTATAAAGAAACCCAAGTTGCATAATATAATACAATACTAGGATTAGAAGTTAATCCATATAATTTTGTAAATAAGATTCAAATCCTAGTGACAGGAGAAAATCCGAATTTAGGTCATCTAGGATTACAACAAGATGCTATACAAAGCATAAAACAGTTAAGTTTATATAAGTGGAAATATATAAAGAAATCCCTCAACGATTATTTTTATTATACATGTATTTCTGGTAACGCTCTGTATCAAGAACTAGGAGACAAATTATTTAGAAAATTATCGAGAGCATTAGGAATAGAAATAGCTGATAAATGGAGAAATGAGCCAGGAATTACAGCAAATCCTAGCTACCCTTGGTCTATAGGGCAAACAATAAAGCACATAATGAATATATTAAAAGAAAAATGTACTGAAATACAGATTCATAAACAGTTAAAACATTCAGATTATGGGTTTTGCAAAGAAATTTATACTCCACAGACTTATGGAATAAGAGAGAGCATTATTACCAGAAAAAATAAACAAAGGCATTATAACTATAAGAAAGATAAATATAGGAAAAAGAAGTACTACCTAAGAAAATCTAATACGCAGAAACCATATTTAGATCCGCAAAAATATGTTAGAAAATTTAAGCCAAATAAACTGTATCAAAATAAATTAGAATGTTTTACTTCTGGAAGTCCTGAACATATGAGTAGGACTTGCCCTAAAAGAATAAATAGACAAGATAAACACTGTACATTAGTAGAATGTACAAATGAGGACTTAATAAATATAGATGAAATAATATCTGATACAAAATCTATTTATCTTGTAATCACTATTGAAGATATAGAAGAAGAACAAATAGAAGATAAAAATAATGATTTTATAGATAGTTTTGTACCATCATAAATAGATATGCCAGACTTTGAAGAATTAGAAGATTTAGACTTAATGAACATAGAAACTACTAGTAAAGATTATTGTAAACACGATTGGGTAATATATACAGAATGGACAACATACCATGTTCATTCTGCAAATGGTATCCAAGTAGAGATCACAGAACAAAATGTTGTAAATGTTACAAAGAAGGGTGTATGAAGTGTATAGAGAAGATATATAAACAAACCTTTAATCCTTTAGTAGCCCCCACTATGATAACTACAAATAAATTAAAAATATTAAGAAAAAGACTAGAAAATGTTGAAGAAACACAAAAGTTAATATATGAAAGAATAGAAGCAATAGAAAGTAGGTTAGATTAAGGGAAAACAATAGTAGAACATCCATTAGAATTACATCTGGAAAGAAATGAAGTAGTTCAAATATGTAATAGTGAAAATCTAAAGTATTTAAAGGTTAAATGTATAGTAACAATAAAAGTTTTATGAAATTATGTGTTTAGCCCTAATAGATACATGATGTACTAATTGTAATAAAGATATAATTTCTCAAGAATATATAGTTAAAGCCTCAAAACCCATAAGAGCCCAACAGATGGATGGGCAAGCATATATATATGATAATCATTTAATCCCAAACAGTAAAATTAGATTTGAGACTAATTATGGTGAAAGTATAGAGTATGCATTACCTAAAGAAAGTACGTGGGTTAGAAGTGTTTAGCACTAATAGATACAAGATGTACTAATTGTATTATTAATAAAGTTATAAATGTATAGTAACAATAAAACAGACCCAGATTTCTCATTGTTTAGACCTAATAGTTGCTTCTCTTAAAGAAAGGAATCAACTATTAAATGATTATCATATATATGTATACTTTCCGCTATCTACTAAGTCTTTTTGATACGATATATCTGATACTTGAGTCATATTTTCTTCGAGTTCTGTTTGGTCTCGTAGCTTTCCAATCCCTATATTTCTATCTTTGTCATGATACATGAATTCTTCCTCATTAATTGTTTTGTCTCTATGGTGTTTTTCTTCAAGTTCCCCATAATTTCTTAGTAGTTAACTCTGTTAGTCCTAACTCCTTAGGATATAATATCTTATCTGTTTCTAATTCTACTGTCTGCATATATTCTATATGAACTAAATCTAATTCTAAGTCTGTCTCTATGTTGAGAGACATTGTTTGTAAATCTAACAATAGTACTTCCCTGGGTATCTGTATAGATTAAAGAGTCTTGTGGTACTACCGTCATGGCCGGCCTGGAGATCTGGGTTGCCCTAGCCAAACTCATGTTTTGTTGCCCTTTAGTAATTTTTTTTAATACTAACAACAAAAAGTAAAATTAAAAGCAAATAAAATAAATTTACGCAAAGTCATGGAAAGCACCAAATGTACACTAAGCCATGAAAATAAATTTATGAAAAAATATTTCCTGATTTAAAATAAAAATCAATCTAGGAACAGAAAATTATGTAAGCTTCAACAAAGTTACAGAACCCAAAAACTAAATCTAAAAGCGTAATTTGAAGCAATCATAGAACCCCAAAACTAAATCTACTTACCACACTATTGCAACAATGACAGTATATTTCAGAATCTTTTATATACCCATCAAGTAGTTTTTGTCAATAAAGGGAACTTGTTACTGAAAAAGAAGAAGCATATAATGGTAAACTTAAGTAATAAAAACAGTAATTGATTAATAAATACTTGGCCTCGAACATAATATCTACTTTGGTTTCCTTATGTAAAATGTCATCCATGAACACCAACTTGTGGAGGCCCAGATCCCTTCACAAATGACAATTCAGAAAATTAAGTTTAAGTTTTTTTTGAAGGAAAAGGTGGAGTATGGCCACCCTGTTTCATTAATAAGGAGTTAATAAAACAAACTCAGAGTACTGAGCCAAGTACAATAGTCTAAGAAACAACAAAAGAACATAAATCCACCCCAAAAACATGGGAGGTGGGGCAGAAGATGGTACCCACCTCCATACAACATAACAAACAAAAACAAAAACCTCTAAGCACCTACTCCCCCCAACAAAACCCTGGGGTGGTGGGGATCAATAAACAACACAACTCTGACGTGCCAGATGCCATCCTCAGTCCAGTGTTGGCCCAATCTCTACGTCTTCATCGTCGTACTCCTCCACCTGGAAGACGTTCGCAATCTTCCCTCTAGGACTTGTAGCAGCCACATTTGCCCAAAAGGAAATAAGATGCATAATGTGAGTCAAATTACCTGAAATACTATTACATATCCCATGAAAGTACCAATTATTCCTATCTAGCCAAAGACCCCAGGTCGTAGCGGCGATAGCGATAAACCAAGGTTCTCTCATTGTTCATTTCTCCGTAGAGTACTTTGGTCCTACCCACAGCTCCTCATTCTTAGTAGGGTACTCATGCATCCCCAGGGCGCTAAGTACCTCCACAAGAACTGCTTTGCTCCTGGGGCATACCAGAAAAAGATGGTCTCTAGTTTCAGGGACTGCATTGCAGAAACCACATGTAGAGACTAAATTCGGTTGACGTTTCACTAGGTTCTCTCTAGTCAATATCGCATCATTGAGCACTATCTAGAGGAAAGCTTTAACTTTCAGCGGGATTTTCACCTTCCACACTACTCCTGACCAACACGGGCTACATCCCCTAATGTGAATACGGTTATAAAGGGATCGAACCGTGAAAATTCCATTCCTTTCTAGCTCCCAGGATTTCCTATCAGGGCCCAGTGAGCATATAATACCGTGCTGGCGATATAAGACTGAAGTTCCGTGAGCCTATGCTGGGAGCCCGGGTCAAGTGGGTGAATAAAGGCCAGTTTCCAGGAGCTTCTTCTACGGGCTGCAGCCACCGTGCAGTGCGGTTGTGATGCTTGGTCATATAAATCAGGGAACAAAGCCCTAAGTGTATGATCGCCACACCACCTATCCCACCAGAATCTAGTGAGTCTGCCATTTCCGATATACGATGTTACACAACTAATGAAGGGATCGTAAGCCTTGGTGATACCCCTCCAGAACTAGGAGATGCGCGGGCCTACCCTGAAACCCAGGTTCCTCGTCCCATTCCCATGTAGATATGTCTGAACGAAGTCCTGGCATCCTTCTTCATTGGGGTGGAAGACTTTCCACCACCATTTACCCAATAGGGCCAGGTTCATATCTCGCAAATCAATAATACCTAGCCCCACGTGAATCTTTTTCATGCAAGCTTTTTCCCATCTGATAAGGTGATATCTTCCTCTATCAGGGCTTGCCCCCTTCCAAAGAAACCGTTTACGTGTACGGTCAATTCTCTGGATAACCCATCGTGGCATTTTAAAGAAGGACAAATAATATGCAGGAAGATTTGAGATAACTGCATTGATAAGCATGACTCTTCCTCCCAAGGATAAAGCTTTTCCTTTCCAACCAGCAAGGCAGTTTTCCACCCGGTCAATGATAGGTAACCAGTCTGCTTTCTTAAGTTTCCCCGGTCTCAGTGGTAGGCCCAAGTAAGTAATGGAGAAATTCTCGATGGAGCAGTTGAGAATCGTGGCATGCTCTAGTGCCTCCTCTGTAGTAATGGCAATGGAGATAAGAACGATTTTGTGGAAGTTGACCCTGAGACCTGACCAAGCTTCAAAACAATATAGCATTCCTTTGAAAGCTATAGTTTCCCCCAGATTGCCATTCCCAAATAGTAGGGTATCATCTGCATACTGGAGGATAGCACACCCTTGCCGATTGACCCTACTAGCCACCAGCGTTGTCCATCCGACCCTACTGCAGTTAGCCATCATGGTCCTCAACATGTTTGCCACAATGGTGAAGAGGAGGGGGGAGAGCGGGTCGCCTTGTCTTCGGCCCCATTTACATGAAAAAGGGTGACCTGACACCCTGTTTACTAAAATAGCAGTTCTGCTGGTGGTGAGGCATGTGTGGATCCATCTGATCCATCTAGAACCAAATCCTCTTCCAGCCAGTGCTTCCAGAAGACATTCTGTAATACCCTAAACTTTCATTTTAATAGAAATATTGATTTTCACGTGTTGTGCACGTGCAAATTTCGTATGTATATTTATTTATTTATTTTTATATATAAAATTTCTTTTGGTAGTATGAACATTTATTTTTTTCCTTTCCTTTATTTTCCTAAAAGCGTATTTTGTAAAGCCTAAAACATTATTTCCTTATTTTGAGCCCACTTTAATAATTTATTATTTTATTATTTTGGTCCACAAGTCTAAGCCCACTATTTGTGAAGCCCATAAATTTAATTAATCATTTAAATTGTCACACTTGTCATGTAGACACAATTTGTGAACAATTGATTAATTAAAAATTGTACAAATTTCAATTTGGGGGGGGGGGGGGGGGGGGGGGTTACTAAAGGGCACATGCATGCACGTAGTGTGCATTGCACACCTATGGAAGCCCGGTTAGTGCATGGAGAAGATGAGGAGTGGATGTGTGTGTGCATGGGTATTATTTGATTGTAGGTGGTTGCTACAACTTTCCCTCCTATCCTAGCCATCCATCTTTAACCATCTAATGAAATCCTAGCACTCCAATCGATCCTAGAACTAGTATAAATACCCCCACCTACATGTATTATACACTAAGAATTTTTTGAAAGAAAGAATTTATATAGGAGAGAATAAGAGAGTATATAGTTTGAGTGTTCTTTGGTGTGTCCCAACATTGGAGGCCGGCCCATCCCATCCACAAGAGAGCTCTCGGTTTTGGCAAGGGAGCAAGAAAGAGGACTTTTAATCACAATCTAGGAGGAGAAGGCTACTCTCTCGCATTCTAGGAGACTCTAGGAGCTTTTAATTGGTTTTTCTTCAAAGAGGTGGGTGTTTCTCATTGCTTCTAATATTAGAATGCATGCAAGGTATATTTTAAATGAAATTATGTGAATTAACTAGTAAGAGATTGGAACCATGTTTGCTTAATTAAAGTATTAAAGTAGAGTGGTAATATTAGAGATACATTGATGGAATGATTACTAAGAGATAATTGTTAATTTTTGTAGTAGAATTCTCCATTTTATATGTGCCATATGAATTTTAGAATAAATGAAAAAGATTGTATTTGCAAACAAATGATTGAATGCATCATGTGTAAATTAGTGGATAAGATAGAAGTTTTATTCATTAGAAAAGATGATTTTGTGTACTAAAAACATAGTAGTTGTCAATAAGCAAGAGAACAATAATGTAGTGATTTTTGTGGGAACCCATCTTTAATTATGAAGAATTTTGCTTTAGTTCTCAAATGTCGAAATTATGAACTTGGAATACAAACTAGGGCTAAAATGCATGTTTTAAAGAGTTAAAAATACTTATAAAAATACTATTTGCTGTAGATTTGGGTGTATTTTAATTCTGGAAAATTTTGTTTTCAAAAGAGGAGAAAAAGAAACAATTTTGTTTTGAGACTTCATGAATTATAGCTATGAACAGAGAGCAAAATCAAAACCCAAATTAATTACTTTCAAAATGAAATGGCCACTTAGACCAATTGGTCGGTAGAGCTTTTGGTCGCTACAATAGAGGGGAGGTCTTGGGTTCGATACTGAGGCTTTTCGTTTACTTTGTTTTTGTTAAAAATCCGATTTGTCGAGAGTCGATACTTAGGGATTATAACCCCTAGTTATATCGCCTTGGGGCTTTGGCGCGTTGGTCTTGTGCGCTGTCTATTGGGCCGCTAGTTGTGGGTTCGAATCCGGTTGGGGTTTGGATTTAAAAAATTGTTTTTTATGGGATTTTAATTAAATTGAGTTTTTAAAAATAGATTAAAAATAGGAAAAAATATGGAATTAATTACTGAAAATTATTTGGACTTTATGAGAAAAATTTGTATAACTTTTGATAAAATGTAATTAAGAAATTGGGGCTTTTTGCAAGAAAGGACTTCTTTTAAAATTTAATTTGTCTTTTAAATAAAAAAAATAAATGAGATTTTTGAGTTATAAAGATGAAAATTAGTAATGAGGAAACTTTGAAAGTCTGATTGGTGTAATTAATTGGCCTTATAACTTGTGCTTGTAGTAAGATTTTGAAATGAGAATAATAGATTTGTGAAATAAATGAATTACGGATTACTACTAGTTGAAATTTATTCATACACATAAATTGCACGTGAAGTTGACTTATTGGTTGTGATCAGTTATGAAAGATGTGAATACATGAATACTATGCTTATGAAAACATGAATTGTGATTAATCATGAAAAGACCTTATGAGTATGAAAAGCTCGATGTTGTAATTATGAGTTGAAATTGAGAATTAGGGTATAGCCAAGCCTTATACCGGCAATAAAAGAATGTGGAAATGATATTTGAAATGAGAAGACCAAGGTTTGGGTCATGTGAAATGAATGAATAAGACCGGTATAGTGGGAGTGCTACACTCTAAGGGTTTAATTTTATTCATGATTCAATTAAACTAAGGATTAGATACATAGTGAAGATGTGATAAAAGTAAGAGAAAAACATTGAGTATGAGGGCCATTGGATTGGCGGCGTGAGAGTATTCACAGGATGTCCCATGATGCGTCATGATAGGGCGTGGATACTGCTCCAGAGTACTGTCCCGGTGGCGACGCTCGTGGGGTGTTTCACGACTGCGGGTGGTGTCATGTCTATGGTAGGAGCTGAATTACCACAGGATGCCTGCATAATGAGTCATGTGACAGTGCGTTGGGATTCCCTCCAGGGCGCCTAGACATGAGTTCGTAGGTCAGAAAACATCTAGGATACTTACCGTAATTACAGTAGTAGATTAAGTCATGACGAGGGATTGAACCCTACAAGATGAAGAACGATTAAGGGCTTGCCCTCGGACCTATGTAGTATGGGCTGCATAGACTCTGAACAAGTGCGCATTAGTGTCATATAATACAAATAATTGCATTAAGAACTAAGTGCACATTCACAACACGACATCAATAGGATAGTCCCTTTAGCTTAGTTTGTGAACAAGTTTGTAGTTTGCTAAGAATTGAGAATCGTTATACTGTTTTCGGCATAGAGAGGATGGCCGTATATAATATTTCGTCAGTTGAATGAACTGATGCGCCCACAATTTTACACGCAGGGTAAAGATGCTTGACACAATTGAAGTTTACATGCTGCTCAAGATTGATTTAAATGTTGTTTCATGTAATTTATTGTAAAATTGCTTCTGCTGTAAAAATGTAAAGGTGTAATGTAACTCTGATTTAAGAAATGTTTTTATTTTCTTGTAAAATTGTACGAAAGAAGTGTAAAAATCCCGTGAAACTTCGAATTCAGTTGTATTTTGGAATTCGGGGTGTTACACATTCCCATTCAACCGAGTCGTAGGCTTTCTCAAAGTCTAATTTCAGGAGATAACTCTTAGCATTTGACGTAGGGCAGTGATGGATAGTTTCTTCATCCATGAACATACTGTCCTGAATACACCGTCCTTTAATGAACCCCGTCTGCTCGTTACTAATGATTCTGTCCATCACCTTACCCAACCTATTGGCCAGAGTCTTGGTTATAATCTTAACAGAACAGTTGAGGAGACTAATTGGACGAAAATCTCCCACCCGCAAGTGGTCCTCTTTCTTGGGGATCAACACCACCTCTGCCAAATTGATTCTACCTAACTTAAGTTTATGTTCATAGAGATCAGCGAACAACTTAATCAGATCGTCCTTGATTTTCTCCCAGAACACATGGCAGAAAAGGGTAGGGAAACCGTCTGGACATGGGGCTTTTTCCCTTCCGAGTTGCTGTACCGCCTCCCAAATTTCCTTTTTCGTAAAAGGAGCTTCAAAGGGTCTAAGCATGGGGACAGGGTCATTCGCAGACCCTTGCCAGAATACGCGTTGGAGAGGCTCTCAGCTCCACCTTCTGTCCAAAGAGACACTTGAAGTGGGATTGGAACGCTATCCTGATCTCCTCGTCCCCTTGTATCTCTCCAGACTCCGAATGTAGTGAATGGATGAGATTAGATCTACGCCGGGCACTGGCAACATGGTGGAAGAATGCTGTATTTGCGTCTCCTTCTTTGAGCCACGTAATTCTGGAATGCTGTTGCCATTTGAGTCTATAAAGTTGGTGAATGTCTTCTCGAAGCTGAAGCAACCTATTCCGCTCCTCCTGTACCAGGTACCTGGTTTCCTCCGTCTTTTCCAGCTCCATAACACTTTCAAGGAGGCAGTCTTTTGCTCTCCAGATTCGTGCAAATCTGGTCCGGTTCCATTTCCTGAGTTTGGCCCACAATCTTCTAATTTTTTCGCACCAGATTGTGGTTTCTTCAGTTCCTCTAGTAGAGAGGGACCAGTTCTCGTATACCATATGATGAAAACCCTGGATTTCCAGCCACACTTTCTTAAATCTAAACTTGGGTGATTTCCTGGGATGCACTTCTTCGGACGAGAGGATAATAGAAACATGATCCGAGGCTGGTTTAGAGAGAGCTTTGGCCCAAGTTAAAGGGAATTTAGCCTCCCAGTCTGCGGAGACCAAAATCCTATCAAGCTTGGCTAAAATGGGTGCCGCTTGCATATTTGACCGGGTGAATACCCTATTAGTGATGGGAATGTCAACCAGTTCCAGGTCCGTGACAACCTCGTTGAAGGTTTCCCTATCCGCTTCGCTAGATCCTCTGCCCTTGTGTTCAGAGGCAAACCTGGTAATGTTAAAATCCCCCCCCACCACCGACGGGTTTGGCCACCGAGCGTGAATGGATCGTAGTTCATTCCAGAATTCCACCCTAGCTGTAGTAGTGTGCGGCCCATAAACCAAAGTAATAGATTGAGTCTACAGATCAGATTTACGTTGGAGCAGGAATGATAACGCGAATTGGCCGTGAAATTCATCTAGGCAAAGAAACACATCTGGGTTAAAATCTAAGGCAATACCCCCAAAGGCCCCAATCGATGGGCAAATTTTCCATGCTGAGATGCGATGCCCTCCCAGCCTACTTAGTCTAGAAATATGGGTGAGTTTGGTCTTCTGCAGACCAACAATGCTCACTTTTGATTTAGCGATGACTTCCCTTATCATTTCCCGTTTGCCCCGCCTACCCAGACCCGTAACATTCCAAAATAGAGCTTCCATTAATTACCATTACAAGTTGGACCACGACTCGCTTTGGCAGACGAGCTCGAAAAGAGGTTAACTCTCTCGCACTCCCACCCTCTAATTTTGTTAAGGAGGAAGGCGTTCCTATCAGTATCGCTGGCCGCAAGACCAAAGATTTTGGTTAGACTAAAAATCTCAGAATCAGTCATGAAATTAAAAATAGATGCTAGGAAGGAGCACGTACCTCCGTCGCTTGTCTTAACCGATTTAGCGGTTGCAGCAATCTCCAAATAGTCGTCTAAGGACTCCTCAATAGCCTTTTTGGCGACTTTTTGAACCCTAAAACCTGTACCGCCTTGAGAAGAAATAGAAGCCTTTGGTTGCGATGGAGGGAATGTGGAGGGTACAAATTCAGGGGAGATACCAGTTGGCTCGTCAGCTAGTCCTTTCGAATCAAAAGACTCCCCTTCCGAATATACAGTCATCTTCGAGATTCATTCTATCCTCACGACCGTCTTCATCAAAGTGGCTCCCACCCTCGGAGACAGGAGCCCCAAATTGCATCCCTAGATCAAGAGGCGAGACGGGGATACAAATAGTTGAACTTGTGCATATGGGCCTATCCAAATCAATTGGGACTTGAACTCTTGTTCTGCATGGGCCCCCTCTTTAGGACCATTTAAAAGGCCCCTATTAGAAATCCCCTTTGAACCCAGTAACTCAATATGAATGTTGAGCCCCTCCTCTGAAACACGATAAGCTTCCACTTGCTTTTGGGGTAGTATACCGTCAGATCTGATGCCTTCATTAGGGTTTGAGACAGGTGGCACTTCTTGAGCGGTTGATATAGCTCCCGAAGCATTGGTCGCAGAGGACGATAGTAATGTCATAAGAAACAAAGTTTGTGATGGGGCGCTCGATGCTTCGTTTCTAACATACGAACTTTGACCCATAGGGTTCTTACCTAAATTGTCTTTCCCCTTTCCCTATACATCTTCCCCTAACCTTGTTTTAAGCTCTTTTGGGACGGAATCTCTGCCTACAAGCATCCCCTTGCTCGTCGTCTTCCCAAAAGTGGTACCCTCCCGAAGTAGTTCTCGTCCAAAAGTTATCAGCTTTTCCTTTTTGGAGTTCGACTTTGCATGTCATCTCTGATGGGGCTCTTACCACTTCTAGCTCTTGTACTACCTGACACCACTCTCTGCTCCTCTCGCCGCACCTCCCCACCAACTTCGAGGAGTTGACTTCTTCTTTGAGCTTTCTTTTGGCCCCCCTTTCGAAGGGACTGTTCTGAGTAATCCAAACTACCCAAATCTGGTAGTGGGAGCTGCTCCACTGTCTGTCGTCCATCTTGGCCATTGGATCCATTGGTCGAGCCTCATTCTCGACCACCGTTGATCGAAGAAGATTTTTTGGTCCTGATCCCTCCGCCGCCTGTTCCTGGCACGCCTCCTCCCCTCTTGCCGCTTTGATGACTTCCCGGTGCGCTCGCTCTACTTCGTAAGCCCTATCTAAGGTCAGGTCCCACATCGGTGAGACCACCTGCTTGTATGAGCAACCATCTCTGATTGAAGGTGGAGGAGTGGGGGAAGTGATGGTCAGGAGCTCTGCCTCTGTCTCCCCGCTCGCTTATCCAACACAAAGCGGATAAGGTATGACTCCTCGAACGAGAAGACTTTAGCAAACCTCGGCATAAGAGAGACATCAGCACTCCTGATCAGTATCCTAGCCGATACGATCTCCGAGCGGTGCACCGTCTTCAATCTTCAATTGTACCAAAATCGGAGATGATCTCTTGCAGCGCCTTCTTTTTCCAGAAGTGAAGCGGGACGTTATGGATCCAGATGCAGAACTTCTCGCCTTGGGGTAGCTCAACTCCAAAGCTTGGTGTCCATGTGAAAAATTCCATCTTGAAATGTCCAAAGTCCACTGTGCCCAAGCCAGCGACCTCGACCATCTTCTCCGGCGATAGGAAGGATAACAGGAACTGTAGGTGGCACATTTTTTTCGCCACCCAGTCCCTGTGTGCCCTCATCGGCCACTTGGAGTTTAGTGCTTGGATGAGATGGGTCTCCGATGGGCTCCCTGACCTTACTCTAGCAACGACACACCATTGACGGAGCCACTTTTCTTCGTTCTTGATTGTGTCCAAGCTATTTTCAAGCCGGATCAGAGTTGGGCTATCCGGTGATCTGCCTCTGCTCACTGGGCGTTCATCGTCGTTGTTAGTATTGACGACGTTCGTGCAAACATACGACATATGCCCCCATTTCATACATTTAAGGCAACGAACCTCTTTCGTGCAATCTTTTCGATAATTGCCCAGGTCACCGCAGTTGAAGCAAGGTACTGGCTTGCGTTTTCCTTTCTATTGTTTCTTTTTGTTTTCCATCTGAGGAGGGGGGGAATTACTGTGTCTCTTCTTTGCTTTGCTGATCACTTCATCCCATTGTTCCCCATTATCAACCGGATCTAACTCCACTCTAATCCCGTTTAGCATATTCCCATCTTGGGCCCGCTCGATGGTGGATTTAAGTGTAGCATTAGCATTTCTTTGAAGTGGTGGAGGAGATTGGTGGTTGTGGTGATGGTCGGTAGAAGGGGGAATGTGTTTGGGAAGTATTTGATGACTGGGAGGCAGGGGTAGGGAGTGTGTTGGCTGTAGGGGGTTGTGGTGATGGTCAACAGTAGGGGGTGGAAGTTTGTGGTGGGTTTGAGCTCTGGGAGGAATGTGGTGGTCTCTGTGAAGTCGGGGGTGATTCTGTTGAAGATTAGCAGTTGTGGGTTGAATGCGGTGAGATTTTTGCGAATGCTCCTTCCCAAAATGCTGCCTGTGGTTGAATGTCTCTCCGTCAGAGCGATGCTGGCCTGAGAGGGTGTATCTTTTATGCTCGAAAGAGCTTGTAGGGGGACCCCATCTTTGGGACCATCCTCTGGGGGGTCGTGAGTGGTGGCGATGATGACTGAGGTCTCCCTCGTGCAAGCGTTGATGCGCACTGTGGTGTGCATGTGCTGTGGATTGTTTGAGCCTCCCATTTCCCTTCTCGGAGGGGAATACCAGGTGGCTGGGGTGTTGGTGATGGTGGTGAGTGGTAGCAGGGTTGAAGAGTGAGGTGGTGGGAGCAGGTAACACGGTGGTAGAAGGTGGCTGCACATCGCTAGGGGTGGGTTCAGGTGGGGGGTTCACAGTTGCAGGTGCTGTAGTGGTTTGGGGAGGAGGGAGAAGCTCTGTAGGAGGCAGCTGATGGTGTAGGACCACCTCATTTGGTCCACAACCGCTCGGTTCCAGTTCCGATAGAGCCGAAGATGTCATAATAATAGAAAGCTGGATACTCTCAGTGAAGGAGAAGAAGGGAAGAAGGCTGAATACAAATTTTGATAAGTAGGGAGAGTTGAGTCAAGCAGCTGCATGTGTGAAGGTTTGTATCACTTTGACAAGAAGCAGTTGCAGCTCAGGGAGATGAGGAGAGGAAAAGTGAAGCTCCGGAGATGGGGTTCAGATGGGAGGGGGAGGGGGGGGGGGGGGAGGGAGAGGGAGCCATTCTCTCTGAGTGTAGACTTTAACCCCTTCTTTTTTGGTATGAGGAAAAGGTGATTTTGAAACAACATTTTTGAATTAAGTTTAAGTTGAAGCACAAGGTTTGTGGAAATCAATGCATATTAATTAAAGATACCCACTTTTTCTGTGAAGATGTCCTCCTATATAGGCCAGCACAAGTGTACAGACAAATCATTCTAAAATATGTTAGGTATGTTGTAAGGACCTATCTTTATGTTTCAAGGATCTATCTTTGATAAAAGTATGATTACATTGTTTTTTTAATCTTGAACTACACCATAAAGTCAAACAAAATATGATTACATTTGCAAAATCAAAATTACATTCGGATTACAATTTGGTTCAAAGAAATATGCTTCTCCTTGCATTTCTTGAAGCAAATTCTTCAATTAAGTCATCACTAGTATCATACACGTGCACACGTGCACGTGAAAAAAATTGTAGGGATAATACACGTGCACACGTGCACGGGAAAAAATTGAAGGGATAATGAAAAGGGTAAAAAGAAAATAATTTTTAAACTGATCCACTGTGGAAAATATTTACCAAACTGGTCCACTTTCGAAAATATTTACCAAAGTTAGTCCATCACTGGTCCACTTTCGAAAATATTTGGGTTGAAAATATTTACCAAAGTTAGTCCATAACTGGTCCACTTTCAAAAATATTTGGGTTGAGGACAAATTACACTAAGGGGTTCTCCCATTATAGTAGTAGAGATAGTTAAGCTTCTCCAAAAAATCATTCTCGATTGAGATCATAGCCAATCCACTCAATCTTTATTATGACATGATAGTCCAAAGGTAAGTTTTTATCAACTTTAACTTAGAAAAACTCCTCTCCACCGAGGCAACCGTAATCGGTATAGTCAACAAAATTCGATAAGCAAACCATGCACTTTGGAAACCAACTTCATCCCAATAAGATCTTATAAAGTTAAGGATGTCAATTGATTTGAATATCTCCTTTGGCAATATTTTTTTCAACTCCCTAAGATCTTGAAATAACTCTTTCCTATAAATATCACATTGTTGATCATGTTCCAAGAAGCTTTGCAGTTTAGTGCAATGCTCCATCAATTTCTCTTCACTAACACTTACGAACTTTGCATTAAATAAAAATCCAAAGATTTCTTCATAGAGCTCAAATTGTTTAAACCAGTCATTTAATGATGTAAGAGCTTGATCTATGATGTGGATAAAGTATGTAACTCTAAAATTATCCTCCGGTGATTGACTTCCTTCGGCATTCGCTTCCATATCCTCATCAAAGTGCTTCTTTCTACGAACAATTCTTTTCGTTGGAAAGACTGAATCAATGCCAACATCATTAGCAAGTTCCTTCGCTTCTTTCATCAAGTCTTCAAAACCATATTCTCTAAACTTTTCAAAGAAAATAATGAGTTCCTTTTGAATAGTAATTGCATCCTATAAATTCATCTCTTCTTGTTGAAATATTTTGCTAACACGATTAACTTTGTCTAAGATTTTGTACCAAACACATAAACTAATCAAGAACTCAAAATCCTCTAAAGCATTTTTGCACAAACCTTTAGCTTCCGCCATCACATCCTCTTTAGAACAATTGGCGATTTGAATTAAGGCATCTCCCAATTCCGGTGCTTGATTTCTTATTGCTCTAACACTTTTCAATGTGACTTTCCCAACGAGTTACGGATAATGCTTTTGGTGTCAAACCCGTCACATATGTTCTAAGAATATCCCACCGATGTGTGGACCCCGAAAATAAAGTATAAATCTTTTGCACATATGCAAAAAAATTCCTATCTTTCACACAAGACTTTGCCATATCAATAATGCAAGGTTTAAAGCTATGACATCCACATGGTACATAAAAAACTCTAGGATTTATGTCAAGAAGTCTCTTTTGTACTCCTTGATGTTTACCTTTCATGTTTGACCCATTGTCATAACCTTGGCCTCTTATATCATCAATGTCGAGTTTAAGTTCAACAAAAGTATCTTCAAGCCGTTTGACAAGACCAAGTCCCGATGTATAATCAACCTTTAAGAAACTAAGGAAAAACTTTTCCACCTTAACTCCACTTGCATTCTCAATATCCACGCATCTTATGATAATTGACAATTGTTCTTCATGACTTAAATTCGGAGTACAATCAAGGATAATCGAGAAGTACTTTGCTTTTAAATTTTTTTGGAGGATTTTCTCTTTGATTTAATTAGCTAATAAACTTATCAACTAATTTTGAATCTTATGACTCAAATAGTGATGTTGCATTTCTTTATCTACCACATGCCGAAGATGGTCTTGCATAACTAGATCAAATTCAGCAAGAAGCTCAATAAATTGACAAAAAAGTCCATTGTTCTTCGCATAAATCTTTTCATTTGTTCCACGAAATGACAAATTATTTCGAGAAAGGGTCTTCACAACCGCAATAATGCAAACGAGTACATTCTTCCAACGAATTTTCTCCTTGCCGATTTGTGCTTCCATTTTTTTTATCAATTGTTTCCTTTTAGGTTTAGTCTCCTTTTCAAGTCAACCCACTTCACAATATTTGTCGAATGCTCTCTATTGCTTTCATGGTCTCTAAGCTTTGTAGGAAGGTTATGCCAATCATCTATCCCATTTTCGGCCAAGTTACTTGACATTGGTCTATGCTTGAACAACTTGCAACAAAAACAAAACACCTTATTTAACTCATTTGAATAGACAAGCCACTTCCTTTCATTTTTCTCTCCATTTGGAAAATTACGTGTGTAAAGCTTGGATGAAAAGCACCTACCACTCTTTTCGTCTCTTGGAAACTCATCATTTTCCTTTAAAATCTTAATTGGGCCTCGGTGAACCAACATTACTCTCTTAGAATCATTGATACTTTTCCACAATCCCGGATCGTAATTCACATCAACATCTTTCGTAAAGTCCAGGATGGTTTCATTATGCTCCTCCTTAGATTCTTCATTTACTACATGAATACCTTCACTCATAGGCTCCTCATGATCTTTATCACTAGCTTTTCCATGAGCGTCTTCATCTACATCAACATCTTCATGTTCATCAAGAAATCCATCTCTGTCTTCAACACTAGTGCCACTAGCTTCTCCAACTTGACTTGAATGTAGAGATTTTTGAGATTTTGCATCAAATAATTTAAAAATTGAGCCCACTAGTGATTGTGCAATTACATCTTTGTGTTGCTTGACCCTCCTATTATGAGATCCGAAATTTTGTTTCCGAAACCTCACTCGGTTCTTGTCATTTTCATCTTTTGTCATTGTACCTATAGAATATCGCAATAAGAATTAAACATCACTCGGTTCTTGTCATTTTGAAAAACTTGAATAGTGTATTAAAATAAGTAATATCCCTAAAACAAATAAATAATAGTGTAGTAAGATAATTAATATCCTTAAAACTTGAATAGTGTAGTAAGATAATTATTTCTTATTACATGAAAACAACTGAGGAGGGTATTCGGAATTTCCTCACTCAACATAGTTTCGATGAATTTCCTGCAACTTACGTCGCATTAAATTTTGTGCAGAAGCTGAGGAGGGTATTCAAAATTCTATGGGGGTAAGAAAAAGAATTTCGAGGCATGAGTTACAGTTGAATCCTCAAGTTAAAAAATATACGGATCGAATGAGAAATATGCCTACAAAAAAGTCGACATGGCCAAAGGACCCGTAGCAGAGGTATTGTAACCCCTGTTTCCGATTGTACGGATCATTGTTCTTTGTATTTTTATTGGTATCTTTTCCCTTCTAATTTATTGTATTTGGGCCTTTGTCCTATTGTGGGCTCTCTAGTTCCAATTATTTTATTGTATTATTTCTTTTTGGCCCATTCACAGACAAGCCCAACCCATCCCCTTAGTGGATTGTTAACCCAGACCTAGTCTACCCAAACCCACATTGCCTAACTAAAACCCCAAACTTTTTCTCCCCTCAATCCCACGTATCTCTAACTCCCCCTTATTTACTCTTCTACACTGTTATAACAATCTCCCACACTCTCCCACAAATCAGAACTACACAACCCACTCTTTCTCTCTCTCCCGTTCACTCCCCAAACCAATCCATCTCCCGCTCACTTCTGCTTCTTACCTTCACCCAAAACAGAACCAACCCAAACCATCGTTGCCGTCACCACCATCTCCTCCATCACCGTCCCTTCCTCGTCGCTCCTCGCCATCCCCAGCACTTCTCCTCCCCTTCGCCAACACACCACCACTCCATTGCCAAAACCCAAACCACCATCGTCGAACCTATCGGAGCACCACCAAAACCCACTCCTACTGCACCTTCGAACCACCATCGCCCTCTCCCAGCCCCTCGATGGCCTCCTCCACATCGCGGCAAGTTCCCCACTGCCTTGTCGTCACCATCTAAGCGCCGAAGAAGCTGTCGCCGTCCTCCTCTGTTTTCGAGCGCGAGAACAGAGTCTCGCCGAAACCATTGCCGCTGCTGTTGCTTCCCGACCGCAGCATTGTCATCGTCGTCGCCACCGCCCGTCGCCATAGCACCGCCTTGCCGAAGCCTCGCGCCGTCCTCCTCGCGCCATTCTCTCTCTTCGATCGAAGGAAGAAGACGAACGGTAATTTGTTGAGTTCGTTGTCCCGTGTTCGGCCCCCTCGATCAGCTGCTCGCTGTTTCGTGTTCGGATCGGATCCGCTGTGCGGAGAAGAACTGATTGGCTGTCGTTGCTGCTCTGTGTTCTGTCGCACCAGATCCCGCTCGCTGTTTCGTGTTCGGATCGGATCTAGTGTGGGGCGCTCTCACTGTTTGCTACTTATTGCTTGGGTTTTCTTGCTCGGTCTTCGCACGTGTTCTTGGAATTGCTCTCCGGGATTCTGATCCTGTTATTCCTTATTAATTATTGAATCGTCTACAAGAAAAAGGCATGTCCATTTGAACTTTTTTATTATTCTAGTTCAAGATTTTTGATCTCTAAGCAAGTAGTTCCATTTCAATTATTCTAATTTGCATTGTGCCCCTTCAATTGGGAGTATCGAGGGTTTACACGAGCTAACCTGACGTACTCTTGACATCTTATTAGTATCCATTGACTCAAACCCAAGCCTACATACACAATTGACATAAATGAAATGACTAGAATTGTATACAAAGAAAATAAATGGTGATTGAATATATTGATTGAATGAGATATTGTAACCTGATCGATGACTTCATAAATTGAATTGTACATGGTAATGAACATTCTAATTGCTGTGTAACCGTGTAAGGCATTTCATAATGTAGTAGCACGTTAATTGCCCACTTTGATGAAAATATATGTGATAGTCTTTATAAACTTTTGCTGATGGTACTATTTTGCACAGAGGTTTTGACCCTGTTAACTTGAAAATTAGCACACCTGATACAAAAGAGTGTTTTATCCTACTGAGTCTAGTTTCCAACCCAAGTGACGGATCCTAATTCGGAGTCCCGAGCTGTGAGATATCACCTTTTTAGTCCCTGCTGGTCTACATTTTCCAGACTGTAGAATTATTGTAACATCGACACATTTGATTGTGAAATACCATGCAAAAAATATTAGAATGCCATAAAAATTTCTAGGAATCTCATAGACATGCTTGGAAACCATCTCTAATTTTTGTAGATTTTTATAGTGTATTTATACCATGTTTTCACCCCTTAGAAGTTGACATCTAGTTGCTGCAAGAATAGCTACACTGCAAAGAATAGAGTATTTAACCTAGCTACAGTCAAAATTAGCAGAAAGTTACTGAACACAAATGGTATCCCTATCTGTCTAGATGTCCATAGCATCCTAGAGCTTCGAATTCGGAGTTGTAGTCTTAGAGTTATTGCTGTTTTAGTGTAACTATGTCAGCTGTTTCAGATTTGATACTTCCTGTCTATTATTGTGCAATGCATCATGTTGCTGCATTCGTATCGTTCCCTTGACATCCTTATACACACTTACATGGACATGAATGACTTAATAAAATACTAAACAAGCCGGGGTTAATAAGGGTTGACTTAGTAGGGGGTAGTCTCAGAAAATGTACTCGGTAAGGCCTATTGTGATATCGTATTGACATGGAAGGAGAAGTAATGATTGTGAATGATTGATTGAAAAATTGAAAATTGATTGATTATAAATGGTAAATGATTGTTATTGACACCGAGTACACGCTCTGTAGATTCCACCACGAAGTCTAAATCGAACACTGTTGTGCGTACACCGAACCTGTGGTATGGGACGCAGTAGTACGTGCACTAGATAAGAGAAATGATATTCTAATGAACATAAATTGACACGTGTATAATCAATTAAGACCATTGTTTATTAATACCATTATTGTCTTTGCAATTTGATCTTGATTCATAATCTTCATGTACCTTATTCCTTTACTCTTTGTTTTCACTACTTACTGTCCGTACTTGCTCTAAGGACATTTCTTTTTCTCCCCTAGTTAACCCAGCTACAGGTGAGCCAGAGGATTTGCCAGAAGATATCGGCGAGTAGTACTTCTAGATCGGAGCAGCTGCATAATAACAATAATAAACTATTTCTTTCCATGTTTCTTCATTTCATTGTAATTCATTTGTTTAGACTTGTACCCCGGGCTTTTGACCCATAACTGCTATTTGATTTCTCAGTATTGATTATCATGTTGGATTATTAAATTCTCGAATTCAGATATTGTTCTGTGATGTTATTATTTTCGTGGTTGTGATAAATCTTTCTGAGTATTGTTGAGTTGAGACTGGTACAGCTTATGAATGATGTCAATATCATTCGCTGGGCCTTCGTCACGGGCTCGTATTCCCATATTTTGGGAAGCGGGACGTGATAGGTATAGACGTCTCTAACTATTGAAACCATCAATTTTGAATATGTGCACTGCATATAGTTTTAGTTCAAAAAAACACTGCTGATTTGAGTTTCATTTTTTGGGTGGCACACAAGTGAAGAGAAAACAAACAGCCTCAGGGATTGTCTTAGGAGATGATGTGATGATACTTACTGTCGAACATAATGTGAACCGACTTCTGATCATGGGGCTTCGTGGTTGTTTGTGGCCTAAACAATTAGCACATTTAGAAAGCTTTATACTAGTTTTTGAATCTGAATCTTTTAATTTGGAAAATTAATTCAGTTGTTCAGTTCTTGGGGAGCTCAGAAGTTAGATCAGACCAATTCTTTCTCAAATACCTAGAGTTCACATAGGGCATACTACTAGAGTTGGTCTGAATAGTAAACAGATGTGGGGGACCGCTTTTCAGAGTTGAATAAAAGGAAATCTTTGCATCTAATTAGTTCAATTATCAGATGTAATTACATAACTTATTGTAACTCTGTATGTAACTAGGCCTATATATGAGTTTGTATGAACGACCTAAGAATATGAGCATATTTCATCTCTGTTTAATATGTTCTAAGCATTGGCAATGGATGATCATGTACTGCAGTATAAAGCATATTTATAATTGTGTTGATAGGGAATGTATGTGGCTCTTGGATAAGCATTGACGAGCAAAACAGACACAAGCTACAAGCAATGTCTTAAGACTTAGAGCTTCCCTTCCAATAAACTGTCAACCTACATGTCCTACTCAGGAAATATAACATGAAAAAAGCAGAGATCACAACGAAATCGTACTGCATAGTAAAGGCACAAAATCTCAAGTTTCAAGCTAAAAAAAATTATATGATGACAATAATAAATCTTGAAATGTAACACTACAGAAAACACTCAGTTGCATTTGATACTTTAAAGACACCCCCAGCAGTAGCATACTTAACTACCCATTGCCAAGCAAACATTAAAACCACTACTCATAATTATCAAGAAACCCAGATTTCTAAACTAAGTCGAATAGAAACAAACTCCCCCAGATTTTTAGCAGTCATGGCAGATAAGATTTTAATAAAGGACCTATTTATCAAAGGCACCTTCAAAGAAGAACACCATTCCGTTCCACTGAGTTAACCTTATATAGATGATCCTTTTACTATTTGTGTCATATATAAAATGTACAAGAAATTTCCTCAGAATGGAGTATCCATTATTGTTCATCCAAAATATCTTTGCCGTTCATCTCATATCATCACAGATTCACACATTGTTTGCTTGCTTATGTTTTGTTGTCGAGTACAATTTTAAGATCAAACCCTACCAGTACAACGCATTTGATTGGTACGGGCTCAAACAACCATGATGATGTTTCGCTATCAATCCAAGTTCTAATTTTACCAAGGAACTACATATTTACACAAGAAGATATCATGGATGTTTCACGGTCAATCCAGGTTATTATTTTACTAAAGTAATTCAAACGAAAGCCAAACACAAAACACATAATTGAAACAATAGTAACGTTAATACACACATTACAAGTTTACAACACAACTACATAGAAATTGCTGAACCAGCCAACTATGTCGACAATCAAAACCAATTCATTGACACTGAATTTTGCTACAATATCACAACCCGCATATCATGCAGCAACTAAAAGCTTTCATAAATCATAATTCATAATAATTCACAATAATCTATTCATAATGCTCACAAATCACAATATTTAAAGCTTTCATAGTTTCACAGTAAATCACATTCACATTAAATCAAAATTCACAGTTAATAACATTAAATTGAAAGAAGAAAACAAAGAGAAGAAGAGTAGATATAATACTGAAGGAGATTAGGGACTTAGGGTTTCAATTAGGGCTGGGGTTAGGTTTAGGGTTTTGATGGAAAGGATGAGCCGTCACCCGTCGGAGCCTCGGTGGAGAAGGAGATACGAGCCTATCATCGGAGGAGCAGAGGAGCGGTGGAGGAAGTCGAGTTTCGGATCGGGGATGGAAAAAGAGAAAGAGGGGTTTGAATCGTTTGATACTGGAAGAGGAAGAGAAAGAGAGAGATGAGAGTTTTTTAAAAAAATTTAAACACTACACATAGGCCCTTAATAAATTTTATTTTACTATATAAATGTATATATTGAATTTTTTAAAAAATTTTGTTGCCCCATTAAAGGGGGTTGCCCAGGCCCATTGGCTTGTTGGGCTTACCCCTAGGCTGGGCCTGACTACCGTTCTAGTAGGTTCAATAAATTTATCCAAATTCCAATCTAATACTACTAGTCTTGATGAATCATATTGTAAGGGTTTAATCATTTTGATTCCTTTACTACTTAATAAATCTACTACTTCTTTTATATGGACTTTATATTTATTTTTAGCATTAGTAGTTACTCTTCCTAAAAATGCAATATGGATTAATAAATTATCACCATTTTGAGCTACTTCATATCCTTTTATTTGTATCCCCATATGATTATGTTTTCTGAAATCTTTTATAGTCATCATAAAATCTGGACTGCAACAAGATATTCACGAATTATTATTCATATCTACTTCAATACTAGCTATCATACCTTTAGCAATATCTTCCATCTGTCATCATATAGTTGTTGGGTTTATATGTCTTGCATACACATGTTCGATGCAGAAGATGATGAAGCGATGAGAAGGATCGAAGCGAATGATTGAAGATAGAGAAGGAAAAAAAATCCAAAGCAGCAACAACAACAGTTGCGGTCGATCGACCTTAAGGTGTGGTCTACCGTCCCCAGTACATAGTCTTCCCGCGAGGAGGACAGTCGACTGCAAGTGTGGTGCGGTCGAGCGTTCATGGCTGATGGGTTTATTTGGGTCGGGTCTTGGAGATTCGTGAGAAGCCCAATTTTGTCTTCAAGTCAGATCGTACGGCTCTCAATGCAGGGTTATTTCTTCAGTAGTAATCACGTGGTTAGTGTATCAAGTGTATCAAACTAAATTTTCTCTAGATCTATATAATCAATTGTAACGTCTCATAGAATGATATGATTCTATTGAGTGCCGAACAGAAGAAGAGAATACTTCATCTGAGATGGTAAGATATTTCTCCATTGTAAACATCAAGCAAGTTCCAGTTAGGTTTGAGAGAGGGTCGTGGTGAGAATTGTAACATTCTTGTATCTTCTCTAGTTGAAAAACATCTTGGTTCTTCCTCCCCAGGATTAAGGCGAAAGCCCCTATTGGAACAATTCTTGTGTGCGTTGTGTGATTAGTATGATGTAGTTTTTGCTTGGTGGTTTGCATTGATTGTATCGAAGACTCAACAAGATCCTCAATATCCTAACAAGTGGTATCAGAGCAATCAAGATATTGGGTTTGTTCGAGTTCCTTGGAGATGATGACAGATCAAAAGACGAAGATCAAGCAGTTTGATGGTAAGATGGACATGTATGATGTTTTGGTTCAGAAGGATTTGCACATTCCTTAGAAGAGAAGAAGCAAACTGACATAAGTGAGATGAGATTTTTTTGAAGGTCGTGATTTTAATCCAGTTGCAATTGGAGGATGAAGTCAAGTGTAATAATCTTGAGGAGATAAGTGCGGCGAGTCTATGGGCGAGACTCAAATCTGACTACTCGGGACCGTCGTTGCTAGATCAGATGTATTGGAAAAGAAAGTTGTTTAGGTTCTCAATGAAGGAAGGTATCCATCTTCAAGATCATATTTTGGAATTCAGTAAGGTCATATCTGAACTGAAGGCGATTAACACTGATGATCTTAGCCAAGAGGATAAAACTTTTAACTTGATTTATTCGCTGCCAACTTCTCATGATCACTTGATAACTACCATGCTACATAAGGAAATTAGCCAATGAGACACTTACAGTAGCCGGAAGGATTAAGGATTGAAGGATGATGAACTAAGAAAGGAGACTCATAAAGAAGGGTCTATTTCTGCTGGGTGTTTTGCTGTGGATGGTGATACTTCAATTGGAAGGGATGCAACACACAAGGATAAAATTCATTGCCACTATTGTAGATGAGTTGGGTATTACAAGAGAGACTGTCGCAAGTGGTTGAGTCAGAAGAGTGTTACTAAAGGAGGTGATCAAGCCAATGTAGTCAACACTACTTATTCAGGTAAATTAGGTGAATCTGATAACTTCGATCTATGTCTTCTTGTTTCAGATTCTTCAGATGTGGATTCAAGTTGGTATCTTTATTCGAGAAGTTCTTCTCATGTTTTCTCTAAGAGGGAGATTTTTCTACTTACAAGTTGTCAACAGGCCGTAGTGTGAGAACGGCTAGATGGGAGATTTGTGAAGTAATGGGTGAGGTAATAGTTGAATTGGAGATGCCAGATGGTAAAGGGTTCATACTAGAAGAGATCATGCATATTCCTTTGATACAACAAAATCTGATATCTTTGGGGACTCTTGATGCTCGTGGCTGTAGGTACACATCTCGAGGTGGAGTTTTTACAGTTTGGGATAGTCGTCGTAAGGTAATGAAGGGTAAGAAGGGAATTGAGTAGGGTCAGAACAACCTCTACCCGCTTTGTTGGAGCAGGAAAACTCAGCAGTGTATGGAAGCTCATTGTTTCTAAATCATTATATAGTAAGCCGTCACTAGAATTACCGAATCGAGACTGCAACGTACGAACACCAATGGAAGGTGGAAAGAGCTTTAATGTAGGTGGAGTTCATATGGAGGGTGTCACCTTCATGATTACATCTATTGGGGTGTGCCTTTGAGGGGGGCATCCAGCTAGAGAAAAACATGTGGAGCTTTGTTCAACTAGCAGAAGAAGCCATAGAAACGAGTTGTTTACAAAGCGGAGATGAAAGATCGAGAAGAGTTTTAAATCACACAGGTATGGATTCATGCGTATGCAATCCAAGGCGGAGATTGTTGGGTTTCTATGTCTTACATACACATGTTCTATGAAGAAGATGATGAAGCGATGAGAAGAATCAAAGCAAATGATTAAAGAAAGAGAAGCCAAACAGTCAGCAGCAGCAACAACAATAGTTGCAGTCGACCGACCTTGAGGTGCGGCCGACCGTCCCCTGTACAGGGTCTTCCCGCGAGGAGGATAGTTGACCGCAAGTGTGGTGCTATCGACCGTTCGTGGCTAATGGGTTTATTTGGGTCGGGTCTTAGATATTCGTGAGAAGCCCAACTTCGTCTTCAATGCAGATCGTAAGGCTCTCAATGCAGAGTTATCTCTTCAGTAGTAATTGAGTGGTTAGTGTGTCAAGTGTATCAAACTAGGGTTTCTGTAGATCTATATAATCCATTGTAAAGGCCCATAGAACAATATGATTCTATTGAGTGCCAAATATAAGAAGAGAGTACTTCATCTGAGAGGATGAAAGGTTTCTCCATTGTAAACAGCAAGCAAGCTCCAGTTAGGTTTGAGAGAGAAACGTTGTGAGAATTGTAACATTCTTGCATCTTCTCTAGTTGAGGCAAAATCTCAGTTCTTCCTCCTCCGGATTAAGGCGAAAGCCCCAACCGAGACAATTCTTGTGTGCTTTGTGTGATTGGTGTGATGTAGTTTTTGCTTGGTGGTTTGCATTGATTGTGTCGAAGACTCAACAAGATCCTCAATTTATTAGCAGTAATGTGTCTAATACTTTACATATAAATTCCTTCTCATGAGCCCTTTGATTCCTATTATCATCTATTCTAAATGCATAAAGGAATAATCAAAATTTCTTAATTCTGTACTAGCTGTCTGACTAATTAAAGGTAAAGTAATCGCTTGATTACTTAAGCAGCTTATTGCTTATTCTCTATTATGTCTAAAAAGTCTAGTCTGGAAACTAAATCTACTTATCTGATATAATGTTCTTGGCTTGAGTATGCTCAATCATTCTCACTGAAATCTTTCATAGTCCTGTTCAGGATCTGAGTTCGTCTAACTGGATATCATAATTATTTGATCTTCTACTAAACAATCTTTATAAGAGAGGTCTTGTACTACTTGTAAAGCCTTGTTCTGACCTAATTGTTCTTGAAGGACCTGAAAAGGCTTGGACTTCAATTTGGTTTCTATTCATTCTGACTTTATATATATATATATATATATATAGAGAGAGAGAGAGAGAGAGAGAGAGAGAGAGAGAGAGAGAGAGAGAGAGGGATGATGGGTAGGAGTCGATCAGGCCGTTGGATTTTGATTGATCTGATCCAACGGTCACAGGCATCATTTGCACAGACTTGTTTGCAATAGAGCATATATATATATATATATATATATATATATATATATATATTTATATATATATATATATATATATATTATATCCCCAAAAAATAAAATAAATAAAAATAAAGAAAAAAAATACTTTCAAAGAATTGATGATAATTAATACACACTGAGACCAACAAAATAAAGATAAGACGCTTCAAAAGTAAAAAAATAACATCCAATGCAGGTGTGAATAGACTTGCAATAATAATATTTGAACATTTATATCTTCTTCTTCTGTTTCTTCTTCTTCTAATTTTTTTATATTATCATTTAGCTGTAGCTGAAAAAATCACTTTATTATTATCATTTTAATATTGCTTAGTGTGCATATCACACTCATTGTGGCAGTGCCATTTTGCTGGCAAATAATCACATTGTTAAGTATTTAAATGTCTTTATAATTAACTTTTTTTTGCTTGTTGAAGGGATTAATATTTGGTCTGTTTGGTTTGTTGTTTCTTTCTTTTTTTTTTGTTTTCGAAAACCCCAAAACCCGTTGTAACTTCCTGTTCCAGTTGTACGTATTTTATTACGTGAATTTTTGTACTTCAATTTTTAGATCAGTTTTATTTTTCTCTTTGGACACTTTATCTAAAGCCAGAATATTTTTCTGATCAATTCTATAATTTTGTGATTTTTCGATCGGAGTTTAAATACAAATTCTAACCCCAATTATCCATAATCAACATTTCTCCCATCTGCCTAACCCACTCCCGCTAATCACTCAAATACGCCAATCTCTCCATCTCATTTTTCTCATTCTACGCCTAACTCTCTCATTTTTTCTCTCCGACTCTACTGCCTCCACCACCCTACTACTCCTAATCCCCTCGTCCTTCAGTGTCTCCTTTTTTATTTTTCTACACTCCCATCTCTTTCTCCCCTTATTTTATACACACACCATGCACATTTTGTCTCTTTCCTTTCTTTATATTCATATACACACATACACATACAACACACTCTTCTCCCTTTCTTTCTATATATAAGCACACATACATGCACCATTCTCACTACCTATTCTTCTTTTCTTCTACACTTCTCCTTCTCTTCCTCTGCCTTCTTCAAACCGGAGAGCTCAAGTAACACCCGAGCTCCACTTTACCCTCTACCTTTGAGCCGACGACTCCATTTTTACAATCCTGTGAACCCCGAAAAATAACCCAACGCCGCGCCATCTCCTCGTTGTTGTTGTCGCTCATCACTGTCGCTCATCGTTGCTACCGTTGCTCGCTTGCTGCCGTCTCGCTGCCATTCTTACTGCCGTTCGTTACCGACGTCACTTCTTCTTCAATGGTTAACACCACCACCGTAATCGTCACGTTATAAGGCAAGTACCTTGTACATTTTTTTTGTTCTCGTACAAGCATTTTTCTTGGACTCGTGGCAAGTAGTCTAGTTATCATCATATTTTATTGTCAAACTCCGTTCGAGTTACTGGTTTCATGCTATATCAACTCAAGAGTGAACCGTTAACACATTTCGAATCGTGTTATCAAATATCGAATATTCAACCTTACTATCACTAAAATTTCTTGACCTTGCACTAAGAATTCGATCATGTTCCCGATACTGGATTGAAGGTTTTCTATGTGGAAATCGTAGCCCATCGAGTCCCGAATCCAGAACATCTTACGGTTTCTCAATCGGATGTATAGATTGTGAGATATCGCGATTTTAGTACTGTCATATTGTAAATTTCTGAACCTGCACGGGATCACTAATCGGTCTCTTGTACTGAGAATTTGACCATGTTCCCGATACTGGATCGAAAAACTTTTGACATGAAAATCGTAGCCCTTCGAGTCTAGATATCCGAAACATCGTACAGTTTCTCAATCCGATGTATAGATTGTGAGATATCGCAATTTTAGTATTGTGACTCTGAATTTCTAGAATGCGCGCGAAACATCGAAACCAGCGAAAAATAAATTTGTACGCATAGCTACTGTCTCTAGAATGTATCGTGAGAATATGCGTTGGAACCGGAAGAGAGTCTACTTTCTAGAATCTCTGACGAAATCGGATTTGCTTTTCTGTAACAACGGAAAAGTGAGTTTGAATGCAGATATGTCAAGTTGTCTAAAAATTCATCTCTACGTTTTTGCATATAAACCCATTACTTTTCATATTTAATGAACTGAGTGTGTTATTGTTCTTGTAATAATAACTTGCATAGATATAATAGGTTGATAGAATGCATTTTATACCATTTGATAATTCTATAATAACTACTCTCGATACATGTACTCGTTTTACGTCTCATGTCCATACTTACTGTCCTTGATATTTTTCTTGACTAAACTATTTGATTACACCGTTCCACTAGTTGTACCAACTGCATGTTCATAATTAATTATAAAAGAATAACAAGCCGGAGTTATAAGGGTACGGCTTAATAGTGGACAATATAGGGGTGTATACTCGGAAGGGGGCCCGTGTTTTCCGAAATAGTGATTCTTGATTCTTGATTCTTGATTACACAATTCTTGATTACATAATTCTCGATCACATGATTCATGATTACATGTCTTGATACTATCACTGGAAGACCCGAGTACATAATCCTATAGAATTCACTACTTAAGTCTAAGCGTCACATGATTGATATGCATCGAATTTGTGGTATGGGACACAGGATTGCGTGCATTAGATAAGTTAATAAAATAAATAAATTTGAGATTTTTACTAAACATGATTCTTGATTACATGACTCTTCATTACACGACTCTTGATTCTTGATTACATGACTCTTGATTACATGACTCTTGATCCTTGATTACATGATTATCGATTAACTGAGCCTAGGTTATCATTTGCTTATATCTTGAAGCCTAGAATACACTAGTTATAGTTATTACTTACACGATCATATTGTCCCAGTTCCTTGCTTACTTCCATATTGTATTTGTACTTCTACTTCTTGTTTCTTCCATGTTATATCTTGTTATATTACCTCTTTTACTGCTTGTTGCTACTTGCTGCCCGAAACTTGCTCTAACGGGAACTTTTCTATTTTTCTTTGAGTTAATAATTATACAGGTAATGATGGACCCGACGAGCAGACTCTCTAGACGATCGTTGCTGCTTCCTTACTACTTCATGTTGTTTTTTTTCTTTCAGTCGCTATTTTATCTAGTTGTTATAGCGAACTGCTTATCATATTATTTTAATTCTGGCACCTTGTACTCCCGGACATCTTGACCCGATGTTGATGTATTATCCAAATGATGGTTATTCTATTTTCAGCTCATGTGATTATTATATTTGCCTGCGTGAATGTGTTATAAAGATCTTATTGAGCTTATAATTGTACAGCTTATGGATGATGTATATCATTCGCTGGGCCTCAGTTGCGTGCCTGTATTTCCGTATAGTGGGAAGCGGGGCGTGAAACCCGTTTTGGTTAGGTTGTTTTGTGAAAACAATTTTCACAAAACTCCACTTCAACTATTTTCTGTTTTTTCACATCCTCTCTCAAAATATATTTATATATTATTATTATTATTATTATTATTATATATATATATATATTTAATATATTATTGTTACTTATATATTATTATTATTATTATTATATATATATTATATTATTATATATATATATATATATATACTATTATTATAATATATATTATTTTTTCATATATACTATTTTATATATACTATTATAATAATCTATTATTATTATAATATATATTATTATTATTATTATATATTACTATTATATATTATTATATATATTATTATATAATTTATTATTATTATAATAAATTATTTAATATATAATTATAATAGATTATTATTACCTATATATTATTATAATTATTATATGTTATTATATATATGTATATAATTAAATATGTTTATTATAATAAATTATTTCATATTATTATATAATATAAAATTATTATAATATATTATTATTTTTTGTATACTATTTTATATATACTATTATTATATTATATTATTATTATATATATATTATATTATATTATTATTTTATATATACTATTTTATATATACTATTATTTCATATATATAATTTTATATATACTATTATAATAATCTATTATTATTATAATATATATATATATTATTATTATTATATATTACTATTATATATATTATTATATATTTTATTATTATTATAATAAATTGTTTAATATATAATTTGTATATATTATTATTACATATATATGATTATAATTATTATATATTATTATATATATGTATATTATTAAATATGTTTATTATAATAAAATATTTTATATTATTATATATCAGTATGTATGTATATGTCTACAATATGTATGTATCAGAGTATATATACTGTATACAGTATATACATACAACCAAACCTATACACACATTATACTCTCATTTTCAAAAAAACTGTTTTCATAAAAAATTATTACCAAACAGCTTTTACACTCTCATTTTCAGAAAAATGTTTTCAGAAAAACTCTTTTCAAAAAACTGTTTTCAAAACAACAAACCAAACGCATTGTTAAGGTTCTTTTTATTTCCATCATGTGCTTGATTTTGAGTTGAGGGTGCACACACTGTGTATATATTATAGCAAATAAAAAATGCACTTGTATATTTGTATATATGAATAAGCGTATAAGTACATGGACATAAAAAAATCTACACGATCTTAACCTTAAACTTGCATAAATAAAAAATTTCCCCTTAACCTTACCTATTTTCCATGGGTCAAGACAAACCTACCCTGCAAGTGCCCTAATAGTCTAATGGTAAACATCTTTCGTAGTGAGCAAAGGTATGGGAGTTCGAATTTCCATTTGCACAATTCCGTAATTATGGTACGAGAGTGCGTATATGTAGCTACAGCCTCGTTATAAAAATTATTATTTTAAATATTTTTTTTACTGCACTCAGGATATTTCGTATTTTTCCTTAATGGGTACAAATCCAAAAACGTATCCAACAAACTTACATTGGATCCGACCCGAAAACAACTTACTTTTCACGAAGCGTGGCTGTTCACCTATAAATATACCCTGAACTTCGAATTCTTTCTGCCGCCACCGCCTTATTCTTCATCCAACTTTAATTCACCTCAGTGGTGGACGATAGTAGCACCGTATCCACCATCACCTCCACAACCTCTCCCACCCCTGACGCCGCTTCAATAGAGGAGAGGAAAAGGGTTTCAGAGGCGAAGAAGTTAAAGGGGGACGAAAAACCAGAAGAGGAAATGACAGCGGAATCCATAGCTAAAAGTGGCGACGGAGAAGGGAAGAAAGAGAAACTGGAAGAAGATCTTCGCAGGAGGAACTGAAGAAGATCGTCGAGTCCCCTTTAATCGCCGACAACTTGGTGCATTCCAGCTTGCACCGCTGCAGCTTCGACGATCTTAGGACCTTCCTTCGGCATTGAAGAGCTTGATAATGGTGAATTGGATTAAAGGAAGAAGAGAACAAAACTAGGGTTTAGAAGGACCCAAAGCTGTAATAGAAATCAAGAAAGGAGATGAATTTCTCAACTGAATCGATGCCCAAAACTATGGGTCGACCTGTTCTATTTATAGCGTTCATATACGTACAATACACGTGTCCCTAGAGATGAAGAAGAGTTAGTTAGGCGGTTATTAATGAGGGTCCCACCTAACTAAATCCCTACCACTCACTCAATTACAACCAACGCTGCAGATTACACCATACCTCTTCGCCCTAAACATTTACAAATATCCCCCTACAACCCGTGGACTGAAACAGAATATAAAAGGACTAATATGAGAAGTTATACTACACTAGATTTCCCATATTGCTGCTGATCTGATCTTCAGCTTTAGCTTCCACACTGATCTCACTCTCTTCACTCTTCTGTAGTATGATGTGTAACACCTCCTTCCCCCATTTTTTTGGACCTTGCCCTAAGGTCTAAAAGTGGAAAACGCTTGATCAACTCCCAATAAGGCTCCTAGGTTGCATTCTACACATATTGGGTTTTCCACTTGATTAACACCTCTGAGATTAATATTCTGCCCTTTACTACATCCGTCCTATCCAAAATTAACTCAAGTTCTAGTAAATCTTTAGAAACCAAAGAAGGGAGTGAATGTTGAACTTGAACTAGAGGCCCTATATGCTTTTTGAGTTGCGAAATGTGGAATAATGGATGAATTCTTGCATCATCTGGTAATGCCAACTTGTATGCTACAGCTCCAATCCTTTCAATTACTTCATAGAGTCCATGGAATAAAAGTGAAAGCTTCTGTACATGTAATACCCTGATTTTTCAATAAATAAAAAATTATTTATTTTGCACGTGTTGTCCACGTGCAATATTTTGTTTGAATTATTTTATCATAATGTGTATAATTATTTAATATATTTTTCTCAAATTATTTTAGTACAAAAGCCTTTCTTTAAAAGCCTTATTCGATTTAATTAAAAAGCCTTTTCTTAAAAAGCCCAAAAACATTTTTATTTTAATTATTTTTGTAAAATTATTTTGGCCCAAAAAGGAAGCCCATGAATTAATTTATTTTAATTAAACTTGTCATGTAGAAGACTCTTTTTTCCCCAAAATATTTTTATACAATTTTAGAATGTACAAATTTGGCCTAGTTGCATGCACGTGCACTACACGTACACGTGCATTGCACACTTCATTTTTGTGGCCGGGTAGCATTCTTTTTGGAGGGAAATTTTGATTTTGGGTGTGGAGAACATGGGAGTAGTTCAAGGAAGTGGGTAGTTCTTGTAACTTCTACTTTGATCTAGTCCCTTCATCCTACAACTAACCAAATGATCTTGGCCCTCCATTCCCCTCATTTTTTTAGTATAAATACCCCCTTCTCATGGCTAATTTTTCATATGCAAAGTATAATTTCTAAAGCTATAGTATTATAATTGTGTGAGTTATAAAAGATAAGAGAGTGTGTGGTTTCTTTTGGTTGCTTGGAGTGGCCGGCATCAAGGAAGGGAAGCATTCGGCTAGGACTTGAGAAGCTTTCGGCATTGACTTGGAAGCTTGGAGTGGTGCACTCTTTTGGCTAGGAGGAGGTGTTCTCATCTACTAGGACTTGTTGCCTTTTGTGTTTCTCTCCATTAAGGTGGGTAAAATATTTCATATTTCTAATGTAGGATCCATGCTAGTTTTATTGTCAACACTATACATGGAAAATACTAATAAGAGTCCACTTTAATTGAAAAGTTAGTATATGAATAGATTGGAATGATGTGATTAATTTGTGTGTGAAATTCTAGCATGAAATTAAACTATATGTAGCACTTTCTATGATGGTTAGTTTAATTGAATGATGATGGAATATGGCTAGTATGATGTGTGAAAATCTCCATTAATTGCTTGTAAATTGTATGGTTGAAACATGACAATTGATTAAGATAATGACACACTATGAAATTTGAATAGAAAGTATCTTGAATGCTTGAGTGATGAGTATGTTAAATTCATGAGTAGAAGTGGCATAAATGAACCAATGAAATTGCTTGTTGTCATCAAAATAGAAATACCCAAAACTTAGTATTTTTTTGAGTTTTACCTATTCATGTGCTACATGAATCCTTTGCTAATATGAGTATGGGAAAATCCAAAGATGTATGTGGTGTGAATATAGATTAATAAACAGTAAATTATCATAGGAAATTTGGGAATAAAAGAGATTAGAAGACCAGTTGATTTTTCAATGTCGAAAATAAAAGATATGGTAGTCTTAATGAACCATTTATTAATTTTGGGTGGAAAAAATTATGTTTTTAGTACAAAAAAATTATTTTATACTTACTGTTATGAAGATCAGGCAAAGGAGATTAAATCTGGAATTTTTCAGAAGTTTGTATAAAGGCAATATGAACCAAATTGATTTGAACATCGAGTTGTTTTCTAAAACAGTGCGAATATGAAACATATGGATTTTAACTTAGTACTATGACAACCTGAGCTAGTAGCTCAGGCGGTCAATGACCGCGGGTTGCTTCTCTGGGTCGAACGGTTTGAGTCCCAGCAATGCCAACATTTTTTTCTACAAATTTTGAGGACTTATAACTACCGGTCTGGACACCCTATATACCATTTGATCCCTACTTATATCGCTAGCACATGTTGGCCTGTTGGCCGGTGCTCTGGGCTCTTTCTCTACTGTGCTGGGTTCGATTCCTCCCTTTAGCACTTTATAAAAAATATTTTTTTGTGAGATTGTGATGTCCAAAAAATGTGAGAAAAATATGGTAATTTTCATAAAAATACAAGGAATTTTATGGGATTGAGTTGGGTATTATTTGAAGAAAATATAATGTAGTTTGTGAACAAATGGTATAATTAAAGCTATGGTTCTAAGACACATACTTATGGAAATTTTCAGTTTTATTGAAATGGATTTATTAGAAAGTAATTGACAAAAAGAATTTTGTGGTGTGACATGATATTATTAATTCTCACTTGAGGATATTGTGTAAAATATGAAGTATGAGTGTTTAATTATGAAGTGCATGAGTCCATTGTATGATTATGGAATTTAGAAATCATGTTGATGAAAGAAAAAGAAATTGTTGGCCATGAATATGAATTTTTATGAGTTATAAGTATTCACTATGGACTTGTGAACAAAGTGTAATCATGAATAAGAAAGAGTATGAAAATTTGACATGGAAAGTTGTTATGAGTTAAAGATTGTGAAATGAAATTTGAAATAGAGTAGCTAAGTCTCCCCGGCACCGAGAAATGAAATAAAATGAAATTAGACCAAGGTTGGTCGTGATGAAATGAATGAATAAGTCCGGTTGATGGAGAGGCTAACTCTAGAGATTAATTTTGTTCATGATTTTTAATAAAACTAAGGACTAGTGCATAGTGAAGACGTGATGAAAGTAAGAGAAAAACACTGAGTATGAGGGCCCTGGGTAGCGGCGAGAGCATATCCCAGGAATTCCCATGACGAGTCTGGGTGAGGATACTGTTCCAGAGTACCGTCCCAGTGGCGACGCTCGTGGGATGTTTGAAGACTACGGGTGGTGTCATGTTTATGGTGAGAGCGTATCCCAGGAATTCCCATGATGCGTCTGGGTGAGGATACTACTCCAGAGTGCCTAAACATGAGTTCGTAGGTCAGATAACATCTAGGATACTTACCGTAATTACAGTAGTAGATTAAATCATAACGGGGGATTGAACCCTATAAAGATGAAGAACGAATAAGGGCTTGCCCTCGGACCTATGTAGTATGGGATGCATAGAATCCGAACAAGTGTGCATTAGTGTCATGTAACATAATTAACTGCATTAAGGACTAAGTGCACAATCACAACACGACATCAATAGGGTAGTCCCTTTAGTTTAAAATGTGACAAGTTTGTGGTTGCTAAATATGAAATGTTAAGTTATACTATTTCCGGCATAGAGAGGATGGCCGTGTATAATGATCGTCGGTTGAATAAACTGACGTACCCACAGTCTGACATGCAGGTGAATGTTATGCTAAAGATTAAAGAGGATTTGGATGCTTAAAGATTATATCAAGCTGTTGTACTTGTATTTAATTGTTGTATTTTACTTCCGCTGTGCAAAAGAAAGATGTAATTATGATGTAATCTCTGATGTATGATGAAAAGTTTTAATTTCCCTGTAAAATTGTACTAAAGAAAGTGAAAAGATCCTGTAGAACATCTCGAATTCAGTGTATTTGGGATTCGGGGCGTTACAGTACAGGTCTCGCAGCAACTAAAATTTGGCGATAAGGTTGAAGCTTCAAATATACAAAATCACTAATCATAAACTACTTATCAGTCATGTGTGTATCTGATTGTTTCTTCATCCTCTCCGGTGCTCGAAGTAATTGGTCTTTTAAGATTTGCAGATGTACATCTCTAGCCAACAGTGTCTCCTCCGCCACTGGATTCTTTCCTGTATGAGAGATGTAGGAAAATATTGTGGGAGGCACTCTACCATACAATGTCTAATAAGGTGTCGATTTTGTAACACTATGCCACGAGGTGTTATATTCTGCCCATGATAGCCATCTACTCCATTCCTTAGGCTTGTGGTGACAAAACACCTCAAATAGGTCTCTAAACATCTGTTTAGAATCTCAGTTTGACCATCTGACTGCGGATGATAAGCAGTAGAGAACCTCAATGATGTGCCTTGCAACTTAAGTGTCTCACGCATTAAAGCACTAGTGAACACAACTCCACGATCAGAAACAATAGAGATTGGCATCCCATAAAGTTTAAAAACAATATCAAATGAGGTCTGCACAATGCTAGAAGCTGTGTATGGGTGTTGAACATGGAAAAAATGTGCTTCTTACTCAAACGGTCAACCACTACTAAAATGACGGAGTACTTTGAACCGAGTGGTGGAACTTCAATAAAATCCATACTGGCATGTTCCTAGATCTTATCAGGTAGAAGAAGTGGTTGTAATTATCCAGATGGAGTTCTGTAAATGTATTTGTTGGTTTGACAAATAGTGCACTCCTGAACATAGCATTGCACATCTCTCTTAATGCCCTTCCACATAAAAGATCTCCGTAGCCTTTGCAGAGTCTTGTCATACCCAGAGTGACACCCAATGAGTGTATCATGATGCTCAGAGATCAATAGCTGCCTAGAAGATGAAGTTGGATTGATCACAACTCTAGATGATTTGTACCAAACCCCTCTAACTTGTACAAACTTAGAATTTGGCCTCTTGTAAGCTTAGTAGCCAACTTTGCAAAATAAGGATCTGTATCATTCATCTGCACAATAGTATCCCACCAGTCAGCTATCAACGTAGAAAGTTGCATCAAGTAACTCTCTTCACAATCAGTATCCCTTCTAGAGAGCCTATCAGCTGGAATGTTTATAATTCCCTTTTTGTACTCCACTTCGAAATTGAACCCATACAACTTAACAAGCTAAGAATGCTGAGCTTTTGTTGACAATCTCTGATCCAAGAGATACTTAAGTGGCTGGTGATCAGTTCGAATAAAAAATTTCCTCCCCAAAAGGTACTGCTTCCACTTCTTTACTGCGAGTAGAATAGCGAGCATTTCTTTCTCATAAGCCGACTAGTGCAACGCCTTCCCTTTGAGACCTTGGCTGATATACGCAATAGGGTGCTTATTTTGCAACAAAACAAATCCTATTCCCATCTTACAAGCATCACATTCAACCACAAATGTACTAGAAAAATCAGGGAGCTGAAGAACGGGCGCTGAAACGAGTGATTCCTTCAACAATTCAGATGCCGCCTGTGCTTTATCAGACCAAGTAAAACATTCCTTCTTTGTAAGCTATGTTAGAGGAGCGGCAATGGATCCATAGTTTCTTATAAACTTCCTATAATAACCCGTAAGCCCCAAGAACCCCTGCAAAGCTTTCACATTTTTTGGAATCGGCCACTCTTTTACCGCAGCTACCTTCCTGCATCTACCTCAATCCCTTTATGAGAGACAACATGGCCTAAGTATTCCACCTGATTTTGTCCAAAATCACATTTGGATCTCTTCATAAACAACTGGTTCTATCGAAGGATTTGTAAAACAATTCTGAGATGTTCTAAAGGCTGATGCCAAGAAATACTGAAAACCAGTATGTCATCGAGAAAACAAGCACAAATATTCTCAATTATGGTCTAAATATATCATTCATCAGAGATTGAAATGTAGATGGGGCATTACTCAACCCAAATGACATAACTAAAAACCCATAGTGCCCATTAAGAGTTCGAAATGCAGTCTTCTCTATGTCTGCCTTGTTCATTCTTATTTGATGATATCCCAAGTGCAAATCCAGCTTAGTGAAAAATTTTGAGCCATGAAGTTCATCCAACAAACCATCAATAATGGGAATGGGGTATTTATCTTTGATTGTTTGCTGATTTAGTGCTCTATAATCTACACATACACCATGAACCATCAAGCTTTTTAAACCAAAACCACGGGAGAAGAATAAGAACTTGTGCTTGGTCTAATAACCCCCTGAGTGATCATATCAGAAATAATCTCTTCAGTAGCAATCTTATGTTCAAAAGAATGTCAGTATGGTCTTACGCAAATTTGTTTAGACCCCTTTACCACAGGTATTTGGCGATCACAAGATCTATTCGGAGGTAATCCTTTAGACTCTTCAAACAAATCAATGTACTCAACAAGCAAGGAACTCATATTAGATGGGATTGGTGATTTGCTGCTCTGCATTACTGCAGAAGCAATGCGATATAGAACAAAACCCCGATGTTTGAAACACAATTTTATTAGCCTCCTTAGCAGTTAGTATCTGAGTATGAGTGGGCCTCAACCTCTGTAAAGTCCATCGAACACCTGTATGAAAAAATTTCAACCGCTTCCCGGCCATATTGACAGTAATTTCCGTGACTTGTTTTGTAGTGCCTAGAATTTTCAACATAATATTTCAGACATACGTGGTACAATTTCCAGCATCAACTTCAATGTAATCATAAACATAACAACCAAATACAGAGAAAATTTAATACTTTTTATTACATCAATTGTTTCCAAAGTACAGCAGAATACAAAACACCTTGAATTACAAATTTCTTTCTTTACAACACTTTCTTTTACATATTACATAAGTCATTACAGCACTTTAACTCAAGCATCCAAATTCCAAGCTATAGGTAATCACCTGTAAAATATGGGGCTAGAGATAACCCTAACCCCCAAAACTAAAGGGGTCAGCCATAACGGTGTGAGTGACATAAAAATAAACAACATAAGTAAAGCATGGATTCATCAACAACAGGAAATAAATAGGAGTAAGTGAATATAGGGAAATCACGAAACACGAAAACACAACAAGTGAAACTAGACCAAGTGTCAAGTGTAGAAAACAGGAAAACACATGCATGAAACCAAGTCAAGAAAACACAATTCTATATGCTGACTCTCTAATGCGTACTTGTCGGATTCTATGCATCCCACTCTACATAGGTCCAGTACAAGCCCTAAACGTCTCCACATTGTAGGGTTTTTTCCCCGCTTTGCAACTAATCCTACTACGATGACTACTATGAGATAAAGATAAACTGTGAGTATTAGCCCATGCCCTGATAATTTCGGAGGTCAAACTCTATCAACAGATAATTTCGGAGACTATTTCACTCACACCTGGGAATCTTCGAGAATACCCCACTCCGCAAGCAACGGCACCTCATCACACGAATACCACATGTGCGTCGCCTCGACCCCGATAATTTCGGAGATCAATCCCACACCACAGGTAATTCCGGAGACTATTTCACTCACACCTGGATAATTCCAGGGATTATCTCACACCGCAAGCCATACTGAGGTCCATAACCCATATTCTCGTTCATCATATCACTACTAGTGCCTGTCTTTATTATTTAGGTTATTTAATTACTTTATGAATCTCCTAGAGTTGGTGTACCCCACCAGACTTAACTCAATAACTGATCAACTAAAATGCCTCCACAGGCCCAAACATAAATATCTCAACTGCCGCTATACTAGGGTCACACACACCCTCTAGAGACTCACACTCAAATATCCAAACCGATCTTCCAACATAAATTGCTCAGATTAAACAACACGAAAAATATTTGTTCAGTAGAAGATAAGGTATGGAATAGTAAGTTATAGATTAAAATATTTAGAAAGTAAACCATTTAAAGAACATTAAAATATGTATAGATTTATCAGTATCAGTCGACCACAAAAGCCATCGGTCAACTGTCCAGAGAGAAAAATCCAATAACCTTGGGAAATAATTCTAAGTATTATAAGTCGACTATAAAAAGCCATCGGTCGATTGTCTAGAGCGAAAAATTTCAAAATTTCAATTAAAATAATTTTAAGTAATATCAGTCGACTGTAAAAAGTCATCGGTCGACCGTCCAGAATGAAATTTTCAAGAAGACTAGAGAACACAGCAGTCGGGTCACGACGGTCGACTGTGAAATCACACCGGTCGACTGTCGACCTGCAGACTACAGATTTTGGTTGTGCACATTTCAACCGCTACGTAGTTTTACTTTATGAAAACGATTTCTACAAAAAGCGTATTTCTTATTTGATCAAATACAACTTATAGGATATATAATAATCCATAAAACTAAATCAAAACTACTTGAATTTATAAAAATAGTGATTTGTTGATTTCTTTCAATTAAAACATGAATTGTGCATATAATCAAAATAGAGTTTCAAAAAAAAAACACACAATTATTCATTGAAATAGCTTCGTGTTCAGATCCAAACCATATCGATACCAAAATCTCAAAAATTCCCAATTTGGATGTATTTCCTCAAAAACTCAACTAAATTCCAAATTTCGATTCTCAAGACATGATCTGTTGATCCATAAACTCTTCCTCCAATTTCTCAAAACTGATTCACCATTATAACTTACAAACATAATCAATTTATAATATTACCATATCAAGTTTCATTCAACCAATACTTAAAAGTGATAAAAGTCTCATCTTTATTAGATTTATGCATGAAATCCACCAAATTCAATCAATCCAACATTAATCCTAAAGAAATAGCCTACCCATGATCTCCAATAGGTCACTCATCAATCTCGAATTACTCACATACAATTTTATTCATAAACAACTAGAGTTTCACAAGATCCAATTTTTATCATCAATCCAACATACATATTTATACCCAAATCCTAGCATGCTTTCTAGGAGATGAAAAACCACATATAACATTCAAAGAACAACAAACAATTTATATTACTCACATACAACATACACAAGACAAAATGAAACTAAACAGGTCACTTACCTCAATGAAGAAATCCAATCGAATTAATGAAGAATAAGAAAAAGCCCTTCTTTTGCAAAATCCAAGATCACCCCTTTGAAACTCCAAGAAATTAATAGTAAAAATATTTTTTATTTTTGCAGAGGAGAGGGACGGCTGTAGTGACTATTATATAGGCCAAAATCTGGAGTTTCTACGGTTCTACAAGTTTATGGAAACATCCCTTAACAAATTATTATTTTACATATATAAACCTTTCTTTAATAAAGTAGTTAAACAAGTTAAATAAATTAAAATAAAACCAAATCTTTTTACTAATGAGTTTTCCAGTTATCCCAGAAAAATTAAAATTTCAGATTTGTACTAAAAGTGGTAATTTTGCACAAAAGTCATTTTTTTGTAATATTTGCAAATACATCATAAAATATTCCTAAAAATCCAGAAAATTTAGAAATAATATCTAGTAATAAATATTAGATTTTCCAATTAAAATATCTGACTTTTACTTTCCATGAAAATATTTGCACAAGATCCAACATAAATTTCATATTTGCAAAAACACCATATTTGTTTAAATCTTTACCAAATCAACTCTAAATAAAGTTTAAATATATTTTATTTTCAATGATGAAAATGGAAAGCCAGAAAGTTAGTAAAAACGAATTTTCATTATTTATTTGAGATCTAAACGGCTTTTTACATAAAAGCCCATCTCTTTCGAGGTATTTATAAAAATAGTTTCTTTATTCAGAAGAATCCCAAAATTTAGAATAGACTCAATTATAAGTAGGAGAGTTTAATAAAAATTTAAAATGGGATATTTGCACAAAAAATATTTGCACGTGTTTTGCACGTGTAAAATCGATAAATTTGTAAAATAGTCAAATTAATTTAAATAAATCTAAAAATTAAAATATCATAAATAAATAAGGAAAATCAATCATTTACCATAACATTTTAAGAATTCAAAATTCATAACTTTGCACGTGTGTTGCACGTGTATAATTGCAGTTTCAAGAAAATAGTCAAAATAGTCAACTTTACAAATTTAATATTATTTACTAATGCAAAATAAATCATTTTATTTTGTGGGGTATTACATCACTCCCTCCTTAGAAAAGTTCTGTCCTCAGAACTTCTTTAAGCAAAGAAAACAAAATACAAAACTTATAAGATAGTTTCGAAAATTTACTCTATCATTATTTTTATAATTGGATTTAATTACCAAGCAAAAAAAAAAAACATATAATTATTGCTCAAAAAGAAAAAGGTGAAGACTGACATGGCAAAAGGATCGGAAATCCAATAGAATGCACAATAAATCTCAAAACGCGAAAAATAGTAAGACTATTCTTATAGAATAAGAAGTCAAAAGTGAAGAGATAAAACTCAAATATAAAAGGTTGATAATCATACAAACAATGAAGGAACACATACTTAAAAATAAAAAAATATTTTTGGAAAATAATCAGTCAAGATACATAGAAATACTAACAAATTTTTGCTAAGCAAAGAAATATTAATAACATTGAATGTATAAGACCAAGAATAATAAGTATACTAGTGAATGTGGATATTATAATCAATACTCCATATATACAAGAAGACTTAAAAGAAGTTTATTGAATATTTCAAAAGTAAGCGTCAAATCATTAATTAGGACGTGGGAAAAAAAGTAAGTGAGAAATCTAAAATGTCATAGAATTGAAAAACGGTAGCAATAAATAGTACTTACAAAAGAACGAAAGCTTAGACCATAGTTGATGTATTCAATCTTAACACAAACATAAAAATTTTGTAAACACAAAATAGAGTAAAATCAACTGTACTAGTTCAAATTACATGGAAACGTAAAGCGTAATTTGTATAAATAAAATGTCATAAAGAAAATATTTCTTTACCATTAGTTTCATTATATAAGTAAAAATCTTGAAATATCAATTAGCAAATAATTAAAAGAAATAGTCAAAAGTAAGAATTGATCGATCAGAAAAACTTGTTAAACACATAATGCTTGAATAAAAATGGACATAACGGAGTAAAAATCCCAAAAGGATAATATTAAGAAAGAATAAAATAAAGACGTACAAAATAATTTAGGTAGTATGCAAATTTAGGGAATCTAATGAAAATTAAGTGAAAATTAAAATATTGTTATGAATAGAGAAAATGCGAAAGAGAGCAGAAATCGTACCAAGAAATCAGAAGGACCAAAGTCCAAAAATAAAACAAGTGAGCAATATGAGATACGAGGGTATATCAAACAGATTTAAAGAAATATAGAGTAACGATGGTTAAAGAAAATTGAGTAAAATAAATAAGTAATAGGTTAAGTTTTAAAATCTCATAAAATGGTATGAACCAGTACAAAAGAATAAGACATTGATAAGTAATATACACATAAAACACTAGTGGGGTTATTATAGTAGAAATTTTTTAATGTGGGTTTGCCTCATTGATGTCCAACCGTAGACTTGTCTTCTTGGCATCAAGTTGCAGGTTTGCTTCCATGACATCAGGTTGTAGGTGTAATACCCTGATTTTTCAATAAATGAGAAATTATTTATTTTGCACGTGTTATGCACGTGCAATATATTGTTGGATTATTTTATCATGGTGAGTATGTTTAAATATATTTTTCTCAAATTATTTTACAAAAGCCTTCTTTAAAAGCCTTATTTGATTTAATTAAAAAGCCTTTTCTTAAAAAGCCCAAAAGCATTTTTATTTTATTTATTTTTATAAATTATTTTTGGCCCAAAAAGAAAGCCCATGATTAATTTATTTTAATTAAACTTGTCATGTAGAAGACTTTTCTTAACAAAATTATTTTTTATACAATTTTAGAATGTACAAATTTGGCCTAGTTGCATGCACGTGCACTACACGTACACGTGCATTGCACACTCTATTTTTTGTGAGGCCGGTAGCATTCTTTTTGGAGGGAAAGTTGAATTTTTGGTGTGGAGAACATGGGGGTAGTTTCAAGGAGGTGGGTAGTTTTCCTAACTCCTACTTGAATCTAAGCCCTTCATTTTGCAACCACCAAGATGATCTTAGCCCTCCATTTCCCTCATTTTTTAGTATAAATACCCCCCTTTCTCATGGCTAATTTTCATATGCAAAGTGTAATTTCTAAAGCTATACTAATATATTGTGAGAGTTATAAAAAATAAGAGTTGTGTGGGTTGTATTGCTTGGAGTGGCCGGCACCATCAAGAGCTTTCGGCTAGGAAGCTTTCGGCCAAGGAGGAGAAGCATTCGGCATTTGGTTGGAGGCTTGGAGTGGTGCATTCTTTTGGCTAGGAGGAGGTGTTCTCATCTACTTGATTGCTTTTGTTGTGTTTCTCTCCAATTGAGGTGGGTAAAATATTTCATGTTTCTAATATAGGGTTCATGCTAGTATATTGATGACACTATACATGGAAAATACCAATAAGAGATCACTTTAATTAAAAAGTTAGTATGTGAATGGCTTAGAATGGTGTGGTAAATTGTGTATGTAAATTGTTTGCATGAAATTATACCATATGAAGCACTTTCTATGATTATCTAGTTAATTGAACAATGATGCAATGTGACTAGCATGATGTGTGAAAGTCTTTTATTAATTACTTGCAAATTGTGTGGTTGAAACATGAAAATTGAGAAAGACATTAACACTATGGGAATTGAATAGAAAAGTATATTAAATACTTCGAATCCATGTGTAGAAGTGGCATGAATGAACCAAGGAATTGCTTGTTGTCATCATATTAGAAATGTACCAAAAATTAGAAATTGTTGAGTTTCACCTATTCATGTGCTATATGAATTCTTTTGCTAGTATGAGTATGGGAAAATCCAAAGTTGTATTGTGTTGTGAATGTAGAATAATAACCAGTAATTTATCATGAAAAACTTTGGGATAAAAGAGGGATTAGAAGAACAATCGATTATTTTCAATGTCGAAAAATAAAAGATTTGCTAGTTTTAATTAAAATAATTAATTTGGGTGGAGAAAAATGTGTTTTTAGTACAAAAATTTATTTTACAATTACTGTTTTGAAGATGGAATAAAGAAGCTTAAATCTGGAATTTTTCAGTAGTTTATTTGAAGGCAATATGAATCAATTGTTGAACATCGAGTTAATTTCAAAACAAACAGTGGGAATATGAGTTAAATGGGTTTTAAGTCCACACTGTGACAACCTGAGCCAGTGGCTCAGGCGGTCGGTGGCGCTGTTCGGTTTCCCTGAGCGGTGTGGTTCGAATCCGGGTCTCACCAAAATTTTTTAAGTACTGTGTATATATGTATATATCAGCGAAGAGATGGCATATGTACTTAGCGCATCCTCTTCTAGTCGCTAGCACCGATCGGCCTATCGGCGGGTGCTCTGGCCTTCTTCTTTATTGTGCTGGGTTCGAATCTTTCCCCTAGCACTTAGGAAAAAATATTTTTTTTATGAGATTTTGATGTCCAAAAAATATAAGAAAAATATGGTAATTTTCATAAAAATACAAGGAATTTTATGGGATTGGTTTGGATATTATTTGAAGAAAATAAAATGTAGTTTGTGAACAAATGGCATATTAAAGCTATGGTTCTAAGACACATACTCATGGTTAGTTTCAAATTTATAAAGAGTTATTAAAATGATTATTAGAAAGTTTTTGACACAAAAGAATTTGTGGTGTGACATGATATTATAATCTTTACTTGAAGATATGGTGTAAAATATGAAGTACGAATGTATGTTTATAAGGTGCATGAGTCCATTGTATGATGATGGAGTTTAGAAACTTTGTTGATGAAATTGTTGGACTTGAATATGAATTTTGAGTTATAGTATTCACCATGGATTTGTGAACCAATGAAATTATGAATAAGAAAGAATATGAAATTGTGACATGAAAGTGGTTATGATTTAGAGATTGTGAAATGGAATTTGAAATAGAGTAGCTAAGTCTCCCCGGCATTGAGAAAGATGAATTGAATTGAAATTAGACCAAGGTTGGTCATGTTGAAACAAATGAATAAGTCCGGATGATGGAGAGGCTAACTCTAGTGATTATTTTGTTCATGATTTTTATATAAAACTAAGGACTAGTACATAGTGGAGATGTGATGAAAGTAGAAGAAAAACACGAGTATGAGGGCCAACGGATAGCGGTGTGAGAGCGATTCACAGGTTGCCTGCTTGATGCGTCAAGACAGTGCGTGGGCGCTACTCCGGAATTATCGTCCCGGTGGCGACGCTCGTGGGATGTTCGAGTGGCTATGGGTGGTGCCATTGTTCCATGGCGGAGGCTGAATTGTCCATAGGTTGCCTGCTCGGTGCGTCGTGACAGTGCGTGGGATTCCCCTCCAGGCTGCCTGGACATGGGCTCATAGATCATAGGACATCTAAGACACTACCGTAGTTACAGTAGTAGTTAAGGCATAACGGGGGATTGAACCCTATCAAGATGAAGAACGAATAAGGGCTTGCCCTCGGACCTATGTAGTATGGGATGCATAGAATCCGAACAAGTGTGCATTAGTGTCATGTAACATAATTAACTGTATTAAGGACTAAGTGCACAATCACAACACGACATCGATAGGGTAGTCCCTTTAGTTTGATTGTGACAAGTTTGTGTTTGCTAAATATGAAATGTTAAGTTATACTATTTCCGGCAAGCGAGGACGGCCGTGTATAATGATCGTCGGTTGAATAAACTGACGTACCCACAGTCTAACATGCAGGTAAATGTTATGCTAAAGATTAAAGAGGATTGGGATGCTTAAAGATTTTATCAAGCTGTTGTACTTGTATTTAATTGTTGTATTTTACTTCCGCTGTGCAAAAGAAAGATGTAATTATGATGTAATCTCTGATGTATGATGAAAAGTTTTTTATTTCCCTGTAAAATTGTACTAAGAAAGTGAAAAGATCCTGTAGAACATCTCGAATTCAGTATATTTGGGATTCGGGGCGTTACAGAGTGGTATCAGAGCCACGCTTTCTACACTTTCACACTTGTACAAATTTATAGGGAACGACACCCTAGTAGTGGACATTAGAGTGTGTGTTTGAATCTAGAGATTTAAATGTAAGTGACTTACATTTGTGTTGCTCTAAGATTTGTGATTTCTCCTCCCTATTTCTAAGATGGCTGATCACTTCGACCCTGCTGGAGGCGACGACTGGCACATTATTGAGGAAGAGTACCATCCTGGACAGGCAGATTCCGAGGACGAGTACTACCCTGGACAGGCTGATTCTGATGATGAGGAGTACCCTGAATCCCGAGAGATCACCCCACCTCCGGATTCATCTGATGATTCTTCTTCCGACGAAGAGGAAGTACCAGTTCCAAGTGGTCTTGTGGCTTCTCTTCAGAGGCAAGTGGAAACCCTGAAGGAGAGAGTTGGATTATTAGAGGCGCAGCTGGAGAAGCGGAAGGCTGACTATTCTGTTCTTAGCCATCGGATTTGGGAACTTGAGAAGAAAAAGAACCTAACTGATGTGCTGAAGGATGAGGTTGATGAACTGCGGGAAGAACTTCGAGCAGCGAAGAGGACCCGTAGGAGTTAGAGTGTTGTAGCTTCTGTTTCTTTCCGTTCTGATGTCAGAAATGTTTTTCAATTCGAATGTATAAAGTTTGGAATTCAATGAAATGGAAATATTGACTTGAAAGTTCATGTCTTATACTTCGAATTCAATGGATCTTTTGCATCAGAATATGGAATGAAAGCTGTCGTATTGTTTGATACTGGATCCTCTCATACTTTTGTGTCTCCAAAGTTTGCTAAAGTGTTGGGAGTTGAACCGAAGATTTTCCCAGGCAAGATCTTATCAGTAGCTACTCCGTCAGGGGAAACTTTAACCACTGATCGGTATTATGCTGATTGCGAGATAGTGATTGGGGAGAGAATCTTTGGCATTGATCTGATCGAACTGACTATCTTGGGAGTCGATGTTATCATTGGCATTGATTGGATGTCGGTGTACAGTGCAAGCATCGAGTGTAAGGCCAAGACGGTGACAGTGAAGGCTCCAGGTGGACCTGAAGTCGTGTTCCAAGGGAAGCGGAAGTGTTCTAAGCTGGTGGCTACTATCCGCAAGGAAGAGACTCCTGTGGAAGTGCAAGGGATTCCTGTGGTTCGGGACTATCCGACTGTGTTCTTGGAAGATTTTCCTGGGTTACCTCCGCATCGTGATGTAGAGTTCAGCATCACTGTTCAACCGGGAAGTGCACCCATTTCTAAGGCACCTTATAGGATGGCTCCAGTGGAACAGGATGAAGTGAAACGGCAGATTGAGGAACTGTTGGGAAAAGGCTTTATTCAACCTAGTGCGTCACCTTGGGGAGCACCAGTGCTTTTGGTAAAGAAGAAGGATGGATCGATGAGAATGTGCATCGATTACCGAGAGCTGAATAAGGTCACTGTTCAGAATAAGTATCCGATTCCTCGAATTGATGACTTGTTCGATCGTCTACAAGGAGCAGCTGTATTCTCCAAAATAGATCTTCGATCAGGTTACCACCAAGTTCGAGTGAAAGCTGAAGATGTGCATAAGACTGCATTTAGAACTCGGCATGGGCATTACGAATTCTTAGTTATGCCATTCGGAGTGACGAATGCACCTGCCATCTTCATGGACTTGATGAACAGAGTTCTGAGGCCGTTTATTGATTCTTTCGTCGTGGTGTTTATCGACGATATTCTCGTGTACTCCAAGTCTGAGGAGGAGCACACTGAGCATCTGGCAGCAGTGTTGCAGAAGTTGGAAGAGCAGCAGTTGTATGCCAAGTTATCCAAGTGTGATTTCTGGAAATCTGAAGTGGCATTCCTAGGTCACATCCTTTCTAAGGAGGGAGTGGCAACTGATCCTCAGAAGATAGAGGCAGTGAGAGACTGGGCAAGGCCGACTACAGTGAAGGAAGTCAGAAGTTTCCTTGGGATGACTGGGTATTATCGGAGATTCATTCAAGGTTATGCTCAGATAGCTGTACCGCTTACAGGGCTGACCAAGAAGAATGTGAGCTTCAAGTGGACCGAGCAATGTGAGGCGAGTTTTCAGGAGTTGAAAGATAGACTGACTACTGCACCTATTTTGGCTTTGCCTAGAGCTGGTGTTGAGTATGACGTTTATAGCGATGCTTCACATCGGGGGCTTGGTTGTGTCTTAATGCAAGAAGGAAGAGTAATCGCTTATGGGTCTAGGCAACTACGACCACATGAGAAAAATTATCCGACTCATGATCTGGAGTTGGCTGCGATTATTTTTGCTTTGAAGCAATGGAGGCACTACGTGTACGGTGAGAAGCTGAATATGTACACGGATCACAAGAGCTTGAAGTATATATATCAGCAGAGGGATCTCAATCTGAGACAGCGGAGATGGTTGGAAGTGCTCGAAGATATGCGACCTGAGATCAAGTATCATCCTGGAAAAGCTAATGTTGTGGCTGATGCACTTAGCCGCAAGAGCAGTTTGGCCTGTTTGATTACAACTCAGAGGCATCTGATTGAGGAGCTGGACCGAGCTGGTATTGAGGTTGTCTTGCAAGGATTGGGAGCATCTTTGGCTCAGTTGAGGCTTCAGCCTACTCTGAATACAAGGATCATTGCAAGTCAGGAGGTTGATGCTGATATTCTGGAGATGAAGGAGCAGGTCAGTGCTGGCAGGTTGCCCGGTTTTCAGATCAGGGATGGAGTGCTGTGGTTCGGAGACAGGCTGTGCGTTCCAAATCAGGCGGACCTGAAAGAGAGTATTCTTCAGGAGGCGCATGCTACTCTTTTGTCTGTACATCCTGGGAGTACTAAGATGTACAAGGACATCAAGCAGCATTTCTGGTGGTCAGGTTTGAAGCGGGATGTGGCTGAATTTGTCGCGAAGTGTGAGGTTTGTCAGCAAGTCAAAGCCGAAAATCAGAGACCCGGAGGTCTATTACAGCCGTTACCTATTCCGGAATGGAAGTGGGATAACATCAGTATGGATTTCATCACGGGATTGCCTAAGAGTCCTAAGGGCAATGATGCAATTTGGGTTATAGTCGATCGACTTACCAAGTCCGCTCACTTTTTGGCGATGAAACTCACTGCTTCGATGGACAAGTTGGCTGAGATGTATGTTGGTGAGATTGTCCGACTTCATGGCGTTCCTTCGACCATTGTGTCTGATCGAGATGCGCGGTTTACTTCGCGTTTCTGGAGGAGTCTTCAGGCAGCTTTGGGTACCAAGACGGATTTCAGCACTGCTTTTCATCCGCAAACCGATGGGCAGACCGAGAGAGTCAATCGTATTCTTGAGGATATGCTTCGGTGTTGTATACTAGACTTTGGAGGCAGTTGGGAGAGGCATTTACCTTTGGTGGAGTTTGCCTACAACAACAGTTTTCAGGCCAGTATTGGGATGGCGCCGTACGAAGCTCTGTATGGCAGGAAGTGCAGGACTCCTGTGTGCTGGTATGAAGTAGGGGAGCGTCAGTTGTTTGGTCCTGAGCTTGTGCAACTGACTTCTGAGAAGATTGATCTGATCAGGAAAAGGTTGGTGGAAGCCCAGAGCAGGCAGAAAAGCTATGCAGACAACCGGAGAAGGGACCTTGAGTTTGAGGTTGGTGACTTCGTCTTTCTGAAGGTATCACCCAGCAAAGGTGTGGTTCGTTTTGGCAAAGGCGGGAAGTTAGCCCCGAGGTTTATAGGCCCGTATAAGATATTGAAAAGGATCGGGAAAACTGCTTACCGGCTTGAGTTACCGGAAGAGTTGTCTCAGGTGCACAATGTCTTTCATGTGTCTATGCTGAGAGGTTATATTCCGGACCCGAGTCATCATTTGCCTGAAGTGCCGGAGGGTTTGCAGTTAGACCTGAATTACATCGAGTCTCCTGTTGAGATTGTTGACCGTAGGGAGAAAGTCTTGAGGAATAAGACGATACCGATGGTCAAGGTAGTCTGGAGAAACCACTTGGTTGAAGAGGCTACTTGGAAATCTGAGGAGAGGATGTTGAAGGACTATCCTGAGCTTTTTGCTTGATTGTATTTTTGTATCTTCTGTTTTGTTGTGTGTGTTGTATTTTTGTTTGTTTTCCTCGCTCTTGATTGTAGTTCCGGGGACGGAACTATTCTAAGGAGGGAGTGCTGTAATACCCTGATTTTTCAATAAATGAGAAATTATTTATTTTGCACGTGTTATGCACGTGCAATATATTGTTGGATTATTTTATCATGGTGAGTATGTTTAAATATATTTTTCTCAAATTATTTTACAAAAGCCTTCTTTAAAAGCCTTATTTGATTTAATTAAAAAGCCTTTTCTTAAAAAGCCCAAAAGCATTTTTATTTTATTTATTTTTATAAATTATTTTTGGCCCAAAAAGAAAGCCCATGATTAATTTATTTTAATTAAACTTGTCATGTAGAAGACTTTTCTTAACAAAATTATTTTTTATACAATTTTAGAATGTACAAATTTGGCCTAGTTGCATGCACGTGCACTACACGTACACGTGCATTGCACACTCTATTTTTTGTGAGGCCGGTAGCATTCTTTTTGGAGGGAAAGTTGAATTTTTGGTGTGGAGAACATGGGGGTAGTTTCAAGGAGGTGGGTAGTTTTCCTAACTCCTACTTGAATCTAAGCCCTTCATTTTGCAACCACCAAGATGATCTTAGCCCTCCATTTCCCTCATTTTTTAGTATAAATACCCCCCTTTCTCATGGCTAATTTTCATATGCAAAGTGTAATTTCTAAAGCTATACTAATATATTGTGAGAGTTATAAAAAATAAGAGTTGTGTGGGTTGTATTGCTTGGAGTGGCCGGCACCATCAAGAGCTTTCGGCTAGGAAGCTTTCGGCCAAGGAGGAGAAGCATTCGGCATTTGGTTGGAGGCTTGGAGTGGTGCATTCTTTTGGCTAGGAGGAGGTGTTCTCATCTACTTGATTGCTTTTGTTGTGTTTCTCTCCAATTGAGGTGGGTAAAATATTTCATGTTTCTAATATAGGGTTCATGCTAGTATATTGATGACACTATACATGGAAAATACCAATAAGAGATCACTTTAATTAAAAAGTTAGTATGTGAATGGCTTAGAATGGTGTGGTAAATTGTGTATGTAAATTGTTTGCATGAAATTATACCATATGAAGCACTTTCTATGATTATCTAGTTAATTGAACAATGATGCAATGTGACTAGCATGATGTGTGAAAGTCTTTTATTAATTACTTGCAAATTGTGTGGTTGAAACATGAAAATTGAGAAAGACATTAACACTATGGGAATTGAATAGAAAAGTATATTAAATACTTCGAATCCATGTGTAGAAGTGGCATGAATGAACCAAGGAATTGCTTGTTGTCATCATATTAGAAATGTACCAAAAATTAGAAATTGTTGAGTTTCACCTATTCATGTGCTATATGAATTCTTTTGCTAGTATGAGTATGGGAAAATCCAAAGTTGTATTGTGTTGTGAATGTAGAATAATAACCAGTAATTTATCATGAAAAACTTTGGGATAAAAGAGGGATTAGAAGAACAATCGATTATTTTCAATGTCGAAAAATAAAAGATTTGCTAGTTTTAATTAAAATAATTAATTTGGGTGGAGAAAAATGTGTTTTTAGTACAAAAATTTATTTTACAATTACTGTTTTGAAGATGGAATAAAGAAGCTTAAATCTGGAATTTTTCAGTAGTTTATTTGAAGGCAATATGAATCAATTGTTGAACATCGAGTTAATTTCAAAACAAACAGTGGGAATATGAGTTAAATGGGTTTTAAGTCCACACTGTGACAACCTGAGCCAGTGGCTCAGGCGGTCGGTGGCGCTGTTCGGTTTCCCTGAGCGGTGTGGTTCGAATCCGGGTCTCACCAAAATTTTTTAAGTACTGTGTATATATGTATATATCAGCGAAGAGATGGCATATGTACTTAGCGCATCCTCTTCTAGTCGCTAGCACCGATCGGCCTATCGGCGGGTGCTCTGGCCTTCTTCTTTATTGTGCTGGGTTCGAATCTTTCCCCTAGCACTTAGGGAAAAATATTTTTTTTATGAGATTTTGATGTCCAAAAAATATAAGAAAAATATGGTAATTTTCATAAAAATACAAGGAATTTTATGGGATTGGTTTGGATATTATTTGAAGAAAATAAAATGTAGTTTGTGAACAAATGGCATATTAAAGCTATGGTTCTAAGACACATACTCATGGTTAGTTTCAAATTTATAAAGAGTTATTAAAATGATTATTAGAAAGTTTTTGACACAAAAGAATTTGTGGTGTGACATGATATTATAATCTTTACTTGAAGATATGGTGTAAAATATGAAGTACGAATGTATGTTTATAAGGTGCATGAGTCCATTGTATGATGATGGAGTTTAGAAACTTTGTTGATGAAATTGTTGGACTTGAATATGAATTTTGAGTTATAGTATTCACCATGGATTTGTGAACCAATGAAATTATGAATAAGAAAGAATATGAAATTGTGACATGAAAGTGGTTATGATTTAAAGATTGTGAAATGGAATTTGAAATAGAGTAGCTAAGTCTCCCCGGCATTGAGAAAGATGAATTGAATTGAAATTAGACCAAGGTTGGTCATGTTGAAACAAATGAATAAGTCCGGATGATGGAGAGGCTAACTCTAGTGATTATTTTGTTCATGATTTTTATATAAAACTAAGGACTAGTACATAGTGGAGATGTGATGAAAGTAGAAGAAAAACACGAGTATGAGGGCCAACGGATAGCGGTGTGAGAGCGATTCACAGGTTGCCTGCTTGATGCGTCAAGACAGTGCGTGGGCGCTACTCCGGAATTATCGTCCCGGTGGCGACGCTCGTGGGATGTTCGAGTGGCTATGGGTGGTGCCATTGTTCCATGGCGGAGGCTGAATTGTCCATAGGTTGCCTGCTCGATGCGTCGTGACAGTGCGTGGGATTCCCCTCCAGGCTGCCTGGACATGGGCTCATAGATCATAGGACATCTAAGACACTACCGTAGTTACAGTAGTAGTTAAGGCATAACGGGGGATTGAACCCTATCAAGATGAAGAACGAATAAGGGCTTGCCCTCGGACCTATGTAGTATGGGATGCATAGAATCCGAACAAGTGTGCATTAGTGTCATGTAACATAATTAACTGTATTAAGGACTAAGTGCACAATCACAACACGACATCGATAGGGTAGTCCCTTTAGTTTGATTGTGACAAGTTTGTGTTTGCTAAATATGAAATGTTAAGTTATACTATTTCCGGCAAGCGAGGACGGCCGTGTATAATGATCGTCGGTTGAATAAACTGACGTACCCACAGTCTAACATGCAGGTAAATGTTATGCTAAAGATTAAAGAGGATTGGGATGCTTAAAGATTTTATCAAGCTGTTGTACTTGTATTTAATTGTTGTATTTTACTTCCGCTGTGCAAAAGAAAGATGTAATTATGATGTAATCTCTGATGTATGATGAAAAGTTTTTTATTTCCCTGTAAAAGTGTACTAAGAAAGTGAAAAGATCCTGTAGAACATCTCGAATTCAGTATATTTGGGATTCGGGGCGTTACAGTAGGTTTCCATCTGGATATTCGGTTGCACATTTTGCTTCCCCGATATCCAGTTGCAATTTGCCTCCATTGACGTCTAATTGCATGTTTGTCATCTTGACATCCAGTTGCAATAAAACGATGAACAAGATGATGCAATCTTCCACACGCACTTGGATATTGATTGCTTAATTTAAGTATGAAGTTACTTTTTGAAATGTATGATATAAAATAGTAGCAAAAGTAATAAATGGAGTTGAAAATCACCTGACAGAATATTAAAATAGAAGTATAGATTATAAATATCAAACACAAATAGCATAAATTAGTAGTAGTGAAAATAATTTATAAAAGTGGGGAGAAAACGGAAAGAAATACATGCATAAGCGTAAATGCAAATGTAAATGAGAAAATAACTATGCAGTATAGCAAATTTACACAATAAATATATCAGAAAAATATACAGTAAGGTAGGAAATAAACAAGTGTGAAATGATATGCATAGCAAGTATGTTGAAATACATTATATAGTAATTTTGTAGGAAGTACATGTAGAAATCAAGAATGTAATGATAATAAAATTTAAGTAAAATATAACTAGTAGGTGCATGTAGTACATTCGAGAAGCATAAAGCAACAAAATTAATAAGTAGCTTTAAATGGTGAAAAGTAAATATAACAAAAGCAGTAAACAGTAAGTAACAATAAAGATATTGGATGTAAGGTGAAAAAATATAATTAACAACAAAAGTTAAATGTGCAGAGATATATTTATATGAGTAAAATATTGCAATCAAGTTTAAATGCTCCAAAATAAATAAGACAATATATAATAATGGAAAATATACTATCGAAAAATCCAAGCATATATAAAATGAAAGTAAATATGCAAAACAAAATTTATAGTATAGCAAAACAATAATGAAAGGAAATAGAAGTAGCAATAATAACTTAACACGTAGTAATTCAAAACTTAATGTAATATGTAAAAGTAATATCAAAATATACGAGTAATGAAAAAGCACATGAAAGTAAGAAGGATGAAAACGTCAAGAAAGAAAAGTGTAAGAGTTGTAAAAAAAAAAGAGCTTGTGAAATGCTAAAGAATGCACTGTTGAATTAAAGAAAAAGTTGCCAAATAATAACTTGGACAAAGGAATAAAAAGTAAAAACCAATAGTAAAGTCAAAAAAACAATTTTAAAAGAAAGACAAAACGATTAGTGAAAGCTTAATGATTGTACTAATGAATAGAAAGAATACAAACTCGGTTAGAAACTAAAATAAAATCAATCACTCGCAAAAAAAGAAACCGAATAAAAATAGAAATAAGTTAATTTATACAAAAGTTATTTAGTAAGAAAACAAATATAAAACAGTAAAAGTGATAGGATACAAGAGTGAGAACTACAAAACTAAGGAAAAATACGAGAAAATAATTAATTAAAAGAATGTAGCTGAAGATAATTAAATTTAATAATAATAATAATAAAAATAAATAAATAAAAATTAACACTGGCGAAAATCATAGAATCCAAAAATTATATGCAGTGGGTTAATTAGGAAAATATATAGTAGATCATTAGTAAGTAAGATAGAAAATATACAAGTTGAAAGGGTAATACCTTACAAAATAAAATATCAAATGCACAAAGCGAACAAAAGAGGTCAAAAATAGCTAGTGAGAAAAATATATGCAAAAATAACCAAATCACTTGCGATAAAGAAATTTCATTCAAGTCTAAACTTACAAACAGTCTAAATCTCATCACAGGTCTTTATGACCAAACAATCAAGTCACACAAATCAGATGTCTGCCAAGGTACTCACACTTCTAATGTCCACCTAGGTTCTTTTTAATGTCCACTTCTGTACTCACACATCTAATGTGAACCTAGGTTCTCACATCTCAAATTTCCATTTATGTTTATTCCCCGTATTATGTTTAAAATTACTAATTGAAGCATGCTCTGATACCAATTTGTAGCGCCCTGAATTTCCAACATAATATCTCAGAAATATGTGGCACAATTCCCAGCATCAACTTCAATGTAATCATAAATATAGCAACCAAATATAGGGAAGATTTAAAACTTTTTATTACATCAATTGTTTACAAAGCACAGCGGAATACAAAACACCTTGAATTACAAATTTCTTTCTTTACAACACTTTCTTTTACATATTACATAAGTCATTACATCACTTTAACTCAAGTATCCAAATTCCAAGCTATAGGTAATCACCTGTAAAATATGGGGCTAGAGATAACCCTAACCCCCAAAACTAAAGGGGTCAGCCATAACGGTGTGAGTGACATAAAAACAAACAACATAATTAAAGCATGGATTCATCAACAACAGGAAATAAACTTGAGTAAGTGAAGATAGGAAAATCACGAAATGCGAAAACACAACAAGTGAAGCTAGACTAAGTGTCAAGTATAGAAAACAGGAAAACACATGCATGAAACCAAGTCAAGAAAACACAATTCTATATGCTGACTCTCTAATGCGTACTTGTCGGATTCTATGCATCCCACTCTACATAGGTCCGGTACAAGCCCTAAACGTCTCCACATTGTAGGGTTTTTCTCCCGTTATGCAACTAATCCTACTACGATGACTACTATGAGATAAAGATAAACTGTGAGTATTAGCCCATACCCTGATAATTTCGAAGGTCAAACTCTATCCACAGATAATTCCGGAGACTATTTCACTCACACCTGGGAATCTTCGAGAATACCCCACACCGCAAGCAATGACACCTCATCACACGAATACCACATGTGTGTCGCCTCGACCCCGATAATTTCGGAGATCAATCCCATACCACAGGTAATTCCGAAGACTATTTCACTCACACCTGGATAATTCCAGGAATTATCTCACACCGCAAGCCATACTGAGGTCCATAACCCATGTTCTCGTTCATCATATCACTACTAGTGCCTGTCTTTATTATTTAGGTTATTTAATTACTTTATGAATCTCCTAGAGTTGGTGTACCCCACCAGACTTAACTCAATAACTGATCAACTAAAATGCCTCCACAGACCCAAACATAAATATCTCAACTGCCGCTATACTAGGGTCACACACACCCTCTAGAGACTCACACTCAAATATCCAAACCAATCTTCCAACATAAATTGCTCAGATAAAACAACACGAAAAACATTTGTTCAGTAGAAGATAAGGTATGGAATAGTAAGTTATAGATTAAAATATTTAGAAAGTAAACCATTTAAAGAACATTAAAATATGTATAGATATATCAGTATCAGTCGACTACAAAAGCCATCGGTCGACTGTCCAGAGAGAAAAATCCAATAACCTTAAGAAATAATTCTAAGTATTATAAGTCGACTATAAAAAGCCATCGGTCGACTGTCCAGAGCGAAAATTTCAAAAATTTCAATTAAAATAATTTTAAGTAATATCAGTCGACTGTAAAAAGTCATCGGTCGACTGTCCATAATGAAATTTTCAAGAAGGCTAGAGAACACAGCAATCGGGTCGCGACGGTCGACTGTGAAATCACACCGATCGACTGTCGACCTGTAGACTACAGATTTTGGTTGTGCACATTTCAACCGCTACGTAGTTTTACTTTATGAAAACGATTTCTACAAAAAGCGTATTTCTTATTTGATTAAATACAACTTATATGATATATACTAATCCATAAAACTAAATCAAAACTACTTGAATTTATAAAAATAGTGATTTGTTGATTTCTTTCAATTAAAACATGAATTATGCATATAATCAAAATAGAGTTTCAAAAAAAAAATAATACAATTATTCATTGAAATAGCTTCGTATTCATATCCAAACCACATCGATACCAAAATCTCAAAAATCTCCAATTTGGATGTATTTCCTAAAAAACTCCACTAAATTACAAATTTCGATTCTCAATACATGATCTCTTGATTCATAAACTCTTCCTCCAAATTTCTCAAAACTGATTCACCATTATAACTCACAAACATAATCAATTTATAACATTACCATATCAAGTTTCATTCAACCAATACTCAAACGTGATGAAGGTCTCATCTTTATTAGATTTATGCATGAAATTTACCATATTCAATCAATCCAACATTAATCCAAAAGAAATAGCCTACCCATGATCTCCAATAGGTCACTCATCAATCTCGAATTACTCACATACAATTTTATTCATAAACAACCAGAGTTTCACAAGATCCAATTTTTATCATCAATCCAACATACATATTTATACCCAAATCCTAGCATGCTTTCTAGGAGATGAAACACCACATATAACATTCAAAGAACAACAAAAAATTTATATTACTCACATACAACATACACAAGACAAAATGAAACCAAACAAGTCACTCACCTCAATGAAGAAATCCAATTGAATTAATGAAGAATAAGAAAAAGTCATTCTTTTGCAAAATCCAAGATCACCCCTTTGAAGCTCCAAGAAATTAATAGTAAAAATATATTTTATTTTTGCAGAGGAGAGGGACGGCTGTAGTGACTATAATATAGGCCGAAATCTGGAGTTTCTAGGGTTCTACAAGTTTATGAAAACATCCCTTAACAAATTATTACTTTACATATATAAACCTTTGTTTAATAAAGTAGTTAAATAAGTTAAATAAATTAAAATAAAACTAAATCCTTTTACTACTGAGTTTTCCAGTTATCCAGTAGAGCCCAGAAAAATTAAAATTTCGGATTTGTACTAAAAGTGGTAATTTTGCACAAAAGTCATTCCTTTTGTAATATTTGCAAATACGTCATAAAATATTCCTAAAAATCCAGAAAATTCAGAAATAATATCCAATAATAAATATTAGATTTTCCAATTAAAATATATGACTTTTACTTTCCACGAATATATTTGCACAAGATCCAACATAAATTCCATATTTGCAAAAACACCATATTTGTTTAAATCTTTACCAAATCAACTCTAAATAAAGTTTAAATATATTTTATTTTCAATGATGATCATGGCAAGCCCAAAAATCAGTAAAAATAAATTTTTATTATTTATTTGAGATCCAAACGGCTTTTTACATAAAAATTCCTCTCTTTCGAGGTATTTATAAAAATAGTTTCTTTATTCAAAAAAATCCCAAAATTTAGGATAGACTCAATTATAAGTAGGATAATTTAATAAAAATTTAAAATTGGATATTTGTACTAAAAATATTTGCACGTGTTTTGCACATGTAAAATCGACAAATTTGTAAAATAGTCAAATTAATTTAAATAAATTTGAAAATTAAAATATTAGATATAAATAAGAAAAATCAATCATTAACCATAAAATTTTAAGAATTCAAAATTCATAACTTTGCACGTGTGTTGCACGTGCGTAATTGCAGTTTCAAGAAAATAGTCAAAATAGTCAACTTTACAAATTTAATATTATTTACTAATGCAAAATAAATGATTTTATTTTGCGGGGTATTACATGTTTGATCCAATTTTCCCCTAGAACAATATCATGACCTACGATAGGAAATACCAACAAATCATCCACACTTCATAGCCCTTACACTGAATTTTAACACCCGAACACAATCCACTACCTTCAACTTCTCTACCACTAGCTACCCGAACATTAAAAGATTGCTTAATTGAAAGTTTCAAGCCAGTTTTCTCCAAACTGAAGGGATCTATGTAATTGTGGGTTGCTCCACTATCTAATAAGATATGCACATCATGACCCATGAGAGCTCCCTTGAGAATTAAACATTCGGTATTAACTCATGTATTCAAAGTTGCAGTAGCCAATTGATTACCCTCCACATCCCCTGGAAGCTCTGCACATTCATCCACTGCCAATAGTTGAGTGAGTTCCTCCTCATCTTGTACTGAAAATAAATTCCATTCACCCTCGATACACATATAAGTCTTGATCTTACAAACATGACCAGGTATGAACTTTTCATCACACTTAAAACATAGTCCATTTTCTTTCATTTGGACTTTAACTTTTTAAGCACTGGAGTAGATAAAGCTTTTGATCTTTGAGGCTGAGATGAAGTAGACTGAGATGATGTGGCAGGGTGAGAATCATTATGAGGAACAAAAGTATTCCTATAAGGTGGCCTATATGAAGGTCTCTGAGTTGCGTAGTTGAACTTCTTCTCAAAACGAATAACAACCCGTAATACCTCACTCAAAGATTGCGGTTCAGCTAGAGAGACATCATGCTGAATTTCTTCCTTAAGATCACTAACAAACTGTTGAATCAAGTATGATTCACTCACCCCATTGACTAAACATTGTAACTTCTCAAAATTTTGTTGAAATTCCAAGACCGAAGCTGTTTTCTCGAGTCTACATAGAGCACTTAGCTGCATTTTCATATACTCCTACATCAAACCTATTGCAAATCCCCTCTGTAAAATACTTCCAGCTCACTACTCCGTCATTGACCTTCAAAAACCATCGATACCATTGCAGTGCTTCATCTTGAAGAAAAAAATATGTCACTCTCACCTTTTCATCCCCAAGAATATGATACATATTATCAAAATAATGTTCTACTTGAAAAAGCCATTTGAGAATGCCACCCGTACCAGTGAATTGCCAAACATCCAACTTAGGAGGTTTTAGAAAAAAAATTCTCCCCTATTCTGCTCAAATTTCTTACCAACTATACTACCACTCATTCCCCTTCTATCAGATCTAAAATTACCTTCTATAGAAAATTGCTCAGAATCACGCTTACCTCCAATTTTGAACGGTGGAATTTAAAGAAGAAAAAGAGATTGTAAATAACTTGATTGATTTGTTATTAGTATGTGGTAGTATATATACAACTTACCAGATCTAATCAAGCTAACAGATCTCCACTAATTTAGTGCTAGAATCAAGCTAACAGATTCCTACTGATTCTCCACTAATCAATACAACTTAGCAGATCTGATATTGGAGTAAATCAAGCTAACAGATTCTCCACTAATCAATACAACTTACCAGATCTGATATTGGAGTAAATCAAGCTAATAGATTCTCCACTAATCAATACAACTTACCAGATCTGATATTGGAGTAAATCAAGCTAACAGATTTACCAAACTGAGTATCAATCTAATTATTATTATTGATATCCTCCCGCAAGTTGTATAATCTGGAAGAGAGATGCAACTTGGACAGTAAGGACTCGAACCGAGGACGAAGCAGTGGTTTTGTTAGAATATCAGCAAGCTGATCATCAGTAGACACAAAAGACACTCGAAACCTGCCATGTTGGACATTTTCTCGGACAAAGTGATAGGCTAAGGCTATGTGTTTCATCCGAGAGTGGAAGACAGGATTAGCACTTAGATTTGGGGCACCAAGATTGTCGCAATATATAGCCGGAATGGTAGTGGGCGTGTGACCAAGTTCTGTAAACAAGGAAAGGACCCATAGTAGCTCACTAGCCGTGTCAGCCAAGGCTTTATATTCTGCTTCTGTTGATGATCGAGCAACAGATCGTTGTTTTCGGGAGCTCCAAGAGATGGGAGTGCTGCCGAGATACAACAAATAACCAGTTGTTGAAATATAATCGTCCTTGTCGCCCGCCCAATCTGCATCCGAGTAGGCATAAAAATTCAGCGGAGCAGTTGCCGAGATGAAGACTCCTTTGTCACAAGAGCCCGCCAAATATCGGAGCACTCTTTTGAGTGCAGACCAATGCGTCGTTCGTGGGTTCTGCATGAGCTGTGCAAGTTTGTTGGTGCTGAAAGCAATATCTGGGCGAGTAAGACTCAAATATTGGAGACTTCCAACGAGTGCTCGGTACTCAGTTGGGGAAGGCAGGAGGTAACCTGAATCCTTGAGTAATGGAACACTGGCGGACAAGGGAGTGGATGCCGGTTTCGTATCTGCCATGCCAGATTTATGTAGCAGATCAGTGATATATTTCCTTTGTGAAAGAAACATACCTGCAACGGAAGGAATTACTTCAACACCCAAGAAATAGCTAAGACAACCAAGGTCTTTTAATGAAAAACGAGCAGCGAGTGTGGCAATGAGTTTAGACAATTCAGCAGAGGAGCTCCCAGTGACAATTATATCGTCAACATACACTAATAAGTACAGTGTAACACTCAGTTTTTGGTAGATGAAGAGAGAAGCATCTGCAGTTGAATTTATGAAGCCAAGGGAGAGCAAGAATACTCGGAGCTCCATGTACCAGGCGCGAGGTGCCTGCTTTAGTCCATAGAGTGCCTTTTTGAGGCGACAGACATGATCCGGGAAGTCTTTGTTGACGAAACCAGGTGGTTGTATCATGAAGACTTCCTCCTTGAGTGTCCCCTGAAGGAACGCATTGTTGATATCAAGTTGACGTATGGACCAACCCTGGCGAACTGCAAGTGTTAGGACGACTCGAATGGTTACCGGTTTAACAACTGGGCTGAATGTTTCCGTATAGTCCCAACCAGGGCGTTGGTGAAACCCTTTGGCAACTAACCGAGCCTTGTAACGATCAATTGATCCATCCGGATTCCGTTTGATTCTGAATACCCATTTACAGCCAACCAAATTCTGAGCAGGGGACCGACTAACAAGATCCCAAGTGTTGTTGCGGTGTAAGGCATCAAATTCAGCTTGCATGGCTGAGCGCCAATCAGGGTCGCGAAGAGCCTGGGTGATGGTGCTGGGTTCGATGGGAGAGGAGGGTCGGACATGAAGGTTGAGCTTGTTGATGGGTTTGACGATGTTGTTTTGAGACCGGGTGATGATCCCACTGCCATTGGGTGTCTGTCTCTTGACAACGGGTTGGGTTGGTAGGGCAGGGAGTTGTGGAAATGGTTGTGATATTGAACTGGAGGATTGAGTGGTGTGGGTGGGTTCGTTTGGGGTTGATGATTGAGCCGGATTTGGTGGGTGGGTGATGGAGGGAGAGGGAGTGGTAGCGGATAAGTCTTCAGGTGTGTTTAGAGTGGTACTCACCGTGGGTTGGTCTATGGGCTGTAAAATGGAGAGTTGGAGTGGGCATGTTTGTTGCTCTACACTTGAATTGGATTGAGCCACTAGAGAGCTGAACGGGAATTCAGATTCGACGAACTTCACATGGCGAGAAGTGTAAATCCTTCCTGTTTTGGGGTCGAGACACAAATACGCATGTTGATCAGCCGAGTAACCTACAAAAACACACATAGCAGACTTTGGCGCAAGTTTGTGATCAGCATATGGTTTAATCCAGGGAAAACACAAACATCCAAAACATTTTAACTTATGATAATCCGGGCTAATGTTGAGCAATTTGGAATAAGGTGATTCATACCCAAGAATTGGAGTTGGGAGGCGATTTATGAGGTAGGCTGCGGTGCTCATGGTGTGAGGCCAATAGGTTAGGGGCAATCCCGAGTGATGGAGGAGAGAGAGACCGGTTTCGGCGATGTGACGATTCCGGCGTTCTGAAATTCCGTTGTGCTCGGGTGTATGAGGTGGGGTGGTGTGATGACTTATACCATGGTTGCTTAAAAAGGGACAAGACCAATATATTCGCCACCATTATCTGTGTATAAGATTTTTATTTTGTGGTGGTAGAAATTTTCAATAAGTGATTTAAATTTTGGGAATATGGTTTGCACATCAGATTTGTGTTTCATTAGATAGAGCCAGATATAGCGAGTAAAATGATCAACAAACATGCAATAGTAACGAAGACCATCAATGGATAAAATGGGAGAAGTCCATACATCCGAAAAAATTATTTCCAATGGATAAGAAGATTTTAGAGTGGATTCATGAAAAGGAAGCTTGTGACATTTGGCAATTTGGCATGAGTTACAATCTGATTGCTGGAATTTATTTGAGCCCAAAGAAAAATGTTGTTGAATGAATTTGAAGATTGAAGATGAAGGATGCCCAAGCCTATGGTGCCATGATGCAGAGGATTCCGTGTGGACGGTGTGGACGGACGGTGAGGTAGCGGGCCAGAGATAAAGTCCATCCACACATGGGCCTTTATGGGTTGTTTGGTCCGTCTGCAAGTTCTTTACATAAAAAGAGTTTGGCAGGAAAATAACAGCAGAGTTAGTTTGTTTGGTAAGTTTAGAGACAGAGATGATATTTTGTTTCATGGAAGGAACGCACAAGGCATTAGACAAGGATAAATCATTAAGTAAAAGTGTTCCAGAATGAGAGATGTTTGAACCTGAACCGTTACCCATAAACAGCGAGTCGGGGCCAGTGTACGGGTGATGAAGCGCCAGGTTTGCAAGATCATTGGTTATGTGATGCGTTGCTCCACTGTCAACCAAAAAACCAGTCTGAGATGGGCTAGCAGCTGCAGTATTGGCCCGAGCTTGTCCAGTGTAAGCCGGAGGATCCCGAGGGGGGGCGGGATACCAGGGTGTTGCTGTCTGAAGGTGTGGCACTGAGATAGAACATGCCCTTTGACATTGCACCATTGACATCGGCCTAGAAACGGTTTTGGAGGGTTGCAGTAGCCAGTGCACTGATTAGACTGTGCAGAGAATTGCCCCGACCGAGACCTGTTGTTGAAGTTAGGCCGAGCCTGAGCACTCAAGGCTGTAATTGGAGCAGTATTCTGTCTCTGAGCAGCAACGATGGAGAGTTCCTGGATGAGAAGCTTCTCGAGGAGGTCATCAAAGGTGATTGGGATGTCCCTTGCATTCACGCCGTCAATGACGACTCTGTAGCCGTCGTCGAGACCGCGCAAAACATGGTCAGTCATGTCTTCAACAGAGACAGGAGATCCAAGTGATGCAAGAAGATCTGCTGTTTGCTTCAGGGAATGCATATAGGTTGTGATGGATTGTGTACCTTTGGAAGCCGTACGGAGACGCTCTTTTAGTTGCTTGAGATGACTGCGGGATGCCTTGGCATAGGTGCTTTTGAGAAGGGTCCAAAGGTCATGCGACGTCTTTGTCTGAGACACCAGCGAGGCCACTTCATTGGAGAGAGTGGTGAGGAGGGCACCATAGATGAGGCGGTCCTGTCGATGCCATGTCTGATAGGCAGGATTTGGGGTCGTCACTGGAGGCGATGCAGTGGTGGAGATTGTTTCCGATGGCGCGGGGAAGGATCCATCTGGATATTTGAGGAGATCATGGCCATCAAGGAGAGCTTCAACTTGGAGTTTTCAATTGAGATAATTGGTGGGGAGTAGCTTGGTGACACTGATAAGAGTGATACAGGCAAAGGGTTTGGAAGGTTCATAGGGGTTGGAAATGAAGGAGGTGCTGTCGTTGGCCATTGGAGGCAAGGGTGAGGGTTAGGGTAAGGAGCGGCGTCCTTAATTAGAGAGAAAGAAGGCAGGATTGTTTTGGCTCTGATACCATAAAGAAGAAAAAGAGATTGTAAATAACTTGATTGATTTGTTATTAGTATGTGGTAGTATATATACAACTTACCAGATCTAATCAAGCTAACAAATCTCCACTAATTTAGTGCTAGAATCAAACTAACAGATTCCTACTGATTCTCCACTAATCAATACAACTTACCAGATCTGATATTGGAGTAAATCAAGCTAACAGATTCTCCACAACTTACCAGATCTGATATTGGAGTAAATCAAGCTAACAGATTCTCCACTAATCAATACAACTTACCAGATCTGATATTGGAGTAAATCAAGCTAACAGATTTACCAAACTGAGTATCAATTTAATTATTATTATTGATAGAATTAGCTCATTTGGATCCAAGCTTTCGTTGTGATTCCTATTTGTTGCAACCAATTCCCCAACCTGAAGTGCTAAATGTTGTATCTGAGAAAGAACTGCCGGGAGTTGAGCAGCAACTTCTTGAACATGGTTCTCAATTCCCGTCACTCTGCCTTCCATGAATTGCTGCCACTGCTTCATCTCCAACTCCGGCGCTCCACCCAAAACTCCACCCTTTTCCGTCACCTCTACTTCTTGATCTTGATGACCTCCATTAACCTCACGATCCAAAGGATCGATCGGCTCTGATACCATTTGTTGCATTCCAGTTTGCTCCGCTGCAGATTCGACGATCATAGGACCTTTCTTCAGCAAAAAAGAGCTTGATAATGGTGTATTGGATTAAAGGAAGAATAGAACAAAGCTAGGGTTTAAAAGAACCCAAAGCTCTAATAGAATTCAAGAAAGGAGATGATTTCTCAACTGAATTGATGCCCAAAACTATGGGTCGACCTGTTCTATTTATAAAGTTGATATACATACAATACATGTGTTCCTGGAGCTAAAGAAGAGTTGGTTAGGCGGTTATTAACGAGGGTCCCACCTAACTAAATCCCTACCACTCACTCAATTACAACCAACGCTCCAGACTACACCATACCTCTTTGCCCTACACATTTACAAATATTCCCTACAACCCGTGGACACAAACAGAATATTGAAGGACTTATATGAGAAGTTAAACTACACTAGATTTCCCTTACTGCTGCTGATCCTGATCTTCAGCTTTATCTTCTACACTGAGCTCACTCTCTTCACTACTCTTCTGCAGTATGATGTGTAGCACAACCCCGACGATGTGGATGATCCTGATGATGACACCGAAATCCAAGCGACAGGGAAAAACCTAACTTTTTTTTGGTGGAAATCTTTAGTTGAATTAAAGGAAGAAACCCTAGGTTAGGGCCTCTTTACATTAGTTATTGATTTGCTTAATTTTTGGTAAGTTTAGTTTTTGAGTAATTAAGTTGGATAATAGGGATGGAGAATATAATGAAGATATTAGAAGATGATACTAGGAATAATAATGAGTATATGACAGTGAGATCTAGAGATGTATGAATTAAGTCTATGTGTCGCTGAAGAATTTCGTACAAACAATTAGTGGGCATTGTTAAATTGAAATTTTATATCGGTGATTTGGGTTAAATTGTAGATAGTGATGAGGACTGGAGGCAAAGAGGGGAGAAACATGAGAGTGGTGGTGATATAGTGGAGAGTGATGGTGACGTGTGCTCGTGGGTTTGGGGATGGAGGTTGGAGGTGATAGGGTCAAGTGAGGGATAGTGAGAGGTGGTGACCATGTACATGTGTGTGTTCGGTGGGGCGTTTTTGTTCAGGAAGTGAGGGTGATGTTGGAGGTGTTGCAGCAGGTTATATTTGTCATTCTAATTTTTGTTTGTGACATTGTTTAGGTGTGCACTACGGAAGGATAGGTTAATTAAGTGAAACATATATGGATATATTAGAAAATGTCAATGGAGGATAACTATGTGCGCCTATAGGAATCTATATACTAAGAGCATCCACAATGGTGTTTCTCATATTTGAGAAATGATACAAATAGAAATAAAAAATAGGCGTGATCGCTGCAGTAGTCGTTTGCTATATTTTGGCAAAATTTTAAACTTTTCTGAGCTTACTGCGGAATGATAACATGAAGGAAATTTCATATGATATGAGGTTATCTCTGGTGATACTGCATCTGCTGTGACATTTGAAGATCTGAAAATGTCAGAAGACTTAAAGAAGGGATTATATGTTCAGATGGGTTTCAGTAAGCCTAGTACAATACAGGCTGTGACCCTTGCCATGATTCTTACTACACCACACAAAGATCTGGTCGCCCAAGCTCATAATGGTTCAAGAAAGACAACTTGTTTTGTTCTTGGCATGTTGAGTAGAGTGGATCCCAAAAAGAAAACTCAACAAGCTTTATGTATATGCCCAACAAGAGAGCTCGCTGATCAACCGGTTCGTTCGATACTGTTATTTGTTTGACTGCAATTACTGGTTGTAGTCTTGTATATTTATATTTCAAGTTTTAACTGGATTTATGAATAAAACAGAACCGGGCTTTCCTGAATAAGATGGGGAAGTAGACTCGCAAAACCTCATTTCTTGCTATTCCGATGGATCAATCTAATTAAATTCCTATCACATGCTATCTGAGGTACTTGCTACCTCTTATGATTCCATTCTTTATGAGTGTGATAATCTTTTGTCATGTTTCCATCACAATCACATTCCTTGTGTATCGCCATGCTCAAATAGTCACCTTCAAAGTTGAAATTATATTATGCTGTTATACATGCCAAAGCTTAAGTCGACTTCCGCAGTAAGCTTATTGGTTGGTTTATTTTCTCTATTTTAATATTGACAGCCTTTCTATACAGTGTCCCATTTGAAGAGTACCCAGTATCAGGAGTACTCATTGTGCGGTAGATTTATTAGAAATTTTTTTTCTTCATACATGTTACTTTTCAAAACTATTTGTAGAAAAAGAACAGTTGCCAAACTATTTGTGTTCGTGGACTCAACAACTAAATTTATCGTTCTCAATGACGAGTTTAGTTGTTTTATGCTCGTCGTTGGGACACGGCGAATTTGGTGCTAATTTTTTGAGAAACTCGCCGTTCCCAACAACGAGTTCAGTTCAAAATTTTCAATAAAGACTCACCGTTGTTAACGGCGATGATATTTATGCTAGACTCGTTGTTGGGTCAACGAGTTTAGTTCAGAATTTTCAAAAAAGACTCGTCGTTCTAAATGGCGAGAAATTTATACTAGACTCGTTGTTGTGAACGGCGAGGATGCAAGAAATTTTACAGAGTGTGAAATATTCTGATGGACTTGGTGAATTTTCGAAAAAAACTCAATAAATTTTTTTTGAACTAAATACGTGGTTCCTAACAGCGAGTCTAGTGTAACTATCCTCGCCGTTAGGAACGACGGGTCTTCATTGAAAATTTTGAACTAACTCGTTGTTCCCAACAGCGGGTCTAGTATAAATGTCCTCGCTGTTGGGAACGACGAATCTTCATTGAAAATTTGAACTGAACTCGCCGTGGGGGACAACGAGTTTCCCAAAAAATAACAGTGAACTCGCCGTGTCCCCACAGCTAGCATGAAACAACTAAACTCGCCGTTGGGAATGGAGAGTTTAGTTGTTGAGTCCACGAGTACAAATATATTGGCAACTGTTCTATAAGTGCAAATAGTTTCGAAAAGTGACATATTAAAAAAAAAATCAGATTTATTACTACAAGTGTCTAGTAAACTCAAGACATTACGATAACCTTGTCTTTTGAACTCAAAAATCAAAATTATAATCTCCTTGCAACTTTAACTAGAGAGTGTTTAGTAGCTTGCACTTGCAAGTGGAATTCAAACTTTCCCCCAAATTTTTGAATCTCAATTACCATAATGTTCTCTATGTTTTGAAGGGAAGTGATTATTAAAATATATAAAGTAGAAGACATAATGGAAAGTATGCAACGTCATGGTAATTTGAGCCGATAAATTTTGGAAGAAAACTTTCACTTGCAAATGCAATTGCATTTGCATTTGTAACAAACCAAAAACAGTGACACTTGTTAAAGTTCTTCCAAAACCCAATTCTGAACTGTTTCAATAATTTGAAAGTTTGTAATTAGTTATGAAAAACATAACTTGCTTTATATTAGTAACATTTTCTGCTATTTACAAAGAATTCAACTGGCTTGAGTATAATAAATGAGTAATCTATACATGCTTTGCACGTCCTAATAAATATATATTTTGAAGTAAATACTAAAAAGTAATTTGGTCTCGAACTAGATACCTCCCTTTATTCATTACATACTCTTTACAAATCTCTAATCTCTAATCTCTATAATCTCTAATATTATAATGGGAGCAGGCCTTAGTGTCATTTGTAAATGTTTGTCATTTTGCCAACACGTGCATCGCACATGTTGGTAGATTTTTTAATTTTTTTTGTCCTTTTTATTTCCCTCCCCATTTTTTCCACGTGCAACGCACGTGTATAATACTAGATTTTTTTTTCGTCCTTTTCATTTCTCCTCCCCATTTTCTCCACGTGCAACGCGCACGTGTATAATACTAGTAATCTCTACTATTATAATGGGAGAAGGGCTTAGTGTCATCTGTCACCGGATGTCATTTTGTCAACATGTGCAGCGCACGTGTTGACAGAATGACTCACTTTGGTAAATATTTTTGAAAGTGGACCAGTTTGGTAAATATTTTCGAAAGTGGATCAGTTTGGACATTATTTTTTTTTTATCCTTTTCATTATCCCTTCAATTTTTTCCACGTGCACGTGTGCACGTGTATGATACTAGTAATATTATAATGTGAGAGTTGGGGTTGTCATTTGTCAACATACAAACCCGTGCATTGCACGTGCAACTCCAACTCTTCCATTAATTAAAACAAAAACAAACAAATAAAAAAAAGTCACCTATTTAAAACGTGCAACGCACGTGCAAAACAATTTTATAATATGTTTTTAACACTAAACATACACATATGTTACACGTACACCTCAAATTTTACTTATAAAAACGTACATTGCACGTACAAGTTGTATTTTTTCTTCAAAATATTTTTCTCAATTACGTGCAACGCACGTCTAACTGTAAAATTATTTCTTAACACGTACATCACACGTAAAAATCCTCCAACTTTTATCAAAACGTGCATCGCACGTGAAAAATACTAGTAATATTATAATGGGAGAAGGCTTTAGTGTCATTTGTCATTTTGTCATTCTACCAACATGTGCAACGCATGTAAATAACTAATATAAAGAAGCTTTTCGGTTCAAATCCTCTCTACGTCAGAGTTTTTTTTATTTATATGAAATTATTAAAATGTGCATCGCACGTGTAAATTACTAGTTACCTATAGTGACACCAACTTTTATTTTATATGAGTGACACTTTTGTAAATAATTATGTCGTAAAAAAATTTGAATATTGAGGATAGTATGGTAACTAACAACAATGGAGTTAATGAATGGTTAATATAACTCTCACTTAAAAATGAATGGTTGAGATTAGATGGTTGATTGTCTGCAAATTACAATTTGTCTATAAATTATACAACCCCAATTCCCACATTATAGTATTAGAGATAATTGAAACATAAAATGTGTGTGACATTACACATGAAGTGTATGATGTATACACGCACATAAGATATTATAAAAAAAATGCATATAAGGCTCATGACATTTTATAAAACATGTAGTTAAGCTTCTTATAATTATTTAGAGTGCAATTTTTAAGAACTTTGTTCCTTTTTTTTTCCTTAAATTCCATTGATATATTGGAGAAAATTAAACAGTATTGATTGAAAGGTTAATCAGTTATCCGTCAATGTAATGATAACGATGAAATGTTTTCTATTTTTGATCATATTGCTACTTGTGATATTTTGATAGACGGTGATGTGACTCTTCAAATCCTACAACCTGGAATTCAAGTGTTCATACCCACAAGATCCACTTTGAGCATAAATTTCAGATACAAAAATCAGGAAAATAAAATTTTATATGACTTGAACTTAACCGGTCAGTTTTCTACACTATACATTCCAATCAACCCTTAGGTCTTGTAACCTCTGTTCCAGTTGTACGTATAATATTATGTGAATTTTTGTAATTCTATTATCAATCAATGCTTTTATTCTATGTGGACTCTTTATCTATCACTATTTGATTCTTGTTTGAGTCCAAATATTTTCTGATCTATTCTATAATTTTTGTTATTTTTCAATTGGAGTTTAAATTTAAACTCTAATCCTGATTAATCATTGCTATATTCTTAATCCTAATTTAATCCCTAATCCTAATCCAACAGTAACCCCAACCCCTAGCTACATTTATAGCGCCCATTATACACACCCCTTCATAAATTCAACTCCTCATCTTCTCTCCTGTATTTTTCTTCTTCTTCTCACTACCCCACTAAATCCAACAAGACCCTACACTAAAACAACCACCCTACATATATATAACATATATCTATATATACATGAAGCCTAACCCTACTATCCCATTCTATATAATTTATATGTATATAAACTTACTTACACTACAACCCCATCATCTCTTCTCCATCTCTTCGACTGTCTACACTCGAACCCAACTTATTCTTCTTCTTCTTTTTTTTTCTCCTCACCCGAACCCACTTCTTATTCTCCTTCATCCACCACCACTCAAAGCCAGCAAACCCATCCACTACCTCCACCTCTCTACTGCCTCCTCACCTTCGAACACCCGCAACCTCCTTCTTCCTCCTACAACCAAAGCTCCAACCATCCTCCATTACACACAGCCGGTACAACCTCCATACACCCGAGCTCTACACCATTAATTTATGTCCACCTTCCGATCAAGCTCTTCACCTTGCCGCCTTCGATCATCATCAACAGCCCCCGAACACCTTCTCCTCACCTCCGTCACCCTCACTTGATCACCCCGAAACTCCCCAAACCCGGATGCCCCCTCACTACTCACCCTTGCTGCCCGAAGCCAATCTCGACACTCGAAAGCAAATAAACATGAGTTGCTGTAACCCGAACTCGAAGCCGAACTCCACCTTGTTACGGTCGTCACTCATGCTCATTGTCGTTGTCGCGCCTGCTTGTTGCTGTCACTCGTTGTGTGCCGCTGCCATCGCTTCGTCTCTGTCTTATCGTTTCTTGCACATTTGTAATCGTCGTGTTAAAGGAAAGCATCTCTTGAACTCCATTTATTGTTTATGTTCAAGAAATATTTATTGAACTCCTGCAAGTAGTTCTTTATATTGATTATCGTATATCAAGGAATTCTATTATTGTTTCATCGGCGAGTTGGAATAATAGTTTTTTTTATCGTGCCATATCATAGATTCAAATATTGAACCGTTATATCATGCTATCGAATACTTAAAAGTTCTGCCTTGTCGTTGTCCTGAAATTGTACTATAAATTTGACACAGTTCTCGATACTGAAATTTAGAACTTTATACATAAAAACTGTGGCACTTCGAGTGAAGGATCCAGAACATCTTACGGTTTCGTAAACTAATTTATAGTTTCTGAGATATCTCTATTTTAGCGCTGTAATGTCTTCCAGAATACTGCATGTGTATGATACCCGTAAAGATCTGACTATTAGACCAAGCTACTCTCCTTAGAATGTATCACATGAATATGCATTGGATTCAGAAGAGATTTTACTTTCTAGAATCTCTGACGAAACTGAATTTGCATTTATGTAAAAGCAGGAAAGTGAGTTTTAATGCAGACATATACTGTTGTCTAGATTGTAGTTAGACTATAAATATTGTTATTCTTGTGTTAATAACTTGTACCGATATAATAGGTTGATAGATTTTCTGTATATCATGCATTGCATCTACCACTTGATACTCTCTTGATCATCATCACGGCTCTATATCATGTATTGCATTGTCTCTTGATACTTTCCCGTTCACTATCTTGATACTACTATCCCTCTCACTGATCGCATTGACTGCATGTTCATGATTAATCATAATAAAATATTAACAACCTGGGGTGATAAGGGTACGACTTAGTAGTAGACAATGTAGGGGAGTGTACTTGGAAGGGGGCCCGTGTTTCCCGACTGTTTGCCGTTTACTGTATACCGACGGGTATTTACTGTTCACAAATTATTGTATACCAACGGGTATTTACTGTTCATGGATTATTGTATTCCGATGGATATTTACTATTTACTGGTTACTGTTCCCGAGTATATAATCCTATAGAAATCACCATTTAAGTCTAAACGTTACTTGATTGATATACACTCGAACTTGTTGTAGGGACACATGATTGTGTGTGTTAGATATATTAATAAAAGACTAATAGACCTAAGATCGACACTGATTACTGAATATTGAATACTGATTCATGATTATTAATTCTCGATTAATGATTCATGATTATTGATTACCGACCACTGTTTTACCGATGGGATATCCTGATTATTAATTATTGATTACTGATCACTATTCTACCGATTGATTATACTTTACTGATTATTGATTTCAGTTGTATCGTACATGATCATATTGTTCCAGTCCATTGTTTATTATTATATCATACTTTATTGTTTCAATGCTTACTGTCCGAAGCTTACTCTAACAGATATTTCTCCCTACTTTTTCAGTTAATGTTTATACAAGTACAGATGACGAGATACCAAAGGAACTTGATGAACATACTTTCTAGACAGCCGTGACGGAATTTCTAGCGCTACTTCTCTACTTTTCAGTTGTTATTTTATTGCATTGTATTTATTAGGCATTTTGACCCAAAATTATTGTATCTCAGATATTGGTTATGTTATTCTATTCTTGTTCATATGATCATTATTACTATCTGTATGGATGTATTTCCTATATTGATGAGCTTATAATTGTACAACTTATGAATGATATGAGTTGGAATACTTGTATCATTTGCTGGGCCTTAGTTGTGTGCCCGTACTTCCATATAAATAGGAAGCATGGTGTGAAAGGTTTGAGCAAGCCTGCACTACCTGTGGGTACGTTAGTGAACCACTGACTAACGCCAAAAGAAACTAACTCTAGAACCGCATGAATAAGCTCACACTAACCTATCAATTTTGGATCCTATTAAGGTATCAAGAAGGAAATGAAATGTAATAATATCGATTCATACAAGTATACACAAATATGAGATGGTGCTTAATACAGATATGGTACATGTGATGTTAGCACATGCATTCAAGTGGTTTAACCAAGTACTTGTTTAGTCTACCTACCCATAATACCTAAACTCGCAAATACGAAATGCCTTAATCTGAGTGCACTCCTACTCCATACCTCGGAGTAATTTTCATATTAATGACTTCGTGTTCGCCTAGACCTTAGCAACTTTCTGGTATCAAGTGTCGTGCATATATCATTAACATGAAATACCACATATTGGTGCAACTCAAATATAATCATGTAAGACTTTTTTAACTTTCACAATGCAAATGTCGTACATGAATCATGATAATAAAATATTACACTTCGAGGCAAGTCACAACATGATATCTAGTTTCACATTCATTAAGTCCATATGTGAAGTTATGCATCGTTCTCAACTTAATACTTAACCCACTTCGAACAATTCACATGATTTAATCGATCACTCAAAACATCATGAGTTCTAGATTAAAACATCTCCTAACTCATTCATGTATCTAGTAAAATTATCAAACAAACATTTGTGGACAAACATGGGCATCAAATGCATGCTAAAAGTCACATGTTAGAAGCAATTTTGCTGCACAGTGGTAGCCTATGTTACAAAATTCATAGGAATTAATCCGCAACTCAAATCACTATGAATTCTCCATGAAAATTTTAGCTAATACATAGTTATATATGAATATAATACTGATTAATTACTATTGAATAATTTTACTACCCATATGCATGTTGCAAGTAGCAACCAGTATGTTGTCCTTCCATGTTGTTTAGCAACTATGATAATTATGCACTTTAACATGAATTCCTTAACCTATAATCGAATGACATGACATGGGCATGCTCATAATCAAGTAAACTAATTCTAACAATTAAACTAATAATTAATGTTGGTTTACCCACTTGTAGTAACTTCACCAAAGATAGCTCCTTCACCCTCTGATTGTTCCAAAATTCCAACTTGAAGTCTCGTGATGAAACCCTAAGTAAGCTCTTACTCAAACCCTTACAAGATTTCTTTGAAGGATCACTTCTTTTTGAGGTTTTAAAGTTGTACTAGGGGTGAAGTATGGCTGCTGTCCAAAGCAACCAGTAATGAGAAAGGGGGGATTCTTTTGTATGTGTGTATTCAGATAGGAATGGTAAAGGCTTTGATATATGGAAGGGTTGGGAGGAGCTTAGGTGTCCTCTTAGGTGTTATTCAAAGAGCCAAAGTGGCATGTGAAGGGGGTTAGGTGGCACACACGGTAGAAATGCTAGATTCTTCAATTCTATAGTTAATTATTCAGCATCTATTATAAGAAATATAATATTTTGGTTCTTTTTTTGGTGGAATGCAGCTCAACCTAGTAGGAAGAAGATGAAGATGGAGAGAGCTCTAGCTGATGCAGAAGCATGGGAGATGTCACAGGTCAGCTAGACCCCTGCAAGAGGAGGAATACAGCCTCCGACCCCACCATGGTTAGCGGTGGGTAGCAAGGTGACTATATCTTTAGTTAATTCTGGAGCAATTCTATTATTTTGTTGGCCTGATAGTATATAGGCCTTATTTTGTGTATCTGGCTTGTAATTGTGATACTGATACTCAGATACTGTAGTATTTCTGATTGTAATTTTGTTAATGGAAGCATTCAGGGGTGTTGTAGCTATGTATGAACTCACGATTAGTACTAGTAGAGGTGTACGGTAGTAGCTCTCTTTTCTACATTCTAGCTGTGAGTACATGTTCGTTACAACCCGCCCCCATTTCCATATTGACTAATATCTCCCCCAAAACAACATGATATGTATTATTAGCTTTATATATATATATATATATATATATATATATATATATATATATATATATATATATATATATGAGTGATCCAATGCGAAACACTTTTAAAAGAGAAAATGTGAAGCACTATTATAAATCATTGGATCTGGCTCACCATCATGATTTTCATTGGACGGTGGATGCATACCCCCGCTTGAGTGGGGGTATTTTAGTCAATTCCCTAATCAAAACAACACACCCAACCCCCCTTCTTTCTTCTCTTCTTCTTTTCTTCTCTTCTTCTCTATCCCTCTCTCTCATTTCGTTCTCAATTTCTCTCATTCTCGTTCTCAATTTTGCTCAAGCGGGGTATTTTTCAAGAGAGGTTTCTGGAAAAAGTGGCAGTTCTTTTGAATTTTGTTGCACCATATTTGGTAGAATAGGGGAACTGCTATATTTTGATAGTATACGATCGCTGTAACGCTGTAAACATATATAGCATTAGTTTTTCATCTTGGGTTTGTTCAATCTTTCGCTGCTAACTAATTCAAGAATTGTGTATGTTATATTTCATGTAGGACGATGCCATCTTATCAAAGGTATGATATGAATAAAGGGAGCTAAGGCTGAATTTGTCGCGAAGTGTGAGGTTTGTCAGCAAGTCAAAGCCGAAAATCAGAGACCCGGAGGTCTATTACAGCCGTTACCTATTCCGGAATGGAAGTGGGATAACATCAGTATGGATTTCATCACGGGATTGCCTAAGAGTCCTAAGGGCAATGATGCAATTTGGGTTATAGTCGATCGACTTACCAAGTCCGCTCACTTTTTGGCGATGAAACTCACTGCTTCGATGGACAAGTTGGCTGAGATGTATGTTGGTGAGATTGTCCGACTTCATGGCGTTCCTTCGACCATTGTGTCTGATCGAGATGCGCGGTTTACTTCGCATTTCTGGAGGAGTCTTCAGGCAGCTTTGGGTACCAAGACGGATTTCAGCACTGCTTTTCATCCGCAAACCGATGGGCAGACGGATTCAACTAGTTCAGTATGTAATGAATAAAGGGAGGTATCTAGTTCGAGACCAAATTACTTTTTAGTATTTACTTCAAAATATATATTTATTAGGACGTGCAAAGCATGTATAGATTACTCATTTATTATACTCAAGCCAGTTGAATTCTTTGTAAATAGCAGAAAATGTTACTAATATAAAGCAAGTTATGTTTTTCATAACTAATTACAAACTTTCAAATTATTGAAACAGTTCAGAATTGGGTTTTGGAAGAACTTTAACAAAAGTATGAGAGGATCCAGTATCAAACAATACGACAGCTTTAATTCCATTAAGATAGAGTTCGCCTGTTACATAATATACATCATTACATAACAGCCTCACTAAATCAACGGGAAAAGAAACAACGGTCTAACTCCTACGGGTCCTCTTCGCTGCGCGAAGTTCTTCCCGCAGTTCATCAACCTCATCCTTCAGCACATCAGTTAGGTTCTTTTTCTTCTCAAGTTCCCAAATCCGATGGCTAAGAACAGAATAGTCAGCCTTCCGCTTCTCCAGCTGCGCCTCTAATAATCCAACTCTCTCCTTCAGGGTTTCCACTTGCCTCTGAAGAGAAGCCACAAGACCACTTGGAACTGGTACTTCCTCTTCGTCGGAAGAAGAATCATCAGATGAATCCGGAGGTGGGGTGATCTCTCGGGATTCAGGGTACTCCTCATCATCAGAATCAGCCTGTCCAGGGTAGTACTCGTCCTCGGAATCTGCCTGTCCAGGATGGTACTCTTCCTCAATAATGTGCCAGTCGTCGCCTCCAGCAGGGTCGAAGTGATCAGCCATCTTAGAAATAGGGAGGAGAAATCACAAATCTTAGAGCAACACAAATGTAAGTCACTTACATTTAAATCTCTAGATTCAAACACACACTCTAATGTCCACTACTAGGGTGTCGTTCCCTATAAATTTGTACAAGTGTGAAAGTGTAGAAAGCGTGGCTCTGATACCACTCTGTAACGCCCCGAATCCCAAATATACTGAATTCGAGATGTTCTACAGGATCTTTTCACTTTCTTAGTACACTTTTACAGGGAAATAAAAAACTTTTCATCATACATCAGAGATTACATCATAATTACATCTTTCTTTTGCACAGCGGAAGTAAAATACAACAATTAAATACAAGTACAACAGCTTGATAAAATCTTTAAGCATCCAAATCCTCTTTAATCTTTAGCATGACATTTACCTGCATGTTAGACTGTGGGTACGTCAGTTTATTCAACCGACGATCATTATACACGGCCGTCCTCGCTTGCCGGAAATAGTATAACTTAACATTTCATATTTAGCAAACACAAACTTGTCACATTCAAACTAAAGGGACTACCCTATCGATGTCGTGTTGTGATTGTGCACTTAGTCCTTAATACAGTTAATTATGTTACATGACACTAATGCACACTTGTTCGGATTCTATGCATCCCATACTACATAGGTCCGAGGGCAAGCCCTTATTCGTTCTTCATCTTGATAGGGTTCAATCCCCCGTTATGCCTTAACTACTACTGTAACTACGGTAGTGTCTTAGATGTCCTATGATCTATGAGCCCATGTCCAGGCAGCCTGGAGGGGAATCCCACGCACTGTCACGACGCATCGAGCAGGCAACCTATGGACAATTCAGCCTCCGCCATGGAACAATGGCACCACCCATAGCCACTCGAACATCCCACGAGCGTCGCCACCGGGACGATAATTCCGGAGTAGCGCCCACGCACTGTCTTGACGCATCAAGCAGGCAACCTGTGAATCGCTCTCACACCGCTATCCGTTGGCCCTCATACTCGTGTTTTTCTTCTACTTTCATCACATCTCCACTATGTACTAGTCCTTAGTTTTATATAAAAATCATGAACAAAATAATCACTAGAGTTAGCCTCTCCATCATCCGGACTTATTCCTTTGTTTCAGCATGACCAACCTTGGTCTAATTTCAATTCAATTCATCTTTCTCAATGCCGGGGAGACTTAGCTACTCTATTTCAAATTCCATTTCACAATCTTTAAGTCATAACCACTTTCATGTCACAATTTCATATTCTTTCTTATTCATAATTTCATTGGTTCACAAATCCATGGTGAATACTTATAACTCAAAATTCATATTCAAGTCCAACAATTTCATCAACAAAGTTTCTAAACTCCATCATCATACAATGGACTCATGCACCTTATAAACATACATTCGTACTTCATATTTTACACCATGACTTCAAGTAAAAATTATAATATCATGTCACACCACAATTTCTTTTGTGTCAAATACTTTCTAATAATTCATTTCAATAGCTCTTTATAAATTTGAAAATAACCATGAGTATGTGTCAAATACTTTCTAATAATTCATTTCAATAGCTCTTTATAAATTTGAAAATAACCATGAGTATGTGTCTTAGAACCCTAGCTTTAATATACCATTTGTTCACAAACTACGTTTTATTTTCTTCAAATAATATCCAAACCAATCCCATAAAATTCCTTGTATTTTTATGAAAATTACCATATTTTTCTTATATTTTTTTGGACATCAAAATCTCATAAAAAAAAATATTTTTCCCTAAGTGCTAGGGGAAAGATTCGAACCCAGCACAATAGAGAAGAAGGCCAGAGCACCCGCCGATAGGCCGATCGGTGCTAGCGAATAGAAGAGAATGCACTACGTACACATGCCATCTTTTCGCTGCCATACATATATATACACAGTGTTTTTAAAAAAATGGTGAGACCCGGATTCGAACCACACCGCTCGGGGAAACCGAACAGCGCCACCGACCGCCTGAGCCACTGGCTCAGGTTGTCACAGTGTGGACTTAAAACCCATTTAACTCATATTCCCACTGTTTGTTTTGAAATTAACTCGATGTTCAACAATTGATTCATATTGCCTTCAAATAAACTACTGAAAAATTCCAGATTTAAGCTTCTTTATTCCATCTTCAAAACAGTAATTGTAAAATAAATTTTTGTACTAAAAACACATTTTTCTCCACCCAAATTAATTATTTTAATTAAAACTAGCAAATCTTTTATTTTTCGACATTGAAAATAATCGATTGTTCTTCTAATCCCTCTTTTATCCCAAAGTTTTTCATGATAAATTACTGGTTATTATTCTACATTCACAACACAATACAACTTTGGATTTTCCCATACTCACACTAGCAAAAGAATTCATATAGCACATGAATAGGTGAAACTCAACAATTTCTAATTTTTGGTACATTTCTAATATGATGACAACAAGCAATTCCTTGGTTCATTCATGCCACTTCTACACATGGATTCGAAGTATTTAATATACTTTTCTATTCAATTCCCATAGTGTTAATGTCTTTCTCAATTTTCATGTTTTAACCACACAATTTGCAAGTAATTAATAAAAGACTTTCACACATCATGCTAGTCACATTGCATCATTGTTCAATTAACTAGATAATCATAGAAAGTGCTTCATATGGTATAATTTCATGCAAACAATTTACATACACAATTTACCACACCATTCTAAGCCATTCACATACTAACTTTTTAATTAAAGTGGTCTCTTATTGGTATTTTCCATGTATAGTGTCATCAATATACTAGCATGAACCCTATATTAGAAACATGAAATATTTTACCCACCTCAATTGGAGAGAAACACAACAAAAGCAATCAAGTAGATGAGAACACCTCCTCCTAGCCAAACGAATGCACCACTCCAAGCCTCCAACCAAAATGCCGAATGCTTCTCCTCCTTGGCCGAAAGCTTCCTAGCCGAAAGCTCTTGATGGTGCCGGCCACTCCAAGCAATACAACCCACACAACTCTTATTTTTTATAACTCTCACAATATATTAGTATAGCTTTAGAAATTACACTTTGCATATGAAAATTAGCCATGAGAAAGGGGGGTATTTATACTAAAAAATGAGGGAAATGGAGGGCTAAGATCATCTTGGTGGTTGCAAAATGAAGGGCTTAGATTCAAGTAGGAGTTAGGAAAACTACCCACCTCCTTGAAACTACCCCCATGTTCTCCACACCCAAAATTTCAACTCTCCCTCCAAAAAGAATGCTACCGGCCCAAAAATAGAGTGTGCAATGCACGTGTACGTGTAGTGCACGTGCATGCAACTAGGCCAAATTTGTACATTCTAAAATTGTAAAAAAAATAATTTTGTTAGAAAAAGTCTTCTACATGACAAGTTTAATTAAAATAAATTAATCATGGGCTTTCTTTTTGGGCCAAAAATAATTTATAAAAATAAATAAAATAAAAATGCTTTTGGGCTTTTTAAGAAAAGGCTTTTTAATTAAATCAAATAAGGCTTTTAAAGAAGGCTTTTGTAAAATAATTTGAGAAAAATATATTTAAACATACTCACCATGATAAAATAATCCAACAATATATTGCACGTGCACAACACGTGCAAAATAAATAATTTCTCATTTATTGAAAAATCAGGGTATTACAGCACTCCCTCCTTAGAATAGTTCCGTCCCCGGAACTACAATCAAGAGCGAGGAAAACAAACAAAAATACAACACACACAACAAAACAGAAGATACAAAAATACAATCAAGCAAAAAGCTCAGGATAGTCCTTCAACATCCTCTCCTCAGATTCCCAAGTAGCCTCTTCAACCAAGTGGTTTCTCCAGACTACCTTGACCATCGGTATCGTCTTATTCCTCAAGACTTTCTCCCTACGGTCAACAATCTCAACAGGAGACTCGATGTAATTCAGGTCTAACTGCAAACCTTCCGGCACTTCAGGCAAATGATGACTCGGGTCCGGAATATAACCTCTCAGCATAGACACATGAAAGACATTGTGCACCTGAGACAACTCTTCCGGTAACTCAAGCCGGTAAGCAGTTTTCCCGATCCTTTTCAATATCTTATACGGGCCTATAAACCTCGGGGCTAACTTCCCGCCTTTGCCAAAACGAACCACACCTTTGCTGGGTGATACCTTCAGAAAGACGAAGTCACCAACCTCAAACTCAAGGTCCCTTCTCCGGTTGTCTGCATAGCTTTTCTGCCTGCTCTGAGCTTCCACCAACCTTTTCCTGATCAGATCAAACTTCTCAGAAGTCAGTTGCACAAGCTCAGGACCAAACAACTGACGCTCCCCTACTTCATACCAGCACACAGGAGTCCTGCACTTCCTGCCATACAGAGCTTCGTACGGCGCCATCCCAATACTGGCCTGAAAACTGTTGTTGTAGGCAAACTCCACCAAAGGTAAATGCCTCTCCCAACTGCCTCCAAAGTCTAGTATACAACACCGAAGCATATCCTCAAGAATACGATTGACTCTCTCGGTCTGCCCATCGGTTTGCGGATGAAAAGCAGTGCTGAAATCCGTCTTGGTACCCAAAGCTGCCTGAAGACTCCTCCAGAAATGCGAAGTAAACCGCGCATCTCGATCAGACACAATGGTCGAAGGAACGCCATGAAGTCGGACAATCTCACCAACATACATCTCAGCCAACTTGTCCATCGAAGCAGTGAGTTTCATCGCCAAAAAGTGAGCGGACTTGGTAAGTCGATCGACTATAACCCAAATTGCATCATTGCCCTTAGGACTCTTAGGCAATCCCGTGATGAAATCCATACTGATGTTATCCCACTTCCATTCCGGAATAGGTAACGGCTGTAATAGACCTCCGGGTCTCTGATTTTCGGCTTTGACTTGCTGACAAACCTCACACTTCGCGACAAATTCAGCCACATCCCGCTTCAAACCTGACCACCAGAAATGCTGCTTGATGTCCTTGTACATCTTAGTACTCCCAGGATGTACAGACAGAAGAGTAGCATGCGCCTCCTGAAGAATACTCTCTTTCAGGTCCGCCTGATTTGGAACGCACAGCCTGTCTCCGAACCACAGCACTCCATCCCTGATCTGAAAACCGGGCAACCTGCCAGCACTGACCTGCTCCTTCATCTCCAGAATATCAGCATCAACCTCCTGACTTGCAATGATCCTTGTATTCAGAGTAGGCTGAAGCCTCAACTGAGCCAAAGATGCTCCCAATCCTTGCAAGACAACCTCAATACCAGCTCGGTCCAGCTCCTCAATCAGATGCCTCTGAGTTGTAATCAAACAGGCCAAACTGCTCTTGCGGCTAAGTGCATCAGCCACAACATTAGCTTTTCCAGGATGATACTTGATCTCAGGTCGCATATCTTCGAGCACTTCCAACCATCTCCGCTGTCTCAGATTGAGATCCCTCTGCTGATATATATACTTCAAGCTCTTGTGATCCGTGTACATATTCAGCTTCTCACCGTACACGTAGTGCCTCCATTGCTTCAAAGCAAAAATAATCGCAGCCAACTCCAGATCATGAGTCGGATAATTTTTCTCATGTGGTCGTAGTTGCCTAGACCCATAAGCGATTACTCTTCCTTCTTGCATTAAGACACAACCAAGCCCCCGATGTGAAGCATCGCTATAAACGTCATACTCAACACCAGCTCTAGGCAAAGCCAAAATAGGTGCAGTAGTCAGTCTATCTTTCAACTCCTGAAAACTCGCCTCACATTGCTCGGTCCACTTGAAGCTCACATTCTTCTTGGTCAGCCCTGTAAGCGGTACAGCTATCTGAGCATAACCCTGAATGAATCTCCGATAATACCCAGTCATCCCAAGGAAACTTCTGACTTCCTTCACTGTAGTCGGCCTTGCCCAGTCTCTCACTGCCTCTATCTTCTGAGGATCAGTTGCCACTCCCTCCTTAGAAAGGATGTGACCTAGGAATGCCACTTCAGATTTCCAGAAATCACACTTGGATAACTTGGCATACAACTGCTGCTCTTCCAACTTCTGCAACACTGCTGCCAGATGCTCAGTGTGCTCCTCCTCAGACTTGGAGTACACGAGAATATCGTCGATAAACACCACGACGAAAGAATCAATAAACGGCCTCAGAACTCTGTTCATCAAGTCCATGAAGATTGCAGGTGCATTCGTCACTCCGAATGGCATAACTAAGAATTCGTAATGCCCATGCCGAGTTCTAAATGCAGTCTTATGCACATCTTCAGCTTTCACTCGAACTTGGTGGTAACCCGATCGAAGATCTATTTTGGAGAATACAGCTGCTCCTTGTAGACGATCGAACAAGTCATCAATTCGAGGAATCGGATACTTATTCTGAACAGTGACCTTATTCAGCTCTCGGTAATCGATGCACATCCTCATCGATCCATCCTTCTTCTTTACCAAAAGCACTGGTGCTCCCCAAGGTGACGCACTAGGTTGAATAAAGCCTTTTCCCAATAGTTCCTCAATCTGCCGTTTCACCTCATCCTGTTCCACTGGAGCCATCCTATAAGGTGCCTTAGAAATGGGTGCACTTCCCGGTTGAACAGTGATGCTGAACTCTACATCACGATGCGGAGGTAACCCAGGAAAATCTTCCAAGAACACAGTCGGATAGTCCCGAACCACAGGAATCCCTTGCACTTCCACAGGAGTCTCTTCCTTGCGGATAGTTGCCACCAGCTTAGAACATTTCCGCTTCCCTTGGAACACGACTGCAGGTCCACCTGGAGCCTTCACTGTCACCGTCTTGGCCTTACACTCGATGCTTGCACTGTACACCGACATCCAATCAATGCCAATGATAACATCGACTCCCAAGATAGTCAGTTCGATCAGATCAATGCCAAAGATTCTCTCCCCAATCACTATCTCGCAATCAGCATAATACCGATCAGTGGTTAAAGTTTCCCCTGACGGAGTAGCTACTGATAAGATCTTGCCTGGGAAAATCTTCGGTTCAACTCCCAACACTTTAGCAAACTTTGGAGACACAAAAGTATGAGAGGATCCAGTATCAAACAATACGACAGCTTTAATTCCATTAAGATAGAGTTCGCCTGTTACATAATATACATCATTACATAACAGCCTCACTAAATCAACGGGAAAAGAAACAACGGTCTAACTCCTACGGGTCCTCTTCGCTGCGCGAAGTTCTTCCCGCAGTTCATCAACCTCATCCTTCAGCACATCAGTTAGGTTCTTTTTCTTCTCAAGTTCCCAAATCCGATGGCTAAGAACAGAATAGTCAGCCTTCCGCTTCTCCAGCTGCGCCTCTAATAATCCAACTCTCTCCTTCAGGGTTTCCACTTGCCTCTGAAGAGAAGCCACAAGACCACTTGGAACTGGTACTTCCTCTTCGTCGGAAGAAGAATCATCAGATGAATCCGGAGGTGGGGTGATCTCTCGGGATTCAGGGTACTCCTCATCATCAGAATCAGCCTGTCCAGGGTAGTACTCGTCCTCGGAATCTGCCTGTCCAGGATGGTACTCTTCCTCAATAATGTGCCAGTCGTCGCCTCCAGCAGGGTCGAAGTGATCAGCCATCTTAGAAATAGGGAGGAGAAATCACAAATCTTAGAGCAACACAAATGTAAGTCACTTACATTTAAATCTCTAGATTCAAACACACACTCTAATGTCCACTACTAGGGTGTCGTTCCCTATAAATTTGTACAAGTGTGAAAGTGTAGAAAGCGTGGCTCTGATACCACTCTGTAACGCCCCGAATCCCAAATATACTGAATTCGAGATGTTCTACAGGATCTTTTCACTTTCTTAGTACACTTTTACAGGGAAATAAAAAACTTTTCATCATACATCAGAGATTACATCATAATTACATCTTTCTTTTGCACAGCGGAAGTAAAATACAACAATTAAATACAAGTACAACAGCTTGATAAAATCTTTAAGCATCCAAATCCTCTTTAATCTTTAGCATGACATTTACCTGCATGTTAGACTGTGGGTACGTCAGTTTATTCAACCGACGATCATTATACACGGCCGTCCTCGCTTGCCGGAAATAGTATAACTTAACATTTCATATTTAGCAAACACAAACTTGTCACATTCAAACTAAAGGGACTACCCTATCGATGTCGTGTTGTGATTGTGCACTTAGTCCTTAATACAGTTAATTATGTTACATGACACTAATGCACACTTGTTCGGATTCTATGCATCCCATACTACATAGGTCCGAGGGCAAGCCCTTATTCGTTCTTCATCTTGATAGGGTTCAATCCCCCGTTATGCCTTAACTACTACTGTAACTACGGTAGTGTCTTAGATGTCCTATGATCTATGAGCCCATGTCCAGGCAGCCTGGAGGGGAATCCCACGCACTGTCACGACGCATCGAGCAGGCAACCTATGGACAATTCAGCCTCCGCCATGGAACAATGGCACCACCCATAGCCACTCGAACATCCCACGAGCGTCGCCACCGGGACGATAATTCCGGAGTAGCGCCCACGCACTGTCTTGACGCATCAAGCAGGCAACCTGTGAATCGCTCTCACACCGCTATCCGTTGGCCCTCATACTCGTGTTTTTCTTCTACTTTCATCACATCTCCACTATGTACTAGTCCTTAGTTTTATATAAAAATCATGAACAAAATAATCACTAGAGTTAGCCTCTCCATCATCCGGACTTATTCCTTTGTTTCAGCATGACCAACCTTGGTCTAATTTCAATTCAATTCATCTTTCTCAATGCCGGGGAGACTTAGCTACTCTATTTCAAATTCCATTTCACAATCTTTAAGTCATAACCACTTTCATGTCACAATTTCATATTCTTTCTTATTCATAATTTCATTGGTTCACAAATCCATGGTGAATACTTATAACTCAAAATTCATATTCAAGTCCAACAATTTCATCAACAAAGTTTCTAAACTCCATCATCATACAATGGACTCATGCACCTTATAAACATACATTCGTACTTCATATTTTACACCATGACTTCAAGTAAAAATTATAATATCATGTCACACCACAATTTCTTTTGTGTCAAATACTTTCTAATAATTCATTTCAATAGCTCTTTATAAATTTGAAAATAACCATGAGTATGTGTCAAATACTTTCTAATAATTCATTTCAATAGCTCTTTATAAATTTGAAAATAACCATGAGTATGTGTCTTAGAACCCTAGCTTTAATATACCATTTGTTCACAAACTACGTTTTATTTTCTTCAAATAATATCCAAACCAATCCCATAAAATTCCTTGTATTTTTATGAAAATTACCATATTTTTCTTATATTTTTTTGGACATCAAAATCTCATAAAAAAAAATATTTTTCCCTAAGTGCTAGGGGAAAGATTCGAACCCAGCACAATAGAGAAGAAGGCCAGAGCACCCGCCGATAGGCCGATCGGTGCTAGCGAATAGAAGAGAATGCACTACGTACACATGCCATCTTTTCGCTGCCATACATATATATACACAGTGTTTTTAAAAAAATGGTGAGACCCGGATTCGAACCACACCGCTCGGGGAAACCGAACAGCGCCACCGACCGCCTGAGCCACTGGCTCAGGTTGTCACAGTGTGGACTTAAAACCCATTTAACTCATATTCCCACTGTTTGTTTTGAAATTAACTCGATGTTCAACAATTGATTCATATTGCCTTCAAATAAACTACTGAAAAATTCCAGATTTAAGCTTCTTTATTCCATCTTCAAAACAGTAATTGTAAAATAAATTTTTGTACTAAAAACACATTTTTCTCCACCCAAATTAATTATTTTAATTAAAACTAGCAAATCTTTTATTTTTCGACATTGAAAATAATCGATTGTTCTTCTAATCCCTCTTTTATCCCAAAGTTTTTCATGATAAATTACTGGTTATTATTCTACATTCACAACACAATACAACTTTGGATTTTCCCATACTCACACTAGCAAAAGAATTCATATAGCACATGAATAGGTGAAACTCAACAATTTCTAATTTTTGGTACATTTCTAATATGATGACAACAAGCAATTCCTTGGTTCATTCATGCCACTTCTACACATGGATTCGAAGTATTTAATATACTTTTCTATTCAATTCCCATAGTGTTAATGTCTTTCTCAATTTTCATGTTTTAACCACACAATTTGCAAGTAATTAATAAAAGACTTTCACACATCATGCTAGTCACATTGCATCATTGTTCAATTAACTAGATAATCATAGAAAGTGCTTCATATGGTATAATTTCATGCAAACAATTTACATACACAATTTACCACACCATTCTAAGCCATTCACATACTAACTTTTTAATTAAAGTGGTCTCTTATTGGTATTTTCCATGTATAGTGTCATCAATATACTAGCATGAACCCTATATTAGAAACATGAAATATTTTACCCACCTCAATTGGAGAGAAACACAACAAAAGCAATCAAGTAGATGAGAACACCTCCTCCTAGCCAAACGAATGCACCACTCCAAGCCTCCAACCAAAATGCCGAATGCTTCTCCTCCTTGGCCGAAAGCTTCCTAGCCGAAAGCTCTTGATGGTGCCGGCCACTCCAAGCAATACAACCCACACAACTCTTATTTTTTATAACTCTCACAATATATTAGTATAGCTTTAGAAATTACACTTTGCATATGAAAATTAGCCATGAGAAAGGGGGGTATTTATACTAAAAAATGAGGGAAATGGAGGGCTAAGATCATCTTGGTGGTTGCAAAATGAAGGGCTTAGATTCAAGTAGGAGTTAGGAAAACTACCCACCTCCTTGAAACTACCCCCATGTTCTCCACACCCAAAATTTCAACTCTCCCTCCAAAAAGAATGCTACCGGCCCAAAAATACAGTGTGCAATGCACGTGTACGTGTAGTGCACGTGCATGCAACTAGGCCAAATTTGTACATTCTAAAATTGTAAAAAAAATAATTTTGTTAGAAAAAGTCTTCTACATGACAAGTTTAATTAAAATAAATTAATCATGGGCTTTCTTTTTGGGCCAAAAATAATTTATAAAAATAAATAAAATAAAAATGCTTTTGGGCTTTTTAAGAAAAGGCTTTTTAATTAAATCAAATAAGGCTTTTAAAGAAGGCTTTTGTAAAATAATTTGAGAAAAATATATTTAAACATACTCACCATGATAAAATAATCCAACAATATATTGCACGTGCACAACACGTGCAAAATAAATAATTTCTCATTTATTGAAAAATCAGGGTATTACACATTATTTGAAATAACGGCATCTGTTATAAGGTTTTCACACTTGCAATTTTTTCTCTAAATGGAGACTATAAGCTGTCGAAAAACAAAATAACCTATGCCGTTACTCCAAATAACGGCATGACACTTTTTTTAAATATAGATGCCGTTTTGGAAAAAACGGCATGTAAATAACCTATGCCGTTTTCCCTAGCAACGGTTTTTGCTGACGTGTTCAAAACTGGATCAGTTCGCTAATTATTTTCGAAAAGAGCACCAAATATTTTCAAAAAGTGGGTCAGTACGGTAAAATTTTCGTTTATTGGAGACTTTATTCTTCGCAACCATGCAGATGCAATCGATGCTTAACCTTCTCTCTAAGGTGCATTTCTTTTAAGGGCTTTTTGGATACAAAATTATGATAAATGTAGTTAACTTTACGGGAAGTAAAGGTATTACTTATTGGAGTTTGCACACCATTACTGCCCTTTCAAAATTTAATTGGTTTTTTTTATTTTTTTTAATTGAATTGTAAGGTAAGGAGACAACCTGAGAGTGGAGATAACTCTGAAAACTGGAACAAGTCAACCTTTGGTTATCTTAATCTACCTCCACTTCAAAACATGACCTACATCTTTTAATTTCATAAGAGTGCAGCAATGGGATTTTATGTTGCATTAGCTTTTTAAATCAAATCTAAAATCTGTAAACTTGAATGCTAATGAGATTTAAACTACAACCATTCAGCTTTAGAAATTGTATAGAATGGGAAGGGCATGGAAAAAGAACGTAGTTTTCTCTAGTCAAAGTCTATTTCGATCGCAATCGTAATGGATACAGAGTAGCAATTCTTAATTTGGATGCTTATATGTTTTGCACTACACTCGGGTTGAAGATGTTGGAAATAATTTTGGCATATTTTCTGGGCCGGATTCCGGTGGGCTCTGGCCACCGGCGGCGCCGAAAATTGATTGGATTACGTTCCTCTCGTCGAGTACTATTCTGTAATGTACTCACTTGCCAAAAACGGTTTCCGTATGAATGAGAAATGTAGGTCCAAAATTGGGTACTCGAAATGTACTAACTTGGACAGTTGGAATGGATAGTCCCACATCGAAAGATGGGAAAGATTTTCTCTAATATAAGCTAAAGAAATGGACTAAAGGCCGTAGCCCTGGGGTTACCACTAACGTGTAGTGGAGAGAGGACCTAGCCAAAATAACAAACAGTGCGCGCCCGGTCCAGCCCGGCTTGGCTTGGTTTGGCTCTGGCCTATTTTTTTTTTTGCCCCGCTCCAAAATTTTTTCCAGTTTATTGTTGAGGTTTTTCAAATTCTGTAACTGGTACCATTACTTTGTAACAACAGAGTAATGGACGTTTTTGAACCATTACTCTACTGTTACAAAGTAATGGACCATTACTCTACTGTTACAGAGTAATAGACCCTTCAGTTACTCCTCTTCTCCTATAAGACCAGTAATATTTGTCTGCCAGTACACAGAGTCTTAAAAATTCTGAATCTTCTTCTTCTTCTTCTTCCTCTGAGTCAAAGTCTGAGAGAACAACACAGATACCGGTTCGCTGATCTCTGAAGCTAGGGTGCTGCTCTTCAGGGAAAGATAATACAGTTGTACCTGGGGGGCAATTCGTCAACCACCGTCACAATACGGGGCAAATTTTTTTTAAGGACAGAGATCTTAATCTCGACTCTGTATCGAAGTGTCTGGTTTCTTCTTTTATTTCCTGTAATTGTATTTCTTCACAAATATTATTAGCATTTTCCTAATTTATGAAATTCAAGTCATAACAATCTTAAAGCAAAAATTTTCCTATATTCTAACAGTTTTTGTGAAGATTATTTACAGATATTGTTATCATTTTGGAAAAACAAAACAACTAACAGTTCTATTTCAACTGTTTCAGAACATGGAAAACACACAAAATGATAATGTCAGTGGACTTATCAGTGAACAAACACCAGTGATCCAAAATGTGACTGCACAATCGGTTGTGGCACAAATGGCTGTTCTGCCTACACATATTACTGTGGGAGAAAAACCAGAAAAGTTTAATGGAACTGGATTCAAGAAGTGGCAAGGGAAGATGCAGTTCTACCTGACCACCTTGAAGCTGGATAGGTTTCTCACTGAAACTGCCCCTATGCTGGCACCTATGGATGCACACTCCGTTCTGCGGTTGATACATGGACTCAGGGTGATTACCTCTGCAGAAACTACATCCTGAATGGCTTAGTAGCCCGCTCTACAATGTCTACTATGTCTTCAAGACTTCCAAACATCTATGAGGGTCTTTGGAGAAGAAGTACAAAACAGAAGATGTTGGCTCCAAGAAGTTGCTAAATTTTTGGACTACAAGATGGTTGACTCCAAGACAGTTGTGAGTCAAATTCAGGAACTGCAGGTGATAATGCACAAAATTACTGCAGAGAACATGACGCCGTGTGAACCATTCCAGGTTGCAGCGTTCATTAAGAAGCTTCCACTTGAATGGAAGGACTTCAAGAACTACCTCAAGCACAAGCGAAAGGAGATGTCTCTTGAGAACCTGATTGTCAGGTTGCGGATCGAAGAGGAGAATCATAAGGCTGACAGGTTCTATGGAAATCAGTCCATAGAAAAGGCTAACATGGTGGAGCACGAACAGAAGAGCAAAAAGAGAAAGTTCTTGCCACAGGCCTCGAACAAAAAACTGCAGCAAAAAGGTTTGCTGGAAAATGCCACAAGTGTGGTAAGCTGGGGCACAAAATCTCTGAATGCCGCAGCAAGGACAAAAACCGTGCTGAAACTGGACAGGCGAAAGGGAATGACAAATCCCATGCACACATAGCTAAGAACTTGTCCACTGGTCCCTTTGACTTGGACCTCTGTGTTGTTGTATCAGAGGTGAATCTAGTTAGGAGCAATCATCGTGAGTGGTGGTACGACACTGGGGCCACCAAGCACATCTGCTTGGACAAGGAGATGTTCTATTCATACCAAAAGTGCAACAAGGATGAATAGTTATTCATGGGGAATTCTTCCACCTCCAAAATTGCAGGAACAGAAAAGATAGTGCTGAAGATGACTTCAGGCAAGGAACTAATACTAACAAATGTGTTGCACATTCCAGATATTAGAAAGAACTTGGTATCGGGATCTTTGCTAAGCAAGAATGGATTTAAGATTATTTTTTCTTCTGATAATTTTTTACTATCTAGGAATGGGGTGTACTTGGAAAAAGGATATGTAAAGGATGGACTGTTCAAATTTAATGTAATGACAGTCATCCCAAAATCTGTTATTGTTGTTGTTCCCAAAATTAATTAAATTACTCCTGTTGCTTATGTCGTTGAGTCTTCTTCTGTTTGGCATGAAAGACTAGGCCATGTTAATTTCAATTCTATGCGTAGATTAATTAACATGAATTTACTACCAAAATTTAAGATAGACAACAGCGAAAACTGTGAAGTTTGTACAGAGACCAAACTCACTAAAACTCCATCACGTTCTGTAGAAAAAAACACTGAAACTCTGGGTTTAATTCATACAGATTTTTGTGATTTAAAATACGTGCAGACCAGAGGGAGCAAAAAGTTCTTTGTGACATTCATAGATGATTGCACAAAATTATGTTATGTATACTTGTTACATAGAAAAAATGAGGCTTTAGATAAATTCAAGGAATATAAGCTTAAGGTTGAGAATCAACTTGGCAAAACGATTAAAATCGTTAGAAGTGATAGAGGAGGAAAATATGATTCACCATTTATTATGTTCTGTTCTATACATGGAATAGTTTATCAGACAACTTCTCCTTACTCACCTGAATAAAACGGTAGTGCCGAGTGAAAGAACCGAACTCTAAAGGAGATGATGAATGCCTTGTTGTTGAATTCTGGGTTACCCCAATACATGTGGGGGGCAACGTTGCTGACTACCAACTATATTCTCAAAAAAATACCTCACAAGAAAACTGGCAAGACACCATATGAACAGTGGAAACGTAACGTACCTTCGTATAAATACCTCAAAGTGTGGGGGTGTCTAGCAAAAGTGGCAGTACCTAATCCAAAACAGGTCACAATAGGACTTATGACCATTGCTTGCATATTCATAGGCTATGCACACACCAGTAGTGCATATCGATTCTTGGTATATAAATCGGATATACAGGACAACCATGTGAATACAATAATGGAATCAAGGAATGCTTCCTTCTTTGAATACGTGTTTCCGTGCAAGGATGCTAGGGTCTGTTTGGTTTGTTGTTTTTTTCTTTTTTTTGTTTTCCAAAACCCCAAACCTGTTTGGTTTGTTTGTTTTGTGAAAACAGTTTTCACAAAATTCCACTTCAACTATTTTCTGTTTTTTCACATCCTCTCTCTATTATTATTATTATTATTATTACTTTTTAATATATATATAGTATGTATGAAATAATAATGTATATTATAATAATAGTATATATATACTATTATTATAATATACATTATTATGTCATATATACTATTTTATATATACTATTATAATATATATTATTATTATTATATATTACTATTATATATTATTATATATATTATTATATAATTTATTATTATTATAAAAGAATTATTTAATATTTTATTATAATATATTATTATTACATATATATTATTATAATTATTTTATGTTATTATATATATGTATATTATTAAATATGTTTATTATAATAAATTATTTTATATTATTATATAATGTACAATTATTATAATATATTATTATTTTATACATACAATTTTATATATACTATTATTATTATATTATATTATTATTATATATATTATTATTGTATATATTATTATTTTATTTATACTATTTATATATACTATTATTATATTATATTATTATTATATATGTTATTTATTTATATATACTATTTTATATATACTATTATTATATTATATTATGATTATATATATTATTATATATTACTATTATATATTATTATATATATTAATATATAATATATTACTATTATATATTATTATATATATTATTATATAATATACTATTATTATAATATATTGTTATATATATATTTATAATATATTATTATTACATATATTATTATTATTATTATTATTATTATATATATATATATATATATATACACTATTATAATAATCTATTATTATTGTAATGTATATTATTAATGTTAGGTATTACTATTATAAATTATTATATATATTATTATATAATTTATTATTATTGTAATAAATTGTTTAATATATAATTATAATAGATTATTATTACATATATATTATTATTATTATTATAAGTTATATATATATGAATATAATTAAATATGTTTATTATAATAAATTATTTCATATTATTATATAATATAAAATTATTATAATATATTATTATGTTATATATACTATTTTATATATACTATTATTGTATTATATTATTATTATATATATTTGATGCGGTTTGTTTTTGGGAAGCGTGTGAATGCACCAGGTGTGAATTCTTACTCGATTTGTATTGATAGAGGAAGTTCCTATGCAGACGACCCTCGGCCGGGCGAACGGTACGGAGGTAGGCGGTAGTGAGGTGGAGGCTGGATGCTCGGCTCAGATCGGGAGGCTTAGATCCGAGGTCTCGTGTACCTGCAGACGGTCTAGGAACACCGGGGTTGGTCCCGGTGGCAGACCCTCCGACGATCTAGTCAGCTACTGAGAGAGAGTAACAGTAACTAGGGTTTGAGTGGGAAAAGATTGATTACCTGGATCAAGGGGTAGGGGTCTGGTATTTGTAGGAGAACCCAGCTGGGTCTGGACCTGTTTGGGGCCGGGTCTGGACTCGGTTGCCCATGGGGTTGAAGCGGTGGAAACCCGGGTGGTGTAGGGCTGACGTGGCAAGGGCCCGGATAATTTTCGGGCTGACGTGGCAGAGGCTCGGGCAGTTTTCCGGTGCTGACGTGGCGGATCTGGATGATCTGGAGATGCACGCATTTTGAGGAGATCCTGTGGCCCAGGAGGGGCCACGTCGTCCAACCCATATCACAAGCCCCACACTCCTGGAGGACTGGGTGAACCAGCCGTATAGGAGTGGTTCTTTGCCTTTGTAGGAAGAGCAGGGTGGAGGGTGCGGTGAGAAAGTAGGATCTGCTACTTCCAGAAGAGGCCAGGGGTTAGGAGGAAGGGATCCCTCATTGAAGTTTGCACAGGATGCTGTGTAGAGGGGTCAGAGTGACGCTTGCCGTGCCTTAGGGTCGGCAGACGAGCCCTTAGTCGGCAGACGAGCCTCGGGGGTCGGCGGGCGATTCTCTCGCTAGTTGGAAGAGCGAGGGGACGTCGAGGTCCGTTCGATTAAGGCTCGGTTTGCCGAATGTCTAGGGTTGGCGGATGAGCTTCGAGGGTCGGCAGACGACCCCCCCGCTAGTTGGAAGAGCAAGGGGATGCCAATGCCGGTTGGGTTGGAGATCGGCTCGCCGAGCATAGAGGGTCGGTAGGTGAGCATTGAGGGTCGGTGGACGAGCTTCGAGGGTCGGCAGATGACCCCCTCGCTAGTTGGAAGAGCAAGGGGACGCCAACGCCTGTTGGGTTGGAAATTGGCTCGCTGAGCATAGAGGGTCGGTAGGCGAGCGTTGAGGGTTGGTGGACAGGCTTCGAGGGTCGACAGAAGACCCCCTCGCTAGTTGGAAGAGTAAGGGGATGCCAACGCATGTTGGGTTGGAGATTGGCTCGCCGAGCATAGAAGGTCGGTAGGCGAGCGTTGAGGGTCGGTGGACAAGCTTCGAGGGTCGGCAGATGACCCCCTCGCTAGTTGGAAGAGCAAGGGGATGCCAACGCCTGTTGGGTTGGAGATCGGCTCGCCGAGCATAGAGGGTCGGTCGGCGAGCCCCTCGCTTGAGGAGAATTTTTGGGGCTCGCGATTTCATCCGAGCTCCGAGCCTCCTGGGAATAGAGGAGGGCTGTAGGGGCTCGCGGTGTCATCCGAGCTCTGAGCTCCTTGTGAATAGGGGAGTGCTTCTGAGGCTCGCGGTGACATCCGAGGTCCGAGCCCCTATACTTGGTAGTAGCGACTGGATGATTTCATTGTATTTAATGCATTAGGAGTACTGACGACTGGCATTGGTCGGCATTTGTCGAGCGCCTGGGTTCGGCAGAGGAGCTCAGAGGGTTGGCAGACGGTCCTCTCGCTAGTTGGAAGAGCGAGATGACGTCGAGGTTAGGTGAGATGGGGCTCGGTTTGTCGAGCTCTGGGGGTCGGCAGTCGAGCCCCCTGCCTGTGGGATAGAGGGAGACTCTGGGGTTCGCAGTGTCATCTGAGCTCCGAGCCCCCTGTAAATAGGGAAGGACTCTGGGGCCCGCGGTGTCATCCGAGCTCCGAGCCCCTGTGAATAGGGAATGCTGTTTTGTGGCTCGCGATGCCATCCGAGCTTAGGGCTTCCTGAATAATACAGAGGGGAGTTGCGGCTCGCGATGTCATCTGAGCTCTGAGCTTTATGATCAAAAATAGAGGTGGGGCACGCGGTGCCATCCGAGCGACGACCCTTCTGTTTAACTAGAGGATGATTCTGGTGATCGCAGCGCCATCCAGGCATCGACCCTTCTGTAAAAATAGAAGAGGAATTGTGGCTCGCGATGCCATTTGAGAGTTGACCCTTCTGTAAAAATAGAAGAGGAATTGTGGCTCGCGATGCCATCCGAGTGTCGACCCTTCTGTAAAAAATAAAAGAGGAATTGTGGCTCGCGGTGCCATCCGAGCATCGACCCTTCCGTAAAAAATAGAAAAGGAATTGTGGCTTGCGGTGCCATCCGAGCGTCGACCCTTCTGTGGAATAGAAGAGGAATTGTGGCTCGCGATGCCATCCGTGCGTCAACCCTTCTGTAAGAATAGAAGGAGAATTGTGGCTCGCGATGCTATCCGAGCGTCGACCCTTCTGTGGAATAGAAGCGGAATTGTGGCTCGCGGTGCCATCCGAGCGTCGACCCTTCTGTAAGAATAGAAGGAGAGTTGCGGCTCGCGATGTCATCCGAGCTCCGAGCTTTATGATCAAAAATTGAGGTGGGGCACGTGGTGCCATCCGAGCATCGACCCTTCTGTATAATTAGAGGATGATTCTGGTGCTCGCAGTGCCATCCAGGCATTGACCCTTCTGTAAAAATAGAAGAGGAATTGTGGCTTGCGATGAAATTCGAGCGTTGACCCTTCTGTAAAAATAGAAGAGGAATTGTGGCTTGCAATGCCATCCGAGCGTCGACCCTTCTGTAAGAATAGAAGGGGAATTGTGGCTCGCGATGCCATCCGAGCGTCGACCCTTCTGTAAAAATAGAAGAGGTGTTGGGGCTCGCCGTGCCATCCGAGCGTCCACCCTTCTGTGGAATAGAAGACGAATTGTGGCTCGCGGTGCCATCCGAGCGTTGACTCTTCTTTAAGAATAGAAGGAGAATTGTGGCTTGCAATGCCATCCGAGCGTCGACCCTTCTGTAAAAATAGAAGAGGTGTTGGGGCTCGCCTTGCCATCCGAGCATCGACCCTTCTGTAAAAATAGAAGGAAAATTGTGGCTCGCAATGCCATCCGAGCGTCGACCTTTCTGTAAAATAGAAGAGGAGTTGTCGAGAAAGTCCGCTGTGTGGGGAAGAAAGGCCTGGGGAAAGTTTGGGTAATTCCAAGCCCACTTCTGATGTCAGGAGCACAAGGATCGAAGCGTCTCCAGATCTTAACGGCCGTTAGATCTTGATGGTTAAGATCCAACGGCCAGATCTTAATTGCGGAAATCAAGGAGTCACTTTCTCCTTATAAATCCCCTCCCCCCTCTTCACTTTTTCTTCTTCATTTCTTTACTCTCACTCTCCACTATTTCAAGAATAGGGTTTTACTTGCCGTCGGTGACTTTTTCCAGTGATCGTTCGGTAAACTCTTCAGGTTAGTATTCTTTGTTTTGTAATGTCATGCGTTCAGTCCGGATCCGAGGCTAGCTCGTCGGGCCGCTCCTCGAAGGAGTCCGAGTCCGAGACGTCCTCGTCTTTTAGCAAATATAAGGTGAAGCAGGAGGTCCTGACAGACCTTGGGTCGACTAGTAGTGACGACGTAGTCTTCATAGTGTCGCCACTGAGATCCCAAAGGCCGGGGAAGGAGCCTGTAGGCGAGGGCGAAGAGGAGGAGGAAGAGGATGAGGGGGATCAGGAGGATCAGGGCGCTGAAGGCAAAGAGGAGGAGGGAGAGGACGAGGGGGGTCAGGAGGACCAGGGCACCGAAGGCGAAGAGGAGGGGGAGGATGAGGATCAGGAGGATCCGGATACCGACGATGAGGATGAGGATGATGAGGGCGCTGTTGATGATGAGGATGAGGGCGCTCAAGAAGGTGCTGGCGAAGGCACAGTAGGAAGGTTGGTCAGGGATGACCTTCCACCTCTTTCACCCTTGTTGAAGCCGTCTCCCGAGAGGAAGGCTCGTCCTTGCCGGAAGAAGAGGAAGCTAACTCTTCCAGATAGTCCTCATTTGCAGGATGAATATGCACTCAGACCGGGGCTCGAGTTTCCCCCGAGTCTCCTTTAAAAATCTGGGGTCGATCCGGATGTATCCTGATGATATCAAGGACATCGACCTCATCTCTCCCGTGCCAGGTGAAGAGAGCCGGGTGAAGATTCGGATGGACAACATCCCGTGCATCTTGAGGGCGGACTATCTCCACATTCTGAGGGTCTCTTATTTCATCCCGCGGGAGTTCGAAGTCTTCATCCCGAACCCCGGCATTCGGCCCACCACGATCCTGGCATCGGGCTATTGTATGTTCCTGAGGACGCCTTCGCCTCGGGCCTGAGGCTGCCACTGCATCCCTTTGTTAAGAGGGTCTTGAATTGGGCAAAGCTATGCCCCATGCAGTACGGTCCGAACTCTTGGAAGCACTTGATCTGTTTCATTTTGAGGTGCCAAGAGAAGGGGGTGAAGCCGAGGTTGACGTACTTCCGAGCCATCCTAGGGATCAGTTCGCTCGGAGATCAGGAAGGGATTTTCTACTTCTCACCCAGGCCGCACAAGAAGATCATGCACGGCCATCCGGATTCCATCAAAGGGTGGAAAGAGAAGTATTTCATGGTGCGGAGTGAGAAGTCTTGGGGAATACCAATCCAGTGGAGTTTCTTCAAGCCGAACCATAAACCTCTGAAGCGAAGCGACTTGACAGCAAAGGAGTGGAAGAGAGGGGAGAAGATAGTAGGGGGCACAGTATTGCGTGGCCTCGAGTGACCGAGCTACACCTTGCCCGGGCCGGACTGAGCCCGACCGACCCTAGTATGTTTCGTTCTGAATTTTTCATCTTTCTGCCTTCGTGTTAACTTTAGCCTCTTTTTTCATTCTTGCAGAGATGACTTCCGAACAGGTGGATGGATGAGAGGTGAGCCTTACTGGCCGTTGCCGCAAAGGCGAGGGTGGATATGCAGAAGAAGAAGAAGGCGGAGCAGGAGAAGCTAGCCTCTTAGGCCGGGGGGTCCGCCAAGGGGCCGGCCCCGGTAGCCGAGGAGCCTTCTCAAGCAAAGAAGGCCCAGAAGCATCACCACCCCCCTACGTCGAGGGCGCCCCGGGATGCAGGGGGCAGTTTGGGCAAAACTGTTGATGCCCAGGGAAAGAGGCTTCCCCCGCCACGCCCCACTGCCGAGCAGATGGTGGGCCAATAGGGACTGCGACCCTACGTCCCCGATTGGTTGATCGTGCAGGGGGACAGTCTGCTCGACGGACCTGTGGCGGTCGAGTTCGTCACGAAGGCTGGCACCGAGCGTGACCACATGGCGCTGGCATCGCAGACGGCCGAGCAGGCCTTCATGCACTAGTCCCAGGCGCATATTTCGGTGAGTTAGTTCGGCACCTTTTTCCCTGGTTTTGAACTTGGTGGAATTTTTCAGATCTTTTCTTCCTTGGACAGGCGATGCTCCACGGTCAGCACTTTCAAAAGTGCTTGGAGAAGGAGATCTACATAGAGAGGAGGAACGCGGAGAAGTACCTCCGTGAGCTGAACAAGCCTACCGACGATCTGAAGGAGGCTCAGAGCATGGTTGCTGTCCACGAGGCCCAGATGGCCTCGCTTTGTGACATCCATAAGGCGGACGTGGATTGTCTCAAGGAGAGGATTGAGGAGGAGGCGGAGAAGGGGCGGAAGGCCCTGAAGAAGATGGAGGGGCCTTGGCAGAAGCCCTGATTATAGCGCAGGACGAGGCGTATGATCAGGCCAAGGCGCACTTCAAGCAGATCTACCCAGAGCAGAGCGTGGACCACCTCTACTATGGTTGGGAGGCGAACCTTCCGCCGACCCCAGGGGGCGATGAAATGGGGGGCATCCAGGCCGAAGATGAGGTGCCACCCCCCTCAAGAATAGACCAGTTCTTTTTTTTATTTTTGATGTAAATGCCTCGAGCGGACTGGCCACCGCGGCTTTTGTATCAACTTTTTGAAAGAAACGAAATATACTTTTTTGGGCCGAGGCTTTGTGCCTTGTGCGTTTTTCTCGCTTTCCTTGTGATTGTTTGTTTCTTCTTGTCCTTGGATAGATGCACGAGACCTTGGGAGCCAGCCCGGTTTCTGTCGAGGTATCCCGGGTTCGAGCAGGGAAGGAGGCCATGGAAGTGGCTCTGGCTCACCAGTGAAAATAGGCTCGTAATCGAGTGGCTGCTGTAAATTACTTCACGAATAAGTCCAGGGAGCTCAGTCTGGAGGTGGCTCGTCTGAAGAAAGTTATAGCCGACCGGGACTGGTGGGTAATCGAGACAGACTGGTCCATCTCGGATGCCTCGAGCAGGCGGTCGGCTTCGAAGTCTTTCCTTCGCGAGGTTGTGGTTGAGAAAGAGCTGGAGATCCAAAGGCTGAAGTTGGTGTTGGGCGCGGGTCTGATCGAGGAGGCGAGCAACTCCATGCCGGGGCGGTCTCCGACATTTTTATTTGAAGCAGCCCAGCCAGATGACGCAGGAAGCTCGGTGGCAGGAGTCTCTACCCAGGTCGGTCTGGCCGAGCGTGAGAGGAGCTCCGAAGGAAGTGCCGAGTTTGAGTTTTCAAGCCGATTGTGAGTGAGAAGCAAGTTGTTCTTTGTATTTGTACCGACTTTCATTGAGTTGTAAGCAATGAGTAATAATAAGAACATTTGATTTTCTGAACTTTGATTGTCTCGGTCGCTGAAGGTGGTTGTCGTGCTTGTTGCGAAGGGTCGCCGCCGAGGTGACTTGGTGCAACGGGCGCATATGTTGCGGCTTTTCGTCTTCCGATAAGTCATAAATGGCGACGTTTCGCCTCCCCATGGGCATTTATGGCGATGTTTCTCCTTCCGGCGTTTCGCATTCCCAGACGCAATAATTGCACCCCTTAGAGGGCTATATATAATCCCCACTCCCCCAGGCTGGTTGTTAAGGAGTGAGTGGCTGATCAGTCGGTTGACTTTGGGTGCCTGCTGAGGGCGGGCGCCCCGAACATAATCTTTTTCCGAGGTCTTCGGATTGGAGGCACACCAATCACCCTCGAACAATTCGGAGTTTGGGCCTTGAGGGGCGGAGGACCCCAGGGGGTTCATTGGTGAGTGGTGGGCCAACCGATCGGTTCGGAGGTTCAGAGAGAACCGAGGTCAGTGGCATTACTGTCGTCCTCGAACAATTTGGGGTTTTGTGCTCGTAAAGAGCTGTAAATCCCGGGTTGTTGGCGGGCGAGAGGAGGGCCAACGAATGGTCTCGGAGTGAGGAGAGCCGAGGGTCGGTGGCCCTCTTGCCGTCCTCGAACAGTTCGGGGTTTGGGCTTGTGAAAGCAGTAAACCCCGGGTGGTTCGCAGGCGAGAGGAGGGTCATACAACCGACTCGAAGCTCGGGAAGTCTGCCGAGGGCAGACGCTCTAAAACAATAAAAATTTTGTTGAAACAGAAATGGTTGTAGGTCGTAGCCGAGCGTATTGGTTGAGCAGCTTCGAAGAAAGCCGCGACCTTGCTCTGGTTTTAACGACGAGACACCATTTGTTCTTGGGGAGACGGTGCGGGCGTGGCAGCGGTCGTTGCCTCGTGCATAGGTTGATGGGCTTGAAGAAGTCCAAAACCATGCTAGGCGTAGGTGCCGAGCCTCCTTACCGAGGAGAGCCAGTGACGGGCGTAGCTGAGGGTCATCACCGAGCATTAAGGTCGGGGGGCTTTGAAGAAAGCCTCCGCCTTGCTCGAGGTCGATGCCGAGCTCCCGCACTTGTTCTCAGGAGAGACGGCACAAGTGTAGCTGGTGGTTGCCGCCTCGTGCTATGGTTGATGGGCTTGAAGAAGCCCAAACTATGCGAGGGACAGGTGCCGAGTCCCTACACCGGGGAGAAAGCCAGTAATGGGCATAGCCATGGGTCGTCGCCGAGCATTAAGGTCGGGGGGCTTTGAAGAAAGCCTCCGCCCTTCTCGAGGTCGACGCCGAGCTCCCGCACTTGTTCTCAGGAGAGACGGCACGGGTGTAGCTGGTGGTTGCTGCCTCGCGCTATGGTTGATGGGCTTGAAGAAGCCCAAACCATGCGAAGGACAGGTGCTGAGCCCCCATATCTGGGGGAAAGCTAGTAACGGGTGTAGCCATGGGTCGTCACCGAGCGTTAAGGTCGGGGTGCTTTGGAGAAAGCCTCCGCCTTGCTCGAGGTCGATGCCGAGCTCCCGTACTTGTTCTAAGGAGAGACGGCACAGGTGTAGCTGGCGGTGGTTGCCTTACACCTAGGTTGATGGGCTTGAAGAAGCCCAAACCATGCGAGGGACAGGTGCTGAGCCCCCATACCGGGGAGAATGCCAGTAACGGGCGTAGCAATGGGTCTTCGCCGAGCATTAAGGTCGGGGTGCTTTGGAGAAAGCCTCCGCTTTGCTCGAGGTCGATGCCGAGCTCCCGCACTTGTTCTCAGGAGAGACGGCATGGGTGTAGCTAGCGGTGGTCGCCTCGTGCATAGGTTGATGGGCTTGAAGAAGCCCAAACCATGCAAGGGACAGGTGCCGAGCCCCCACACCGGGGAGAAAGCCAGTAACGGGCGTAGCCACGGGTCGTCGCCGAGCGTTAAGGTCGGGGTGCTTTAGAGAAAGCCTCTGCCTTGCTCGAGGTCGACGTCGAGCTCCCACACTTGTTCTCAGGAGAGACGACACAGGTGTAGCTGGCGGTGGTCGCCTCGCGCATAGGTTAATGGGCTTGAAGAAGCCCAAACCATACGAGGGATAGGTGTCAAGCCCCCACACCGGGGAGAAAGCCAGTAACGGGCGTAGCCACGGGTCGTCGCCGAGCGTTAAGGTCGAGGTGCTTTGCAGAAAGCCTCCGCCTTGCTCGAGGTCGACTTTGAGCTCCCACACTTGTTCTCAAGAAAGATGTGTAAGAGAAGCTTTTCTGGTTCGCGATGCTATCCGAGCGCCAAGCCCTAAGCTTGTAAGAAAAGCTTTTCTGGCTCGCGATGCTATCCGAGCGTCGGGCCCCAAGCTTGTAAGAGAAGCTTTTCTTGCTCGAGATGATATCCGAGCGCTGGGCCCCAAGCTTGTAAGAGAAGCTTTTCTGGCTCGCGATGCTATCCGAGCGCCGAGCCCCAAGCTTGTAAGAGAAGCTTTTCTGGCTCACGATGCTATCCGTGCGCCGAGCCCTAAGATTGTAAAAAAAGCTTTTCTGGCTCGTGATGTTATTTGAGCGTCGAGCCCTAAGCTTGTAAGAAAAGCTTTTCTGGCTCGCGATGCTATCCGAGCGCCGGGCCCCTAGCTTGTAAGAGAAGCTTTTCTGGCTCGCGATGCTATCCGAGCGCCGAGCTCGAGACATTTTTTATTGAAAACAAAATACGAAGCCACAAACTTGTTTAAGAAAGCTGGCATATTTACATCATACTGGATTTTTACAAAAAACAAGGCAAGACGTGCCGACTACATTCTTGATAATTTACATGATGGAGGCTAATCTCTACCTAGGAACTTGATGAGGTGCTCCGCATTCCAGGGCCTCTTGATGGCCTTGCCCTCTGGGTTGGTCAGGCGGTACGTCCCTGGGCGCACGACCTCCGATACTCTGTAAGGGCCCTCCCAGTTCAGGGCTAATTTTCGTTTCTGGCCAGGATTGGATACCGCCAGTTTTCGGAGAACGAGATCTCCGAGTTTGATGTCGGTGGGACGCACCTTCTTGTTGTAGAACTTCTCAATCCTTTGTTGGTAGATGCTTCTTCTAATGGCGGACTTCTTCCTGACCTCGTCTATGAGATCCAGGTCGGCTCACAGCTGTTTAGAGTTAGCTGCCTCATCGAAAGCCATGATTCGGGGTGAAGGGATCCCGATCTCCGAGGGAATGACGGCCTCTGCGCCGTACATCAGATTGAAAGGTGATTCTCCCATGGGGATTCGCTTTGTTGTCCGGTGGGCCCAGAGAACGCTTGGCAACTCGTCGACCCATAACCCCTTAGAAGAGTTATTGAGTCGTTTCTTGAGGCCGTTGAGGATTTGGCGGTTCGCCTTCTCGGCCTGACCGTTGGACTGGGGGTGGCATACTGAGGAGAAGCGCTGCTGGATCCCGAGATCTTCGCAGAACTTGTAGAAATGCTTACCCGCAAATTGAGTCCCATTGTCTGTGATGAGCACCTGCGGAATCCCGAACCGACAGATGATGTGTTTCCAGAAAAACTGCTGGGTCTGTCGCTCGGTGATCGTTGCTAATGGCTCTGCCTCGATCCATTTAGTAAAGTAGTCGATTGCCACAATGAGGAACTTTTGTTGGTCCGTTGCTTTTGGAAATGGGCCCACCAAATCCATCCCCCACATTGCAAAGGGGGTCAGACTGGCCATTGACCGGAGGTTTCCCTGAGGAACCATTTTCAAGGGGGAGAACCGTTGACAGGGGCCGCACTTCTTCACTAGGGCGAGGGCGTCTTGCAGCATAGTGGGCCAGTAGTACCCGTGATTTAATGCCTTCCACACTAGCAAACGGCTTCCCATGTGGCATCCGCCGATCCCCTTGTGCAGCTCATTGAGGGCGTACTTGGCTTCCTCGGGGGTCAGACAACGGAGGTAGGGTCTGCCATCCGTTGTGGTGTAGGACCTTTTGAAGAGGGTGGCGTTAATTACCGCGAATCTTTCTGATCGGATCCTGATCCACCTTGCTTCAGCCTGGTCTTCGGAGAGCTCTCCCTTGACTAGAAATTTCTTGATAAGAGTGGTCCAGTCATTGGGAGGGGCTCCGTCTTCAACGCACAGAACCTCCGGAAAGTCTGTACTTCAATCAGGACCGTACGGTCGAGGCCTTCAAAGGATGAGGAAGCCAACTTTGACAGGGTGTCGGCCTGGGCGTTCAGCTCCCGGGGGATCCTCAAGATAGCCGATTCGTCGAAGGACGTTAGTAAGCATTGGACCACGGCCAGGTACCTAATCATCCGATCGTCACGGGCCTCGTACTCCCCAGTGATTTGGTTGACCACCAGCTGAGAGTCGCTAAAGGCCCTGATCTGTCTGGCACCGGCCTGATGAGCCAGGTTGAGCCCGACGATCATGGCCTCGTACTCAGCCTTGTTGTTAGAGGCTGGGAAGTTGAGGCGGAGACAGTACTGAAAGAGGAAACCATATGGACCCCGAAGAATGATGCTCGCACCACTTCCTGCTTCGCAAGAGGAGCCATCGGTCTGTGACGAAGGACGTCTTGGTGATGTCAGGAGGAAACATCCGGATCTGGTTGTAGCCTGAGAAGGCATCCATAAAGGATAAGAGCTCGTGACCCGATATGGCGTCGATAAGGGCATCGATGCTGGGGAGGGGGAACGGATCCTTGGGGCATGCCTTGTTGGGGTCGGTGAAATCTATGCAGATCCTCCAACTCTCGCTTGCCTTCTTGACCATGATGACGTTCGCCAGCCACTCAGGGTAGCTGACCTCTTGTACGAAACGTGCGGACAAGAGCTTGTCCACTTCTGCGTTTACTTCCTGCTGTCGCTCTGGAGCAAACTTGCGCTGCTTTTGGACAACTGGTTTGACCCGGGAATCATGCTGAGTTTGTGTATGATGAGATCCTCGGAGATTCCGGGCATGTCAGAGGGCTTCCAGGCGAAGAGGTCGACATTGCAGCGAATGCAGCCGATTAGGGCGTTCTTGAGGTCGGGCGCGAGGGAGCAGCTTACTTAAAAGTGCTTCGACGCATCCCCTGTCTCGAACGAGACATCTTCCAGCTCGTCCGCCGGCTCTGGTTCTGGCTGGGTCCTTTCGGGCTCCAGCTCGACGGCATCGAGGGGAAATACACCGCTCCCGATCGCCGTCATGTAGCACGAACAGGCTGCTTCTTGATTTTCTTGGACAACTCCGACACCAGTATTAGTAGGGAATTTCATTTTCTGGTGGTAGGCCGAGGGAACCGCCTGGAGGGAGCAGAGCCCCGGATGGCCGAGTATGGCGTTGTAGGCTTCCTTGACATTCACAACCATGAAGTCCATGGACTCGGTTCTTCTGTTCGGGGTCATGCCTGCTGTGACATCTAGGGTGACAATCCCTTCTATTGTCACTAGGACGCCGGAGAATCTGTATAAGGTGTATCCGACCGGCTTTAGCTTCTTACGGGAGAGCTTCAAGTTCTCGAATGCTTCCAGGAACAAGATGTTGACTGAGCTCCCGTTGTCCACGAGGATTTATCGGGCCTGGAAGTTCGCCATGCAGAGGCAGATGACGAGTGCGTCACAATGAGGGAGACGGACTCCCTCCAGGTCCTCCCTTAAGAAGGAGACAGGAAGTTGCTGGACCTGGAGGGAGAGAGGGCCTTGGACGGTGTTGACATCCCGGACGAATGCCTTGCGGGAAGTATTGGATTCTCCTCCCATGGGCCCTCCGTGGATGCAACGCAAGATTGCCTGACCCTCGGGTTCCTCGGGCTCCGGATCCTGCTCGGGTCGCTGTCGGGGTGCTCGAGGAGGAGGGGAATCCCTCCTGTTTCTGGTATCCCTCTGTTCCCAGATGCCTTCTCTTTTGAATTCCCGGAGGTACCCTCGTTGGATGAGGGCCTCAATTTCATCCTTTAGGGCACGACAACGATCTGTGTCGTGCCTGTTGTCCCGGTGGAAGCGGCAGTAGAACCGTTGATCCCTTTTCTTGCTGGTGTTGTTGGACGGTCGAGGTGGGTACTGCACGAGGTCGCTGTCTTCAATCGCTAAGAGGATTGTCGACACATTTTGCCTCAGCGGAGTGTGCCTCTCGAAGCGGGGGACCGGCGGAACTTTCTTCGCGGCGCCCCCGTCTCTCGGAGCTTTCTTCGCCGGCTCGACCTCGTCGGCTTTGTGCTTCCCCTTCCTAGAAACTTCTTTCTGGTCCTCTGGATTCAGGGCCTCTTCGGCTCGGATGTACTTTTCGACTCGGTTGAGGAGGTCGGGGAAGTCTATCTGGGGCTTCTTTGCCAGGGAGGCCTTCAGCTGTCCGTGTCGGACGTTATGCCGGAAGGCTACCGAGGCAACCCCAGGGTCGAGGGAGGAGACCGACCTCGCCTCGGCGGTGAACCTTCGGACGAACACCCGGAGTGACCCCCTTCCTTCTGCCGGAGGCCAAGTAGGGACGCACTTGTTCTTTCAGCCTTTCGGCTGGTTACGAAGTGGGTGAGGAAGTTACCCTTTAGCTGGTCGAAAGAATAGATGGAGCCGGGGGTGAGCTTGGAGAACCATTCCCGAGCCGGACCCAGGAGGGTGGCGGGGAAGGCTCAGCACAGGAGGGGATCCGATGCGCTGTGAATCATCATGAGGGTTTTGAAGCCCTCCATGTGATCAGCAGGATCGCCCTCGCCGTTGTAGGTCTCGAATTGAGGTGGGCAGAAATTCCGGGGTATCTCTGCCTGCAGGATGAGGGCGGAGAAAGGAGGTCGGACAGGCCTGTACCCCTGAGCCGTCCTTGGGCTGCCGTCGCCGAAGTGGTCGAGGCGATCCTCCATTTCTTGGAGGCGCTTCAAAATGTCGTCGTCATACTCCGGTGGGATTGTTGAGGGGCGAGACACGCTGGCCTCGGCATCCAACCGTGTGTAAGAGCGGCGGACGTTCTCGTCGATGGGGATCCCTCGGATGGCCCCCATGATTTCCTTTCGGAAGTCCTGGAACTCCTGGTGAGTGATCGGGGCTCGCTCAGCCCGGTTTGGTTGAGTCGGAGGTTGCCGTCCGACACGGCTGAGTGCCGACCCCCGTCCTTGGGGCGGAGGATTGGGATGGTTCGGAGTCGAGTTGGAAGCGGCCCCTCTCCTGCTGCGGCTAGCCTGTCGGTTCTGAATTACCCCCTGCAAGTCGGGTTGGATCGGACGGGAGGCACCCTTTTGGAGTCTGTGACTGACCCCCGGGTTGTTGGATGCTTGAGCATCGGCATCGACGCCCTGTGAGGGAACGTCCTGCCGACGCGCTGAGGTAACAACTCTCGTGGCTTTGGGCGCCATGTGAGCTTGGGTTGATGGGGTACCGTTGATGGCTGAGCTCGAGCTGGCGTCTGCAATAGAGTTTCCCACAGACGGTGCCAACCTGATACAGTTTGTTTTTGGGAGGCGTGTGGATGCACCAGGTGTGAGTTCTTACTTGATTTGTATTGATAGAGGAAGTTCCTATGCAGACGACCCTCGGCTGGGCGAACGGTACGGAGGTAGGCAGTAGTGAGGTGGAGGCTGGATGCTCGGCTCGGATCGGGAGGCTCGGATTCGAGGTCTCGTGTACCTGCAGACGGTCTAGGAACACCGGGGTTGATCCCGGTGGCAGACCCTCCGACGATCTAGTCAGCTACTAAGAGAGAGTAACAGTAACTAGGGTTTGAGTGGGAAAAGATTGATTACCTGGATCAAGGGGTAGGGGTGTGGTATTTATAGGAGAACCCAACCGGGTTTGGACCCGTTTGGGGCCCGGTCTGGACCCGGTTGCCCGTGGGTTGAAGCGGTGGAAACCCGGGCGGTATAGGGCTGACGTGGCAAGGGCCCGGGCGATTTCCGGGCTGACGTGGCAGAGGCCCGGGCGATTTTTCGGTGCTGACGTGGCGGATCTGGATGATCTGGAGATGCGCGCATTTTGAGGGGATCCTGTGGCCCAGGAGGGGCTACGTCATCCAACCCATATAAATATTATTATTTTATATATACTATTTTATATATTTTATTATTATATTATATTATTATTATATTATATTATTATTATATATATATTATATTATATTATTATTTTATATTTACTATTTTATATATACTATTATTTCATATATACTATTTTATATATACTATTATAATAATCTATTATTATTATTATATATTACTATTATATTATATTATATATATTATTATATAATTTATTATTAATATAATAAATTGTTTAATATATAATTTGAATATATTATTATTACATATATTATTATAATTATTATATATTATTATATATATGTATATTATTAAATATATTTATTATAATAAAATATTTTATATTATTATATATCAGTATGTATGTGTATGTATACAACATGTATGTATCAGAGTATAATATATACATACAACCAAACCTATACATACATTATACTCTCATTTTCAAAAAACTGTTTTCATAAAAAATTATTACCAAACAGCTTTTACACTATCATTTTCAGAAAACTCTTTTAAGAAAACTGTTTTCAAAACAACAAACCAAACGCAACCTACGTATCCAAAACATACACATGAACAAGGGAATGCAAGAACTTCGGTTGATGAACCAGGACATGATAATGATGAGCCAAGACGAAGTAAACTAGCTAGAACATCAAAGTCATTTGATCCTGACTTTGTACCGGCCTTTCTGTTAGAGAATGAGCTCAGAATATTCAAGGAAACCATGTCTACGCCTGATGCTCCTATGTGGAAGGAAGCAATCAAAAGTGAAATAGACTCCATTATGCAAAATCATACATAGGAGTTGGTCGATTTGTCTGCTGGGTGTAAAGCTTTAGGAAGCAAATGGATTTTCAAGCAAAAATTGAAACTAGATGGGTCAATAGAGAAACATAAAGCGAGACATGTGGTACAAGGATTTAGGCAAAAGGAAGGCCTAGACTTCTTTGATACTTATTCTCCAGTCATAAGAATAACTTCCATAAGAATGCTGATAGTTATTGCAGGTCTACATAACCTGAAAATACATCAAATGGATGTCAAAATCGCATTTCTAAATGGAGATTAGAAGAAGAAATATACATGAAACAACCAGATGGTTACGTAGTTCCTGGATAGAAAAACAAGGTGTGCAGGCTTGTAAAATCCCTGCATGGACTGAAACAAGCTCCAAAGCATTGGCATGCAAAATTTGACAATATTATGATGTCAAATGGTTTCAAAATAAATGAATGTGATAACTGTATCTATATCAAAGATACTTCAAATGGATACATTCTGGTGTGGCTGTATGTAGATGACATGCTCATTATTGAGAGCAATAATGACATTATCAAACAAACTAAGAGCATGCTTAGTGGCAAGTTTAATATGAAAGATTTGAGAGTTGCAGACGTCATACTAGGAATCAAAGTTTTCAGGTCGTCTGAGGGAATTACTTTGTCTCAAGCTCATTACGCAGAGAAAGTACTTGAAAGATTCAAGAATTACTCGAATAGGACTGCCAACAGTCCTGTGGAGCCCAGTCTTCAGTTGTTCAAAAACACTGGTGATAGCGTATCACAACTAGAATATGCACGTGTAATCAGTAGTCTGATGTACTTAACAAATTGTACAAGACCGGACCTAGCACATTCAGTAAATGTACTGAGCCGCTACACAAGTAATCCAGACGAAGTCACCAGAAAGGAATAACTAGAGTATTGAACTACTTGCGACATACTCAGAGTTATGGGCTGCATTACACCACATATCCAGCAGTACTAGAAGGCTACAGTGATGCCAATTGGATATCAGACTCCAAGAACTCAAAATCCACAAGTGGGTATGTCTTCACACTTGGTGGTGTAGCTGTGTCATGGAAATCCTCTAAACAAATGTTATTGGCCAGATCCACCGAGAATCTGAGTTTATTGCTTTAGACAAAGCGGTAGAGTAAGCAGAATGGCTTCAAAACTTTTTAAAGGATATCCCTATGTGGAAAAAACCAGTGCCTGCTTTATGTGTACACTGTGACAGCCAATCGGCTATAGCACGGGCACTGAGTTGTATGTATAATGGTAAGTCTCGTCATATCAGAAGGCAACACAAAACCATTAGACAACTGCTCTCAAATGGAGTAATCTCTATATAGTATATAAAATCGGCCGACAACCTAACGGATCCATTTTCAAAGGTTTGTCGCGAGAGCAAGTTGTAAGATTATCAAGAGGAATGGGTTTAAAGCCTATGACGAAAGAGGATACTTGATGGAAACCCTACCTAGGAATTGGAGATTCCAAGATCTAGGTTCAAGGGGACAACCAAATCTCGTTGATTCGACGTGAGCACTGTCAGATTAAAATCTCGTACCCACTCTTAGGATGATAAAACCGTGTTTCCTGCAAGTTGTAAGGATAAGCTTGGCTTTTAATGATTTCCATAGCTTTGAAATAAAAGTTGGGCATTGCAGGATACTCTTTATGGACAATCACCTTGTGATTGTGAAATGAGGCCGTTTCTAGAAAAATGAAGAGAGACTACATTCTCCAAGTTCACTCATGATTAACCAGGATTGTTCACGGTCAAAATGAACACAACAAGAGAACCTAGTTCTGTAAGGAGATGAAACTATGTGATAGTTATTGTCTAGGTTCACATCAAAGCCCGGGTAGTTCAAGACATCATGTTCACTACCTGGTCAAGTGAATCCGATAGCTACTTACTAAGGGTGGTTCAAAGTTGAAAATTTACAACCATTCCTGATGCAGTGATTTTTTGATTGTACTCTCTGAGTTTTTTCTGTCATGTCTTTTCTGTCGTGTCTGGATTACATAGTCTGGTCATTTCCATTCATATGGGGGATTGTTGGAATAATTTTTGGCTTACTTTCCGAGCCGGATTTCGGTGGCCTTCGGCCACCGGCGGCACCAGATAATGATTGGATTGCGATCCTCTCGTCGAGTACTATTCCGTGATGTACTCATGTGCCAAAAACGAATTCCGTATGAATGAGAAATGTTGGTCCAAAGTTGTGTACTCGAAATATACTAACTTGGAAACTTGGAGAAAATGGATAGTCCCATATCGGAAATGGAAAAAGTTTTTTCTAGCATATATACTAAAAAAATGGACTAAAGGGCGTGGCCCGGGGGTTACCACTATCGTGTAGTGGAGATAGAACTTAGCCAAAATAACAAACACACGCGTGCGCCCGGCCCGGCCCCGGCTTCGGCTCGCCGTGGTCGTGTCTGGTCTGGCTTGGCTTGGCTTCGCTCTAACCTCTATTGTTTTTGCCCCAGTCAAAAATCTTTTCCCCCAGTATACTGTAAAGTAATGGACCCTCCCATCAGTTGCTCCACTTCTCCTATAAGACCAGGAAATTATGTCTGCCAGAGGACACCGTTTAGTAATCCGAATCTCCTTCTTCTTCCTCTGATTCAAAATCTGAGAGTGCAACACAGCAACTGGTTCGCTGAGATTTCTGAAGTTAGGGTGCTGCTCTTCAGGGAAAGGTAATACAGTTGTATCCTGGGAGACAAATTGCCAGTCACCGTCACACTACAGGGCGAATTTTGCTTTAAGGACAGAGATATTAAAATCTCGATTCTGTATTGTACTGTATGGTTTGTTCTTTCATTTCTTGTATTTGTAATTCTTCACAAATAATGTTAGTATTTTCAGTTTTATAAAATTCATGTTCTAACAGAAGTCATGTTGCGAGGCATATGGTATGCTTATTGTCCAATATGCCTCCTCGGTGCTCTTGGAGACCGAGCTTGAGTCACAATCTTACTCAGTGAAAATGATACACTTAAAGCATGAGAAATCTTAGATTACTCGTTGTGGCTAACGGGTCACCTTGGCATGGCTAGGAAGATGTATTGTGATCGCGCTCAGATGATTCCCAAATTCAATGTGAGACAAATCTTGGAACGAAATAGAGCGAGACTTAAGAACTCCAAACTAATGGTGTGGTAGGAGCAACACAATTGTGAATGTTCAGGATAGCCACTAGCGAGAGGTGCCTAGTCTTAGTTGTATAAATGTTGGGCCGACATGCGTTCACAACCTTTTGAGTGAATTATGGGTGCTCTGCCATGGCATGCCAATTCCTACAGGTGTTTGCTATATTCAACCAACAACATATTGAAAATCGTCTTCCTAAAAAGAATGAGGCCATGATGAGATGAGCTCTATGCAACCAGACACTTGTTGGACTCGAAGTTTGGAACTGTGCATGCCTAAAGTCATATGTTTACTAGTTTAGATGTTTCCACCAAGGGCTTCCAACTGTAATAAGTGCATGTCCGTTGTACCAATTGGGAATGAAGTTACATACTTTTACAGAACTTGCTTAAGGAAAAGTATCTTTACTTCACATCCTAGAAATTGCAATTTTATGCCACTAAGCGCGAAAATGGAAAAATTGACATAAAATCGTAGTAGAATCTGAAGCATCACCCGTGAGCGAAACTTAGGAGTGTGCACGGGTCCCGGGTTAGACGAGTTGTTACAATTTTCAAATCCAACCCATATTCTTTTCTCAAACCCAAAACTCAAATTTGACCGGGTCGCAGGTTGGTTTTTTACTTACTTATATATATATATACCTGAACCTGGACCCATGGGTTTCGGGTTTGTTCAGGTGGGTTTCAAGTTCTACTGGTTAGATCAGTTTTTCGGATAAAACTGATTTTTTTTAATTTGATGGTTATTTTATATACAGTGCATTTTAAGCCATATTTTTTTTTTGATGTAAGCGGATAGAGTCAAACGACTCCAGCCCGATCAAAAAATATATTGATAATACGATAACCAACTGTACAAACATCTAATCTTGGGTTTTACAAGAAGTAAAACAAGACAAACAGGTTACAAAGAGACACTGAACATCAACACCAACAGGAAAAGAGTAAATACAATAGGCAAAATGACAGGATGCAAATGATCAAAAATCGAAAGGGGCGGGCTGGGCAGGGATCAGCGCACTCGAAGCTGACAAATATCAGCAAAAGCGATCAAAGTAGCCGGATGCCGAGGCATCTAGCACACAGCCGGACGATTAACCCGTTCCGGATCATCCGGATCCTGACAAGCGAAGAGGCACTGATCGGGGGAAGTCGGTCCATGCGAGACATCAAAGCCAAGCACCACCTGAAAAGGAGGATAGCTACCGTGATCGAGAAATCTAATAGAGCCAAACTCTGCGGACAGGGCCTACGAGCCCAGGACTCCGAGCAATCAACGCCAAATCCATGAAGGCTCCAAGAGAGAAAAAACCAAAAGAAACCCCGATAGTTAACAAAAGCAAGAGCCTGAGACAATTACAAAGGCTCTAAACTAACACACCAAGATAACAACAGACTATCCAGAAAGAGCTAAAGCCAGCCATCAAAACTAATGCCCAGATCAAAAGGGGCGAATTGGATCGAAAAACAGTAAGCAAATCACAGCCACAACCCAACATATAAAGCCTACATCATATAAAGCCACCGGCATAAACGAGTACAAAAAAGGAGGGAAGTGATCCCTCAAAGAGTCATCAGCTATAAACCAACAGAAACATAAGACATAAGGGTCACAAGTCAAGGAGATAGAACGCAAAAACACGCGCTCACCCTCCTAACATGTAACCTAAGTCACTAAAAAGAAGGAAAATACAACGAGAGACCACGGTAGTAACAACAAAAGCGCTGCCTCGAGATTAAAGCATAAACAGCAAGAAGGAGCCCTGACCAAAACCCAAGAGATAACCAAAGATAGTTACAAGCCTCGTGAGCGGAAACAACACAAGGAAGCAAAAGCACCAGAGAAACCTCAGAGGCAGACCAAACAAACATCCAGTCACTTAAACCTGCAAAGGAACAACATAAATACGATGAACAGAGATTAGAAGAAAGAAATAAACCACTCTGACAGCTAAGCAGAGAAAAAGCAAATGTAATCTAAAGCAGGCATATGGTAAGCTCAAAAACAATGACACGAAGCAATCACACTGCATTAAGATTAGAGAGGACAATAAGGGATTCGTCCAAACGGAGAGGGAAAAAACACTGACGATCGTCGACTTTCAACTGCGAGATCCAGAATTTGAAAAGAAATGATAGTTCTGCTATAAGAGAGTGGACAGGGGAGGCATTGTGCGCGAACAATCTACGGTTCCTTTCCATCCATACTATCCAAATAATGATATGGACAGAGATGTTCCAAGCCTTTCTGTACCTAGGGGGTACATCAGGGGAATACCAGCAAGCAAGTAGGGTAGCTGGTAAAGCAGGGTTAGCCCAAGCGAGGGCAATAATTTTCCAAAGAGGGGTGATGAAGGAGCAATTAACGAATAGGTGATTAACGTCTTCTGAGTCACTAGAGCAAAGGGGGCAGAGTTGACCCCACGCTAAATTTCTGTTGTTGAGGACTTGAACAGTGAGGAGCTTGTTATGGCAGGCCAACCACAAATTAATTTTAACTTTGAGGGGGACACAGGACGTCCAGATAAAGTCAGATAAGGGGGAAAGAACACCTCGAAAATTGAGAAATTTGTAGAAAGACTTAACAGTGAAAGATCCTGAGGCAGTCCATCGCCAAGAAATGTCTTCCGATTGTTTCCAATCATATTGGTTAAGAGAAGCAATAAGGTTATGCAGATCATCTATCAGAGGAAGAGAAAGCTGGATAGAGAAAGGGATAAGCCAATATCTCGAAGACTGAGACCAAGCAAAAGATTTTGCAACAGAGGCATAAGGGTAAGCAGCATAACTGAACAGGGAGGGGAAAGCAGTGGCAAGGGAGGTGTTGCCGATCCAAAGATCGGTCCAGAGTTTAGTCTTAGACCCGTCAGCACAAAGCCTGGAAATGCTAGACTGGAAAGCTGGCGCTGATTTCTAGACTCCTTTCCAGAAAGGGGAAGCATAACGATGGATGGGGCCATCGAAATGCCACCAAGGAGTGGAAGAAAAATAAAACTCTTTGATACATTGAACCCAAGATAGGTGAAGAAATTTATGGAATCTCCATAACCATTTGCCTAAGAGAGCTAAGTTATGGTCTCGAAGGTTCAAAACCCCCAGACCACCGCTGGCTTTCGAGGAACAGATGCTGTCCCAGTTACTCAGATGCGATCCTTGCTTGTAAAGAGACGCACCCGACCAAAAGAAATTGCTACGAATTTGATCGATCCTTTTGAGGACCCAGGTAGGAAGAAGATAGAAAGACATCATATAAAGAGGCATAGCAGAGATAACCGAGTTAAGAAGGATTAATCTTCCACCTCGGGATAGCAATTTACCCGTCCAAACATTGAGCCTCGATTCAATTTTATCAATCATGGGGAACCAGTCCGATCTGTGGAGCTTTCCCCACCTCAAGGGGATGCCCAGATAAGAGATGGGAAAGGAAGCAATACGACAGTTAAAAAATTGTGATACTTCGAGATGGCGATTATCATCACCACCGAGCCAATACACAGAAGATTTTCTAAAATTGATGGCAAGACCTGAAGCCTGCTCAAAACAGTAAATCAACAGTTTTAGGTTGCGCATCGATGTGCGCTCAGGTTTAGTGAAAATAATGGTATCATCTGCGTATTGCAGGTTGAGGATACCGTCAAAATTAAGAGAACGGCCGAGACCTTCGATGACTTGGGCTTCGCGAGCGTTGCGAAGCAGCCTACTAAAGACGTCAGCCACTAGTGAAAAAAGGAGGGAAGAGAGAAGGTCTCCTTGACGGAGACCACGCTTGACTTTAAATTTATGACCTTCAGACCTGTTGATAAGGATAGAGGAAGTGCCAGCGTATAAACTGGATTTAACCCATCCAATCCATTTCGGGCCAAATCCACGATTCACCAGAATGTCAAAGAGAAACTCCCAATTCACATTATCGTAAGCTTTTTGGAAATCAAGCTTAAGAAGGATACCTTCTAGTTTATGGTGATGACATAGTGTAATAATCTCCTGAGCCGTAGCAACGCTGTCAAGAATAAATCGGTCTTTAATAAAGCCTGACTGGGCAGGGTCTATCAGAGGCGAAATAATAGCACTGAGCCTAGTCGCCAAAACTTTCATAATAATTTTGAATGAAGTGTTAATAAGGCTAATGGGCCTAAACTCTGTAACAGTATTGGCTCCCGGGACTTTCGGGATAAGAACGATGTGGGCATAATTGATGCGATCAAAAGAAAGGGAGCCTTGATGAAGATCTTGGAAAAGATCGAAGAGATCATCCTTAATCCAAGACCAGAATTTTTGGAAAAAGAAAGCCGGGAAACCGTCGGGCCCTGGGGCTGAGTCGCTTTTTAAGGCGAATACAGCAGCCTTAATCTCATCCATAGTGAAGGGAGCTTCTAGCGACAATAAGTCAATGGAAGGGGGGCCATAAAGTTGCTGCCAGTCAAGGGAGATCAATCGAGTTTTAGTGGAACCAATAAGGTTTTTGTAGAAAGTAAGGAAAGCTTGGTGAATATCAGGGTCAGAGCGCATTTCTGCATTCTGCTCTTTGATAACCGAAATATGATTGCTACGCCTGCGATGCGAAGCAAAGTGGTGAAAGAAAGCCGTGTTACCATCACCTTCTTTCAACCAATTAACACGGGCCCTCTGAGCCCACTTCAAATGATCTTGAAGGAGAATATCGGCATACTCCCGCTTACAGGCAAGACGCTCGTTGAGAGCGTGGGGAGAAGAGGAGTGTGCTCCTCCATCAAGTCGTAAGCCTGGATAGACCCAAGCATTTTAAGCCATTTAAAATAAATATTTGACTGATTGATAGTAATATAGTGAGAAGATTAAGAATTTGTAACCTTATATCAAGTTTTTTTTATTGATTGTATCCTTCAACCAAGTTAAATGAGTGATTTAAAATTAGAAGCTAATTTGAATATATTATAAGTTACGAACTTATCTCGGGATAGTTGAGGGTTATAACATGTGTTTACAGATAATATGTATACAATATTATATCGGGTATGAGACAATTCAGTTCGGATTTGAACATGTGGGTTTCCTACAAAATCTAAATCCAACCCTGATTTCTAATGGACCTTTCGAAACCCAACCAAACCTACCTGGTTGGGTTTGGGAAGGTATTCATACTAAAAAAACCCCACCTTTTCCAATTGGGTAGGTTCGGTTCAAACCCGACCCAATCACACCCATAGCCAAACTAATATATGCCGTATACGATGTACTAGCACTAGCACTAGCATACCCCAGGTGCATTAGGGCCTGTTTGGTTGGAGGAGAATGGAGGGGAAGGGAGGAGAGGGGAGGGATTTTTTTAAACATTTCTTGTTTGGTTCATTTTTTAGGAGGGGAGGGGAGGGGAATGGAGGGGTGCAGCATCCCTCCTGAGTCAATTTTGGCTCCCCTCTAATATTGGGGGATTTGGAGGGAAGAGAAATTGAGTCAAATTTTTGTATAGTGATTGGACTAAATTGCCCTTTAGATTTAAATCCATTTAATCACACCATTAAAATTTGTAATCACTCCATTTTAAATTTAAAAAATTGAATTTAAAATTTAGAAGAAAAAACAAGCAAACAAGTAAACAAAAACGGTGTGCATCAGTGTTCATAAAAGCAATGTGCATAATGGAAAAATCAGTGTGCATCAATGTTCATAAAATTTCGTTGAAAAAGCAAACAGAGGTCAGAGCTCATAGCTCTGTACGTGTATCTATCCAATGGAATTTCGTAGAACCAGCAAAATGAGGTCAGAGCAAAATACGGTTTTAGGAAATGTGTTTATATTTCTGGAAGTATTATCATGCTGGAAGTATTTAAAGAAGGTAATAAAATGAGGGGTGAAGCATTATCATGCTGGAAGTATAGTTGATAGAAATGAACTATTTAAAGAAGGTAATTCATATTCACACAAGTTGAATGATGTTCAATAGGACTTCTATAAAATTCAACTATAACGAAGAGAGAGGCATGCAAGATACTATTTTCCCAACCACCACAGCAATCTCTACCCACCAGCTACAATCTTAAATCTGCAGCCAGCTCTCTTCAATTTTCAGTAGCTGACCACTCATTACCTAATACATTATCAAGTTGTTGAACTGCTATAATGTGTTGAATCAAACTCGGATACAGGCTAGGCCATGATTTTGCTTACAGAACAAATCAACAGATGGAGGCAATATTAGCAAACTCAGATCTTCAAATATTAGAAACACTTGATGTTTTTTTGTGGTTGAGTTTTGTTATAAAATGTAAAATGGTATAAAAGTAATTTTATTATAAAATCCCTCCCATCCCCTAGTGAACCAAACAAGAAGATAATTATTTTTCCTCCCCTCCCCTCCTTTGAACTAAATAGAGTCTTAATTAAAATCCTTCCCCTCCCTTTCCCTCCCCTCCCCTCCCCTCCATTAAAATCCCTCCACTCCCCTCCCCTCCTTTGAACCAAACAGTCCCTTAATTCTCATACCCATGCTATTTACATTTTTCGACTATTTTCTTGCATAATCTCTTTTTCTTAACTTAGGGGGCGTTTGGTACACGGATTGAAAAATTCCTAGGAATGAAAGGATTCCTGAAAATGTGAGGGTGGGAATGAAGATTCTCGGGAATGTTGCATTATCGCGTTTGGTATAGTACATTGCATTCTCGGGAATCCTTTTTTATTATATTTTTTTTATTCTAGTTTTTTGAGTTTTTTTTTAATGTTTGTTATGAAAATCACATGAGAATGCTCAAATCCCATGATTTTATGGAGGAATATAATTTTTTATTCTATATTTTTTGTTATTTTATTGTTTGTTATGGAAATCTCATGGGAATCCTCAAATCTCATGGTTTTTGGGGGGAATGAAAATCCTTCTCAACAAAGAATTTTGATTTCCTTGGGAATCTATCATTCTTTCCAAAACTATGCTTGCCACATACCAAACAAGATAATCTAAGAGGGATTATGGGATTCCCTTACACATTTCCACGTACCAAACGTCCCCTTAGTAAAAAAAATTACTCTCCCCTTCTTTAAAATTTGACAATTCATTCCCCTTTTCCACTATTATCTTCCATGTACCATTTTATAAAAAAATTGGTAATAAATTTGACTCTTTTTTTTATTTTAAAATTTGGCAATACAATCCCTTTTTTAGTTTAACAGTAGTTTTTAAATTTAAATTTGATAACAAGATTTTTAAAATGTCATATTAGAGTTTTATTTTTTATTTATTTATTTATTTATTTGGGGGGGGGGGGGGGGGAGACTAAATTACAAGAAACTACCATATTTCTTGACTCTTTTTTAGAAAACTATCTCAGCAGTGTTTTAATGCGCGTAACCCCTAAATCTGCCTTTTTTTTCTTTCAGAAAATTACCCTACTAAATCTACCCCATTGACTAGTTTTTTACATGCACTGCACACGGTTATATTGGACCAAAATACCCATGCTCTTATTTTCTCCAAATTTACAACTTTTTACCCTATCTCTTCAAAAGTTTCGCTGAATTATCCAGTTTTCTTTCTAAATTCGGGAAAGAAGATGAGAGGGTTGAAAGGGGGTTAAGAAAACTGGATAATTCAGTGAAATGTTTTAAGAAATGGGGTAAAAAGTTGAAATTTGGGGGTAGGGGTATTTTAGTCCAAGATAACCACATGCAGTGAACGTAAAAGTCTGGTCAACAGGGCAGATCCACCGAGGTAATTTCCTGGAAAAGAAAATACAAATTTGGGGGTTATGCACATTAAAGAACTGTTGGGATAGTTTTTTGAAAAGTAATGGGAAATAGGGTAGTTTCTTGTAATTTAACATTTATTTTTTGCATGATTATTAATTTTTTTGGGTAATTCTGGTCATTTGAGTGGATAGTGGGACAACAAAGGTTTTACTTAGTTAAGTAACAATAAATAAAAATAGATAATGTTGTGAAACCATCACCTATTAAGGTGGCAACACAAGCTCACCCATTCAGATGGCGGCCCAACCAAACTACCAAACCCTAATTTTTCCCACTATATATATATTATGAATGAAAAACCACAATACTTGATTCAGCTGTCACTCTCTTTTGTAATATATTATTAGCACGACGTCTCGAGGAGGTTTAGACTGCTGGATTAACCATGACAAGAAAGGTATGTTACCCATCTTTCTATTCGTTTTCATACGGCGCCGAACTTAATGATCAGTTGCTAGTACTAATTTTTTGTGATATGTAAAACAATGAAAAATGCTTTCATGAAACTATGCTTTATTGAAACTGATGAAATCATGTTATGCTATCAAAGCTTGAAAACCATGAAAATGACATATTATAAGGTCATGCTTCTAAATCAACCACTCACATGCAAAAGGGAAATATGCCTGATAGATGATTCATTTTTTCTTTAATGTGTTTACATCCCTCCACTATCAGAAACCATGCATAACCTGATAAAGAAACCATACAAATATTTATTCAACCATGGATACGGCGTCGTCGCCACCACCTAGGGTTAGGATAGAACCCCAACCCTATTTCGGATATGATAGAGAAGATGGAAGGGGAGCAAATCGGCTTTTGTGGAATTTATTTCAAATCCAAACCTGAACCCACAAAGGATTTTAATATGCGGATCGGATATTGGATCTCGGGGCTTCAAATCCGAACCTGGAACTCATGGCCCAATACCAAATCTAATGTCTGAAATCTCTAGTCATATTTAGCTAGTTTGGGCCCATTCATTAAACTATTTAGGTAATTAATATTATTATTTTGGGCCTAAGAGATTTTGGCCCAATAGATATATTGAAGAGTCTGATGAATAATTGGAAATTTGTTACAAAAGAGAGAGAAAGCTAGACTTGTGTAGACTATTGTGGCTTTTCCATTCATAACATATATATAAAGGGGATGTGATAGTTAGGGTTTGGTAGTTTGGTTGGGCCGTCACCTGAGTAGGTGGGCTTCGGCCGTCACCTTAATAGGTGGGTATCCACCTAAATAAGCGGTCACGATTTCACAACACTCCCCCTCGAATGCCTGCTTTTAAAACATTGCATCATTAAAAACTTTCGTAAAGAAAAACCCACATTTGGGAAAAATCCTTAGTGAAAGAAAAAAAGTACAACTAATTCTTCCAGAATCTAAATCTTCATAAATCTGATTATTCAGGAATCTAAGTGGGTGCAACTTACATCGCCTAATTAAAAATCTTTTGAAGAAAAAAATCCGTGAGAAAAAACCTCATCGAAGAAAAAAAGTACAATGCGTAAAGATATTCTTCAGAATGTCTCCATTAGCATCTTTAGGATGATTGCATCTGCAGGTTGCTTCCCCTCAAAAATACTAAAATTCATTGCATTTAGTTCTTACATCAACTTAAATAAAAAATCACCCTACAAAAATAATACATTTCAGCCCAAAAATTTATCAACCTACACATTTATATGTGTCACGCCCCGCTTTCCAAAATACAGGAATACGAGTCCATGATGGAGGCCCAGCGAATGATATTAACATCATCCATAAGCTGTATCAGTCTTAACTCAACAACATGAAAAGAAATAATCACAACCACGCAGAAAAACATAATCACATAGACAAGATACTAAGATAAAACATGCAATAGTCCAAAATAATAACCAACAACTGGAAATAAGCAACAATTATGGGTCAACAAAGCCCGGAATACAAAGTTTAACAAAAGTAACAATGCAATATAAAAATCACATGGAAGAAACAATTTATTTCAAAGCAGCTCCTACTCCAATCTAGAAGAACTGCTCACTAATGCCTTCTGGCAATTCTCCTTGTGTACCTGTGGTTAGATCAACTAGAGTTGGGGGAAAATATCCATTAGAGCAAGTACGGACAGCAAGTAGTGACAAGCAAAGAGTAAAGGAACATGGTACATCAAGAAATATGAAGTAAGAACAAAATCAAAAGCAATAACAATGTCGATAAACAATTGTCATGATCAAGTGTAAAAGTATCAACTTAGGTTTATTAATAATAGCTATTTGCACGCGTGCGATGCACGCCCTAATATTTTCTTCTTTTTTATGTAAATACTACGATTGTTTGAAAAAAGTGCGATAAAGTACATGTGAAGGGTTGGTGCATTCATTTTTCACTGCTAGAGAAGGCCAGACAGGTAAGCAAAATAATTTTGGCATAGAGTTTATTATGTTTCATTGCAACCTATATATACAAATCTGACTTTTTTTTTTCTTTTTTTTGACCCAACATTCATTTGTAACATCAATTTAGTTCAATCAGAAGACTATAATGTGCACTAATTTCAAATCAAACACCAGAAATTACAAAACAACACAACATTAATTTTATAAAAATTTCTACAAAAACAAAAATCAAACACTTACTGGGCATCTTGTTTAGACTCAAACGACTCACAATTGTACTTCACCATCGGAATCGCCGCAACTGCAACCGCATCCAATCCATCAAGCCTGTGTTCTTGCTACAAATGAATAAATTAACCCAATTAGAAACAGAAGGTACCCTGAGAAAGCTCGCAGCATGCCCTTGTGCTAACCGAGAGGTGAGATGTGAGGCTAGCAGCGACCACCACGCTGTGAAGCGGCAGCAGAGACTATACGCATCCGAGATCACCGAGAGTTCTGAAAATGGAATCGGGATTATCGAAATTCATCCATATTCAAGAAATGAGTTCATCAGAATCATCGAAAATTCATCAACATTCAAGAAATGAGCTCTTCAAAAACATCGAAATTCATCAACATTCAATAAATGAGTTCATCAACATCATCCAAATTCATCAAAGATTCAACAAATGGTAAGATGATATTTGGAGGATTAGGGTAGTCGTTTTGTTTTTACCGGGGAGAGGCGAATGAAAGGAGGCGGCGACAGTCATAGCGAGGAGTGGGGAGGGTGGGGATGTGGCAGAGATGGACGGCGGGGGGCGATCGGAGGGAGGAACTGGCGGTGGAGATGAGAGATCGGGAGAGGGAGCCACGAAAAGCCATGGATTTGGAAATGGAGGCAAGGCTAGAAATGATGGGTTTAGGGTTTATTTGGAGGTAGGAGTGGAAACTGGCAGTCGTAATGGACCGGGCTTAGATTGGAAGGATGCCTGAATTTTGAGTCCATCTCTAATAATGACAGAATTAACCCTGCATTATTTTTTAGCTTTTTATGTTTATGAGGGCATGATAGTAAAAAGCTGCTAAAATGGGGTTTTGCTTAATAATTGTATATATTTTATTACCCTATTTAGTGCACGTACTACTATGTCCCATACCACATGTTCAGTGCATGCAAAACAGTGTTCGTTTCAGAGCGTGTACTCGGTGTAACTAGATAACATGATAACAAGATCACATGATAACATGATAACAAGGTTACAAGTATTTCTCCATCTTCTATGTCAATAGTCCATGTAAACAAGAAGGGCCCTACCGAGTACAGTTTCTGAGATTATACACTACTAAGTAAACCCTTATTACCCCAAATTGTATAATATTTTATTATGTCATTCATGATCATGCAAGTGTGTATAAGAGTATCAAGGCGATGATAAGGATACAACAAAATGATGCGATGCATGATAATATACATATAATTGTGAATCTAAAAAAGAGCAGACACAACAGTACTAAAATAGCAGTAACTCACAAACTATACTTCGGAATTCAATTCCGTAAAAAAGGATGTAAACTAGACATATGTGGCTACAATTCATATTCATCAAGTTTCAATTGATTCTGACTGTAACTAGGTCGATTACCTTAATCTTTACAGCTTAAGGATTCTGGCAGCAGCTTATAGTCAAAACTCTATGTGTGAAATCAAGATGTAAACTCAATATAAGAATCTATAAAAAATTAGAAATGGATCCTAAGCATGTCTACTAAGTTTCTGGAGAGTTTCATGTCATCACTCTACTGTTATAATGGTGTTTCAACTGAAAGTTGTGCGGTGTTTCACTAAACTGCAGTTCTGGAAATACAGACCAGCAGTGACTAAAACTGTAATATCTCACAGCTCACAGATCGGAATCTAGGTCCATAAGATTTTCTGGAAACTAGATTCATTAGGATACAATTACTTTTTATATAGTTTTGGTTGATTCTTCTCGTAACAGGGTCGAAACTTCAGTGCAAAATAGAACAGGCAGCAAGAAATAATAAAAAGTCATCACATACATTCATCGAAATGGTTAATCTACATGTTCTTGAATTATGGAATGCATTAACATTATGTACATCAATTAGTATGGATTTTTACAGTGTTCAAAGCCAAGTTATCATGTCATGATTCAAGTCTCAATAACATAATCGATCAACATGCATTCAATCACTATATTTTATATATACAAGATTCTAATCAATTTATTCATATCGTGTGTGCATGCAAGCTTGGGTTTGAATCAATGGATGTTGGCACGAAGTCAAGGATACTTCGGATTAGCTCGTGTAAACCCTCAATATCCTCAACAGAAGGTATACAATGCAATATTACGATAATCGAAAGAGAGCTACTTGCGGAGATCAATAATCTTGAACAAGAAAAATTAAACGAGTTCAAGTGGACTTGCCTTTAGATGACGATTAGATCCGAATGTGAGAAGAATAACGGAATCGGAATCCTAGCGACATGGCGACGAGCAAACAATCACGATGATCACGATCGGGCACAGATCTTGATGGGGATCAAGATTGGATGATCGGACGGCTGAGATCGAAGATCAAGATCAAGATGATGATCACGATCGCGATGAACAAAATAGATCTGACGATCGAGATCAAGATCTTGATGATGATGGTGGCGGTGATGATGATCAATGCAAACCCAATAGCCAAGATCAATGGATCAAGAAGTGATCAGGATCGCGACGATCAACAATCAGACGACCTAGATCCAATGGCTTGTGATTGATCACCGGTGCAATAGAGGAGGCTCGAGGATGGAGTCGCGGTGGAGAAGACGACGGGTCGGCTACGTTGTGGGATGAGGGCGACGGGGCTCAGGGCAGCAACGGAGGTGGCGGCGGAGCTATGGTGGCTTGACTGGAGAGGGGATGAGCGGGGCTCGCAAGGCAGTGGGAGATGACGGTGGTGAAGTCGAAGGGGAGGCAACAAGGTCGAGCGGCAACAAGGTGCTTCGACTATAGGCGGGGGCTTCTGTTGCGAGCGGTGGTGGAAGTTGAATGAAGGAGGAAGACGAGGAGCGAGGTTGAGTAATGGAGGAGCTTCAAGTGCGGCAATGGCGAAGAACAGAGGATGAGGGTGGACAGTCGAGGTCGGAGGCGAGCGGTGGCAGACGACGCTCAGGGGCGAGGCTGGCGGCAGCGACGAGCTCAACAGCAAAGTGCCGTCGACAGGGCCAAGGAGCAATGGAAGATGCAGGGGTGTGGTCGAAGGTGGGTTTCGACGATGGAGGTCGTCGGTGGTGTTGACAAGGAAGACGATGAGGAGTCAGGGATGGTTAAGATGGGGGTAGGCAGCAACGGAGGTCGACGAGGCGAGGGTGCGACAGGGGTCACGAGGTGGCACAGTCGAGCGGAAGGCTCGAGCGGGTAGTGGTCGGGAGTGGGTCGACGTCGACAGGGTTGAAGCAACTGGTTTCGACGAGGGTGGAGGAGACGGAGGTTTCAATCGAGGGGAGGCAAGGGTTTTCGAGGTGGCGAGGTGATGAAGTGGAGAAAATGAACATTGGTAGGGGCTAGGGTTAGGGTGTGCACAGTAGATGGGGGTATGAACAGTAAAGGGGTTTTGGAAGTTGAAGAGTTTGGCTGTTGTGGAGAAGATGAAGGGTTGTATTTGTTGGGATTTGATTAACTGTTTAAGGAAGAGAGAGAGAGTGGGGAATAGTTGAGATAGTGGGGGAACGTGAGAGAGGAATAAGTGGATACGGGGAGATGTAGGGTTGATCTGGTCAAAACGGATAGGAGGAGAATTTGAGTTATTGGGTACTGGGTATAAAAGAGGATCCAATAAGATGTGGGTTTGGGTTTGGGTTAGAATTCAATAGGAGATGGGCTTGGGTTGGGCTCAGGTTATATATAAATAAATAATGCAAAATAAATTTAAAAAATGAGGTTTTAATGATGGGCTTCAATTTAAATAATTAAATAATATAATATAGATCAAACTAATGGGCTTTAACAAAAAAAATAATAATAATAATACTAATAAAAACACATATTAATAATAAAAATAATAATAACAATAATAATAATAATAATAATAATAATAATAATAATAATAATAATAATAATAATAATAATAATAATAATAATAATAATAATTGTTACCGCTAAATCTGGTGTGGGGGTAAACAGATAGTATTTGTGGATTTGTGAAAAACCTGAATAGCAAGCCTCTAACCTGTTCCGCCGGAGATTGACCATTGACTCCCGCCGTTAACCTGCAAAAAGTGCGAGGCACCGGGGTTGATCCCGGCAACGCACCCTCCGACGCTCAAGTCAGTAATCAGAAATGATTAAGAAAGAGCGTAAATTGAGAAAATACTCATTACCTCTTATGGAGATGGATGGGGAGTATTTATAGGCGTCTTAGGGATCAAATTAGGAATGTAATCCCCGTGATCTGATAAGGAATATTCTCCTAGTAAACAGATTAGGAATGTAATCCCTAATTCCCGGTGAAAAGATAGATGTGAATCAGGGCCGTTGATTAGGATTAATCAGAAACCCTAATTCTATCTTTTCTGGACTGGGTGTGTTTCGGGTTGGGACCCGTACCCAGTTGAGGTGGATCCGTTCGTGGGTTATTGGGTCGTGAAGAAAGACCCAGTTCCCATTTCAGACCCGTTAGTAGGTGAAATTACCGTTTTACCCCTGAGCTTTAAGATTCGTGTCCGATGTGAACGGTCCCGATTTAATCCTATTTTTAGCCATATCACGAGCCCCCCACTCCTGAAGACTGAGTTTGATCAGCCTTTGAGGAGTAGTTTTACTGTTCTAATGGCGTACGGGATTTTATCGGTGTTCTTAAGGGAGTTTGGATCTTGTTCGGGGGTGTAACGACATTATTCTGGGCTTGTGAAATATCCAAAAATATCCTCAGAATTTTCTGGATTTTTGGTGATTTTTCCAGATTTTTCTGAATTTTTTCTCATTTTTTTGAATTTTTTATTCATTTTCCGAATTAAATAATTAATTATAAAAAATATTAAATAATTATTCTAATTAAATAATTATATTTTTCAGAATTTTAAAATAATTTTTCTAAATTTATAATTATTTTAAGAATTTTTATTTAATTTTTTTTCTATTTTTAAATATTTTTTCGGATTTTTTAAATAATTAAAACAAGTAAATAAATAAATAAATAAATAAAATATTACTTGGACACGTGGCGCGATCGTGTGTGCTGATCACGATCAAGCGGGCGCGCATCGGGAGGAGGAAGAAGAGGCCATTTTTTTGGGCGTAACAAGGTCGGTTCCGAGAACGCTCGGAAAAGGTGGCCGAAGTCCACGTGGACGACACGTGGCAGTCAAAGTTTGACCCCCCCCCCCTTTTTTTTTTGCTTCTTCTACTTCGCTATCCTTTCTTTCTCTTCCTTCTTCTTCTTCGTTTACTTCGACCCAACGACGCCTCCGACCCAGCTCCGCCTGCGACCCCGATTGTGAGCGTCACTGGAGCTCGGGGGTTCATCGAGGGAGTCGAGCTCGGCGGCGGTGACGGAGGAGGTAGCGCTCGGCTCAAAGGGTTTGGCGTAGAGCTTGGAACTCGTCCATGTAGCTCGGCGAGGTAGGAGCTCGAAGCGGTGGAGAGGAGCTTTGTGGCGACAGAGCTCGACGACGGAGTGGGTGAAGTCGATGAGGGCGACGACGAGCTTTGGTCGAGGCTCAGCGCTGGAGCTCGTCGGAGAGCGATCTCAGCGGAGGCAAAGGAAACAGAGCTCGGCAATGGAGCTCGTCTGAGGTAAGGGAGGCACAGCGGAACTCGATGAAGGTGCGGCCATGGCGGAGAGCTCGAGGGAAGGAGCTCGGCGGTGAATCTCGATGGAGCTCCTTATGGGAGTTGGAGGCTGGCGAGGTCGAAGGTGACGAAGGTAGAGCTTGGCGACGGTGGAGGCGGAACTCGGAGGCCGTTGGCGATGGACGGTGGTGGAGCTCAACTGTTGGAGCTCGGTGCCAAGGCGACGCTCGGTGCCAAGACGAGCTCACCCCCGAGCTCTACGCTACTGCAATGCACCAAGCTGTCTACTCGCCTGGGTCGGAGGCGTTCGGCCATGGCGGCAAGGAGAACTCGGAGTTCGACCATAGGGGAGCTCGGCATCGCAGCTCGAAGGTGGAGCACGCGATGGTGGTGAGCTCGAAGAGGTCGATCGAGTGCGGGAGAAGGTCGGCTCTTCTTGTTTGGGTTTGGCGCAGTTGTGAGCTCGGCTTAAAGGTTGAAGATGACGAACTGGCTTCTTTCTTTTTGCTGGCTTTGGTTTTTGCTTGTATATGAGAGCGTTCGGCGAAGGGGTGCCGAGGTCCGATTTTTCCCCCCGTAACGAGGTCGGTTCCGAGAACGCTCGGCAGCTGGTGCCGAACTCGATTTTTCCCCCATAACGAGGTCGGTTCCGAGAACGCTCGGCAGCTGGTGCCGAACTTGATTGTGCCGAACTCAAGCCCGTAAAACGGTCGGTATCAAGAACGCTCGGCAGCGGGTGTCGAACTGAACTGTGCCGAACTCAAGCTCGTAAAACGGTCAGTGAAGGTGATGGAGTTCGGCGCCGTTGTGAGCTCGTGAAGGGGGAGCTTAACAGTGGGATGAGCTCGAAATGGGCTCGAGATGGGTTCGAAGCTCAGTCGAGGAGCATGGTGACCGTTGAGCTCGACGGAGGAGGAGAGCTTGGCGGAGCTTGATGGAGGTCGGAGTTGTCGATGTGGTGGTGGAGCTCGTCTGCTATGAAGGGAGAGCTCGAGAAGCTCGAGCTTAACAGTGGGTTCGGTGAGAAGGTCGAGCTCGGCAATGGCTAGCTCGACGAGGAGTTGGGTTCGAGCACGGCATCGGCGAGGGTGGAGCTCGTGGTTCGGCCGTAGCGGTGGCGAGCTCGACGTTGAGGAGGCGGTGCCGATGTTGGAGCTCGAAGCGGTGGAGAACTCAGCGTTTGGAGTTAGACGACGGAGGGGGTGCGTTCGGCTTTGAGCATGGAGCCTGGCCGTGGTGGGTAGAGCTTGAAGATGACGAGTTGGCGTTTTGCGGTTCGGAGCTTCGCTCTAGGGAGTCGAGCTCGGCTATGGGATCGAGCTCAGTGATGGAGCTTGATGAAGGAGGAGGCGGTCGGCGAGGTTGAGTTCGCGCGAAGATAGGTTCGGTGGAGCCCAAGGTTGAAGGAGGTGGCTTCGTTGGAAGTGGCTGACGTCCGGGGGAGGCGAGCTCGAGCTTGGCGCAGTGGAAGCTCTTCGTTGGAAGCTCTTCGTTGATGTGTTGGGTTCTGGAGAAGAAGGAATGAGCTGGCGGGAAATTGGAAGAGAAGTAGGAGCACGGGTCGTTGGGTCTGTTTGCGTTTGGGGGTCCAAACGGGTTTGGGCCCGACCCGTTAGTCCCTTCATCTCTCTCTCTCTTTTTTTTTTTTTTTTTTTTGTGTGTGTGTGTGTTGTTTGTGGGTCGGTGCTGAGAGAGAGTTCGGCATGATCCGAGGTCCAATCTTTCCCCGTAATAGGGTCGGCGCCAAGAATGCTCGGCAACTGGTGCCGAACTCGATTTTTTCCCCCGTAACGAGGTCGGTTCCGAGAACGCTCGGCAGCTTGTGCCGAGCTTGAATTTTTCCCCTATAACGGGGTCGGTTCCGAGAACGCTCGGCAGCTTGTGCCGAGCTTGAATTTTCCCCCGTAACGAGGTCGGTTCCGAGAACGCTCGGCAGTTGGTGCCGAACTCGAATTTTCCCCCTATAACGGGGTCAGTTCCGAGAACGCTCGGCAGCTGGTGCCGAACTCGATTTTTCCCTCGTAACGAGGTCGGTTCCGTGAATGCTCGGCAGTTGGTGCCGAACTCGATTTTTCCCCCGTAACGAGGTCGGTTCCGAGAACGCTTGGCAGCTGGTGCCGAACTCGATTTTCCCCCCGTAACGAGGTCGGTTCCGAGAACGCTCGGCAGCTGGTGCCGAACTCGATTTTTCCCTCGTAACGAGGTCGGTTCCGAGAACGCTCGGCAGTTGGTGCCGAACTCCAATTTTTCCCCGCAGAGTTCTTCTTGATGTTCCCGGTGCTACGGAGGTCGGCTCGGGGCGTACAACCCCTTGTTTCGAAGCTAATCCGAAGATCTACAACTTCTCTTCAGGAGTGAGATGAAGATTCACCCTCCTTCATGGTCAAAATAGCCAGAGAATATCCTTGTATACATGAGGTTGAGGAGAGTTTTCGATGTTCCCGGTGCTACAGAAGTCGGCTCGGGGCGTGCGACCCCTTGTTTCGAAGCTAATTCGAAGATCTACAACTTCTCTTTAGGAGTGAGACGAGGATTCACCCTCCTTCATGGTCAAAATAGCCCTGCAACATCTTTGTCTTCATGAAGTTGAGGAGTGTTTTGGTCTTGGGGATTTTGGAAGAGGAGCTCCTCTCCTAGGGGCGGAGAAGCTATGCTGGGAAAACCCTTGTGCCAGGAAGACCCTTGTAAGAGCCGTGGGAAGACCCATCCTTTGAGGTGAGCAAAACGAAGAGCTTGGCTTTAGGAGAGAGCCATTTGGAAGACAAGTTTGAGGAGCAACTCTAGGAGAGAGTTGTGAGCTCCGATCTTGTTGAGAAGAGGTCCTCTTCGGAGGCGGGCGGAGCAAAGAGTTCGGATCTGGAAGAGAGCTATTTGTGAGACAAGTGTGAGGGGGAACTCTAGGAGAGAGTTGTGCTCCAAACTTGTTCGGGGAGAGGTCCATCTGGGAGGCGAGCGGAGTGAAGAGCTCGGCTCTGGAAGAGAGCCATTTGTGAGACAAGTGTGAGGAGGAACTCTAGGAGAGAGTTGTGAGCTCCAAACTCGTTGAGAGGAGGTCAGCCTTGGAGTTGAGCGGAGCGAGGAGCTTGACTCTAAGAGAGTGCCATTTGTGAGACGAGTTTGAGGAGCAACTCTAGGAGAGAGTGGTGAGCTCCGAACTCGTTGTTTAAGTGAGGAAATCAACGGTTGTGGGAGCAATTCCGAATGGCGAACCACTTCTAGCTCGCTTAACAGCGAACTTGCGATGTAGAATCGAGCCAAGTGTTGGACTCCGGAACCATCGTTAGAAAAGTTCAACGGCTGTGGAAGCAATTCCGAATGGCGAACCACTTCTAACCCGCTTAAGAGCAAGTTATTCGAAGCAGAATCGAACCAAGTGTTGGACTCCGAACCATCGGTAGAGTTGTTCAACGGTTGTGGGAGCAATTCCGAATGGCGAACCACTTCTAACCCGCTTAAGAGCAAGTTATTCGAAGCAGAATCGAACCAAGTGTTGGACTCCGAACCATCGGTAGAGTTGTTCAACGGTTGTGGGAGCAATTCCGAATGGCGAACCACTTCTAATCCGCTTAAGAGCAAGTTATTCGAAGCAGAATCGAACCAAGTGTTGGACTCTAAACCATCGGTAGAGTTGTTCAACGGTTGTGGGAGCAATTCCGAATGGCGAACCACTTCTAACCCGCTTAAGAGCAAGTTATTCGAAGCAGAATCGAACCAAGTGTTGGACTCCGAACCATCGGTAGAGTTGTTCAACGGTTGTGGGAGCAATTCCGAATGGCGAACCACTTCTAACCCGCTTAAGAGCAAGTTATTCGAAGCAGAATCGAACCAAGTGTTGGACTCCGAACCATCGGTAGAGTTGTTCAACGGTTGTGGGAGCAATTCCGAATGGCGAACCACTTCTAACCCGCTTAAGAGCAAGTTATTCGAAGCAGAATCGAACCAAGTGTTGGACTCCGAACCATCGGTAGAGTTGTTCAACGGTTGTGGGAGCAATTCCGAATGGCGAACCACTTCTAACCCGCTTAAGAGCAAGTTATTCGAAGCAGAATCGAACCAAGTGTTGGACTCCGGAACCATCGTTAGAGTTTAGTGAGTTGCGGGAGGAGCCATGTAGAAGAAGCTGGACTCCGAAATCACCATTTAACGAGTCGTGACTCGGAGAGATTGAGATGAAGCAAGAGCAACAATTTCCAATGAAAAAATGTAAAGTTTTATTGAAATAAACTAAGTGGCTGCTTCAACAGGGCGAGCCATTATTACATGCTATTGGCCGGGTTACAAGCATCGGCCTTATTGAAAATCAAAATCCTACTTCTACGATAAGGTGAAGACCTCTTGGGAGGAGCTGGGAGGTTCTGAGTCTTGAAGCTCGGCGAGCCTTTCTGTTCGTTTGTTGGTTCCTCAAAGGGGGGAAGCTAGGCCCCATCTTTTTGGATGAACTTGGTCAGGTGTCCCCGCTGTACGAGTTCTTCGATCTCCTCCTTGAGAGCCCGACAATCATCCGTGTCGTGGCCGTGGTCCCTGTGAAAGCGGCACCACTTATCTTTGTCCCTCTTCTTGCCAGGGGTATTCATTCTAGGGGGAGCGCGGAGTAGTCCTTCCTTGTCCACCTCCATAAGGACTTCTGATATAGAAATGAGGGGGGTGAACTTCTCAAAACGTGGAGTCGAACGGCGCTGGCCATTACTGTCCTTCTGGGATTTTTGGGACCCCTCTTCACTTGTGTTCTTCCGTTTGTTCCCGGAAGATGTCTCCTCCAGAGCAAGGGGGTCGAGGGCTTCTTCGGCCCGAATGTACTTTTCACACCTGAGAAGGAGGTCGGCAAAGTTCTGTGGAGGCTTCTTAGCAAGAGAGGAACGGAGGCTGGAATTGAAGACATTGGATTGGAAGACGGCCATTGCGACGGATTGGTCGAGGGAAGCTATAGACCTGGCTTCAGCTGTGAACCTCTTCACATAGTCTCTCAACTTCTCACCCTTCTTCTGGTTAAGGTAGAGTAGCGAAATGCTGGTCTTTTCAGTTCGGCGACTACTCACGAAGTGGGTGACGAAGAGGGTCTCGAACTGTTCGAATGAGAATATCGAGAATGGGGCAAGGCGAGAGTACCATTCTCGAGCCGGACCCTTGAGAGTTGCGGGGAAGGTCTTGCATAGCAGGGCATCGAAAGTTTGATGGATGAGCATGAGAGTCTTGAAGCTCTCAATGTGGTCAACGGGGTCAGTTTCCCCGGAGTAGGTCTCGAATTGAGGAGTTTTAAAGCCGATTGGCACTGGCGCATCCATTATGGTTCGGGAAAAAGGAGGTCGGCTTGGACAGAGGGTCCTGCCCCTCTGTTCCTCTCCCCGGTTGATCCGGCCAATGCGCCTCTCCATCTCGTGGAGACGGCGGTAGAGGGCATCGTCCCTCCGACTGTAGTCGAAAGAGCCTCTGGACTCGTGTTCGTGGGAGGGGGAGCGAGGACTGTGGCGATGGTAACCCTGGGAACGGCGAGGGCTAGGAGTATGCCGTCGGTGGTGAGGACTCTGGACCCGCGGGGGTGTAGGATCCCGTTGGGCATTGTAGTTATGAGGACGGAGGTTGAGAGCCTGTTGTACCATTGCTTGGAATTGTTGGAACTCGGCACTGGTGATGGGTGCCTCATCGTTCCTTGGGTGTTGCCGATCGGCGGGGGAACGATGTCTTCTTCTGTAGTGCTCGGGGGATTCCTTCCTTCCCTTTCGGACATGGGACCTTTTGTAATCTCGGCGGTGTGGGGATCGCTCACCCGGACGTTGCTGGCGGGAGGCTCCCTCTCGGGACCGCTTCTCGTCCAGACGGTGGCGTAAGTCCTCCACCTTCTGCCGGTTTTGAGGATTGTGAGAGGCCATGGAATCCATAGAGGCTTTGTGTATGGAGACGCGGTCTAGGTGGAGAGGTTGCTTCATGCGGGAGCCTCCCGCACCGGCGTTCTGAGGACCGGTGGGACCCTTGAGGGGTTGCTGATTCTGAAGAGGAGGCTGATATTGTTGAAGAGGGTCCTCCACTTGAAGCGGAGGTTGTCCTTGCTGCGGAGCGGGTTGGACGGGGACTACCTCTTGCTGATCGGCAGGGTTGGGCCCGCGGTTGGACCCTCTGGACCTGACTTTTCTCGGAGGCATGGCTGGAGAAGATCGGACCAACGGGAAGAGGGGCTGCTATTCGTTTGGTTTTCCCACAGACGGCGCTAATCTGTTACCGCTAAATCTGGTGTGGGGGTAAACAGATAGTATTTGTGGATTCGTGAAAAACCTGAATAGCAAGCCTCTAACCTGTTCCACCGGAGATTGACCGTTGACTCCCGTCGTTAACCTGCAAAAAGTGCGAGACACCGGAGTTGATCTCGGCGACGCACCCTCCGACGCTCAAGTCAGTAATCAGAAATGATTAAGAAAGAGCGTAAATTGAGAAAATACTCATTACCTCTTATGGAGATGGATGGGGAGTATTTATAGGCGTCTTAGGGATCAAATTAGGAATGTAATCCCCGTGATCTGATAAGGAATATTCTCCTAGTAAACAGATTAGGAATGTAATCCCTAATTCCCGGTGAAAAGATAGATGTGAATCAGGGCCGTTGATTAGGATTAATCAGAAACCCTAATTCTATCTTTTCTGGACTGTGTGTGTTTCGGGTTGGGACCCGTACCCAGTTGAGGTGGATCCGTTCGTGGGTTATTGGGTCGTGAAGAAAGACCCAGTTCCCATTTCAGACCCGTTAGTAGGTGAAATTACCGTTTTACCCCTGAGCTTTAAGATTCGTGTCCGATGTGAACGGTCCCGATTTAATCCTATTTTTAGCCATATCAATAATGATAATAATAATAATACATACATGACAGAATTGGATTCAACACATTCATGAAAATAATTCAATAATAATAATAATAATAACAATAATGAAAATAATGAAAACAACAACAACAACAACAACAACAACAATAATAATAATAATAATAATAATAATAATAATAATAGTAATAACAATAATAACAACAACAACAATAGTAATAGTAATAATAATAATAATAATAATAATAATAATAATAATAATAATAATAATAATAATAATAATAATAATAATAATATGTATAGAATAGGAATGGAGATTAATAAGTTCATCAAAATCCAAACAGTAATAATATAAAATATAAGTAGTTGATTAATTAGAAATAGAAAATACATCGTTATTCAAAGTAAATATAATTGTCGATTATAAAACACTTAGTAAAAGATTCGAAATCAATTTAGTACAAAATACATTTATAAATAATCAAAATACGAAAATATTCAGGAAATACGTATTTACGGGAACGGGGGTTACAATATGTCTATCTGCTGAAATCTTCTCATGCCAATCTAATGTACTAACTTTTGAAATCTGGACTTTGGGAGGGATTTTGTGAAGAATTTGCAATGTTCTCTGAAGACTTGATCTACTTTACATCAATCATCTTTTCTTCTTGAAGTTGGTAGGTGAATAAAATTTTTGGTGAGATGTGCTTCGTCCTGTCTCCTTTGATGAAGCCTTCTTGAATTTGCTTTATATACATGCTGCATTATCCTCATAAATAATTGTAGGCTTGTTTGTGACTTCTGAAAGCTCGCAACTCCCCATGATATGCTGAACTTGAGACCTTAACCATACATATTCTATACTTGCTTCATGAAGTGCCAGTATCTCAGAATGATTGATCGATGTTGCTGCAATTATTTGTTTGACTGATCTCCATGAAATAGATGCACCACTGTTAAGAAAAACATATCTGATGAGGGTGAAAATCGCAACCGATTTGCACCACACAAATCTCGAGACTTCTAAAGTCTAGACATCAGCCCAGGGACAGTTCACGGGCCTTCCACTGGCCCACCATCTTAACTCAACCCACAAGGGTATAGTTGGCTAGTAATCAAATCCCCTAAATTCAAGGGGCTAATTACTCCATCAGGACCCCAAATGCATGGGATCTAATCAGGCAACTGGAGAATCTTTCTCGAACAGATTCTTAATAGCCTATAAATACAGTTTAATCTCCACAGTTAGAAGGTAATCAACATTCTTTCCACTAATCCCTACCTTTACTTTCTCAATCGTTGACTAGATCGTTGGACGGCCTGTGGTTGGGAATACTCCCGGTGTCTCAGACTTTTTTACAGGTTCTCGGCGACCAGCGACAATTATCAAATCCACCAAAATCCACAAATATTAGCCTCACATCAAGGGCCAGATCTATAGTTGAGATCCGCTTTTCCTTTCCTTCCAAAGGATGCATTATCGGTTGCTCCCACACCGAAAAATAGTAGCATCAGATTCGCAGCATTTGTGGGAATGAAGATTGATCCATCATCTAACTTAGATCCTACTCCGTAGCTGATTTATTCCATGACCCCCAAAGCCAAAAAGACGGTCACCACGGATGCCACTCAGGGGTTGCAACTGCTGGAAAAAGTTTTTGCAGATTTTTCGGGCCGGATTCTGGTGGGCTCCGGCCACCGGCGGTGCTGGAAATTGATTGGATAATGTTCCTCTTGTCGAGTACTATTCCGTAATGTACTCACTTGCCAAAAACGATTTCCGTATGAATGAGAAATGTAGGTCCAAAGTTGGGTACTCCAAATGTACTAATTTGGACAGTTGGAATGAATAATCCCACATCGGAAGATAAGAAAGATTTTCTCTAGTATATAACCTAAAGAAATGGACTAAAGGGCGTAACCCTGGGGTTACCACTAACGTGTAGTAGGGAGAGGACCTAGCCAAAATAACAAACACACACACGCGCGCGCCCGGCCTCGGCTCTGCTCGGCTCGGCTCAGCATGGTCTGGTCTGGCTTGGCTCTAGCCTATATTTTTTTTTTGCCCCGCTCCAAATTTTTCCCAGTTACTGAAGAGGCTTTTCAAATTTTGTAACTACTGGTACCATTACTGTGTAACAGCAAAATAATTGCTCATCAGTTACGCTTTTGAACCATTACTCTACTGTTACAGAGTAATGGGCATTACTCTGCTGTTACAGAGTAATGGACTCTTCAATTTCTCTCATTCTCCTATAAAACCAGCAACTTTTGTCTGTCAGAAGACATAGTTTCAAAAACCAGTTTGAATCTTCTTCTTCTCCTACCTCTGAGTCACTTCTGAGAATACATCACAACTCCGGTTCGCTGAGCTCTCTGAAGTTAGGGTGCAGCTCTTTAGGAAAAGGTTATACAGTTGTATCTTGGGAGGCAATTCGTCAACCACCGTCCCACTATGGGGTGAATTTTGCTTTAAGGACAGAGATATTCAAATCTCGACTCTTTATTGTATTGTATGGTTTGTTCTTTCATTTTCTATATTTGTAATTCTTCACAAATATTGTTAGCATTTTCTGTTTTACAAAATTCTTGTTCTAACAATCTTAAAGCAAACTTTTTTCTCTATTCTAACAGTTTTTTGTGAAGATTCTTTACAGGCAATGTTATCACTTCAAAAAAATAACTAACAGTTCTATTTCAACTGTTTCAGAACATGGAAAACACACAGACCGATAATGTCGGTGGACTTATCAATGAACAAACACAAGTGACCCAAACTGTGACTGCACAATCGATTGCGGCACAGATGGTCATTCTTCCCACACATAACTGTGGGAGGTTCAATGGAACTGGATTCAAGAAGTGGCAAGAGAAGATGCAGTTCTACCTGACCACCTTGAAGCTGGACAGGTTTCTCACTTAATCTGTCCCTATGCTGGCAGCTATGGATGCACACTCCGTTGTGGCAGTTGATGATTGGACTTAGGGTGATTATCTCTATGGACATTACATCCTGAATGGCCTGGTAGACCCGCTATACAATGTCTATTGTGTCTTCAAGACTTTCAAGCTTCTGTGGGGGTCCTTGGAGAAGAAGTACAAAATAGAAGATGCCGGCTCCAAGAAGTTTGTAGTCGGCAAATTTCTTGACTACAAGATGGTTGATTCCAAGACAGTTGTGAGTGAAATCCAGGAACTGCAGGTGATAATGCATGAAATCCCTGCAGAGAACATGACGCTGTGCGAACCATTCCAGATTGCAGCATTCATCGAGAAGCTTCTACCTGGATGGAAAGACTTCAAGAACTACCTCAAGCACAATCGAAAGGAGATATCTCTTGAAGACCTCATTGTCAGGTTGCGTATCGAAGAGGAGAATCACAAGGCTGACTGTAACCCCTGTTTCTGATTATACGGATTTCCATTTTACTTCTTTCTTCTCCATGTATTCTTGTATTTTAATTTCCGTATAATTTTTTTCCAATGCATTTAAAAATCGTTTTGAACCTCCTATTGAAATCCAAATTTATATTCCAACTACAAATCTTGTCTCTCCTCTTTTTGGTTTGAAACCCCCAATTATTATTGGATTTATGTTATATTCATTTGAAGCCCAAATAGTGGCCCAAGTTGTATTTTGATTTTATTATTAAGTTTATTAAAGCCCAAACTCAAGCCCACCCCTATTGGACTCTAACCCTAAACCCAAACCCACAAACCCATGCACACACCCGTATACAATCTCTCCACTTTTTCCCACTCTTCCCACATCCCCGTAACTGCATCCCCACAATCTCCAACTACCCACTATTTTAATTATTATTTTATTAAAACCCCACTCTCCTCTCTCCCCGTTACTATCTCTCTTCCTCTCTGTTATTTCCCCAAACCAACAATCACCCAAACCCCCAACTTGTCATGTCCTTCCTCCCGCCTAGCCCATCGCATCCACTCGCCATTGCATCGCCTCGCCTCCCGTCATCACCACCGAAGCCCAACCCATACCCTTATTGGATATTGGATCCAAGACTTAATCTACCCAAACCCACTCCCCCAAACTAAAACCCAGACTATTTCTCCCCTCAATCCCACGTATCTCTAACCCCTTTATTCACTCTTCCATACTGTTATAATAATCACTCCCCCACTTCCCCACAAATCAGAACTACTCTAACAAACCCACTCTCTCTCTCTCTCATTCTCTCTCCCTCTCCTGGTTCTCAAACCCAAACAAACCAAACAAAACCCCCGCTCACTTCTCCTTCGTCTTCTCGCCTTCACCCAAACGAAACAACCCAAGCCACCATTACCGCTGCCAACTCCATCGCCATCCCCGTCGCCCAACTCCAACCACCACCTCGATTACCGTCGTCAACCTCTTGCCTCACCACCTAGCCCCGTTCCAATGCCGTAGAACTCCCGTCGAACCCATCGAAGCACCACCAAGCCCAACCAATTACCCATCGAGCTCTCACCGTTGCCTCTCCCAATCACCTCTATTTCCCCTACCGCCCTTGCCGAGAGCCTCTCGCCCTCATAGACGCCATTTTTGCCGTCCAGAGCTGCCGCCATCCGCTCGCTCCGTCGTCCTCTGTTTTGAGCGCAGAAACAGAGAATCGTTCGTCATCTCGAGTGTTGCGTTGCTTCCTGACCAACACCGCTGCCGACATTGCCTGCTTAGGTCGTCGCGAGCCCCATTGCACGTCGCCAGGGTCGCCGCTGTCTCTCTCTCCTCCGCTACCGCGAGGTGGAAGACGAACAACGATTCGTCGCCCCCGCTATTTACTGTTCCGGGATCTCGATCCGCTGCTTCGCTGTCCCGTGTTAGGGGCAGATCCGGTGCGAGGTTGAATTCTGATTGGCTGCTTCTTGCGCTGTTTGCTATTTTTCCGATCCGGTGTGGGGGGAAATAACTCACTGTTGTTGCTGTTACTGTTGGAGTTTCTCGCTCAGTTTTCGCACGTGCTCTTGAGATTGCTCCCCGGGATTCTGATCCTGTTATTTTTATATTATTGAATCGTCTATATTAATAAGGCAAGTCCACTTGAACTATTTTATTTATTCTAGTTCAAGATTAATTGACCTTTTATGCAAGTAGTCCCAATTTAAATATCGTTAACTCTGCCTTGTGTCCCTTCTCGTTAGGAGTATCGAGGGTTTACACGAGCTAACCCGATATACTCTTGACCTCTTATAATTGTCTATTGACTCAAACCTATGCCTATATAGACACAATTGACATAAATAAAATGACTAGAATTGTATACAAAGGAAATGAATGGTGATTGTATATATTGATTGAATGAGACAATTGTGACTTGACTAATGGCTTCATAAATTGAATTGTACACAGTAATGGACATTCTAATTGTTGTATAACATTGTAATGCATTCCAGGATATAGTAGCACGTTAATTGCCCACTTTAATGAAAATATGCGTGATAGTCTATATAAACTTTTGCTGATTGTACTGTTTTGCACAGAGATTTCGACCCTGTTAACTTGAGAATTAGAACAAATGATACAAAAGAGAGTTTTAGCTTACTGAGTTTAGTTTCCAACCCAAGCGACGGATCCTGATTTGGAGTCCCGAGCTGTGAGATATCACACTTTTAGTTCCTGTTGGTCTGCATTTTTCAGACTGCAGAATTATTATAACATCGACATATTTGATAGTAAAATACCATGTAAACAGTATTAGAACGCTATGAAATTTCTCAAGAACCTTATAGACATGCTGAGGGTTCACCTCAAATTTTTGTAGATTTTTATAGTGTATTTATACCATGTTTTCACCCCTTAGAAGTTGACATCTAGCTGCTGCCAGAACAGCTGAACTGCAAAGAATAGGATATTTAACCTAGCTATAGTCAGAATTAGAGAAAAGTTCCTGAATATAACTTGTAGCCCTATCTGTCTAGATGTCCATAGCTGCCTGGAAGTTCGAATTTGGAGTTGTGGTCTAGGAGTTACCCCTGTTTTAGTGTAACTGTGTCAGCTGTTTCAGATTTGCCACTTCGTGTTTATTATTGTGTAATGTATCATATTGCTGCATCATTATCGTTCCCTTGACATCCTTATATACACTTGCATGAGCATGAATGACTTAATAATAAAATACTAAACAAGCCGGGGTTTATAAGGGTTGACCTAGTAGTGGATAGTCTCAGAAAATGTACTCGGTAAGGCCTATATTGATATCGTACTGACACGGAAGGAGAAGTACTGATTGTGAATGATTGATTGTAAATTCGAAATTCATTGATTGCAAATGGTAATTGATTTTTATTGACACCGAGTACACGCTCTGTAGACCGCACCACGAAGTCTAAAACAAACACTGTTGTGCGTGCATCGAACCTGTAGTATGGGATGCAGTAGTACGTGCACTAGATTGGAGAACAACTTGATAATAGACCTAGTTGAAATGTATTTATACTTGATTAAGACCATTGTTACTAGTACCATTATTTTCCTTGCAATTTGATCTTGATTCATATTTCTTCATGTACCCTGTTCTCTTACTCTCTGCTTTTCACTACTTGCTGTCCGTACTTGCTCTAAGGACAAATTATTCTTTATTTTTAGATAATCAAGTATAGGTGAACAAGGAGAATTTCTAAGAGGGAATTATGAGCAGTTCTTCTACAATTGGAGCAGGAGCCTCTCGAGCTATTTGGTAAGTTCATATATTCCAGATTTGGTTATTGAATTCCATTCTCGTTTATGTGATTATGTTTCCTGCGTGGTTGTGATTCATTTTTCTTATATTGTTGAGCTAAGACTGGTACAGCTTATGGATGATATGAGTTGGCGTACTTATATCATTCGTTGGGCCTTAGTTACGTGCCTGTATTCCTGTATTCCGGGAAGCGGGGCGTGACACTGACAGTTCCTATGGAAATTAGTTCATAGAAAAGGCAAACATGGTGGAGCATGAACAGAAAGGCAAAAAGAGAAAGTTCTTTCCACTAGCCTCGAACAAAAAACCGAAAGCAAAGAGGTTTGCTGGAAAATGCCACAAATGTGGTAAGCTGGGCCACAAAATTTCTGAATGTCGCAGCAAGGACAACAACCGTGCTGGAACCGGACATGCAAAAGGATCCCATGCACATATCGCTGAGAACTTGTCCACCGGTCTCTCTGACCTGGACCTCTGTGCTGTTGTATCAGAGCTGAATCTGGTGGGGAGCAATCCTCGAGAGTGGTGGTACGACACTGGGCCACCAAGCACATCTGCACGGACAAGGAGATGTTCACTTCATACCAGAAGTGCAACAAGGATGAACAGTTTTTCATGGGTAATTCTTCCACCTCCAAAATTACTGGAACGAGGGAGATAGTGCTGAAAATGACTTTAGGCAAGGAACTAACACTGACAAAAGTGTTACATATTCCAGATATTAGAAAGAACTTGGTATCAGGATCTCTTTGCTAAGCAAGAATGGAATTAAGGTTGTTCTTGCTTCTGATAATTTTGTATTGTCTAAGAATGGGGTGTACTTGGGTAAATGATATGTAAAGGATGGAATGTTCAAGTTTAATGTAATGACAGTCATCCCTAAAACTATTATTCTTGTTATTCCCAAAGTTAATGAAATTACTCCTATTGCTTATGTTGTTGAGTCTTCTTCTGTTTGGCATGAAAGACTAGGCCATGTTAATGTCAATTCTATGCGTAGATTAATTAACATGAATTTGCTACCAAAATTTAAGGTAGACAACAGCGAAAAATGTGATGTTTGCACGGAGGCCAAACTCACTAAAACTCCATCACGTTCTGTAGAAAGAAACACAGAAACTCTAGGTCTAATTCACACGGATCTATGTGATTTAAAGTACGTACAGACCAGAGGTGGCAAAAAGTACTTTGTGACATTCATAGACGATTGCACAAAATTCTGTTATGTATACTTGTTACATAGCAAAAATGAGACTTTGGATAAATTCAAAGAATATAAACTTGAGATTGAGAATCAACTTGGCAAAACGATTAGAATCATTAGAAGTGATAGAGGAGGAAAATATGATGCACCATTTAATATGTTCTACTCTGAACATGGAATAGTTTATCAGACAACTGCTCCTTACTCACCTGAATCAAACGGTACGGCCGAGTGCAAGAACCGAACTCTAAAGGAGATGATGAATGCCTTGTTGTTGAATTCTGGCTTATCCAAAAATATGTGGGGGGAAGCGTTGCTGACTGCCAACTATATTCTCAATAAAATACCTCACAAGAAAACTGGCAAGACCCCATACAAACTGTGGAAAGGTAACGTACCTTCGTATAAATACCTCAAAGTGTGGGGGTTTCTAGCAAAAGTAGCATTACCTAATCCAAAATAGGTCACCACAGGACCTAAGACGATTGATTGCATATTCATAGGCTATGCACACAACAGTAGTGCATATCGATTCTTGGTATATAAATCAGATATACCGGATATCCATATGAATATTGATATGGCTAAAAATAGGATTAAATCGGGACCGTCCAAATCAGGCACGAATCTTAAAGCCTAGAGATAAAATGGTAATTTCACCTACTAACGGGTCTGAAATGGGTACTGGATCTCCTCCCCAAAGATCCAATAACCCACGAACGGATCCACCTCAACTGGGTGCGGGTTGCAACCCGCAGCAAACCCGGTCTAATAGGATAGGATTAGAGTTTCTGATTAATCCAAATCAACGGCCCTGATTCATATCTATCCTCTCACTGGGAATTAGGGATTACATTCCTTATCTGTCCACAGGGATTACATTCCTAATCTGATCCCTAAGGCAACTATAAATACCCCCCATCCATCACCATTAAGAGGTAATCAATCTTTTGCCAATTTATGCTCTTTCATAATCTTCTCTGATTACTGACTTGAGCGTCGGAGTGTGCGTCGTCGGGATCAACCCCGGTGTCTCGCACTTTTTGCAGGTGAACGGCGGGAGTCAAGGGTCGAACTCCGGCGGAATAGGTAACAGGTTTGCTATTCAAAGTTTTCCAAGAATCCACAAATACTATCTGTTTGCCCCCACACCAGATTTAGCGGTAACAGATTGGCGCCGTCTGTGGGAAACGAACGAATATCAGCCTCCCCTCTTCTCGTTGGTCAAATCTTCTCCAGCCATGCCTCCTAGGAAAGTAAGATCCAGAGGGTCCAACCGTGGACCCAACCCCGATCAGCAACAGGAAGTCCCCATCCAACCCGCTCAGCAGTAGGGACAACTTCCCCCTCAAGCCGAGGACCCTCTCCAACAAGACCAGCCTCCTCAGAATCAACAACCTCCTAAGGGTCCCCCCGATCCTCAAAATGCCGGTGCAGGGGTCTCACGTCCCAACCCGCAGAAACAACTTCTCCATCAGGACCATGTCTCAATCCACAATGCCTCTTCGGATTCTATGGCCTCCCACAATCCCCGAACTTCCGACCTTCGCAATACCATCCTTAATCGGCAGAAGGATAAGGATCTTCACCGCCGTCTGGATGAAAAGCGGGCCCGAGAGGGAGCCTCCCGCCAACAACATCCGGATAAGCGATCTCCTCACCGCCGAGACTACAGAAGGTCCCCTACCCAAAGGGGACGGAGAGAGTCCCCCGAGCATCACAGGAGAAGACCCCATTCCCCTACCGGTCGGCAACATCCAAGGAATGATGAGGCACCCATCACCCGTGCCGAGTTCCAGCAGTTCCAAGCAACCATCCTACAAGCTCTCAATCTTCGTCCCAACAACACCAATGCTCCAAGGATTCCGACTCCTCCTCCGATCCGAAGTCCTCGCCGACGGTCCCTAACTCCTCCCCCAGCTCCTAGCAACCCCCGGCACATTCCTAATCCTCGCCGCTCCAGGAGCTACCGTCGTCGTAGCCCCCGCTCACCCTCGTACGAAGACGAGTCTAGAGGCTCGGTTGATTACCATTGAAGGAATGATGCTGTCTACCGCCGTCTCTACAAAATGGAGAGGCGCTTGGGTCAGTTAGACCGAGAAGAAGAGCTTAGAGGAAGGACCCTTCGCCCTAGTCGACCTCCTTTTTCCCGAACCATAATGGAGGCGCCCGTACCAATTGGCTTTAAATCTCCTCAATTCGAGACTTATTCCGAGGAGACTGACCCCGTCGATCACATCGAAAGCTTCAAGACCCTCATGCTCATCTATCAAGCTTCCGATGCTCTGCTATGCAAGACCTTCCTCGCAACTCTCAAGGGTTCGGCTCGAGAATGGTACTCTCGCCTTGCCCCATCCTTAATATTCTCCTTCGAGCAATTTGAGACCCTCTTCGTCACCCACTTCGTGAGTAGCCGCCGAACTAAGAAGACCAACATTTCGCTACTCTATCTCAACCAGAAGAAGGATGAGAAGCTGAGAGACTATGTGAAAAGGTTCACAGTGGAAGCCAGGTCCATAGCATCCCTCGACTAGTCGGTCGCTGCAGTAACATTTCAATCCAATGTCCTTAACTCTAGCCTCCGCTCCTTCCTCGCCAAGAAGCCTCCACAGAACTTCTCTGACCTCCTTCTCCGGAGTGAAAAGTATATTCGGGCTGAGGAAGCTGAGAACCGCCCCAACTTTAAGGGGTCTTCCTCTGGGTCTAAGAGAAAGGGAACAGAAGAAGAAGGGGCCAAAAAGCTCCAGAAGGATAATGGCGGGCAGCGCCGACCTCCCCCCAGATTTGAAAAGTTTACTCCTCTGAACGCCAACATCTCCACAATTCTCATGGAAGTTGAGAAGGAGGGAGTAATTCCTCCTGCGCCAAAAATGAACACCCCCGGCAAGAAGAGGAACAAAGAGAAGTGGTGTCGTTATCACCGGGACCATGGCTACGATACCAATGATTGTCCGGCCCTGAAGAACGAGATAGAAGCCCTCATCCAGAGGGGTCAGCTAAACAGGTTCGTGAGAAAGGACCGAACCGATCCTCCTCCCCCGCCTCGGGGGGCTAACAAGCGTCCTGAATGCGATGAAACGCCCGAATTCGAAGAGGAATGTGTCCTACACCTCATTCATGGGGACCCAATGGGGGGCTCCTCCAACTCCTCTCGGAAAGGCATTTATAAGGGAAGTCAATTCGGTTTGCGCCACACCTCCTCCTAAAGACCTCGGAGTGCTCGTCACATTCTCAGATGAAGACCTTGAGGGTGTCCGAACCCCCCATTGTGACGCACTCGTCATCAATCTCCATATGGCGAACTTTAAGGTGGAGAGGATCCTAATGGACAATGGCAGCTCCGTTAACATCCTCTTTCTCGCCGCTTTCAAAGGCCTCAAACTATCTCGAGACAGACTCAAGTCTGCCGGCTATACACTTCATGGGTTCACGGGAGTGCCAGTGACTATTGAAGGGGTGATCACCCTCGACGTAACTGCTGGCAAAACTCCTACTACCCGAACGGAGTCGATGGACTTTATGGTCGTGGATGTCCCTGCAGCTTACAATGTCATTTTGGGTCGGCCCGGCCTAGCTGCTCTTGAAGCCGTCCCTTCCGCCTATCACCTCAAGATGAAATTCCCCACCCGGGAAGGAGTAGGGGAAGTAAAAGGCAATCAGGAAATGGCCCGAAAATGCTACATGACCTCTACCTTGGGTCCAGTTCTCTCCCTCGAAACTCTGGAAATCCCCCAAGATGTTGCCCGACCAATGTCCGAGCCGGTGGATGAGTTGGAGGAAGTCCTCTTCTCTGAGCAGGATCCAAGCCGAAAATTCTTTGTTAGCAAGACCCTCCCATCTGCCCTATGCTCCGACATAGTCCAGTGCATCCGAAGGAACCACGACCTCTTTGCATGGTCAGCTGCAGACATGCGCGGAATTTTCGAAGAGCTCTTAGTCCACCACCTCAGCATTGCTCCGGGGTCCAAACCGGTCCAACAGAAGAGGCGCAAGTTCGCCCCCGAGTGCCAGCTAGCTATAAAAGAGGAGGTGGACAAGCTCTTGAAGGCCCAGTTCATACAAGAGGTAAACTATCCCGAATGGCTCTCGAATGTAGTGATGGTGAAGAAGTCCAATGGGACATGGAGGATTTGTATCGATTTTACCGACCTCAACAAGGCATGCCCCAAAGACCCTTTCCCTCTTCCAAGCATTGATACTTTGATTGACGCCACTTCGGGCCATGAACTCCTCAGCTTCATGGACGCCTTCTTAGGCTACAATCAGATTCGTATGTTCCCTCCAGATATCCCGAAGACCTCATTTGTAACCGACCACGGCCTCTACTGCTACAGGGTAATGCCCTTTGGTTTGAAGAATTCAGGTGCCACGTATCAGCGCCTTGTCAACAAGGTTTTTCAAGCACAAATCGGCCGAAATATGGAGGTATATATTGACGATATGCTTGTGAAGAGCATCCACGGGGCCGATCATGTGATCGATCTGCAAGAGACATTCGACGTACTCAGGAAACACAATATGAGGCTCAACCCGAACAAGTGTGCGTTCGGAGTCTCGTCGGGAAAATTCCTAGGCTTCATGGCCAGCCAAAAAGGAATTGAGGCCAACCCCGAGAAGATCAAGGCCATATTAGACATGGCTCCCCCGAAGAATGTCAAAAAGGTTCAAAAGCTAACGGGTTGCCTGGCAGCCATAGGGCATTTCCTTTCCAAGTCAGGGGAGAAGTGCCTTCCCTTCTTCAAGGCTCTCAGGGGGGTTAAAGGCTTCGAGTGGGGTCAGCAGTAACAAGATTCATTCGACCAGCTCAAGGCTACCTAGTCGATCCTCCTCTCCTCAGCAAACCAATTCCTGGTGAAGCCCTCTACCTCTACCTAGCAGCCTCCGAGCAGACCCTCAGCGCCGTTCTCGTGAGGGAAGAAGATAAGACCCAAAAGCCCATCTATTACGTGAGCAAGGTACTTCGGGATACCGAGCTCCACTACCCGAGGATAGAGAAGATGGCATATGCCCTAGTCATGGCCGCAAGGAAGCTTCGCCCATATTTTCAGTCCCATTCGGTGGTCGTTCTTACCGACCAACCGCTGAAGCAAGTTCTCCACAAGCCAGAGACCTCTGGTTGCCTTATGAAGTGGTCTATCGAGCTGAGCCTGATATAACGTATCAGCCTCGGACCGCGATCAAGGCTCAGGCCTTAGTAGAATTCATAGTTAAAAGTACCATCCCCGAGTTCAGCCAAGCAATGAAGGGACCACCTGTCTGGTCGGTTTATGTGGATGGGTCCTCTTGTAACGAGGGAAGCGGAGCCGGGGTCATTCTGTCCGGCCCAGATGATTTCATCCTCCAATACTCCCTCCGCATCAACTTCAAGGCCTCGAACAATGAAGTAGAATATAAAGCACTCATAGCCGGCCTCGGAATGGCTCGCAATGCAGGGGCGCAGTGCCTCCTAGTCTTTAGCGACTCTAAGCTGGTCGTAAATCAGGTCCTGGGCGAGTATGAGGCACGAGATGACCGAATGGTTAAGTACCTAGCCAAGGTCAAGGAATCTCATGGCCCTATTTGAAGAAGCCCTCATCCAGCGAATCCCCCGAGAAGAGAATTCCCAGGTCGATTCCCTCTCCAAGCTAGAATCGACTACTTCTCGAAGTGGATAGAGGCCGAGCCCTTGGCCACAATCACCGAGAACAAAGTACTTCAGTTTTTCTGGAAAAACGTCATCTGCCGATTCGGTGTCCCTCGAGTCCTCATCACAGACAAAGGAACCCAGTTCACCGGAGCTGCCTTCCGAGCTCTATGTGAAGACCTCGCCATCCAACAACGATACTCCTCCGTTTCCCATCCACAGTCGAATGGCCAAGTGGAGAATGCTAACCGATAGATCCTCTCCGGTATTAAGAAGAGGCTGGATAAGTGCTCTAAAGGCTTATGGGTCGATCAACTCCCAAATGTACTATGGAACTACCGCACCACGAAACGGACCCCCACAGGAGAATCCCCATTCAATCTCACCTATGGGTCCGAAGCTATGATCCCCTTAGAAGTTGGTATACCCTCTCCTCGTCTAATGGCTTATGAAGAAGAACAAAATGCCAGAGAGCTCCGAGCAAATCTAGACTTGATCGATGAGCTCCGTGAAAGAGCTGCCATCCTCCAACAGAGTTATCGGAGGAGGCTCGAATTGGCGTACAATAAGAGAGTCCGTCCTACCGACCTCAAAGAAGGGGACTTGGTCCTCAGAAAGTTAGCAATCTCGTTTCCTAGTCAGAAGAGTATGCTAGCTCCAAATTGGGAGGGACCCTACTGTTAGGGTTATATACTGAAAGCATCACTTTTGTATTAACTTTATTTCCTTATTTTTTTGAATGAGAATCATATGGGCATATGTTTGCATATTGTGTTTATTATAATATTAATGCAAGTGTCTGATATTCTATAAGGTTGATAATATGGTGTGAGGTGACACACAGAAGATCATATTATCAGTTCCCTATGGAATATATAAATAGTTCACAACCTAGACGGACTTGGACAATCCATTGGAAAGGTTGTAGTGTAATCTGGTATTAGTCTGTCTTGACTATAGGTTTACACTAGTACACTTTGTGTGTATTGAACAGGACCACTTGAGGTTGTTCTCTTTGTACTGACTACAAAAGAGAACAAACACCTCTGTTATTATGGATGCTTATGCTCTTAATCCAGATATAATAACAGACATGTATATGCAGTGTGTATTACTTTGACTCATAAAAGAGTGAGATTCATTATGGATCAACAACCTCTATGAATTGGGTAATAGCATTGTATGTATGATGGGCTGTTGATTGTAAAAGGAATCCATGTCCCGATACGTTGGGTTGATGATGTCCCCTTAAGGAGCTCATAAGGTTTGTCATGTAAACCCTGCAGGTGGATTACATCCGACATGATAAATAAAGTTGAGTGGTACTACTTAAGGATATAAGATGTTGATCAATATAGTTGTCAGTAACTTAATTTGATCGACGGATATTCGATATCTTAACATGGGGAGTTGAACGAGCATATAATAAAAGGAGCCCATAAATATAATTTGGGATTAGGAAGGTAGTGCAACAATAGCTCCTTAGTGGACCGAGCTATTGTTAATGGGCCTGGGTTGTGTGTTCGGGCTGAACACGGGATACCCAGATCCGTTAGGAGACCTAACCCTAATTTCTCCTCATGGTCCCTGCCGTAGCCTTATATATATCCTCCATTTCTCTGGCCGTCATTGACAATCTGAAATATAAGATTTTTCTCAAAACTCGTGATTCACGAAAGGGGAGAAAGAGAGGTCAGCCAAGAAGAGAAGAAAGGTTGGGAGATCGTCGCCCACACGACGTCCAACCCGAGGAAGGAATACGTGCAGAAGATCTTGGGGTCACTGTCGTCTTCTTCTCACCGCAGGTATAATTTGTGAACCCTAGTTTCCGCTGTATAGGGTTAGATCACAATTAAGCAATCTGTTTATCTTTAACGATCGATACGCACACCAATCCGTAGTCCTGGGATTCATCTCAGTTCCATCACCTACAAGATCGCCAAAGTAGTTCAGCCTGGGACATATCGTCTAGAAGACCTCGAAGGCAGAGAGATCCCCAGGACATGGAATGCCGACCATCTTTTGAAATACCAAGAGAGATCATTAATGCCTCTCTAAGTATTCTGGAATATCGAGCCGTTCCTCTCCTTTTGCTTGTGTTTTTTTCCTTTATATCTCTCATGTAATAACGGCTCGCAACTTAGAAGCAGCCAACTATTAGTTTTCAATAAAGAAAGTTTTTTCATATTTTACTTGTAAAATTGCTTGTATCTCTCTGCTTTCACTCTTCACCCTAACAACGAGTTCGGAGTCCAACACCTGGTTCGATTCAGCTCTGCAAGCTCGCTCTTAAGCGGGCTAGGAGTAGGTCGCCATTCGGAATTGCTCCCACAACCGTTGAACAAACTCTAACGAAGAGTTCGGAGTCCAACACTTGGTTCGATTCTGCTCCGCAAGCTCGCTCTTAAGCGAGCTAGGAGTGGGTCGCCATTCGGAATTGCTCCCACAACTGTTGAACAAACTCTAACGACGAGTTTGGAGTCCAACACTTGGTTCGATTCTGCTCCGCAAGCTCGCTCTTAAGCGAGCTAGGAGTGGGGCACCATTCGGAATTGCTCCTACGACCGTTGAGCAAACTCTAACGACGAGTTCGGAGTCCAACACTTGGTTCGATTCTGCTCCGCAAGCTCGCTCTTAAGCGAGCTAGGAGTGGGTCGCCATTCGAAATTGCTCCCATAACCGTTGAACAAAATCTAACGACGAGTTCGGAGTCCAACACTTGGTTCGATTCTGCTCCGCAAGCTCGCTCTTAAGCGAGCTAGGAGTGGGTCGCCATTCGGAATTGCTCCCACAACTGTTGAACAAACTCCTTCAAACTCAACTCTAACGACCAGTTTGGGGTTCAACACTTGGTTCGACCGAGCTACTTTGGGCAGAGGCAGAGCTACCGAGTCGCCGAACCGGGCGGACGAGGTACCAACCTCCACATATGGAGAAAAAGGCCGTCGAGCCAGCTTCACCGTCTGATCGCCTCAAAATGTGTGCTAACACGCGATGAAAGGCTCAGATCGCGCCACGTCTCCACAAAATGACAAGATAACATTTTCTCGAAATTTGAGCCTCTATTCTCGTGATTCGCACCCTGATCATGATCCACCGCCAGATCGCGCCATGTAGTTTGGCCATAAATCCAAGCTACCTAACTGCCGAAGCGCAAAAAGACTTCGGCACATCCTGAGCAAAAGACAGGTCTACGCCTAGGACGAATAAAAGGAGCCAACTTTTGGCTCTTATGGATCGATTCAAAAGTAAAGTAGCTACGGCACAACAGCAAGCAGACGAACTCCAATTTTATTAAAACAACTTAGTAATTTTACAAGGCAAAGTTGCTAACAAAAGGGCGCTACAAAGACTCGAGAGACCAGTACAACTTTTTCAACGCCTCTTCGGAACAGGGACATTCCGATTCAGAGACACTCGGGGTCGGCATCGCTTAACCTCCGTGCTCGACTCTAGGCTGGCGAACCGAGACGCCTCTTCGCCGCTAACTCTAATGGTGGCTCCAACTGAGTCTCCGCTCGAGAAAACTGCTATGCCACTTTGGGCATCGGCCGCGGTCCGACCTGTGGCGGGAGGACGAGTCGCGAGCTGGTAGAAGGAAATAACTCGTTCGCACTCCTCGCGGGTACACGAGGTGCTGCGAATGTTGGCCCTCGCGGGCTGAGGCCTTAGACGAGCGACCTCCTCCTCGAGCTCGACGATCCTATCTTTCAAGGTGTCGTCCTTCACCGATATCTTTAGCCGAGGGAGTTTTGCCGAACCCGGGTACTCAGCACTATCGGATATGATGCGACGCAAATTGGTCACCTCGATGCTTTTGTCAACTGTAACCCTCTACAGCTTCTCGACCTTCGTCGCGAGCTCATCTCGCTTGGCCAGCGTCGAGGCCAACTCTTCCTCCTTAGCAGAGAGCTCTTCCTCGACTATCCGCAAGTGATGCACCTCGGCCAGTAATTCGCTGTTCTTCTTCTCCACGTTGAACAGAACTCTTCGGATCAGGTCGATCTCACCCTCGAGACGAGCTTCGCGAGATCGCTTGAACAGTTCCGCACGACGCCGAGCTGCTACGATGTCCGAATCACGGTTAGCGATCTAAAAGATGAAGGCATCACATTGAAAGACTATAGCTGAGCCAGACACTTAGACAAATTTGAAACAAAATTTTCAAAGAGAAGCCTTTTCATTCACATCAAAAGAGCAGTGGCCAGTCCGCTATAAGGCTTACATAGAGAAGAAGAAAGAAAAAATTACAAAAATAAAAAGAATCAGGGGTCCACCTGGGGCGGCAGCTCAGATACCGGCGCCTCGACAGATTGCCCTTCGCCCCTCGACACCTCGGTTCGAGGATCGGCCGACGCGGTCTTGGGGTCGGCTGGCGCCTTCCCATCCCGAGGTCCATCTTCCTCTTCACATTCGTCGTCTTCTTCGACCTCCTCGCCTTCATCCTCGACGACAGGCCACAGCCGGTACCCGACCCTCTGAAAGTCAGGGACCTGAGCCTCGACGTGGTCGAGCGCCCTGGCATAGGACTTCTCCATATTCGAAGCCATATGCTTCTTCGCCTTGGCCTCGACCTCTGCCCTTATAACTGCCGCCGCAGCGTCCTTCTCTGACTTCGCAGCCTCCAGGGCCTTCGCTGACTCTGCCAACTCCTCGGCAGCCTTAGCAACTTTGGCGACCTCCACGGCAAGCTGCTACTTGGTTCGCTCCAGGTCTGCCTCGAGGTCGACGACTCGAACCTCCAAGCCTTCCGAGCGGCGTTGCTCCGCCTCGAGCTGCCTAACCGCCCTCGCCTTCTCTGCCCTGTCCTTGTCACAGGCAGCCTTCAGTTCCCGCTCCTGCTCGGCAAACTCTTGAATCAGATGGCCGAAGTGACAAGTGGCCTGTGGCAAGAAGGAGTTAGAGCCGAGCTATGAACTTAGACAAAAATCATAAAGAGAGAAAAATCAAGACTTACCGACATAAGCGATCGGGCGACCTCGTAGGTGTCGTCGCCAGTCGTCCCCGCCTTCAGGGCAGCCCGGTCCTAGGGGTCGCGAGATGCTTGACGGCCTGCATACACATCTACGAGTCACCGAGGAAGCCGTCATGGTTCTTCACCCGCCAGTCGGGGACGAACAGCTTCTTATGCCGCTCGGTTAGAATCTCCTCGGCCTGAGTCATCAGGGGAGGTGCCTCGAGCGACAGCGCCGCCGAAACGGAGAAGACCTCACCGACCGCGGCAGACGAAGCCGGAGCTGAAGGGTCGACGGGAGCAGCCACCACCAACGATGGAGCTTGAGTAGCGGGGGCATGGTCGGCGACTACCAAAGCAACCTTGGTAGGGCGGCCGGACGAGGGACCCGTGCCCGTCCTCTTCCTCTTCCTACCGTCGGCAACCTTGCCTCGCTCGTTCATCATCCCCAGAAAATCCATCTTCGGCGCTTCTGTTCCGGACAACCAAACAAACAACAAGTTAGAAAAACGAACAAGAAACTTAAAGAAAAAAAAAATTTGCTACAAGATGTCAGGGGCGTACTCGGGTCGATCGGACTAAGGCCCGACCCGTATAGCACCTCATCGGTCATTTCTCTCCAACTCAACATGGGGAGAGCAATGAGCTTCGCCGCCACCTCCTCCTCGGCCGCAGTCAGCACTGGGTCGACCCTTGCGAACTTCGACACCTCTACCTTCCACCGCTTCGGAAAGTCCAACGTTGAGGCCCCCTTTAACAGAAAAAATTTCTCCTTCCAATCTTTTATCGAATCTGGATTCTCTATGAGCCTAACGCCTTTCCGAGGTGACAGGTAGTAGCGAGGCTCGGCCTTATTCATCCGGTGGATTCGATACAAGCTCCGGAGGACCACCAAGTCAGGCTCGACCTTGGCATTGCGGCACTGCAACAAGAAAGCGAGCACGTGGTGCCAGAAGTTCGGTATAAACTGGGTCGGTGCCAGGCAATACCACTGAAGTACCTCCAACACGAAGGGATGCAGGGGGAATCGCAAGCCGACGCTCAAAGAGTCGACGTCAAACACACACGTATCGGGCGACAGTTCGGAGTTCGCCCGCATCCCAGGACCGAGGAGGATCAGCTTGTACTCCGGAGGGATGGCGAACCCCTTTCTAATCCGGAGCAGGTCCTTCTCAGACAATACCGAGGCAATTTCATCCACCTCGGTAGTCTCTCTCGGATTGTTTTCCTCTTAAACTGCCGACCTACCAACAATTACCTTCTTCAGAAGATCACCCTCGTACCGCCTAATACCGGCATGGCCGAACAAGATGCTAGGGTACCGACCCGACTCAGGGGCTCGCCTCTCAGTCTCCACAATCTCCTCGACCACAGGAGACCGGGCCACTACCTTCTTCCTCTTCTCCACGGCCACGGAAGGTCCTACCACCTCCTTCCCCTTTCTCCGGCTCGCCACTTGCCTCCTCTCCTCGGCACTACTATCGTCCGAGGACGAGGCCTCACTTCCCGAGTTTACCCTTGACATCTCTAAAAAATTATAAGGCAAACACACTGACCTTGAGGTGACGTATCCTTGAAGTGACGTTCACGGCCAGAATTAGATCACCAGAAATCGCCTGGCCCACGTGACAGCTAGCGCAACCACCTTAGAGCACAAATCGCCGCTAGCAGAGCAAACTGACAGTGAAAGTAAAAAATAGAGAGTAAAAGTGAGAATGAGCCAAGGGGTGAAGGGGTGAGGATTTATAACCTCAAAGCGACGTTTGGGCTTCCTTGGGCATTTAACGGCCCACTAAGAGAAGGCAAAATGCCAAAACAGAGAGTTACGACATTTCAAAACAAATACTCTTCTAATCGCTTAACTCCATCACCCGGCCACCGGTGTGCATAGCCGAGCTACCAAACAGCTTGGCTAAGCAACCGAGCTACTGGGTCGGAGGATGGCGACGGTTCAAAACCAGAACTCTTCAAAACACCTAACTCCATCCCTCGACAATCAACACCTCGACGTGCCACTGAACAACCATTCTAACCGAACCGAGGTGCCGAGGTACCAACCCCCACATATGGAGAAAAATTCTACCGAGGCCGAATCACCGTCGGATCGTTCCAAAATTCTTGTCAAAACTTGATGGACGGTTCAGATAGCGCCACGCCCACAAAACGACAAAATAACATTTTCTCGTGATCTGAACCCTGTCCTCATGATTCACGCCGTGATGGACGCTCAGGATCGCGCCACGTAGCTCGGCAGATCCTGAGGCTCCGGACCGAGCCGCAGAAAGAGCCGAACCGAGGTGCCGAGGTACCGACCTCCACATATGGAGAAAAATTCTGCCGAGGCCGAATCACCATCGGATCGTTCCAAAATTTGTGTCAAAACTTGATGGACGTTTCAGATAGCGCCACGCCCACAAAACGATAAGATAATGTTTTCTCGTGATCTGAACCCCGTCCTCGTGATTCACGCCATGATGGACGCTCAGGATCGCGCCACGTAGCTCGGCAGATCCTGAGGCTCTGGGCCAAGCTGCAGAAGGAGCCGAACCGAGGTGCCGAGGAACCGACCCCCACATATGGAGAAAATTTGAGCCGACCCTCCTCAGCCGTTGGATCTTGTCAAAAAACGTGCTCAACGCGATGGACAGCTCAGATCTTGCCACGTTCACTAAACGACAAGATAGCATTTTTCAGGATCCACGCTGAGATGGACGATCAGGATCTTGCCACGTAGTTTGGCAGATTCTGAGGTACCGAGCCGAGCTGCCGAGGAGCCGAGCCGAGCAACCGAGGCACTGACCCTCTCATACGAAGAAACTATCTGCCGAGCAACTTGGATCATCCGATCCCCCAGAAAATCGCGCTCGAAGCTGATGGAGGGCCCAGATCGCGACACGCCATAAATCGGTATTAAAAATTAGTTTTTATTTATTTTAATCGTTTTATTTATTTAAAAATTGTGAAAAAATGGTTAAAAATTAGGGAAAATTAATTAAAAGTCCTGGAAAATAATTATGAAATTAGGGAAATATTGTTGAGCCCCCGAGTAAATAATTATTGCCGTGGACAATCTATTAAGACCCCCGAACGACGAATCGACACTTCGCAAAATTAAATAAATAATCCGAAAAAATGTATAAAAATCACCAAATGTCCAGAAGAGTTCAAGAACAACTCAGAGCGCACATCCAACTCGAAAAATTACAATACTGCCTCATACAAAGATTCGAAACTTCCCGTTAGACTCCGATACAACCCCGTAAGCCATGAAAACAGTAAAACTACTCCTCAAAGGCTGATCAAGCTCAGTCTTCGGGAGTGGGGGGCTCATGATATGGCTAAAAATAGGGTTAAATCGGGACCGTCCAAATCGGACACGAATCTTAAAGCCTAGAGATAAAATGGTAATTTCACCTACTAACGGGTCTGAAATGGGTACTGGATCTCCTCCCCAAAGATCCAATAACCCACGAACGGATCCACCTCAACTGGGTGCGGGTTGCAACCCGCAGCAAACCCGGTCCAGCATGATAGGATTAGGGTTTCTGATTAATCCAAATCAACGGCCCTGATTCATATCTATCCTCTCACTGGGAATTAGGGATTACATTCCTTATCTGTCCACAGGGATTACATTCCTAATCTGATCCCTAAGGCGACTATAAATACCCTCCATCCATCACCATTAAGAGGTAATCAATCTTTTGCCAATTTATGCTCTTTCATAATCTTCTCTGATTACTGACTTGAGCGTCAGAGGGTGCGTCGCCGGGATCAACCCCGGTGTCTCGCACTTTTTGCAGGTGAACGGAGGGAGTTAACGGTCGAACTCCGGCGGAACAGGTAACAGGTTTGCTATTCAAAGTTTTCCAAGAATCCACAAATACTATCTGTTTGCCCCCACACCAGATTTAGCGGTAACAAATACAATAATGGAATCAAGGAATGCTTCTTTCTTTGAACACGTATTTCCGTACAAGGATACTACGTATCCCAAACATACACGTGAATAAGAGAATGCAAGCACTTCAGTTGATGAACCAGAACATGATAACGATGAACCTAGACGTAGTAAACGGGCTAGAAAATCAAAGTCATTTGGTCCTGACTTTGTAACGGCCTTTCTGTTAGAGAATGAGCCCAGAACATTCAAGAAAGCTATGTCTACACCTGATGCTCCTATGTGGAAGGAAGCAATCAAAAGTGAAATAGACTCCATTATGCAAAATTATACATGGGAGTTGGTCGATTTTCCTTCTGGATGTAAAGCTCTAGGATGCAAATCGATTTTCAAACAAAAATTGAAACCAGATGGTTCAATAGAGAAACATAAGGCGAGACTTGTGGTACAAGGATTTAGGCAAACGGAAGGCCTAGACTTATTTGATACATATTCCCCGGTTACAAGAATAACTTCCATAAGAATATTGATAGCTATTGCAGCTCTACGTAACCTGGAAATACATCAAATGGATGTTAAAACTGTATTTCTAAATGGGGATTTAGAAGAAGAAATATACATGAAACAACCTGAGGATTACGTAGTTCCTGGACAGGAAAACAAGGTGTGCAGGCTTGTAAAATCTCTGTACGGACTAAAACAAGCTCCAAAGCAGTAGCATACAAAATTTGACAATGTTATGATGTCAAATGGTTTCAAAATAAATGAATGTGATAAGTGTATCTACATCAAAGATACTCCAAATAGATACATTCTGGTGTGTCTGTATGTAGATGACATGTTCATTATTGGGAGAAATAATGACATTATCAAACAAACTAAGAGCATGCTTAGTGGCAAGTTTGATATGAAAGATTTGGGAGTTGCAGACGTCATACTAGGAATTAAAGTTTCCAGGACGTCTAAGGGAATCACTTTGTCTCCAGCTCATTACGCTGAGAAAGTACTTGAAAGATTCAAGAATTACTCGAATGGGACTACCAAAAGTCCTGTGGATCACAGTCTTCACTTGTTCAAAAATACGGGTGACACCATATCACAACTGGAATATGCACGTGCAATCGGTAGTCTGATGTACTTAACAAATTGTACAAGACCGGACCTAGCACATTCAGTAAATGTACTGAGCCACTACACAAGTAATCCAGAACAAAGTCACTGAAAAGGAATAACTAGAGTATTGAACTACTTGAGACATACTCAAAGTTATGGGCTGCATTACACCACATATCCAGTAGTACTAGAAGGCTACACTGATGCCAACTGGATATCGGACTCCAAGAACTCAAAATCCACAAGTGGATACGTCTTTACTCTTGGTGGTGTAGCTGTGTCATGAAAATCCTCTAAACAAATGCTACTAGCCAGATCCACTATGGAATCTGAGTTCATTGCTTTAGACAAAGCGGCAGAGGAAGCAGAGTGGCTTCGAAACTTTTTGGAGGATATTCCCATGTGGAAAAAACCAGTGCCTACTATATGTGTACACTGTGACAACCAATCTGCTATAGCAAGAGAACTAAGTTGTATGTACAATGGTAAGTCTCGTCATATCAGAAGGCAACACAAAACCATTAGACAACTGCTCTCTAATGGAATAATCTCTATAGAGTATATAAAATCGGCCGACAACCTAGCAGATCCATTTACTAAAGGTTTGTCACGATAGCAAGTTGTGAGATCATCAAGAGGAATGGATTTAAAGCCTATGACGAAAGATGATACTTGATGGAAACCCTACCTAGGAATTGGAGATTCCAAGATCTAGGTTCAAGGGGACAACTAAATCTTGTTGAATCAACGGGAGCAATGAGAGATTAAAATCTCATACCCACTCTTAGAATGATAAAACAGTGTTGCCTGCATAGAGTTAGGATAAGCTTGGCTTTTAATGATTCTCATAGCTTTAAAATAAAAGTGGGGTATAGCAGGATACTCTTTATGGGCAATCACCTTGTGAGTGTGAAATGGGACCGTTTCTGGGAGAATGAAGAGATGCTACATTCTCCAACTTCACTCACGATTAACCAGAGTTGTTCAAGGCCAAAATGAACATAACAAGAGAACCTAGTTCTGTAAGGAGATGAAACTGTGTGATAGTTATTCTCTAGGTTCACATAAAAGCCCGGCTAGTTCAAGACATCATGTTCACTACCTGGTCAAGTGAATCCGATAGCTACTCACTAAGGGCGGTTCAAAGTTGAAAAATTACTACCATTATTGATGCAGTGATTTTCCGATTGCATTCTCAGAGTCTTTTTCTGTCATGTGTCTTTCTGTCGTGTCTGGATTACATGGTCTGATCATTTCCATTCATGTGGGAGATTGTTGGAAAAAGTTTTTGCAGATTTTTCGGGCCGGATTCTGGTGGGCTCCGGCCACCGGCGGCGCCGGAAATTGATTGGATAATGTTCCTCTCATCGAGTATTATTCCGTAATGTACTCAGTTGCCAAAAACAGTTTCCGTATGAATGAGAAATTTAGGTCCAAAGTTGGGTACTCCAAATATACTAACTTGGACAGTTGGAATGAATAATCCCATATCGAAAGATGAGAAAGATTTTCTCTAGTATATAAGCTAAAGAAATGGAATAAAGGGTGTAGCCCTGGGGTTACCACTAACGTGTAGTAGGGAGAGGACCTAGCCAAAATAACAAACACACACACGCACCCGGCCCGGCTCCGGCCCCGGCCTCGGCTCGGCTCGGCTTGGCTTGGTCTGGTCTGGCTTGGCCTAATTTTTTTGCCCTGCTCCAAATTTTTCTCCAATTACTGAAGAGGCTTTGCAAATTCTGTAACTGCTGGTACCATTACTCTGTAACAGCAGGATAATGGCTCATTAGTTACGCTTTTGAACCATTACTCTACTGTTACAGAGTAATGGGCCATTACTCTGCTGTTACAAAAGAATGGACCCTTCAGTTACTCTCATTCTCTGTTTATCGCTCAGTTATCTAAATGAATAGATAATCTAAACACAAATTAAAAACCTCGCAAGTGTACGAATCGTTTACAGAAGCGTAGTGAAAAGCAAGGATCGATCCCACAGAAATTGTAGTAATTAACTTACTAATCAATAGTCAGAAAGCTTTTATTAAGTTTCATTTCTAAATGTATGTTTGAAAGGAAATGAGATTTAAATCTAGATCAAGTAGTCCTCAATTTGGTTAATTTGAGTCACAAAAATATCTATTGAATTAGTTGGGCTTGATTTCCACCTATAGTCAAGAATGCTAGATCAACTTCTCCACTACTCTGGTCTCTCATGTTTGTTCATTTAAGGGTATGGTATCTACTCCTTAAATTAAAGCTTTCCCTGGGCTAAGAAATTAGGCATGGTATCTACTCTAATTCCTTTCTCTCCTTAAGTGTTTTAGCATGATATCTACTAAGTTGCACTTGAAGAAAGCATAGAAACTGTGGAAATTAACAAACACTCAACGGTCTAGAAGTTGGCATCAAATCTAGATCCTCTAAGTTGATTAAACCAAAGAACCTTATAGATTCTTGTGTTACTAATTATGAGCATAAAACTTGATCATTTCAATTACTCATATAACAGATTCAATTTTATAATATTGCTTATTATAAATTTGATCAAGAACAACCAGGTTTAATCAATAAGTGATTGGAGTAATGCAAAAAAAGATTTATTACATGACTAAGGTTTCAATCTGCCCAAAATGAATTTAGTTGCACATAATCCAACTTTTATTGACTAACAGTTTTGAATACATGACTCTAATGAATTTAACAAGAACAAAAATTAAAGAGAGAAGAAGAAACACTGATTTGTATGATGATCAGCTTGAAACCAATCAGCCTGAAGTCGACTTGATCCCTCTGAAGTCGACTTGTTCTCCTCTCCCTCAATGCTGAGTTGCAGTACTTGATCCCTCCTTTGCCCTTAAGTTCTCTCGATCTCCTCTCTTCTTCGATCATTCTTCGATTGTGTATTCCCCCTTTTTTATAGCTTCTTTTCGCCCCCATCTGCAGATCTCCACCCCAGATTTCAATCTCCTCAAATACCGGATATGGATTGAGTCAAATCCTTTTCATTAACTACCAGACCAGATCTCTAACTTAATTTTTGGGAAGTTGTTATTTGCAGTTATACAATATTTGTTTCCTAGATTTTGACGGCTCAATCTGATTTGTTTTGCGGATTTGAATAAGGGTGTTTCTCAACTGTGCTTATCTCTAATTCTCGTTGAAATGCCAGTTCAGTCGACTATTGGCTAAGAATCAGTCGACTGTTCTGCGAACTTTTGAAAACTCAAACCAGTCAGAGAAGTCGACTGTTGACTAAGAGTCAGTCGACTGTTCTGCGAAGCTTCGAAAACTCAACCCACTCTGTTCAGTCGACTGTATTCTGCAGCTTCTAACAAATGTTTTGATGCAAAATTAGGATTCTTCATTCCAGTGTATCATCCTCACAGTGATGGATTAGTCTTGAGTAAATCATTGAATCCGCTTCATTTAGTTGCTTTTAGGCTGTTTCCTATGGAAAAGAGAAAAGAAGAATAAATTACCAAAGATAGAGAGTTTAATTATCTAATTCCATTCAGATTATTGATCCAAAATGTGGACATTAATGGATTTATCAAATACCCCCAAACTTAGCTTTTGCTTGTCCTCAAGTAAAAATAAGAAACTAAAACTACAAGCATCGCACGACTCACTTGACCCTTCCAACATTTACCTCAGAGAACTTGCTACTTTTAGTGCCAAGATTAGAACAAGCATTAAGATAGGCCTAAAAAAAAATTAGTTCAAATGTTAATCACTTATTCACAAGAATACTCAAGTTGAACATCAATAAGTAGGATGACTAATGCCTATGCAACAAAATCATGATTAAGGTTAGCAAGCTCAACTATATTTCAACTCCAAAATCTCACCATGGCATACACTCCCAAAAAATAATAGCTCACATTAACATGGGAAGTTCAAATTAGATCTCTTGACTTGAATGAAATGAAACCATATGCTTGATCTTGCTACTACATCTTCACACCATTGATTTGCACAATACTTGGATCAAAAGGTCTTTATAGGTTGTAATGAGGCCATGGGTGAGGTTTAAACCAATGAGGGGAAAAAAGGAACACAAAATTTCTAAAGAATTAATAGAGCAACTTGTATTGTTCTAAGAGATTATATTTCTACCAAAAACATTTTTTTTTAATTTTATTTTTTTTATAATCAATAAGACTCCAAATGTGAATAAATACCCCCAAACTTAGATGGGACATTGTCCTCAGTGTTTGAAACAAAAACTTAAAATAGGCATGTGTCACCATCCAGTTTAAAGGAAAGAAAATGAATAAAGAAATGAATAAAGAGAAATAAATAAAGAGAAAAGTGTAAGAACTTCCCTGACAATTGGGTTGCCTCCCAATAAGCGCTGCATTTCTTGTCTTCAGCTAGACTTGACGAGTTTATGCAATGTATTGAATAGTTTGAAAAGTTATATCTTTCTCTCGCGGCTCAAAACTCATCTCAATGAAAGGCTTCGCCCTATGCCCGTTCACCTTGAATGTTTGATTTTTCTCTTTGCTATGAACCTCCAAAGCTCCATGTGGGAAAACCTTTGTAACAATGTACGGACCATACCATCTTGACATAAGCTTGCCTGGAAAAAGTCGTAATTTCGAGTTGTATATCAATACCTTCTGTCCCTCATGAAACTCCTTCCTTGCTAGCTGTTTATCATGGTATATCTTGGTCCGTTCTTTGTACAACTTTGCATTCTCATATGCATCATGCCTCAATTCTTCGAGCTCATTCAACTGCAATCTTCTTTTGTCACCTGCTTGTTTCATATCAAAATTGAACTTTTTAATGGCCCAATAAGCTTTGTGTTCCAATTCCACCGGAAGATGACATGCTTTTCCAAAGACCAGCCGATATGGTGACATGCCAATGGGCATCTTCTATGCAGTTCTATATGTCCACAATGCATCATTCAAGCGTAGCGACCAATCCCTTCTTCTTATATTTACGGTCTTTTCTAAAATGCTCTTGATTTCTCTGTTGCTAATCTCCACTTGCCCACTGGTTTGAGGATGGTATGGAGTACCCACTTTGTGTGTAATCCCATACTTCTTCATCAAAGAAGCAAATGGAAAATTATTGAAGTGGCTACCTCCATCACTAATTATTGCTCTTGGTGTACCGAACCTAGTGAAGATGTTATCCTGTAAAAACTTGACAACAACTTTGTGATCATTAGTTTTTGAGGGGACAGCCTCGACCCATTTACACACATAATCCACACCCACAAGAATATATAAATAACCAAGTGAGTTAGGAAAAGGACCCATGAAGTCGATTCCCCATACATCAAAAAGCTCAATTACTTGAATGTTTTTCAGTGGCATTTGATTTCTGGAAGAGATATTGCCTGTCCTTTGTCATCTATCACAAGTCTTGCAAAAAGAAAAAAGCATCTTTGAATACATTAGGCCAATAAAAACCAGATTGTAATACCTTAAGTGCTGTTCTTTTTGTCCCAAAGTGTCCTCCACATGCATATTGGTGGCAATGTTGCAGAATACTCATCTGCTCTTCTTCTGACACATCTTCTTACAATTTGATCAGGGCAGAATTTGAACAAGTAAGGATCATCCCAATAATAGTGCTTGCACATGGCCACCAACCTCTTTCTTTCTTGACTCGTCATACCTGGAGGAAAAACATGAGCATTGAGATAATTAACAATATCTGCATACCATGGAAGCTGTAAATTTATTTCAAATAAGTGTTCATCTAGAAAGTTTTCATTCAGTGGGGCATATTTCTCTCTTCATCATGTATTATCCTGGACAAGTGATCTGCAACAACATTGTCACTTCCTTTCTTGTCTCTAATTTCAAGATCGAACTCTTGGAGCAAAAGCACCCATCTGATCAACCTAGGCTTAGCATCCTTTTTTGCAAACAAATATCTCAAAGAAGCATGGTCAGTGAAAACAATGACTTTAGATCTAATCAAATATGATCTAAACTTCTCTACAGCAAAAATGACAGCTAACATTTCTTTTTCAGTTGTGGAATAATTAAGCTGTGCATCATTTAAAGTTCGAGAAGCATAGTAAATAGCATGGGGTACCTTATTTATTCTCTGACCTAAAATAGCTCCCAAAGCATAATCACTTGCATCACACATAAGCTCGAAAGGGCGGGTCCAATCTGGTGCCATGATGATGGGTGCAGAAATGAGAAGATTTTTCAATGTAACGAAAGCATTCGTGCACTCTTCTGTCCATGCAAACTCAACATCTTTAGCTAACAATCCACAAAGGGGTCTGGAGATTTTGGAAAAATCTTTTATAAATCTTCTATAGAACCCTGCATGTTCAAGAAAACTCCTTACACCCTTGACGGTAGTAGGAGGGGATAGCTTCGATATGATGTCAATTCTTGCCTTGTCCACCTCGATGCCTTTCTTGGACACCACATGACCTAAGACAATGCCTTGTTGTACCATAAAATGGCACAATTCCCAATTCAGCACTAAATTGCATTCTTCACATCTCTTAAGCACAAGCTGCAAATGGTTAAGGTATTCATCAAAACAAGATCCAAAAATAATGAAATCATCCATAAATACCTTGATGAACCTCTCCACCATGTCTGAAAATATACTCATCATGCATCTCTAAAATGTAGCTGGTGTGTTGCACAATCCAAAAGGCATCATCCTGTATGCAAAAGTACCAAAAGGGCATGTAAAAGTGGTTTTTTTCTTGATCTTCTGGAGAAATAACAATTTGATTATAGCCACTATAACCATCTAAAAAACAATAATGACTATATCCTGCTAATCTTTCTAACATTTGATCAATAAAAGGAAGAGGGAAGTGATCTTTCCTGGTTTCGTTATTCAGCTTCCTGTAGTCAATGCATACCCTCCAACCTGTGGTCATCCTCGTAGAGATAAGCTCATTCTCATCATTCTTCACCACTGTGACTCCACTTTTCTTCGGCACTATATGTATAGGACTCACCCATTTGCTATCTAAGATAGGGTAGATGATGCCAACATCTAGTAGCTTAAGGACCTCTGTTCTCACCACTTCCTTTATGTGTGGATTAAGCCTTCTTTGTGCTTCCCTGCTAGGTTTTGCATTGTCTTCAAAAAGTATTTTATGCATGCACTTGGATGGACTTATTCCCTTGATGTCTGCAATGGTCCACCCTAATGCACCCTTGTGTTCTCACAATACTCTCAACAGCTTCTCTTCTTCCTGCATACTCAAATTTGCAGCAACTATCACAGGTAAAGTCTGGTTTTCACCCCAAGTATGCATACTTCAAGTGTTCAGGTAGCGGCTTTAGCTCCACGTCTGGTGTCCTGGTAACAGAAGAAACAAAAGTGTTATTAGACACAAGATTTTTGAACACAGGTGCAGACTTACCTGAATATGATTTTGGAGTTTCAAGGTAGTGTACTGTCTCTGTAATCCTCCAATCAGTATCATCATATTCCTGTTCAACTCGAGATAGTGTTAGAGAGTGTGTAATTGTGGCCTGTAGTGGATCAACGCTATGTACCTGAAATGTTTGGTCAACAATCTCCTGAACCACATCAATATTATAACATTCATGATCATCGTGTGGTAATTTTAGTGCATCAAACATTTTAAACTCAATCTTTTCACCATTTATTTTCATACTTATAGTGCCCTTTTTTACACAAATTTTTATATCAGCAATACTCATAAAGGGTCTACCTAAGATGATCGGTAAAGAAGATGGCATTGAAGAGTCTTCCATATCTAAAACAACAAAATCTGCTGGCAAAATGAAATCATTTACCTGAACCAAGACATCTTCCAAAATACCTCTAGGTCTCTTGACGCTCCGATCAGCCAATTGCAAGGTGATTGATGTTGGTTTAAGTTCCCCCAATCCTAGTTCTTCGTAAACAGAATATGAAAGAAGATTGATGCTTGCCCCCAAATCTAACAGTGCCTTTTCAAAGAATTGCTCACCAACCCTGCATGGAATGGTAAAACTACCTGGATCCTTCAACTTAGGAGGTAATTTTCTCAACAATACCGCACTCACTTCCTCTGTTAGAGCCACATTCTCCCGAACCTGAAACGTTCTCTTGTGAGTACAGCATTCTTTCAAAAATTTGGCATAAGAAGAAATTTGTTTAATAGCATCAAGTAGGGGAATATTGATTTCTACCTTCCTGAGAGTTTCAAAAATATCAAGTAAATGTTGTTCTTTCTTTTGCTTGACTAACCTTTGAGGGAATGGTGGCAATACTACCCTTTCTTTGTCACTTACCTTGTTGGAACCCAAAGATTTTGCTGGTTGTGTGTCTGATTCGTCCGCGTTTGTTCCCACTTTGCTGTCGATTATCTTACCACTTCTTAGGGTTGTCACCGATTTGAGCTGTTCTTGTCCTCTAGGGTTTGGTATAGTTTGTGATGGGAGTTCTCTTGCCTTTCTTTCACTTAACTCCTTAGCAATTTGACCAATTTGGGTCTCCAATTTCTGAATGGTCTGCCCTTGTTGGTTGCTGTTGGAGCAATTGAAGAACGGTGGATTCAAAATCCAACTTCTTCTGTTCTTGAACTGGCCAATCAAACCCATTCCCGATCTGGAAGTTCCGCGCATGCCCTTGTGCGATTTGAGTGCCTTGATTGTTTTGATTATTGTTCCATGAGAAATTTGGATGGTTTCTCCACCCTGGGTTGTACGTGTTCGAGAGGGAGTTGTTCTTGGTTGGAAACACTCCCTGTCCTACGTAGTTTCCGTGCTCCTGATCTGTAAAAGAAGACATGGGACATGCATCAATTGTATGATCAGAGTGAGAACAAATTGCACAAATTTCTTTTGCTTGGTTTTTTACGCCACCTAGCGTTGAAATTGCATTAACAAGCATATCAATTTTTTTGTTCATGGTTACCATTTCTAATTGCATGTTGTTACTACTAGAAATTTCGTAAACTCCCTATTTTTTCGCAAAACCCCTTCCCCTTGTTGAGAATTGTTATGAGTTCTCGCTGAGTTCTTCGAATAGCTCGATGGCCTCCTCACCACTCTTCCTCATCAAGATTCCATTGCAAACTGAATCTACAATTGCTTTTTTAGTGTCATTTAAACCCTCATAGAATGCTTGTACCTAATCATCCTTAGGCATGTTGTGCATAGGACACTTGAGAAGTTTGTTCTTAAAGTCCTTCCATGCCTCGAAGAACAGATCGCCATCTTTTTGTTGGAGGAGTTGAATTTCCCTTTTTAGTTGTTTGGTTTTCTGAGCTGGAAAGAATTCCTTCAAGAACTTTGTTGCCAATTGCTCACATGATTGAATTGATCCTGGTTCCAAAGAATTATACCACAATTTAGCATTAAGTTTTAATAAAAATGGAAACAAAATTAACCTGATTTGTTCAGGGGTAAGCCCTTGGACGCTTTGCGTTCTGCAAAGATCAAAGAAATCATGCAAGTGGAGATGAGGATCCTCGTCTAGTTTGCCACTAAAGTGGGGAACCATGCTGAGTAATTGAGGTGATAAGTGCATATTCCCTGTGACATTAGGTTGATAATCTATGCAAGAAGGTTGCTCAATATTCTTCGGAGTGAATTTGTCCTGCTTTGGTACTCGATTTGGTACATCCTCACCCATTGTTGCTTTTGGAATATTTTGCGGTACAGTCGACTTACACCTTAAAGGCAGTCGACTGGACTGGCTTAGTTTGTGCAGAGTGTGCTCTATCTCTTGGTCAATAGGTAGTAGCTTGGGATGAAGTGATCATCTCCCGTGAATACACCAAAGTCATGTAACCTCTAATTGGATTGTACCTAAAAAAAGAGAATATTCATAGTTTTCAGTAAATAAAATAATAATTTTTTTTTATTGATTTGCAAGTTAAAGTACTAAACAATCCCTGGCAACGGCGCCAAAAACTTGTTGATCGCTCAGTTATCTAAATGAATATATAATCTAAACACAAATTAAAAACCTCGCAAGTGTACAAATCGTTTACAGAAGCGTAGTGAAAAGTAAGGGTCGATCCCACAGAGATTGTAGTAATTAACTTACTAATCAATATTCAAAAAGCTTTTATTAAGTTTCATTTCTAAATATATGTCTGAAAGGAAATGAGATTTAAATCTAGATCAAGTAGTCCTCAATTTGGTTAATTTGAGTCACAAAAATATCTATTGAATTAGTTGGGCTTGATTTCCACCTATAGTCAAGAATGCTAGATCAACTTCTCCACTACTCTGATCTCTCATGTTTGTTCATTTAAGGGTATGGTATCCACTCCTTAAATTAAAGCTTTCTCTGGGCTAAGAAATTAGGCATGGTATCTACTCTAATTCCTTTCTCTCCTTAAGTTTTTTAGCATGATATCTACTAAGTTGCACTTGAAGAAAGCATAGAAACTATGGAAATTAACAAACACTCCAAGGTCTAGAAGTTGGCATCAAATCTAGATCCTCTAAGTTGATTAAACCAAAGAACCTTATAAATTATTGTGTTACAAATTATGAGCATAAAACTTGATCATTTCAATTACTCATATAACATATTCAATTTTATAATACTGCTTATTATAAATTTGATCAAGAACAACCAGGTTTAATCAATAAGTGATCGGAGTAATGCAAAAGAAGATTTATTACATGACTAAGATTTCAATCTGCCCAAAATGAATTTAGTTGCACATAATCCAACTTTTATTGACTGACCGTTTTGAATACATGACTCTAATGAATTTAACAAGAACAAAAATTAAAGAGAGAAGAAGAAACACTGATTTGTATGATGATCAGCTTGAAACCAATCAGCCTGAAGTCGACTTGATCCCTCTCAAGTCGACTTGTTCTCCTCTCCCTCAATGCCGAGTTGCAGTACTTGATCCCTCCTTTGCCCTTAAGTTCTCTCGATCTCCTCTCTTCTTCGATCATTCTTCGATTGTGTATTCCCCCTTTTTTATAGCTTCTTTTCGCCCCCATCTGCAGATCTCCACCCCAGATTTCAATCTCCTCAAATACCGGATATGGATTGAGTCAAATCCTTTTCATTAACTACCAGATCATATCTCTAACTTAATTTTTGGGAAGTTGTTATTTGCAGTTATACAATATTTGTTTCCTGGATTTTGACGGCTCAATCTGATTTGTTTTGCGGATTTGGATGAGGGTGTTTCTCAACTGTGCTTATCTCTAATTCCCGTTCAATTGCCAGTTCAGTCGACTATTGGCTAAGAATCAGTCGACTGTTCCGTGAACTTTTGGAAACTCAAACCAGTCAGAGAAGTCGACTGTTGACTAAGAGTCAGTCGACTGTTCTGAGAAGCTTCGGAAACTCAACCCACTCTGTTCAGTCGACTGTCATTAAGGAATCATTCGACTGTATTCCGCAGCTTCTAACAAATGTTTTGATGCAAAATTAGGATTCTTCATTCCAGTGTATCATCCTCACAGTGATGGATTAGTCTTGAGTAAATCATTGAATCCGCTTCATTTAGTTGCTTTTAGGCTGTTTCCTATGGAAAAGAGAAATGAAGAATAAATTACCAAAGATAGAGAGTTTAATTATCTAATTCCATTCAGATTATTGATCAAAAATGTGGACATTAATGGATTTATCATTCTCCTATAAAACCAACAACTTTTGTCTGCCAAAAGACATAGTTTCAAAAACCAGTCTGAATCTTCTTCTTCTTCTTCTTCTTCTTCTTCTTCTTCTTCTTCTTCTTCTTCTTCCTCTGAGTCACTTCTGAGAATACAACACAACCTCGGTTCACTGAGCTCTCTGAAGTTAGGGTGCTGCTCTTCAGGAAAAGGTAATACAGTTGTATCCTGGAAGGCAATTCGTCAACCACCGTCACACTATGGGGCAAATTTTGCTTTAAGGACAAAGATATTCAAATCTCGACTCTGTATTGTATTGTATGGTTTGTTCTTTCATTTTCTGTATTTGTAATTCTACACAAATATTGTTAGCATTTTCTGTTTTACAAAATTCTTGTTCTAACAGCAACGACAACTATCCGAACGCCCCCAAGGGTCGGCCCCGAGTGCATCCTGCTCAGTTGCACGAAGGCCCGAACATTTGGCGGTCTCGGACCTCCGAAACGTCCTCAGTAATCGAAAAGACGAAGAGGACCTTCATCATCGCCTAAACTGCTCAAGAAATGAAGGACCTTTAAATCATCCCTCGAGCCGAAGATGCCACTCCTCAGAAGGTCGGGAGAAGGAGCGCAGTCGCTCCCCACCAAATGGCCACAGAGAAGGAGGCCATGTGACAAGGACCAAGTTCCAGGAGTTTCGGAATGAGGTCCTCCAAGCCCTCCGAGGCGAGGCCCGAAACGCCCATCACACCGACGACCACCGCTCCAGGGGACAGAGAACAATGAGTCTTACGGGTCGACCCGATCCGGGGGACGAGAATACATTCTTAAACATCTGCAGGAGATGGAAGACTACCTCGCCCGGATCGAGGAAGACAGGAGCAGTCTAAGCAAGGGTACCGGCCAGTTCGGCCACCCTTCTTACCCTACAAATTTTTAACATTTTATTAACATTCTTTCTTTGCTCACGGTTTGTGTCAAGAATTTTTTTCTATAAATATGATTACTTGAATTTTTCTACAGGTACTCTTCAGCTTCGATTGGTTATTTGAGAAAAATAAGCTTCTGATATATACTCAGCAAAATTAAGTGGCAAGCTGCATGAGGTTTGATTATTGTTGTTGTTAATATAATTATTTTTTCAATGACACGTGTTTTTGTGTATAAGCCTCCTGATATGGCTAAAAAAAGGGTTAAATCGGAACCGTTCAAATCGGGAACGAATCTTAAAGCTCAGGGGTAAAATGGTAATTTCACCTACAAACGGGTCTGAAATGGGGACTGGGTCTTTCTTCAAAGCCCAATAACCCATAAACGGATCCGCCTTGACTGGGTGCGGGTTCCAACCCGCAAGAAATCCAGTCCAGCTGGATAGAATTATGGTTTCTGATTATACTTAATCAACGGTCCTGATTCGCTCTATCCTTTCACTGGAAATTAGGGATTTTATCCCAAAACTGATTCCAAGGGCGGCTATAAATACCCCCCATCCCCCACCATTAAGAGGTAATCAATCTTTTTCCAATCAAAGCTATTTCTTAATCATTCAGATTACTGACAAGAGCGTCGGAGGGTGCGTCGCCGGGATCAACCCCGGTGTTTCGCACTTTTTGCAGGTTCACGGTAGCGGCAAGAGACCAGGTCAACAAGTTGGTGAAGGTCAACAAGTCAACATGTTTGCTTTATTGTTTTCTCTAAGAATCCACAAATTCATCTGTTTACTCCCACACCAAAATTAGCAGCAACAGATTGGCGCCGTCTGTGGGAAACGAAGAAGCAACCTGACCTAACTTCATCAGCGAGACTAGTTTCAAGCCATGCATCCAAAACAGAAGGGAAAGGCAGCGATCTTGTTGTACGTCTCAGCAATCTAAATAAACAGATAAACTAGACACAAATTAAAACCTCGCAAGTGTACAAATCGTTTATAGAAGTGTAGTGAAAAGCAAGGGTCGATCCCACAGAGATTGTAGTAATTAACTCACTAATCAATAAAACAAAAAGAAAATACTTATCATAAAGTTTTTTTCTAAAGTATGTTTGAAAGGAATTGAAGAGATTAAAAACTAGATCAAGTAGTATCTCAAAAATATCAATTAAATGAGTTGGGCATAATTTCCACCTATAGTCACGAATGTTAGATCACCTTCTACACTACTCTGATCACTCATGTTTGTTCATTTAAGGGCATGGTATCTACTCCTTAAAGTTAAGATTTCCCTATAACAAGAATTAGGCATGGTATCTACTCTAATTCGTTTCTTTCCATAAGTATTTAGCATGGTATCTACTAAGTTGCACTTAAGGAAAGCATAGGAACGATGGAAATAACAAACACTCAAAGTTCTAGAAGTTGGTATCAAATCTAGATCCCTCAAGTTGATTAAACCAAGAACCCCTAAAGATTCCTGTGTTACAAGTGTGAGCACAAGATATGGGTCATCTCTATACTCATATAACCGAGTCAATTTTATAATAAGCTAACTTGATAATATCAGGTTCTTCAGATCAGTCGACTGTTGCTAGCTACCAGTCGACTGCTCCCAAGAACTTTCTAACGATTGTTGATTCATATTATAATTTTGATCAAGACAACCAGGTTTAATCAATAAGTGAATAAAGTAGTGTTTTAGAAGATTATAAACATTACATGACTATGGTTTCAATCAGCCCAACAATGAAATTAGTTGCACATAATACAACTTTTATTGATTAACAATTCAGAGTTCATGATTTTATCCATAAAAACAAAAACTAGAGAGAAGAAGTAACACTGATTATTATGATGTTCAGCCTTGAAGTCGACTTGATCTGCTTCTAAGTCGACTTGTTCTCCCTTCCAGTGCACTCGATCTCCTCCTTTGTTCGATTGTACTTGATCTTCTTTCGTTGATTCCTTCTCTTCTTTCTCTCTTGATCTGATTGTCACTATCAGATATCCAGTGATTAAGAGATTTTTTGCGATATTCTAAACTGCATATTCCAGCCTTTTTATAGTCTCTTTTGCCCACATCTGCAGATCTCAAGTTCCAACATTCCTATCTCTTCATGCGTCTGATATGGATTGAGTTGGTCTTCTTACTTGCCAAACCCGAGTCTCTGACTTGATTGTTGGGAAGTTGTTATTTGCAGTCATCTCATATCTGTTTCCTGGATTTTAGCAGCTCACTTTGATTCGGATTTGGATGAGGATGAATATTCAACTATCTTTATCCTTTAACTCCTGCTGAATACCAGTCGACTGGTGTTAGAATCAGTCGACTGTATCGTGAATTCTAGAGATTCAAATTAGTCAGTCAAGTTGACTGTCTTTTGGGTAAGTCGACTGTACTGCGCAGCTTCGAAAACTCAACCTCCTCTGCTCAGTCAACTGTCGTTGAAGGTCCGGTCGACTTGTATTCTGCAGCTTCTATCAAAAGCTTAATGCAAACTTAGGGCTCTTCATTCCATTGTATCATCCTCACAGTCTTGAGTAAATTTTGAATCTACTTTGTTTAGTTGTTTTTATGTTGTTTCCTATGAAAAAGAGAAAAGAAGAGTAAATTACCACATTTAGATAATTTAATTGTCTAATTGCATTCAGATTATTGCTCCAAAATATGGATATTATTGGATTTATCAGGTCTCCAGCCGAAGAACCACTTCTCTTCCTCCTCTCCCTCCTCCAGCTCAAGGTGCTCCTCCTCAACAGGCTCCTCCAGGGTCTCGGGGGGCTGCCCAGAGGGGCTCCCATCAGAGTCGTCCAAAGAAACATTCTCCTCATGACCATGTCGTGGGTCCCAATCCTTCAGTTGAATCTATGGTTTCTCGAAGCCCTCCCGAGCGGGATCTTCGTCAAGTGATTGTCGACCGCCAAAAGGGGGTCGACCTCCGAACTCGCCTGAATGGATGGCGAGCCCTTGCGGGAGTCCATCAACCTGAGCACCCAGGGGCCTCAAGAGTCCGGCCCCCCACCGACCGAGGACCAGAAGATCCCCTCCCCCGAGGAGTCAAAGAGAGTCCCCTCAGCATCATCGGCGGAGAACTCATTCTCCAGTAACCAGAGCCACACATAGCGACCGCCAAGCTGGAGAGGCACCAGTCACAAGGGCAGAACTTCAAGACTTCCAAGCGGCAGTCTTACGGGCCCTCAATATCGCCCCAAATAATGACCAGAGGCCACCTACCCAAGAGCCACCTAGGAGCCACCACCTTCACACTCCCAGTCCTCGTCCATCTCCAAGCTACCATCGCCGTAGCCCCAGTCCACCCTCGTACGAAGATGAGTCCCGGGGCTCGGCAAGATATGATCAAAGAGAAGACTCAGTCTACCACCGTCTCCATGAGATGGAGAGGCGCCTCGGTCGAATTGACAAGGAAGGAGAGCAACGGGCGATAAACCTCCGCCCGAGCAGACCTCCATTCTCCCGCACCATCATGGAGGCCCCCATCCCAGAGAACTTCAAGCCACCTCACTTCGAGTCGTATACCGGGGAGTCGGACCCCACGGATCACATAGAGAGTTTCAAAACTCTCATAATGATCCACCAGGCTTCAGACACCCTCCTCTGCAAGATCTTCCCTGCCACGCTGAAGGGGTCTGCGAGAGAATGGTACTCTCGACTCGCCCCGGCCTCCATCTTCTCATTCGATCAGTTCGAAGAGCTCTTCCTTACTCATTTCGTGAGTAGCCACCGGGTCGAGAAAATAAGTGTATCTCTGGTGACCCTCAACCAAGAAAAGGGTGAACGCCTAAGGGATTATGTTCGACGCTTCACCGCCGAAGCCCGGTCCATTCCCTCCCTCAACCAATCAGTAGCGTCTACAGCATTCGAGCGCAACGTCACCGACGCTCACCTCAAGGCATCCCTTGCCAAGAAGCCTCCTCGGGACTTCTCAGAACTCCTACTTAGGGTGGAGAAGTACATACGAGTGGAAGAGGCTCTCAACCCCCCTAATCTTGAAGAATCATCTTCCGGGAACAAACAGAAGAATATGAGAGAAGAGGGGTCCCAAAAATCGCAGAAGGACGGCAATGGCCAGCATCGCCCGACTCCTCATTTTGAGAAGTTCACCCCCCTCATTGCTAATATATCAGAAGTTCTTATGGAGGTGGACAGGGAAGGGCTACTCCGCGCTCCCCCTAGAATGAATACCCCTGGCAAGAAGAGGAACAAGGATAAGTAGTGCCGCTTTCACAGGGATCACGGCCACGACACGGATGATTGTCGGGCTCTCAAGGAGGAGATTGAAGAACTCTTACAGCGGGGACACCTGACCAAGTTCATCCAAAAAGATGGGGCCGAGCTTCCCCTCTGAGGAGCCTACAAACGAACAGAGAGGCCCGCCGAGCTTCAAGACTCAGAACCTAGGGCCGTCTTCCACCTCATCCAAGGAGGTCCAATGGAGGGAGAACTCAGTTCCTCCCAAGGGGTCTTCACCTTATCGTAGAAGTAGGATCTTGATTTTTAATAAGGCCGATGCTTGTAACCCGGCCAATAGCATGTAATAATGGCTCGCCCAATTGAAGTGGCCACTTAGTTTATCTCAATAGAACTTTACATTTTTTCATGGAAAATTATTGCTCTTGCTTCATCTCTATCTCTCCGAGTCACATATATAACTCGTTAAATGGTAAGTTCAGAATCCAGCTTCTCCTACATGGCTGCTCCCGCAACTTACTAAGCTTAAACGACGAGTTCGGAGTCCAAAACTTAGCTTGATTCTGCTTCAAATTACTCGCTCATAAGTGGGTAAGAAGTGGTTCGCCATTCGGAACTGCTCCCACAACCGTTGAATCTCTCTTAAATGACGAGTTCGGAGTCCAACACTTGGCTTGATTCCACTTCAAATTACTTGCTCATAAGCGGGTAAGAAGTGGTTCGCCATTCGGAACTGCTCCCACAACCGTTGAATCTCTCTCTTAAATGACGAGTTCGGAGTCCAACACTTGGCTCGATTCCGCTTCAAATTACTCGCTCATGCGGGTAAGAAGTGGTTCGCCATTCGAAACTGCTCCCATAACCGTTGATTCTCTCACTTAAACAACAAGTTCGGAGCTCACAACTCTCTCCTATAGTTGCTCCTCAAACTTGTCTCCTAAATGGCTCTCCTAGAGCCAAGCTCTTCGTTCTGCTCACCTCCAAAGCGGACCTCTTCTCAACAAGTTCGGAGCTCACAACTCTCTCCTAGATTTTCTCCTCAAACTTGTCTCCCAAATGGCTCTCTCCTAGAACCAAGCTCTTCGCTCCGCTCACCTCCAAAGCGGACCTCTTCTCAACGAGTTCGGAGCTTACAACTCTCTCCTAGAGTTACTCCTCAAACTTGTCTCCCAAATGGCTCTCTCCTAGAGCCAAGCTCTTCGCTCCGCTCGCCTCCAAAGCAGACCTCTTCTCAACGAGTTCGGAGCTCACAACTCTCTCCTAGAGTTTCTCCTCAAACTTGTCTCCCAAATGACTCTCTCCTAGAACCAAGCTCTTCGCTCCGCTCACCTCCAAAGCGGACCTCTTCTCAATGAGTTCGGAGCTCACAACTCTCTCCTAGAGTTACTCCTCAAACTTATCTCCCAAATGGCTCTCTCCTAGAGCCAAGCTCTTCGCTCCGCTCACCTCCAAAGCGGACCTCTTCTCAATGAGTTCGGAGCTCACAACTCTCTCCTAGAGTTTCTCCTCAAACTTGTCTCCCAAATGGCTCTCCTAGAGCTGAGCTCTTCGCTCCGCTCACCTTCGAAGCGGACCTCTTCTCAACAAGTTCGGAGCTCACAACTCTCTCCTAGAGTTGCTCCTCAAACTTGTCTCCCGAATGGCCCTCTCCTAGAGCCAAGCTCTTCGCTAAACTCACCTCCAAAGCGGACCTCTTCTCAACAAGTTCGAAGCTCACAACTCTTTCCTAGAGTTGCTCCTCAAACTTGTCTCCTAAATGGCTCTCTCCTAAAGCCAAGCTCTTCGCTTCGCTCACTCCCAGAGCGAACCTCTTCTCAACGAGTTCGGAGCGAAAACTCTCCCCGAGAGGTGCTCCTCAAACTTGTCCTCCAATGACGGACTTCCCCTAGAGCCATGCAAAGCTCTTCTCAACTTCGCGAAGACGAAGATGTTGCGAAACTATCTTGACCTTGAGGAAGGAGGATTCTCCAATTCATCTCTGAAGAGAACTTGTAGATCTTCGAAATAGCTTCGGAATAAGGGGTCATACGCTTCGATCCGACCTCCGCAGCAATGGGAACATCGAGAAGAACTCTCCCTAGACTTCGGCACACTTCGGCGAGCACTCTTGGCACCGACGTCCAAACATGAAAAAATCCTCACTTTGGGACCTTGGCACACCTTGCCGAGCGCTCTTGGCACCGACGCTCAAACGTGAGAAAAAATCCTCACTTTGGACTTCGGCATGCCTTGCGAGCGCTCTTGGCACCGACGCTCAAACGTGAGAAAAAATCCTCACTTTGGACTTTGGCATGCCTTGCCGAGCGCTCTTGGCACCGACGCCCAAACATGGAAAAAATCCTCGCTTTGGACTTCGGCACCCCTTGCCGAGCGCTCTTGGCACCGACCCCCCAAACGGGAGAAAAAACTCTTGCTTTGGACTTCGGCACTCCTTGCCGAGCGCTCTTGGCACCGACGCTCAAACGTGAGAAAAACATCTCACTTGGACTTCGGCACGCCTCGCTGAGCGTTCTTGCCACCGATCATGTAATGAGAGAAATTTTTTTCAAAAAGGTCAACGGTCAACCGCTGACTGCCACGTGTCAAGTTGCCGAAGCACTCTCCTGGTTCGGAAATGCAATCCGAGCGTTCTTACCACCGGAGCTCAAATGAGAGAAATTTTTTACCTCGGAATTCGTGCTCAAATACGATCGACGACTTAGATACAAGCAACCAAACAAACAACACAAAATAAGGGGGGGCTACAGGGTCGGGTTCGGACCCGTTAAGGACCAAACCCGAAACCCCATATGGAAAGTCTTCTTCTCCACAGTTTTGGCGCCAAAAACTGAAGAAAAAAAAAGAAAGACCCATCGATGCAGCTTCTTCTTCCCTGCGCTCTACTATCGAGCCACCTCCATCGTCGAGAATCCAACTGCCTCGCCAATACTGAGCTGAGCTCCCACTCCGGAGCTCCGAGCTCCTTCCTCGACGAACCCATCGCTGCCACTAATGAGCTCCGAACTCGAGCTCGCGACCAAGCCGCGCCACAACACCGAGCTTAAAAGCTTCAAGCTCCTTTCCACCGCGTTCAAGCTTCGTCGAAACTCCCATAGCCGAAGCTCGAACTCCATACAGTAGTCGCCGACTCCATCATGTCGGAGTTGGAGCGTGAAGGTCGGCAGTGATCACCGAGAGTTCGTGGCACCGAAGCTCAAACGAGAAAAAAGCTCCAACTTCAGCCTTCGTCGAGCTCCGACGATCTCCCCTCCATTGCCGACCTCCTTCATCGAGTTCCCCCCCCCCCCCCCCGAGCTCCACGTCCGACGAACTTTGCCACCGTCTCGCACAGCCAGCTGTTAGGGTTATATACTGAAAGCATCACTTTTGTATTAACTTTATTTCCTTATTTTTTTGAATAAGAATCATATGGGCATATGTTTGCATATTGTGTTTGTTATAATATTAATGCAAGTATCTGATATTCTATAAGGTTGATAATATGGTGTGAGGTGACACACAGAAGATCATATTATCAGTTTCCTATGGAATATATAAATAGTTCACAACCTAGACGGACTTGGATAATCCATTGGAAAGGTTGTAGTGTAATGTGGTATTAGTCTATCTTGACTATAGGTTTACACTAGTACACTTTGTGTGTATTGAACAGGACCACTTGAGGTTGTTCTCTTTGTACTGACTACAAAAGAGAACAAACGCCTCTGTTATTATGGATGCTCATGCTCTTAATCCAGATATAATAACAGACATGTATATGCAGTGTGCATTACTTTGACTCATAAAAGAGTGAGATTCATTATGGATCAACAACCTCTATGAATTGGGTAATAGCATTGTATGTATGATGGGCTGTTGATTGTAAAAGGAATCCATGTCCCGATACGTCGGGTTGATGATGTCCCCTTAAGGAGCTCATAAGGAATTGTCATGTAAACCCTGCAGGTGGATTACATCCGACATGACAAATAAAGTTGAGTGGTACTACTTAAGGATAAAAGATGTTGATCAATATAGTTGTCAGTAACTTAATTTGATCGACGGACATTCGATATCTTAACATGGGGAGCTGAACGAGCATATAATAAAAGGAGCCCATAAATATAATTTGGGATTAGGAAGTGTGGTAGGGTAAAAATGGCTTGGGGCCCAACCAGGGCCCAGTACAGCTCTCACTCAAAAATGGGGAGAACGACAATCTGGCTCGGCTTCGAACCACTACAGGGTCAGCGCCGAACCTCAAGTTCACCCCCACAAACCTGGCCTCCTCGTATCCGACGAGTCTCGATGGCCCTCGGCCTCCGATCCACGACAGCCCCACGGGCCATCTGCCTAGCCTGGTAAAGAATGAAGATGACCTTGCACAACCTAGGCCACCAGATTCTCCCGGGAACACAGGAGCCCCATGATCTGCCATGTCGGCTCCAAATACCACCAAGGGCTTTGCCACGTCAGCCCTATACCACTCTTGGTACTGCCACGTCAGCCCTAAACCCCCTGGGCCTTCTGCCACGTCAGGCCCATGGGCTTTCGGATTCAGACCCGGCCCCCAAGCGGATCCAAACCCGGTTGGAATTCCCTATAAATACTAGACCCTCACCCACCTTTTCAGGTAATCAATCTTTGGCCACCCAAATTTTCCTAGTTATTGCTACTCTCTCACAGAGACTGACTAGATCGTCGGAGGGTCCGCCGCCGGGATAAACCCCGGTGTTTCAGGACCGTCTGCAGGTACCCGAGGTGAGGCGATCCGAGCCGATCCTCAAGCGCCGAAGCGAGCCTCCCGCTCGTCGTCCCGTGCTGCACTCTTCCCTCATTACAAATTGAGTCCGAACTCACACCTGGTGCATCCACACTGCGACCTGTAACACCCCGAATTTCAAATAAGGATAAATTCGAGATTTCACAGGATCTTTACTTCACTTCGTACAATTTTACAAGAAAATTTTAAAACTTTTTCAATAGTACATCAGAGTTCAATTACAACTTAATTTTACAAGCGGAGTAATGAAATTTACAATAAAACATTTACAACATCTTTAAAATAAAAACAGCATCAGCATATCCACTTCATAGCTTCATGAATGGTCCTTTACCTGCATCTTAATCTGTGGGCTCGTCAGTTACTTGCAACTGACAAAATGTTATACACGGCTATCCTCTCTATGCCGGGAATAGTATAACGATCTCATACTTTAACAAATCACAAAAAAGATTGAATGAACAAGTAAAGTGTCAAAAGTGATTATTCTAAATATAAGTGTATGTCATGCCTTAATGCCTAATGCACACAATTCTACACTAGGATGACACTAATGCACACTTGTTCAGATTCTATGCATCCCATACTACATAGGTCTGAGGGCAAGTGCCTACGTACTCCATATTGAAGGGTTCGATCCCTCGCCATGAGACTACCCAGTATTAAAACAAGTTTTAGAGTTATTTCACAGATACGGATCTCAGCCTCCCTGGCTAGTCTCCCTGGCTATAAATACAGATCCCAGCCTCCCTGGCTATTATATCGTGAGAATAATCTCGTAAATGCCCCTCTAGCCCCGGTATATACATATTCTTTGGAGTATGGTAAACATCCGTCGACTACCCTAAGTCCCGGATAAAATACAGTCCATCTCCTATGGGGCAACCACAGTCCACCAACTGGGTCTATAGCCACGGAGATCCACCGTCGACTATATAGAAGCACCCATTTACGTTTGCACATGTCTATTACATCTTCACCTAAGTGCCTAATTATTTTCTTAAGTTCAAGACATGAATGTACTATCACTCTAGAATCAGTTTTACCTCATACCGGATTTATTCACAAAATACGAGATTGCCCGACGGCATTATCTCAAAATCACATCAATTCTTTCTTTCAAAATTACCGGTAACCGAAGTCTTACTAATTCTTAATCATAATCTTTCATGTACAAGAAACATGGGTACACATACCCTTTAGTAATCATGTCTTAAACTTATATAATTTCTTCTTTCAACTTAATCACAAGTAATCATAGTCTCATCATTATTCATTATCTAGTCATCCATTCATATTCTTTATAAGCAAAGGAATAATTTCTTTTAAGAACACAATTCTATCACATGAGATTTCATAATAAAATCAAGCCATTATAATATCTCACTTTACTTAGAATATTCTTCGAACAAATAAGAGTAAAATTCTCTTCAAGAAAATCACTTCACGAAAGTAATACTTTACATTTCTTCTTAAAACATATAAACCTTGTAGTAAATATGAAGACTACATTATACAATGTGCAAGTAGCCGAACAACTAGTTTGCTACAGTTTGCTTGGGTACATAGGCCAAATATTTTCGAAAGTGGACCAGTTATGGACTAACTTTGGTAAATATTTTCAAAAGTGGACCAGTCGGGTAAATATTTTCTACGGTGGATCAGTTTCGGAAATTATTTTCTTTTTACCCTTTTCCTTATCATGTCTTCACTTAGATATTTCCATGTCTCTAGCCATCCACAATTTGATCTATATCTCATTTGGCATCAATCATAATTCTCTTTTAGTCCATTCATGAATCAACAACAATAGCAATTTCATTTGCAAATTTTAAACTCATGAAGTCTCTCCAATTAATCAAATACAAATAATTCACAACTTAATCAATGTTCTATTCATAATTCACTTATTCTCAATTCTTTCCAACAAGAATTCTATTCATGCATTCATCTAATTTAAACTCATTAACAATTTGAGTACACATAGAAATCTAGAATTTCACATTCATCATAATTGCATAATCTCAACAAGAGAAACTAATTCTCACATCAAAGTCTTTTTTTTATAAAAAAAATTCATATTCTTAAAAATAATTAACTTAAGAACAAAATTTCATTCTATCTTCAAATATCTCTTTTACTTCTCAAATATACTTGAAAAATTCTACAACTATTTTTACTATATTCTATTTCATTTTATAAGAGTATTAGAATTTTTTCCCAAATTTAATTTGCATTTAAACTCATTAAGAAGTCTCAACAATCTTCCTACAAATTATACATTTCGACATTTACAATCATGCGTACTAGTATGGTTTGTGACAGTAATTCATTTTATTATTTTTAACTATCGTGATGGAAAATTGTTCTCTTAGTCATAACAATATTTCTACCATTCATAAACACAATATATTTATCCCATCACATTTTACTTTATTTATCAAAATTAGCATGTTTGTACTACAATATAAAAATCAACCACTAACACAATATTAATCTTTCTTTCTTATTCATTAATCAACATGACCCTAGAACATAAAACAATATTTTTCAACAAATTTCCCATACAAAAGAATACATTTTTAACATGCATAACATTTTACAAGCATTCTAACATGATCTATGGTATTAGCTCTTTAGTCAAAATCTCCTATTATTTGTTTAATCATAACAATATTGTTTTCATTCATAGCATGTAACACTAACATGAAATCTTAACTACATATCAAAACAAAATGCTCATATTTTGTCACTAGCATGCATAGTTCTAAATTAGAAAGCATGAGAACCCACCTTTTGTTTGAAGGTTGAAAACTACAAATGAATGGTTTCTTCTTGCTCCTAGCAACTCCTAGTCCTCTTCTCCTCCTAGCAAATGCTCCAAGCAAGAGATCCTCCAAGCACAATAACTCTCTTTCTTTTTCTTACACTCTTTTCTTTCTCTTTTCTTTCTCTTGTTTATTTTATTTTTGGTGTGAAAAAGAATGAGAAATGGGTTGCTATTTATAGGACAATGCTAGGGACTATATTGCAAAATCTTCCACCTAATAACTTTTCATTTTAATTCTCTTTTTAATTCTCACCTCTTCATATTTTTAACTCCTAAAACTCCCAACCTCTCATCTCCCCACTCTCCATGAACTTAACCACTCCATTAATCCCCTCCCCTAGCCCACAAAATGGTCCAAATACATTTGTGTGTGCATGCATACATGCACAAACAAATATGAACACATTTCTATAACTCAAAAATGTGTACTAATATTGTAACTTGTCATGTATAACTTAATTTGTGATTTTAATAATGGGCTTGCTACATGGGCTCATTTCTAATTAATTAGTTTGATTATCTAGTGGGCTTGCTACATGGGCTCATTTTATTCAACTAATTTAATTATCCTAGTGGGCTATCTTTTTAATTAGTCTATTGGGCTAGAATTTAACTTTAAGTCCATGGATCAAAAGAAAGGCTAAATAAAACTAATGCATGCTAAAAATAGTAAAATGAGAGTAGCAAAATGAGAATAAAAATTTGCACGTGCACCATACGTGCAAAAATTGAAAAATGCATTTTAATCAAAACAAGGGGAAAATAAATTTTCGTTTTATAAAATAGATTTAAATACATAAGAATAAATAATTTAAACCTATAGAAAATATTATACATAGTGGTGGAAACACGTGCATCAAAAACACGTAAAAAGCACGTAAATCCCAGGGATTGAAATATTATATTTTAGTTGACTGAAATCAATACGGAAAATATATAAATAGTACGAATCCAAAATATGTAGTGAAACACATTACAAAAATAAACGTGCGTAACACCCAGGGGCAAAATTGTAATTTCAATTTTGCGGGGTGTTACAAAAAACAAACCGCATCAGGTTGGCGCCATCTGTGGAAAACTTTATCCGGTACGGACGTGAGTCCGAGCCTCGCCACCGATGCTCTCCCTCGACCCGATCTATCATGGCTCCTCGAGTCCGAAGATCGGCCCGTTCTGCCCGACCAGACGGACCTCCTCCCGAGGGGGCCCTCGACGGAGGGCAAGCATCCAATAATCCGGGTGGAAACCCCGGACCCCAGCGAAGCGCTTCACACGTCGCCGAACCCGACCTTCGTCGGGTCATTGTGAACAGAAGGGCTAGCCAGGCTAGGGGAGGTACCGCTTCCAACTCGGTCTCGAACCACTCCAGGCCCGCACAAAGGGAAAGGCCGCCGGCACTCAGCCGCATCGGCCGAATTCCTGCGCCCCGACCCGACCCTTCCGACCACGGCGGGGTCACCAGGGGCGAGTTCAGAAGCTTCAGAGAGGAAATCTTGGAGGCCCTCTATGGAGCGCCGAGGTCCGCGACCTATAGCCGACCCCTTCAAATGAGCGAAGGGATGAGTCGCACTCGTGCGCCGACCCCCCCTCCTGAGCACGCAGACGAGGTGCTCCGACGCCTCCTAGAGATGGAGAATCGACTCGAGCGCATCGGCGACAGGAATCCCAACCTGGTCCAAGGACGGAGGCCTTCTCGACCTCCATTTTCTGTCAACATCATAGAAGCGGAAATCCCCCGGAACTTCCGGCCTCCACAGTTCGAGACTTACAACGGCGAGGGTGATCCAGTTGATCACATGGAGGGCTTCAAAACCCTCATGATGATTCACAGCGCCTCGGATCCCCTGCTATGCCGAGCCTTCCCGGCCACCCTCCGGGGTCCGGCCAGGGAGTGGTTCTCCAAACTCACCCCTGGCTCGATCTTCTCGTTCGACCAGCTGGAAGCCAGCTTCCTGGCCCACTTCATCACAAGCCGGAAGAGCGAAAGGACGAGTGCTTCTCTGCTCGACCTCAGTCAGAGGGAGGGGGAGTCGCTCCGTAACTTCGTCAAGAGGTTCACAACCGAGGCCAGATCCGTCTCTGCCCTCGACGCAGGGGTCGCCTCGGCAGCCTTCCGGCACAATGTCCGCCACAACCAGCTAAAGGTCTCCTTGGCAAAGAGGACACCTCTGGACTTTCCTAACCTTCTCAACCAGGTCGAGAAGTATATACGAGCTGAGGAAGCTCTGAACCCAGAGGGCAGCAGAGAAGTCGTGGGGAAGGGCAAGCGCAGGGTCGATGATGCCGAACCTGCCAAGAAAACAGTAAAGGAAGGGGTCGGGGCGAAGAGGGCACCTCCGGTCCCTCGCTTCGAAAGGTACACTCCCTTGACACATAACGTGTCCGCCATCCTCTTAGAAATCGAGGACAAAGGCATTATCCGACTACCTCCCCGATCCAATAACAACAAGAAGCGAGATCAGCGCTTCTACTGCCGTTTCCACAGAGAGCATGGGCACGAAACCGACCAATGTCGGGCCCTGAAAGACGAAATTGAGGACCTCATCTCCCGAGGGTACCTCCGAGAATTCACCAGAGACAGCCCACGGGATCGGCGAGATGCTAGGAACCGGAGGCCTTCGCCTCCGAACCCTACTCCGAACCGCATCCAGGGTCGAGATCCCGAACCCGAGGGAGCCGCGGATACGCCGTTCATCTTACACTGTGTCCACGGAGGGCCAATGGGGGGAGAGTCAAATACTTCCCGAAAAGCCTTCATCCGAGAGGTGAATGCTGTCCAAGACAACCCCTCGCCCAGGATGCAACCGGTGCCAGTCTCCTTCTCAGGAGAGGACCTCGAAGGCATTCGCCTACCTCATTGCGACGCCCTCGTCATTGGCCTCTACATGGCTAATTGTGAAGTTCGACGAATTCTCGTCGACAATGGCAGTTCGGTAAATATTCTCTTCCTCGAAGCCTTCGAGAATCTCAAACTACCCAGAAGCAAGCTCAAGCCAGCCGGATACACCTTGCATGGGTTCTCTGGCGTCCCTGTCGTGATCGAAGGGATTGTTACTCTCGACGTCACCGCGGGATCGGCTCCTGTCAAGAGGACCGAGTCCATGGACTTCATGGTGGTAAACGTCAAAGCAGCTTACAACGCCATACTCGGCCGACCTGGACTATGCTCCCTTCAAGCGGTACCTTCGGCATACCATCTGAAGCTTAAATTTCCCACCCCGCAAGGGGTCGGCATAGTCCGAGGTAGCCAAGAAGCAGCACGGTCATGCTACATGACCGCCGTCGGAGGAGGTGTGTTCCCCCTCGACGCCGTTGAGCTCAAACCCGAGAGGAACGGTCCCGCCCCAGAGCCTGTCGATGAGCTGGAGGAGGTCCCGTTCGGCACTGAGGATGAATCAAAAGTGGTTCCGGGTGAGCCGCTCGCTCCTCGAGGACTTGAAGCCAGGCATAATCGCCTGCATCGGCCGCAATGTTGATCTCTTCGCCTGGAAGCCCTCCGACATGCCCGGGATCTCCGAAGACTTGATTATGCATCGGCTGAGCTTCATTCCAGACTCTAAGCCGGTCGTCCAAAAGAGACGCAAAGTAGCACCGGAGAGGCAGCAAATTGTGAAGACAGAAGTCGACAAACTCTTGTCGGCTCGATTTATTCAGGAGGTCAACTACCCCGAGTGGTTGGCTAATGTCGTTATGGTGAAGAAGGCAACCGGGGGCTGGCGGATCTGTATCGACTTCACAGACTTGAATAAAGCATGTCCAAAAGATCCTTTCCCCCTCCCCCGCATCGACGCCTTGATCGACGCAACCTCGGGGCATGAGCTACTGTCCTTCATGAACGCATTCTCAGGGTACAATCAGATTCGGATGTTTCCACCGGACATCTCCAAGACCTCGTTCGTCACCGACCAAGGTCTCTTCTGCTACCGCGTTATGCCCTTCGGGCTAAAAAATGCCGGAGCCACATATCAACGGCTCGTCAACAGAATCTTCAAAGACCTGATCGACCGCAACGTGGAAGTCTATGTCGACGACATGCTCGTCAAGAGCCGGGCCGGGCCAGACCACGTCGCCGACCTCGAGGAAGCCTTCGGAGTCCTCCGGCATCACAAGATGAGGCTCAACCCGGCTAAATGCGCCTTCGGCGTATCCACTGGGAAGTTCTTAGGGTTCATCGTCAGCCAGCGCGGCATCGAGGCGAACCCCGAGAAAATCCAAGCTATTATTGACATGGCCGCACCCCGGAATGTCAAAGAGGTTCAGAGGCTCACGGGCCGGTTGGCTGCAATCGGCCGTTTCCTCTCCAAGTCAGGGGAGAAGTCTCTCCCCTTCTTCAAGGCTCTACGCGGAAAAGGGGGCTTCGAGTGGGGTACCCATCAACAAGAAGCCTTCGAACAGCTGAAGCAGTACCTCACCAACCCTCCTTTCCTCAGCAAGCCCGAGCCGGGCGAACCACTATGGCTCTACCTGTCCGCCTCGGATAGCGCACTCAGCGCCGTCCTCGTCCGAGAGGAAGATGGGGTTCAGAGGCCATTGTACTATGTAAGCAAAGTTCTGCTCCCCGCCGAGACGAGGTACGCAAAGATAGAGAAGGTGGCCTATGCCTTGGTCATGGCAGCCCGGAAGCTTCGTCCTTACTTCCAGGCCCACTCCGTCCAAGTACTGACTGACCAGCCACTGAAGACTGTCCTTCACAAGCCCGAAAACTCCGGCCGCTTAGTCAAGTGGTCGATTGAGCTGAGTCAGTTCGACATCAGCTACCAGCCGAGGACAGCCATCAAAGGGCAGGCCCTCGCCAAGTTCATCACCGAGTGCACAGTCTCCGAGCAGCCCAGTACTGAGGCCTCGGATCCGACCTGGGAGATTTTTGTCGATGGATCATCATGCGAAACAGGGAGTGGGGCTGGCATCATCCTTCGTGGCCCTGACCAATTCTTACTTCAATACTCCCTTCGCCTCAACTTTCCGGCCTCCAACAACGAGGCGGAATACGAGGCCATGATCGCAGGATTGACCCTAGCACGTCGAGCCGGAGCCAAGCAAATCCGGGCCTTCAGCGATTCTCAGCTCGTGGTCAACCAGATCACTGGAGAATACGAAGCCCGCGATGATCGCATGGTGAAGTATTTGGCGGTGGTCCGGCATCTCCTAGCGTCCTTCTGCCACTCCACAGTCATTCGAGTCCCTAGAGAGCAGAACGCTCAAGCAGACGCGTTGTCAAAGCTCGCCTCTTCCTCCTTCAAGGGTCTCGACCAAACTGTACTCATAGAAATCCTCCTAAAGCCAAGTATCAACGATCAAGACCAGGAGGCAATGTGTGTCCAAGACGGTGCCAGTCCAGACGAATGGACCACTCCCATCCGGAGATTCTTAGTCAGCGCCGAGCTTCCTGAAGACCGAGCTGAAGCTAGACGGGTCAGGGTCCGAGCTGAAAGGTTCGTCATGATTGATGACATCCTCTTCAAACGCTCATACACCTTGGCTGACGGCAAGCCATACCTCTGCTGTCTCACCAGCGACGAGGCCGGCTACGCACTAAGAGATCTTCATGAAGGGATCGGCGGATGCCACATGGGGAGCAGGACGCTCGCCCGGAAGGCCCTGAATCAAGGGTACTATTGGTCGACCATGATCCAAGACTCACAAGACTTAGTCAAGATGTGCGGCCCATGCCAAAGGTTCTCCCCTATCAAAAGGCTTCCTCAAGCCAATCTCCGATCCCTAGCTAGTCCTACCCCATTCGCCATGTGGGGCATGGACCTTATGGGCCCCTTCCCCCGTAGCGGTGGGGCAAAAGAAATTCTTGATAGTCGCCATCGACTACTTCACCAAGTGGCTCGAAGCCGAGCCTCTGTCCAGCATCACTGAGCGCCAAGTACAGCAATTCTTTTGGAAGAACATCATTTGTCGGTTTGGAATCCCCCGGGTCCTCGTTACAGACAACGGAATCCAATTCCAAGGTCAGAACTTCCAAACTTTCTGCGCAGACATCGGTATCCAGCAACGTTTCTCTGCTATTTACCACCCTCAGTCCAACGGCCAAGCGGAGAACGCGAACAGGCAAATCCTCGACGGCCTCAAAAAGCGCCTCGACAGTTCCCCCAAAGGGCTTTGGGTCGAAGAACTGCCAAGTGTGCTATGGGCGTACCGAACCACCAAGAGGATCCCCACGGGAGAGACGTCGTTCGCCTTGACCTACGGGACGGAGGCATTCATCCCCGTCGAGGTCGGCCTGCCTTCTCCCCGTATCATGGCCTTCGACGAAGCTGACAATTCATCCGACTTGAGGGCCAACCTGGACCTCGTCGCCGAAGTCAGAGAGAAATCCTCAATCTGGAGAAGCATCTACCAACAACGGATCGAGAAGTTTTACAACAAGAAGGTCCGCCCCACAAACATCAAGGCGGGAGACCTCGTGTTACGAAAACTATCCGTCTCTGATCCAACCAAGAATAGGAAATTGGCTCCCAACTGGAAAGGCCCATACCGTGTAGTCGAGGCTGTATGCCCTGGTACATACCGACTGGCAGACATGGACGGCCGGCTCATCAGCCGACCCTGGAATGCCGAGCACCTAATGAAGTTCCTGGAAGAGCAAACATAGGTTCTAACTTGGCTAATGTAGATAAAATCTTTTGTAAGCTTTCATATGTATAGGGCCGCTTCAGCGACCCTCTCTATCTTGTATGAAAGAAATCTCTTTGTGTCAAACTCCAAATGCCTCGGCAGCTCCGACCTAACACCGGGCAATGGGATCGGCACCCGAGTCCTCACTCCGGTATCGTCCCCAACGTCTCGGTAGGTTCGACCCAGCTTCAGACCAGGGACTCTTCCTAAATGCCCCGCGTCGATCCCTCGTGGATCGACGGAGCCGAACCTCGCCTCCGCCACCAATCACTACACTACTAACCAGAGCAAAGAAGGAAAAGGATTCTTTATTCACACTCTTTTATTTGGTTCTGAGAATACAAACAAAGACCGTTACAGGACCACTCCACTCATCTCAAACTGGAGGAAGCCGCCATCTTAGGGCCCCTCGAGTCCGACGAAGGGCGGGACCACTCCGACCGAGTAACTAGGAGCCCTCTCCTCGTCATGATGGTCCTTAGGCTCAGCCACGGTCGACACACCAGCCACGGAGCTCTGGGCATCAACTGGTCGCATACGCTCCAACAGCAGCAGCGCAGAGGGAACCCCCTCCGCTCGCCGACCCACAGAGGAAGATGTCGAGACACCCAGCATCGTCTTGTAACAGTGTATCTCCATCTCCTTCTCCACAATGACATCGCGAAGTAACCTTTCAGAGGAGGGCCTCTGCACCGAGGCACTCGACATGGCATGTCCAAGACCGACACCGCCGAGGTCCCGATCCACCATCGCCCTCCTCAGCCGGCTCGCCTCCTCACTTAAGGCTTCAGACTTATTCCGATAATAGTTAAAGGCCGCATCAGTGTCACGAGCCCCCTTTCGGTAGCGAACCAACGTGGCCTCCAGGGCCTCAACTTTGCTCCGGAGCCACGCCACGTCGGAACGACGGGGGTCCACCTCGGGAAGGGAAGCCGCAACCTACAAGAAAACCAGCCAACTCAAAACACATAAGCAAGGAGGGTCGGAAATATCCGAGGTCAAAACACTTGGCCGGTCAAAAATCCTTTTTTATAAATTGAGTTGCTTCTTACAAAAAATGCGGTGGCCAGTCCACGGAAGGCAAATACAATCGAGAGAGGGAAAAAGAAAGATAAAACTATACAACTTGTTTTCCCACCTTAGCATCGGCAGACGGGTCAAGAGCAGGCCCTTCTTCGCCAGGGGTCTTCGGTGTCCCCTCGACCTCCATGTCATACTCGAAGTTGGATAGGTCAAGGGTCGGGTAGAAGTGCCTCACGTGGCTGAGGGCCTTCGCATAACACTCGTCCTGAGCCTTGATCACCAGGAGCTGACCCGTCTCTGTCAGCTCTTCCCTCTCCTTGGCGAACTCCTTCTTCTGAGCCGCCATCTTCTTCGCCCATTCCTCCTTCTCCTTGTCGAAGGCCGTCTTCATCTCCTGCTCCCTCTTATGAGAGCCTTCGAGCTCTATCTTCATCTCCTTCGTCTCCTACACGGCCTTGTCAGCCCGATCGCGCTCCCGCTTCAAGGCTGCCTCATAAAGGCCCCTCACGTGGGCCCCCTGCACGGTCGCCTGCAGTCACCGAGCACAACTAAGGAAGCCTCCTCTACAACGTAATTACAAGGCAAGAGAGGTCGGCAGACTTACCAGCACATTGGCCTGTGCAAGACGAGTATACGCCTCCTCCAGGGTCTCAGCCTTCATCTCCGAACGATCCCGGGGGGTCACCAACTTACTCGCCACCTCGACGGCCTGCCGCCCTCGGGTCAGGCAATCTCCCTCGCGGATCGAACAACTCGGCACCCAAGGTCGCCGAAGCCTCTCCTCTACCTCCGGATCCACCAGAGGGCCCTTCCCCTTATCAAGATCGGTGACCTTGCCCTGGTCCGGGCCGCCCTGAACCGCCACGTCCTTGACCGTCTCCGAGCGAGTCCTTTTGGCCCTTGGCTGACCAGGGGCCTCGAAGACCACCTGGGACGACCCCCTCGTCTTCATCGCCTCCCCCTTCTTCTCGGCCTTCTCCTTCTTCATGGCGAGCCTCTTTGCCTTGATCGACTCAGGATCCATATCTGCAAGAAGATCCAGTAAGAACAATGAGCACGGAGGACCAACAAAGTCAAAAGAAAGAAACAACTACATACACAGAACGGCTGGGCTCAGTCCGACACTCGCCAGGTGACCCTCGGTCACCTTCGTCCAGTTGATACTATATGACAGACGAAGGCGCTCGACAAACCCCCACTCCTCGGCTGTCAAGTCCCTCGGCCTCGGCGTTTTATAACTCGGCTTAGAGTGGTTCCATCGAGTAGGGATGTTCCAAGGCTCCTCACTCCGGATCACCAGATATTTTTTCTTCCAATCCTTGATGGAATCTGGATGACCGTGGACGACCTTCCCCTTACTCCGGGGCGAAATATAGTAGACACCCTCAGCCGCCGAGCTGATCATCAACATCGCTCGGAACACATTCAGCCGTAGGGGTACCTTCTGCTCCTCGCACATCAGCACGAAGCAGATGATCTGCTTCCAGGAGTTCGGCCCATATTGCATCGGCGCCAAGGACGCCCAGTTCAGCACCTCGCGAACAAACGGGTGGACTGGCAGCCTCAGTTCGGAGATGAAGGCGTCCACGGGGAAGACGCAGTACCAATCAGGCAGGGGATCGGTCGGTCGAAGGGTAGTGTTCGGCAACATGAGCTCGTAGCTGGACCTTATGTGGTACGCCAGCTGTAAAGCCTCCAAGTCACCTGCCTCCAGAACGGTCGGAAGTGTGTCCATCATCACCCTCTTCCGGCTCGGCGACGACGGCTGGACCCCAAACAGCTCCTTATCAGAAAGATCGTCGGGGTACCGGCGGAACGGCTTAGGTTGTACGGGCGACCCTGTCATCATGTTACGATAAACAGGCACCTGGCTCGAGCCCCCGGTCCTCGACCCCTTCTTCTTCGGAGCCCTCTTCTTCTTGGCTCGTTCCGGCGAGGGGGTAGATAATCGTCCCAGACCGGTCGGCATGGAACTCGAGCCCACACCCTGACCTCCTATCTGAGCCCCTTCGGCTTCACCCCCTTCGGGGCCACCCTCCTCTCCAGAAGCCAACCCTAGAATCTGGACTTCGCCTGAACTACCACCCCCCTCCTCAGATTCGCTGCTCTCCACCACAAAAAGCCTCCGAGATCGCAACGGCTTCACATTATACACTGGCTGCTCCTCGCCTACCGGCTCCTCCCACGAAGTCGATTTGGAGGCGGGTTTCACTTCCCCCCTAGACGTCGACGCTGACGAGCCAGACTGAGCCATGTCCATCTGTGCCTAAACTAAACAGACTTACCAACTAACCTGGGGTCGCTTCGGAAGAACGAGCCTGGTGCAGCAAACTGTAGGGACGAGCGCTGAAGTGTTGGAAGATTTTTTGAAAGAGAAAGAAGCGAGTAAGAAGTGGGCGATAGGGGGAGAGGGGGGGACATTTATAGAGGATGAAAACGACTCCTCGATTTCCGCAATTACTGTTCACCGATTGACATGTAACTGCCGTCTGGAAAATCGCGCCACGTCCTCGACACGTGCGCTGCGGACGTCACCCAGTGCCAGGCAGGCAGCCAAACACAGGGGTCGGTTCGGATGGGGTGTTCGGCGGAGAAAACATTTTACTTAAGATTTAAGGCACCGCCCTTCGACAGACGCCCCGGGCTCCAGGGCTCTGTCGGCTCCCCTCTCACCCGCGAGCAGCCCGGGGCTTACGGCTTCGGCAGCCGAAACCCCGAACTGTTCGAGGGTGGGACAGAAGCCACCATCGCCTGGAGCCCTATCAGAAAACAGATCGGCCCATCTCTAGTCGGAGACGACCCTTCTATCCGAGGCTCTTCAGCCCCGGGTCCGGAATACGGTTGATGCCCCTCCCGTCTGGATCTCTCTCGGGCCAAACAACCGTGTCAGGATCGTCTGACCCGAAAAAGGATCCAGACGGCAAAGCCACCACCAATCCAAGGCTCCCTATCTACCGGTCCGGATTTCGGTCGTTACCCCTCTCGCCCTGATCTCCCCTGGATCTGGCTACTGTATCCGAGCCATCAGATCCAAGAGAAGATCCGGGCGGCAGAGTAACCACCTCTCCGACACTACCGGGGTTAAAAATTTTTGCAAGAGAGACGTCCGCCGAAGCAGACACCTCTGATGGCAAATGGACCACCCTTACTGTGATCAAACCCGCTGTGGGGGAGGGGTACTTATAGCCTCCCCCATAGACCGGCCATTATGACATTGAGAAAGCCAAACGACGGAAGCCCATGCGCCACATACATTTATTAGGCGGCGCCATTAATGCCCCTAGGAAATTGGAACATCGCACAGATCCCGGAGCGACTTCAATGCTCCGCAAAGATGACGGGCCACTCCGCTCAAACCTTCTAAGGCACCACGGCTCTCCATCACCCTTGCCGACCCATAACCCCTCGAAAGCTCGAGGTTCGGTCTAGCACCAGGGTAGTCTTCTCAGGAAGGCTCAACGGCTCGCCATCTTCCCTAGCTAAACATATAGACAAGACATCTGCACCTTGTTATCTCACCCATCTCTCCCAGATGTACTTTAAATTCTAAAAAAATCTAATTTGAAATTCAAATTCCATCAAAATAACTCCCCACCCCAGAAACTCTATCTACATTCCCTCAAACATCCACCATGACAACAACCACAGTCATCATCTACTTCTGGCATGTTTCCTCCTTTCCCAACGATGTAACCGTCGTGTATCCACCAAACCATCCCCACTGCGATGCCATCTTCCGATTGCATCAAATCCAGCCCTGAATAGTTGTTGTTGTTCGCAACCGCCAGGCCGATGCTGCTGACGCGAACTTCTCCACCGACGAACACCTCTGCCTATCAAATGTGACGCTTGCACCCCTCCATACTCCAAAACAAATTTGAATTTGAATTTGAAAATCCAAAACCCAAAACTGAAATTCAAAATTCAACATCAAGCACACTCTCCCTCATTGCCTTTCCCCCCCATCTCCTCTCCCAATATGTTTGAATTTTAAAAACCTAAATTGAAATTCAAACATGATTCAAATATCCCCCTTAACCCTCCCCCTTCGCAACCCCAATTATAATTTGAAATTTCAAACCCAAATTTTGAAATTCAAAATTTTAAAAATCAATCTCAAATTCCTCTCCTTCCCATACCAACATCCCCGACCAACCCCGGCCACCATGGCCACCGTCGCCGATCACCACACCGTCCCTCTTCTCGATGCCACCGCCCATCACGACCTCCTCACCGACTGTCGACGCAAACAAGCTGACTGCCGTTTGATGACCGACGAGATCACCTGCCGACCATCTCAATCCATGAACACCGACAATCCTCGCCGCCAACAACTCTCGATGTCGACAAAAACCTGACTAACCGCCCCATCGCCTGCAGCTCCAAGCCCCAATGAAATCAAATCCCACCGACGGTGGCCGTCACAGCCACCTCGGCTGGAATAATTAGCAACTATATATTAAATTCAATTATTGGGCCCGCTGGAATAATTTGAGTTTGGAGCGATTTGAAATGCGGGGCCGACAATCTTCTCGTTCTGCATGCTCACGTTTTGCATTGTTGTCCCATGTGACCCCCCAGTCCAACATTCAAATTTCAAACAGGGTAAAAACCAATGTCGTGGGATCCCCACACTCCAACCCAACATACAAATTTTAAATAGGGCAAAAACCCATGTGATCCCCACACTCCAACATTCACCCCAATCTTCGCACCGCCACCATGGCCAAGCTACTCCCCGTCAGACCGTCACCATGGAAAAGACCACCCATCCATCGTGAGGAGATCTCGACTCCATGTTGGCGTCATCCCTACCTAACCGGCCATCCGGTTCCAATCGCACGCATCCGACTAATCAACAAACCACTCCTAGCTCCTCCGATTTTCCCAACATCTAATTCGGTGAAAACGAAGCGAAGGCCCCACGCTCAAATTCGGCGCCGTCATGCCCAAGCTCACTCCATCTCCGTTGTTGGTGTCCCATCTCGAATTCTATAATTCACCGACGACCACAACTCCTACCTCAAACTCTATCACTCACCGGTAAAAGAAGCCCATCATGTCGTTCACGGTCGAACCAGCCGTATCCACCTTGTGGACCCACAACTTTTCCCAAAAAGATGTGGTCATTCTCTTCTACGCCTCTCGTCTGAATTTCCGACGAACACCCACCGCACCGAAGGCGCGGGTCCTCTCCAATCTCTGGCTGCTCCTCTCTCTCTTCTTTTTTTGAATTTTTTGGGAGCTTCTCTCTCTAGAAAATCTAGAGAGAGAAACTTTTTAGTTTCTCATCCATTCTTTCTAGCATACATGGTGGGCAAAAACCTCTTTATTTGTAACAAAAATAAACATATACTCCTCCACCCAGGATCTAGCCAAAAATTTAGTATCTCGTTCATATTTTAAATATACAATATATAATTTTATATATGCCCTACTTATTCTCATTTTCTATCGTCATCCAGACTCTTTCTTAGTCTGATTGATTAAAGAGAAGGCCTTGACGAACTTCCCTTTTTGAGATAAAATGTGAGACTAAACTCTAATTAAATGTTTTACCGGAACATTGTCGAAAGGAAACTCTATCTGGAAGAGTATCTATGATATCTTCTAAGTTGTTACTACTTTAAGTGCATTCAAGAAGATGTTTGGCTTGCAAGAGTTGATTTAGCTTGGATTTGCAGCAGAAAAACTGAAGAGCATTGAGGTTATTTCCTTATTGATAAACTCCTTGGAAAATGGAATAACAATATATATATATAACCTACATAGTCCGACGAGGTCATCATCATCATCTTATCCTTTTCCTCAAACTAGGTTATTGGGTTGGCCTTGGAGCACAAGGACCAATGAGAAATGTGATTGTATTTTATGACTGGATTAGTCCTTGTGTCAAATCCTTGCTGACTGCGGATAAAGAGGTTGTCATAATTCCCACTAGCTATCCTAAAAACTCTTGAAGAAGGGAAAGGATCATAGATTTGATATAGCCATAGGGAACTACATTTAACTCTTTAAGATGGGAAAGGATCATGGATTTTTCATACAGCTATATAGGAATTGCATTTAACCTGAAGGCCCTTCTTGCAAAGAGTGATTCAAAGGCTGAGCTAGAGCTAACTCCCACAACACCTTGCATCCAAATTAAACTGAAAAACTGTTTTTTCCCTCAGAAAATAACACCCTCGAACCTTTTTCCTTTTCTGTCAGTTTTGTTGTTTCCAGTGAGCATTTTTAATGTTCTTCAATCCATGGTGAAATAAGAGGGACTAAGTTGGTCGGAGAGGAGAAGGAATTAAGAGCTTATTAATTTCATAGTTCGTTAGACCTACATTTGGTCCAAACTACTAATGATCGATCATTTGATAAGGTTGCTAGGACTCAAATATGCAATAAAGTAAATAAAGCTAATGCAAACACAGAATTGAATGCCCTTGCCCTGAACGCTTATTGTGAGATTTGCTGTAATTTGGCAGATGATCATCGTAACGTCTCATTAATTCTTGATACTAATAAAGTGACATTTTTGCTAAAATGAAAATGAGAAAGGTTTACTATGCATCATAATTGCTGAATATTGGGAAAATTAATCTGGAGCAAGTATATGAGTGGCAATTTATTCGATAACCTCTGACCTGACTCAGACCCAAATTTTCGGGTACTGATCCTCCAAAATCAATCTGCAAGCTTATTGAGAAGGTATTGATCCTAAAATAGATATGTTTTCTTACTGGATTTAGATATAAATCCTTAAGGATCCAAACTTGGTACCAAGAAGCATATAACATATCTATGCTAATTTATCTATAACTCATTAGTCTATTTAGTGCATGTGTAATACTCTATTTTTTGACCATGCACAGTAGAAATTGTTTTTAGAAAATTTTGCCGTACTGCCCCACTTTTTTAAAATATTTAGCGCTCTGCCCTACTTCCCAAAACAATTAGCGATCTGCCCTTGTTTAGGACACGTCAGCATAAACCGTTATTGAAACTAACGGCATAGGTTATTTACGTGCCGTTATTTTAAATAACGGCATCTATTTTACTTTTTTTTTTCATGCCGTTAATTATTGGGAATAACGGCATAAGTATATTTTTCTTACAAGTGTGAATCTTCTAACTTTAAAAAGTTCTAAGTGTGAAAAAAACTTATAAATATTGCCGTTATCCTGAATAACGAAATTCGAATGACTGATGCCGTTATTGGAGATAACGGCATCAGTTATATATAAATATGAACTCTTGCCGTTATTTGGAAACAGGGAGAATGAATAAAAAGTTAAAAAAAAAAAAAATTATAACTGATGCCGTTATTTAGAATAACGGCATCAGTTATAATTTTTTTAAAAATTTTTTTATAACTTATTCGTCAGAGATGATGAATAGTAAGTTTTTTTTTACAAAAAAAATTATAACTGATGCCGTTATTCCAAATAACGGCATCAGTATTGAGAATGCCGTTATTTGAAATATTATTTGAAATAACGACATCTGTTATAAGATTTTCACACTTGCAATTTTTTCTCTAAGTGGAGACTACAAACTGTCGAAAAACAAAACAACCTATGCCGTTATTCCAAATAACGGCATGACATTTTTTTCCAAACAGATGTCGTTATTGGGAAGAACGGCATCGAAATAACCTATGCCGTTTTTCCCAATAACGTTTCTTGCTGACGTGTCCTAAACAAGGGCATATCGTTAATTGTTTTGGGGAGTGGGGCAGAACGTCAAATATTTTCAAAAATTGGGGTAGTACGGCAACATTTTCTTGTTTTTCTGGATTAGATAGTATGAATGTTTGGTTAGGAAAGAAATTGTATGAATGGTTAAACAAATATACATATTGTTCATCTGCTTTATATATGATTAATTTACATTTTACTAAAGGTTGGATAATTGTTATTAAATATTCAAGTAAAACGATCTTTTTTGGGATAGGATTTTATTTATATGATCGATTTCATTGATTAATATGTTCGATAATTTATTTGCATGTGCAATATTTTAAATTTTTATTTTTATTATTCGCAATTTACGTGTTCAATATTTGGATAATCCAAAACCGGTCAGAATCCGATAACAGTGGGTAAGGATCCCAAAGCCTTTGAAACTTGAGAGGATCAGAAGTGGATCTTGTAGGATCCGACCCGAATCCAACCGGTTGCCACCCCTAAGAAAGTACATGTGCAGTTCAGAGATTCTCCTATTTTGAACTGACTAGGAAATTGAGTATAGCTGAAGAGATCCACCATGGAATGGGCACTGTTGTATATGGCTTTTAATTTGAGTGTTGACATACCAGTTTACTTGTGTACATAGAGATGTATTTTTGAAAAGAATACTATAATTTTAATAAGTTATTAAATATCTATTTAGTTTCCAGGAAAAAAGGAACAACAGAATTTAGTAAAGTTCCTCTTAAACATCCAAATATATGCTGATAGAAGACCATCAGACTTGTGCCTGAAATTCGTTCAAAACCTGATGTTGAAGTTTCAAATATCTCTTAATAATCCGCCTGTAGTTTCAGGTCGGTACAAATCTACTCAAGAACTGCATGAGTCGGAAGATCTACAACTACTACTTACTGGTTGTTCAACCTTTAACTCCTGCCTCACTGGTCAAGTACTAGTTCCTTAACCTTTAACAACTACTAATTATCCTCTTCTCTGAAAACTATGTATGTATTCCTAGTAAAACTTCTTGTTCTCCCCTTGCAGAATCACATCTAGCTTCCACCACCCCACATTGTGCAAACTACACAAATCTTTCCTTACAATTCATTCTCCAAATATTCGTTCTCTTCTGACATAATCGTCAAAACCAGCAATTGAAATGAACTTGTTGTCTAAAAACTCTTCTCTGCAGAAAGTATGATGAACGATATGTTAGGTTAGTTTGCCTTAGTATATAAGATTGACGGTGATGGAACCTAAGGAATGGGGTTGTGCTAGTTGCAAGGTGACTACCGATCACAAACTTTAGGAATATGGACCATAGAATGATTTTGAAAAGTATAGAGCAAGTGCAAATGCATGTAAATATATACCGTGAACCTCTACCAATTGTTTCCTTATGTGTGGATAAAAGGAAAATGTGAGTGTGCATGCAAATAAAGAGTGATGTTTAGACCATCAATCCTAGAGATGTTTAGACCGTCCCAAGAAGCTTCAAACCTCCCGCCTTTGAGACTTACAATGAGAAGTCGGATCCTGCTGATCACATCGAGGGGTTCAAAACCCTCATGATGATTCACAGCGCCTCGGATGCCCTCCTCTGTCGCGCTTTCCCAGCCATGCTGCAGGGGTCCACGCGAGAATGGTACTCTAAGCTTGCCCCGAACTCTATCTTCTCCTTCGATCAGCTCGATGAGAGCTTCTTCATGACCAACCGCAAGGCCGAGAAGACGAGTGCCTCCTTACTAGACATCAAACAGAAAGACGGTAGTCCCTTCAGGATTTTTTCCAGAGATTCATAGCCAAGGTTCGATCTATCTCCTCCCTTGATGTCAAGGTTGCGGCAGTGGCCTTTTGGCATAACGTCCGACACGATATGTTGAAGACCTCCTTTGCCAAGAAGTCGCCCATCGATTTCCCGATCTCTTTCTCCAGAGCGAGAAGTATGTCCAAGCTGAAGAGCCCTTGCACCCAGGAGGCTAGAAAGAATCCCCCGCCAAGGGGAAGAGGAAGATGGACAGTTCTGAAGCCCCAAAGAAGGCTCAGAAGGACGCCTCCTAGCAAAAATTCCCCCTTCGGTCTCTTGCTTAGGAAAATTCACTCCGCTTAACACGAGTGTCTCCAACATCCTCATGGAGGTGGAGAAAGATGGGTTGATCCGACATCCCCCCGACCCAGTAACAATAAGAAGAAAATGGACAGGAGGTTCTACTGCTGGTTCTATCGAGATCATGGCCACGAGACCGACAACTGTCAGACTCTTAAAGATAAAACCGAGTCCCTCATCTGGAGAGGATAGTTGTCCAAGTTCACTTAGGACGGTCTGAGGGCCTCTCCTCCCCGAGGTGTGAACAAGTGTTTGGAAGTGGAGTCCGAACCTCAGGACTCCGAAAGGATGGTCATCCTCCATTGCATTCACAATGGACCCATGTGGGGAGACTCAAACTCCTCCCGCAAAGCTTTCGTCCTGGAAGTCAATTCGGTCCTCAACTGTCCTCCCCCTCGAGATCATGGACTGTCGGTCTCATTCTCAGATGAGGACCTCGAAGGCGTCCGGGTTCCTTACGGTGATGCTTGGTCATTTGCCTCAGCCTGGTAAACCACGAGGTCCGCTGTATTCTAGTGGACAACGGAAGTTCAGTTAATGTAATGTCTCTTGCTGCGGACTACACCCTTCACGGCTTCTTGGATGCCCCGGTTCAGATCGAGGGGATCATCACCCTGGACGTCACTGTCGGGAAATCTTCGACCTTCTAAACCGAGGTGATGGATTTCATGGTATTCAATGTCAAAGTTGCTTATAATTCCATTCCCAGATGCCCCGGCCTCGCTTCTCTTTAGACAGCCTACCACATGAGGATGAAGTTTCCCACCAAGTGTGGGGTCCGGGTCGTCAAGGGCAATCAAGAAGCTGGCTGGACTTGCTATACAACCACAGTGGGGGCTCAGTCCTGCTCCTATATGCAGTCAAACTCCCGTCCGATAGGAGTTCAATCGGTTTCAAGCTAGTCGACGAGTTGGAGAAGGTCCCCTTCTCTGAAGCAGACGGGACCAAACAGTTCCAAGTGAGCAAGGCCCTCCGGGCCTCAAGGAAGACATCAGCTGTGTTTGACGGAATCGAGACTTATTCGTCTTGATCCCCTCGGATATCCCAGGATCTCGGAAGGTCTCATTATGCATAAGTTGAGCGTCCATCCGGACTCCAAGCCAGTGCAGTAGAGGCATCAGAATTTCACCACCGAGAGGCACCAAACGGAGAAAGAAGAAGGGGAGAAGCTCCTCTCCATTTGCTTCATCGAAGAGGTCAACTACCCGGAGTGGTTGGCCAATGTTATAATGGTGAAGAAATCCAATATCAAGTGGAGAATATGTTTCGATTTCACCAATCTTAACAAGGCATGCTCAAAGGATCCCTTTCCCCTCCCAAGCATCAACACTCTCATCAGTGCAACGTCCAGGAATGAGCTTCTCAACTTCATGGATGTCTTCTTATTGTACAATCAGATTAGGATGTTCCCACCAGACATCCTGAAGACAGCCTTCGTAATAGACCATGGGCTCTACTGCTATCGTGTCATGCCTTTCGGTCTGAAGAATGCTGGTGCCATATATCAAAGACTCGTTAACCGGGTCTTCAAGGAGCAAATTGGTAAAAACATTGAGGTACACGTGGACGACATACTCGTCAAAAGCCTAAGGGGAGAAGACCACATCAAGGACCTTGAGGAGGCCTTCGAGTTCCTTAGAATGCACAACATGAAGCTCAATCCATCCAAATGTGCCTTCAGCATAACTTTAGGGAAGTTCCTTGGCTTCATGGTTATCCAGCAAGGAATAGAAGCGAACCCCCGAGAAAATTTGGGCCATATTGGACATGGCCTCTCCGAAGAATGTCAATGAGGTTCAGAGCCTCACCGGTCGACTTGCAGCCATCGACATATTCCCTCGAGGTCTTGGGAGGAAAATCCCTCCTTTTTCAAGGCCCTCCAGGGGGCAAAGAACTTTGAGTGGGGAGAGCCTCAGCAGTGGGCCTTCGATCAGCTGAAGGATTACCTCGCTATCCCTCCTCTCTTCAGCAAACCCGAACCAGGTGAGGTCATGTCCCACTACATAGCAGCATCTGAACATGCCCTCAGCACCGTCCTGATCATAGAAGACGATGGGGCACAGAGGCCCATCTATTACGTTAGTAAAGTCCTCTGGGATGCCAAGCTCCATTATGCTAGAATGGAGAAGGTGGCCTACACCCTTGTCATGGTTGTAAGAAAGCTTTGCCCTTATTTTGAATCCCATTCTTTACAAGTCCTAAGATATCAACCTCTCAAGCAAGTCCTTAATAAGCTAAAGAGCTCTGACCGGTTTGTCAAGTGGTCATCGAGCTTAGTGAACATGACATCAGCTATAAGCCGAGGACAACTATCTAGGGCCTAGCGCTCATTAAGTTCATAACCAAGTGCATCAAAAATCCAAGAGGCTAAGCCAGTATGGGAACTCTATGCGGACGGCTTGTCCTGCGAGGAGGGAAGTGGGGCAGGCATAATACTAAACGGACCGAACAACTTCTTCCTCCAGTACTCTCTGTGCCTTACTTTCGAGCCTTCAACAATGAAGTCGAGTACAAGGCACTTATCGCTGCACTCCTACACACCCGCAAAGCATGGGCCAAGCGAGTCAAAGCCTTCAGTGATTTCCAATTTTTGGTCAATCAAGTCTCGGGGGACTACGAGGCTCATGACACCTGAATGATCAAGTACTTGACACACGCCTAGCTCATGTTGGTAGATTTCAAAGAAGCCTCGGTCATCAGGATTCGTGTGAAGAAAATAGTCGGGCAGACACGTTATCCACGTTGGCGTCCTCCTCCCTCGAGGGTCTTGACTGCACGGTCTTGGTGGAAGTTTTCATTTGACCGAGCATCCACAAAGATGACCCCAAAGTCCTTTGTCTCGAGCAACTAACGCAACCTACAACATGGATGGATCAGATCGTGAACTTCTTAAGAAATGGTGAACTGCCACAAGACCATTCTGAAGCCAGTAAGATCAAAGCCAGGGCAAAGAGATTCGTACTCATTGATGATGTTCTATTCAAATAGTCGTACACGAAGGTCGATGACCGACCGTACCTCTGGTGCCTGACCCCAGAAGAAGCTGAGTACGTCCTCAAAGAAACGCATGAGGTTGTCGGCAGTTGCCACATGGGTGGCAAGTCACTCGCGAGAAAGGTACTCAACCACGTGTATTACTGGCCGACACTTATACAAGATCCTCAGATACTCGTAAAAAAATATGGCCCATGCTGAAGCTTCTCTATAGTCACCACCCCCCCAAGGCCGAGCTCAAGTTGCTTGTAAGTTCAGCCCCCTTTGCCATGTGGGGAATGGATTTGGCTGGTCTGTTCCCTAAAGCGAAAGATCAAAGGCGCTTTCTAATCGTAGCCATCGATTATTTTACAAAGTGGGTCGAAGCAGAACCCTTGGGCACCATCACCAAGCATCAGGCCCAGCAATTCTTTTGGAATCATTTCGTCTGCCGATTCAGGATCCATCAGGTCATCGTCACTGTAATACCCCGATTTTCCTAATATATATATATGAAGGTTATTTATTTTCATAGATGGTATGCACGTGTAATATTTTGATTATTATTTTCAACATAATGAATAAGATCATTGTTTTATAAACATTTTCCCCTAAGCCCAAAGGTTAATTTACATATTTTCTACAAGATAATTATTTTGGCCCAACTAATTTTAGCCCATGAAATTTAATTATATTTTTACAACTTGTATGTGTAGCATCTTGTCTCTTTTAATTACCAGGTATTTTGATGTACAATTTTGTAGAGTGGTTGTGCGTACACGTGCACTCGATGTACACGTGCACAAGGCACAAGCTTGGCCGGATGGGAGAGTAGTGGAGATGAGATGTGGGTAGTTTTTTAAGGAGTGGGTAGTTCCATAACCCCCTTATCAATCTTAGCCCTTGATCATCCAACTCCCTAATGCATCCTAACCCTCCATTCCACCTATAATCTAGTATAAATACCCCCTCCTATTCTCTATTTCTTTTACACTAGATTAATATTTTAAGAGAGGTGTTTGTGAGTGTGGGTGTGCTTTGCTGTGGAGGCCGGAGAGTAGCATTCTGAAGGATCGGTGTGGAGCAAAGGAGCAAGGTGCAAGGATCAAGAAGGCGTTCACTATATTGCGGAGCTTTTGCGGGATTTCGATTATTTCTTCATATAAGGTGGGTGTTTCTCAGGACTTCTAATGTAGGAATTATACCATGATTGTTATGATTGCTACCATGTTACAAAAAGTAAATTGGATGTATTAGAAATTGCTTGAACATGCTGTTGATAATGAGAGCGGAAGTGTCGGTACAGTCGACTGTCATATGAACCAGTCGACTGGTACGAGACAATTAATTTATGATGTGGTGATAAACATGTATACAAATAGACATAATGGTGTGATTACTAAGTTGTAATTTTCCTATGACACATATGATGGAGGGAAGGTAAATGAATGAAAAGAGCTAGCGATGATTAATAACTTAAGAACTGTCGGAACAGTCGACTGACACTGTGTTCAGCCGACTGGTACCGTACTTCAAGTATGACTACTTGGAAATTCCAGGAAATAAGATATTCCATTGTGTTGACCTGGTATAATGACTTGAGATTTGTATCTTTATCTTCGTAAGGAAGTTAGGGATAAGTGTGAATGCATGTTTAAGAAATCTTTCCCTTGAGGAAGAGATAACATTCGTAACTTGAAGTTTCGTGGTTGTGAGATTACTGAACAAAAAGAAATACTGCTTATGAAACATGAATTTATGTATATTATAAATTGATATCATGATGCAAGTACATGTAAGAACTGTAGATAACCTCTTAATCTGAAAGGTGGATCTGATCAGTCGACCGAATGCGTGTAGCAAGTCGACTGAGCTGGACTTAGAATTGTGCTGTTGAAAATCCCAGGACAGACGACTGGTGGATGAACAGTCGACTGTCATGTGGATGACACTGTGAACATGAAAAGTTGCGGGACAGGCGACTGGTTGTGTACAGCAGTCGACTATCCCGAGCATTTATGATGAGCCTGTATTTGACTGTATGAGTCAACTGGTATTCTTCCAAGTCGACTGTACAGAGTGAACTTTGGTATGTATGAGATTTCATTTTATTTATTGCTGTTGGAAGTTGTGAATTTTATGATTGAAGTCTGTGGACTCTTTTCATGGCTGTGTGGATTATGTAAAATGAATCATAGATGAGAATTGAGAATTAAATGAATATAAAAGGCTAAGATCATGATGAGAAAGTCTGTGAGACTCTAAATGAATGATGAGCTGAAAGTGCTCAATTGTAAGTTGTGAATTGTAAATTGAAACCAAGAGTAGCTAAGTCTCCCCCGGCAGTGAAATGAATGAAATGAAATGATATTGGAAAGAAGGCCAAGGTTGGTCGTGTGTAAATGAAATGGTAAGTCCGGTTTGGTGGAGAGGCTAACTCTAGAGCTTTGATTTTTATTCATGATTCTAATAAAATTTAATACATAGTGTGGAGGTGATGAAAGTGAGAGAAAAACATAAGTATGAGAACTAGGGTTTACGGTGCGGGTGTGTGAGCCGCAGAATGCATGCTTGATGAGTCAAGACATGGCGCGGGCACAACTCAGAATGATCGGACCTTAGTCACGCTCATGGGATGTTTGGGTGACTGCAAGAGGATTGTGTTCAGGGAGGAGGCTGAATTGCCGCAGAATGCATGCTTGATGAGTCAAGACATGGCGCGGAATTCTACTCCAGGGGCCAGGATACATGCTTGTACTCATAGAATCATCTAAGATACTCACCGTAATTACAGAAGTAGAGTAAGTCATGGCGAGGGATTGAACCCTACAAAAGTGAAGAACGGTTAAGAGGCTTGCCCTCGGACCTATGTAGTATGGGATGCATAGAATCCGAACAAGTGCGCATTAATGTCATGTAAATTAAATAATTGCATTAAGGATTAAGTGCACAATCACGACACGACATCATTAAGAGTTCCCTTTTGATTTGCATGCTTATATTGAACAAGTTTGTGATTTGTTAAGAAATGAGATTCATTATACTGTTTCTGGCATAGAGAGGATGGCCATGTATAATTATCGTCGGTTGAATAAACTGACGTACCCACAGTTTGTATGCAGGATAAATTACATGTAAAGAGGAATGGATGCATAAAGATCTTATCATGTTGTTAACCATTTATGTAAATGTTGTATATTTTGCTTCCGCTGTGTAAATATAAATGTAATATGATGTAAACTCTGATGTAAGATGAGAAGTTTTAATTTCCTTGTAAAATTGTACTCAAAGAAAGTGAAAAGATCCTGTAGAACATCTCGAATTCAGTGATTTGGGATTCGGGGCGTTACAGTCACTGACAACGGTACCTAATTCGCTAGAAGAGGTTTTTGCAAGTTCTGTGAGGCCTTGAGAATTCAACAAAGGTTCTCTTCAATTTGCATCCCCAGTCTAATTGTAATGCCCCGAATTTCAAATACATGTAATTCATAGCAAATGCAAGATCTTTTACTTCAATTTCGTACAAATTTACAAGGAATTTTAAACTTTTATTTACAATATGTTCTTTACAATAGCATAGCGAAATTAAATGAATACAATATAATCTACAATAATGAAAATCCTTCAATCTTGTAATCAACTCATTATAGTGACTTCAAGCCCATGCCAAGTCCAATCCTGCATCGGGAAAACTGTGGGCACGTCTGTTGCATACAACTGACGCAATGCTATAATACAGTAATTCTTCTACTTTAGCAAACACAAACTTGAATGCAAACAGGAAAAGTGACTATCCTATTCGTGTCAGTGTATGATATGACTTAATGCCTAATACAGACATTACACTACGATGCAGGATTGGACTTGGTATGGGATTGAAGTCACTATGATGAGTTGATTACAAGATTGACGGATTTTCATTATTGTAGATTATATTGTATTTATTTAATTCCGCTGTGCTATTGTAAAGAACATATTGTAAAAAAAAAATTTAATTCCTTGTAAATTTGTACGAAGTTGAAGTAAAAGATCCTGTATTTGCTACGAATTATCTGTGTTTGGAATTCAGGGCGTTACAGAGTGGTATCAGAGCCGACTTCAATAAGTAGTACAAAATTATAAGGATGACACATTATGGTGGACATTGGAAGTGTGAGTTCAGTTTATGGAGATTTAAATGTAAGATGATTTACATTTGTGTTGCTCTATACACTTATATCTTCTCCTCCCTTTCCCTATAAGATGGCTGATAACCAAAACCCAGTGGATGAAGTGGAGGAGGAACTATTCTTTGAGGACCCTGAAGAAGAAAAAGAAGAAGAACCCGAGGAAGAGGAAGACCCAGAAGAGGAAGAGGGAGAATTGCCCGAATCTCAAGAGATCACTTCACCTCCACCTGATTCCCAAGATGAATCATCGGATGAAGAGCTAGTTCGAAACAAAAAGGACCATATTATCGCTTTCCTTTGTAAGCAGCTGATTATCCACCAGTGGAGAGTAACCCACATGGAGGCGCATCATGCGGAGGATAAGCAGAACATTGCAGCTCTGAATTAGCGAGTATGGGACCTGGAGAAGTGTCGACACAGGAATGCTCGACATTTCATCCAGCTAGATAACAAAACTCGTTGGGAAAAGCAAGAATGTCGTCAAAGATGCGAGAAGATGCAGAAGGAAATAGATGAACTACAGGGAGAGCTCAGAGAAGCCAAGAGGAATCGTAGAATCTAGACTGTTTTATGTTTGTAGGAAGATTTGGAGTTTTGTGGTGTTTTGTATGGACCAATTTTACTTCTGGATGTATAAATTTTATTTTTGGAAATGAATAACTTGTGTTGGAAGAAAAGTATATGTTGTTGCTGCTTTTGGTGATTAATGAAGTTTTATGACACAGAAATGGCTGGACGAAGAACTCAAAATGGTGAAGGATCCAGCGGTGAAGGAAACCGCCTAGATCTGGGCACAGAACTGGCCCGTGTGTACCAGACACTCAACACCTTTGCCACAAGTGTGAACCATAACATTAAGGCAGGGCAGGCAGTGCAAGTCCCGGAGGCTATCAAATTGGTGGAATCCTTCAAGAGGATGAACCACCCATTTTTTAAGGCAAGGCGGATCCTGATGCAGCCGATGATTGGATCCTACAGATTGAAACTGTGTTTGAGGTCTTGGAGACACCACAAGCTAATAAGGTCAAGCTGGCCACAATCCGGTTAGAGAAGGATGCCGGGCTATGGTGGCAGTCCATGAAGCGAACCCTCGATGATGAACCAATCACTTGGGAGGACTTTCTGGAGGAGTTCTGTGGCCATTACTTCCCAATGGACGTGCAGGAGAAAAATGCTATGGAATTCCTGAGCCTGCAACAGGAAAGCTTGTCGATTAGGGAGTATGAGACGGAGTTCACTCAGCTCTCAAGGTATGCACCGGTGTTAGTGATCGACAAGGCCAAGAAGGCAAGGAAGTTTGAGCAGGGGCTGAGGCTAGGTTTGAGGTCTCGAATGATATCCCTCGGTATCAGGAAATTTGATAAGCTAGTATGGAGAACTGCAGTCACAGAAGCAAATATGGAGTAGTACCAATTGGTGCAAAAGAAGAATAACAATTGGAGTACCAGCAAAAGGCCCACAACATCATACAACTTCAAAAGGCAACCCCCAGCGTAGACGTTCAAGCCGACTGGGGCAAATGCTGTTGCTGTAGCCGGAATGCCAAGCACTTGTTTCCTGTGTGGAGGGAATGACCATTTCAAGGCAGAGTTCCCGAACAGGAGGAAGGGAATAACTTGCTTCAATTACGGGAAAGATGGCCATATCAAGCCAAACTACCCATAATTCCAGCGGGGAGGGCAGAATTCGAAGCTGGCCGACCCAGGAAAGAAACTGTACCGACAGTAGCGAGTATTCTCTCTGACTGAAGAGGACACAGAGGATACCGACAATGTCATCACCGGTAGGGGGGCATCTGAATAAAGTTTATGCTGTTATTTCAAGTCCTGTATTAGAATAATGTTATGTACCGAAAGATAAAATTCATTATGTAACAGAGAAACTTCTAGTAAATGGAATAAAAGCTACTGTTTTGTTTGATACTGGATCATCCCACACCTTTGTGTCTCCTAAATTTGCAAAAGAATTTGGTGTTGAGCCGAAAAAAATTTCCCCGGTAAGGTTTTGGTAGTAGCTACCCCTTCAGGAGAAACAGTGGCTATTGATCCGTACTATGTTGGTTGTGACCTCGAGATTGGAGGAAGAGTTTTTGGAATCAATCTCATAGAGTTGGCAGTCTTGGAAGTCGATATAATCATTGGCATAGACGTGATGTCGATCTACAATGCCAGTATCGAATGCAAGAGCAAGGAAGTTATGGTGAAGGCACCAGGAGGACCAACAGTAATATTTTAGGGGAAGAGGAAGTACAAGGAGTTGGTGGCAGCTTTGACCAAGAAGAAGATCCCTGCGGAAGTCAAGAAGATTCCTGTAGTCCGGAACTTTCTGACCGTATTCTTGGAGGATCTACCTGGACTACCACCTCATCGGGACATGGAATTCAGCATTTCCATTCAGCTAGAAAGTGCACTGATATCCAAGGCACCGTACAGAATGGTGCCAGTGGAACAGGATGAGGTCTAGAAGCAGATTGAAGAGTTTTTGCACAAGTGTTTCATCAGACCGAGTTCGTCGCCTTGGGGAGGCCAGTTTTATTGGTGAAGAAGAAAGATGGATTGATGAGGATGTACATCGATTACAGGGAGCTGAACAAGGTGATTATCCAGAATAAGTATCAAATTCTGTGAATCATTGATCTGTTTGACCGACTTCAAGGAGCAGAAGTTTTATCCAAGATTGATCTTCGGTCGGGTTATCACCAAGTTCGTGTTAAGGAAGGTGATGTGCATAAGGCTGTGTTCTGAACTTTACATGGGCATTACGAATTCTTAGTTATGCCATTTGGAGTGACGAATGCCCCCGCCATATTCATGAACATGATGAACAGGGTCCTGCAACCATTCATCGACTCTTTCATCGTAGTGTTTATGGACGATATTCTGGTATATTTCAAGTCAGAAGAAGAGCATGCTGGGCACTTAGAAGTGGTATTAAAGAATCTGCAGGAACAGAAATTGTATGCCAAGTTATCCAAGTGTGACTTCTGGAAGTACGAAGTTGCGTTCCTGGGTCATATCCTTTCTAAGGAGGGAGTGGCAACTGATCCACAGAAGATAGAAGCAGTGAAAGATTGACCAAGACCCACATCAGTGAAGGAAATCAGAAGTTTCTTGGGCTTGACGAGTTGTTATCGGCGGTTTATTCAGGGCTATGCTAAGATAGTCGTGCCACTCACGGAACTTACGAGGAAGAATATAATTTTTAAGTGGACGGAGCAGTCCGAAGCAAGCTTTCGAGAGTTGAAGGAGAGGTTGACTACCGCTCCAATACTGGCCTTGCCACGAGCAGGGATTGATTATGATGCCTACAGCGATGCTTCAAATTGGGGTCTGGGATGTGTACTGATGCAAGAGGGAAATGTAATAGCTTATGGGTCTAGGCAATTAAGACCGCATGAGAAAAATTACCCACCCCATGATTTGGTTTTGGCAATGATTATATTCACCTTAAAGCAGTGGAGACATTATGTATATGGGCAGAAAGTTAATATGTACACAGAACACAAGAGCTTGAAGTACATCTATCAGTAAAGAGATCTCAACTTGAGGCAGAGAAGGTGGTTGGAAGTGCTATAAGATATTCGTCTAGAGATAAAGTATCCCCCATGAAAAGTAAATATGGTGGCAGATGTGCTCAGTCGGAAAAGTAGCTTATTTTGTTTGATTATAACTCAGGAGAAACTAGCAGAGTAGCTCAATCCAGCTGGGATCTAAGTAGTATTGCAAGGACTGGGGGCATCTTTGGCGCAGTTAAGGCTTCAGCCCACGCTGAGAGCTCAGATTATCGACCGCCAAAAGTCTAATCCAGAAATTCAGAAGATGAAAGAGCAGGTCGATGCAGGCAAATTGTCAGAATTTCAAGTGAAGGACGGGGTGTTGTGGTTTGGAGAAAGGTTGTGTGTACTTGATCCAGAAGAATTGAAGGAGAGCATCCTACAAGAGGCACACACTACTTTATTATCGGTGTATCTAGGGTGTACCAAGATGTACAAAGATATTAATAAGCATTTCTAGTGGTCGGGAATGAAGAGGGATGTAGCGGAGTTTGTAGCAAGATGTGCAACTTGTCAACAAATCAAGGCAGAGAATCAAATACCCAGAGGATTGTTGCAGCCATTACCCATTCCAGAATGGAAATAGGAGGCCTTCGATTCCACCGGTGTCCCTATCGGTGGGGAGAACTACCTAACTAAACGCGGTTTATTAAAAGTACCCGTATATGAGTTGACACATTTCCAGATTTAGATGATGCGATTTGGGTAATAGTAGACCGATTAACTAAGTCAACTCATTTCTTGGCGATGAAATGAGCAGACTATCTCCCCGATGTACAATTTCGCTAACTTCTCCATTGTGTCAGATCGAGATGCATGGTTCACGTTACACTTTGGAGGAGTCTTCAGGCAGCTTTGGAGACTAGAACTGACTTCAGTACTACCTTTCATCCTCAAACCGACGGGCAGACTGAGAGGGTCAATCGGGTGTTAGAGGACATGTTGAGGTACTGTGTGATGGATTTCAGCAGAAGCTGGGAGAGGCACTTAGCTCTGGTGGAGTTTGCCTACAATAATAGTTTTTCAGACTAGCATCGGTATGTCACCATACAAGGCTTTTTATGGGAGGAAGTGTAAAATGCCGGTGTGTTGGTATGAAGTTGGAGAAAGGCAGATGTACGGGTCGGAGATAGTATAACAAACCTCGGAGAAGATAGAATTGATCCGGAAGAGGTTGGTCGAGGCACACAACAGACAAAGGAGCTATGCTGACAATCGGAGAAGACATTTGGAATTCAAAGAGGGTGATTATGTTTTCTTGAAGGTATCTCCAACTAAGGGGGTGATCCGGTTTGGAAAAGGATGAAAGTTTGCCCCAGGGTACATAGAACCATATAAGATATTGAAGATGATTGGGAAGACGTCTTATCGGTTGGAACTACCGGAAGAGATAGTCCAAGTGCACAATGTCTTTCACGTGTCTATGCTGTGAGGCTACATTCCTGATCCGAGTGATCACTTACCGGAAGTGCTAGAAGATCTACAAATAAATCTGAGCTACAAGGAAGGTCCGGTGGAGATTGTGGATCGGCGGGAAAAAGTTTTGAGGAACTAAATTATACCCATGGTCAAGGTTATGTGGAGGAATCAGTTAGTTGAGGAAGCCACATGGGAATCAGAGGAGTGGATGATGAGAGACCATCCCGAACTTTTTCCTAAACCATGTAATTTTATTTCTTTTGACTTTTCTCACTCTTTAAGTATAGTTCTGAGGACTAAACTATTTTAAGGAGGGGGTGTTGTAACATCCCAGAAAAAAATTAATTTTTATTTTTATATTTTTGCACGTGCATTGCACATAAAATTTTATGGACACTTTGGTTCCTAAAATTTTCTGAGTCATGAACATTTTTTCTCTCATTTTTCTAGTCACAATTGTGTGATTTATTTTTTTAATTAAATCCATTAGGCCTAAATCAATTTTTGTAGCACACTACGATTAATTACAAATTCAAAGCTCATGATTATTTTTGCACTTCAATATACGTTCAAAATTTAGTTAGTTTGGTACACTTGCCATGTGTAACACACACATCTATCCTAATAAAAACTAATAATAAAAATTTGTATGAAAATAGTGTGCACATTTGATACACGTGCACGTGTTTATGCACACAAGAGAGTGGCCGGCCTATATTGAGAAAAGGGAGAGTGGGGTGAGTGTGTGGAGAAGTGGGGAGTTATTTTGGGAAGTGGGAGTCATATTGACCCCTCATTTTTCCTATAAATAGATCACCTCTTTTTTCATGAATTGAATGCAAACCAAAACAAAGAAAGAAAAAAAAAAGAAAGGGAGCTTGCAGTTTGTCAAGGAGGGAGAGGCCGACTTTTTGCATGGGAGCTTGGAGCATTTTATTTTGAGGGGTTCTACTACTAGGAATTCTATAATTGAGGTGGGTGTTTCTCCAACTTTCTAATATAATTTTATTAGTAGAATGCTAGATTGTAGAATGTATATGTGTGAATTGTTGGATGCATGATAGCCTATATAGATTGAGTATTCATGTTTAGATTATGTGTTGTTGATTAAATGTGTGAAATTATGATATGATTGATTTGGGGACATTTTTAAGTTTCTGTTTTATGTTTTAGTTGCACTTTAGAAAATCATATCTATTAACTAGATGGAATCTAGAGATAAATTTTTTATAGGAGCATCTCATATATGTCAAGAACATCTCCTTAAAATTTCATAATATTTGGATGTCTTTTACTATTTTAATAAAATCCAAACTTAGGACTGATTGGCAGTTGGCTAGCTACTGGAAATTTGTATACTTTTAAGATTTTGATCATTTCAGCATCTTAGATGCAGTATTTTCATAAAGGTCAAAACTACGAACTTGAAGTAGACTCGCTAACCTTTCTTTAGGGTCTAAGAAATCATTTTTTCATGAAGAATTGAATTTATAATGAATTTTACAAGTTTGAACAGTGGCAGTCTGTATAACATTTCGACCCTAATATAGATTTCGAAGAATTCAGGGTTATAGACACAATATTTTGGGGAAACTTATACTACAAAGTTATAGTAGACTTGTATACCTTTAATTTGATTTAATGAACACAAAGTTTCATGAAGTATAGAATTTTCTATGATTTTTACAAGTAGCATGAGTTGCAGTTTTCGGATTTTGAACCTACTGTTTTGCTAATAAATTTAGACGAAGTAATTGAATATGGTTTTAGATGATCTTAACTACAAAGTTGTAGTAGACTCATTTATGATTCCTATGAAACTAATAAATCTATTTTTTGAGTAGTATTGGAATTTATATGATCTTTTAATATCATTGGGTTGATGTCCTTTATCTAGTTGTCCCAAAATTTTTACAACGTATAAAATCAGATTTAAAATTGGAATGTAAGTAAAATATAACTTATGAGGAATTAAGAGGCATTTAATTATCTTGTGAAAGGTTGTATTATGAGGTTTAATATGTGAATTAAGGAGAAAATGTGGAGATTGAGTTGAATATAAAAATGAAGTTTGGAACTAAATAAATACTAATTTACTTTTTGATTAAGAAGCAAACTTTGATTATTTTGACTAGAAGAATTTTAAAGGTTTTATCATTTTGGTTAAAATCAATCTAGAGTTAATTTGAGTTTGTCAAAGAATAAAATTGGAAGTGAATATCATATTGTTTAGAAAAAGAATCTATTTAATGTAGTTACAACTTCATTAAGAATTATATTAGAAGGGGGTGAATAAACCATCTTTTTTTTATAGAGAATGTTGATTTGAAATGTTGGATAAGATTATGAAACTAGTTGTACACATATTTGAGTTGTGTGAACAAGAGAATAGTTGGGAAAGTGAATGAATGAAATTTCAAAATGTGAATAATGAGGGTATGAATAACCCATGATATTGAACATGAAAGGTGTTGATTCTAGAGGCTAAGTGAAACCCTAAGGTACCGGCAAAGTGATGAAAGATAATACTGAAATTTGAGAAGTGGCTAAATGGGCTATCATTCTCGATATATTGTTTAAGACTGGCAGGAGGGTAAACTAGCTCTAGGTGGTAATATTATTCATGTTTAAAAACTTATGGATAAGCACTAGAAGAAGATATGATAAGAACAATGGTGAATATGTCCGGTAAAGAATGTGCAGCTCCTAGGGGTTCGAGATCGAGGAATACGCCCGGTAAATCCATATATATGGGCTAGGGGTATGTCCGTCTATCATCGAAAAGGCCAGTAAAGAGACTGCAGTTCCTAGGAGTGGTCGAGACCGAGGATACGCCCAGTAAATCCACGTTGTGTGGGCTAGGGGGTATGCCGGTAAGGTCCGTAGTTGTGGGAGATCGACTTGCTAGGGTTCGTGGCTATGGATGCGCCTGGTAAATCCACTATATGTAGGCTAGGGTAGGTCGGTAAGGTCCAATATCCTGGGATTGCGACTCCTCGATGACTACGTGTTGGAGTCTATTCATTGGGTTCGGTTGCATGGCGTGGGATGTAAACCCTATAATGAGGAGTACGTAAGGGCTTGCCCTCGGACCTATGTAATATGAGATGCATAGAATCCGAATAAGTATGCATTAGTGTCATCGTAATGTAATGTCTGCATTAGGCATTAAGTCATAGAATACACTAACACGACTAGGATAGTCACTTTTCCTGTTGCATTCGAGTTTGTGTTTGCTAAAGTAGAATAATCGCTGTATTATAGCATTGCGTCAGTTGTATGTAACTGACGTGCCAACAGTTTCTCACTTGCAGGATTAGACTTGGCATGGGCTTGAAGTCACTGTGATGTGTTGTCACAAGATTGAAGAATTTTCATTAGTGTAGATTATATTGTATTCATTTAATTCTGCTGTGCTGTTGTAAAGATCATATTGTAAATAAAAGTTTAAATTCCTTGTAAATTTGTACGAAGTTGAAGTAAAAGATCCTGTATTTCCTACGAATTACCTGTATTTTGTATTCGAGGCGTTACACTAATGGCCAAGCTAAGAACGCTAACTGCCAGATCCTCGACGGTCTCAAGAAGTGATTAGGCAAATCCACAAAGGTTTATGGGTCGATGAGCTACCTAGTGTGTTGTGGTCCTACCAAACAACCAACAGGATTCCAACGGGCGAGTCACCCTTCAATCTACCTTCGCAACCAAAACCGTCATCCCCCTGGAGTTCGGATTACCTTCACTTCGGATTTTGAATTTCGATGTGGACTCAAACTTAGATGGCATCGGGGCCAACTTTGACCTACTCATTGAAGTCCGGGAAAAGTCAATCATCAGGATGAATGTGTACCGACAATGAATAGAGTGCTTCTACAACAAGAAGTTCCGACCAGCCAACATCAAAGAGAGTGATCTAGTTCTATGCAGACTTGACATCTCTGAACCGAGTAAAAAAGAAAAGTTGGCTCCCAAATGGGATGGCCCATACAGGATCTCCAAAGTAGTCTGCCCGGGGACTTACCGACTTGAATAACCCGGGGGGGGGGGGGGGGGGGGGGGGGGGGGGGGTATTCAAGAGAACCTGGAACGAAGAACATCTGATGAAATTTCCGCAACAAGGTTCGTACCTCTCCCCTCAGCATGGTGTCCCGACTCCAAACCCTAAGTGGATCTCACCGCAACAAGGTTCACACTTGTAACACCCCCAAAAAAAATTTCCTTTTTTTTTATACTTCCATAATCAATTCTTTCAATTTCTATGCCACTTTAAACATAAAATAAGATAGTTATATTTCAATTAAAATTTTGGCAGAGTTTCTCCTGAAATTTCTGCCCCGAAACACAAAAAGCTTACGGAATTCTGCTCTAAATTTCGTAGCTCACAACACAAGCAATATTTTCATGGGCTCCCCGGGCTAAAATGAGCAGAAATACACAGGCAATATAATATCCTGCTCTGGGGGCCAAACTCATAATAGAATATCAATTATCAAATAAAAACCATAAATTTCTTCGAAAACATAGTAAATTTTTAGAAAAGAACGTGTAAAACATACCACAGGGCCCGGTACTCCACAACGAGATGGGTATGGGTCAAAAACATAACATACCACCCCACACTATACTCATCATCGTCATCTACATGTTTATACATTCAAAATACAATTTAAACCATGAATCTTACTATTCATATCACTAACTTATACAAAAATTTTAAATTAAACAAATCCAGTCGACTTAATCTACGCCTCACCTCAACACTACTGAGGACCTGCAATAGTAGGGGATCTAGGGTAGTTCTGAGACTCCCCCAACCCCCCAAATACTAAGAGGTTAGCCATTTCTGGTGTGAGTATAATTTACTGGTTAGCAAATAAATTAAAATATATAAGGAAAAATAGAAAGAACTTACGAATATCAAGATAATTAAGTGAACCTGAATTTAAATATAAAAACATCATAAGGGTGAATTTGCACAGAATTCAACTTTTAAATCTTCGGCCCGTCCACATATCCATTTTATAACATGTTCATATATATTCTCATCACACAATTTCCCATTCATTCAATTTATAATAACGCATTCATTCTCATCACATAAGCTCACATGTACTTATATCACATTGATCTAATCTCGTAATACCACATTTATCCCTATCTTATAACACCTCTCCTACCATCACATTTATTTACATCTCATACACAACTCAAGTTACATTTCATTCTTATTAATAATATATCTGTCTTTCATTTTTTGCTTACGCCTCATATTACACTTTACTTTAACTTCCACTCTTATCAAATTACTTTACTTTATTTTCATTTTCATCTTACAATTTACTTTACTTTCATTTCCATCTCGCAATACGACTATCATATCAACAACCCATCAATTTACCCTGAGAATTGGTCAAGACAGGTAGTTCCCACCATTTCTATGGAAATAGCGGGCGAGTAGTTTCTCGACACAATTCCAAGGTACATCAACTCATTTCAAATCAGTTTGTATTTTATCAACCATTTCCATCACATAATACCACTTACTTTTGATATTCATCGCATAATTCACTTTACTATATATTTCATTCTCATAATACATCTTCTTCACTTTATTCATATTAATTCACACACATACTTACTTTACTTTTTCATTCTCACTTCGTATTATACACTTTCTATACTTCTTCAAATTCATTTGATATCATTTACTTCATTTACTTTCTCAATCACATCTTATAATATAACGTATTTTACTCTTTATTCTCAACTCATAATACACTTGCTATAATTTTCCATTCTCATTTCACATCATACGCCTTCCTTACCTTCTCATTTCCATTTCATAATACAATGTATTCCACTTTTCATTTTTATCTCATAATACACTTTCTTTAACATTCATTTTTAGTTTATAACACTTTACTTTGATATCTACTTTCATCTCATAATATAATTCACTGCAACTCTCATTCTCTTCAGATAATACACCGCACCCCAAACATAGTTTGGGTACTTCCTCGTGACAAAACCTACGAGGGAAAAGAAGACACCGCACTCCAGCGAAGTTGGGTACTTTCTCCTGGCAAAACCAATGAGGGAAAGAAAACACCGCACCCCTATTTTCACTAGGGTACTTCCTCGCGACATCTGTCATCGAGGGAATATCACCACACCCCAGCTGAGCTAGGTAATACTTTACTTTATTTTCTCATTATACTCTTTCTTTGCTTTCTCAATCACATATCACTTTCTTTACTTTCTCATTCACATTTCACTTTCTTCATTATCTCATTCACATTTCAATTTCTTCAGTAACTCATTCACATTTCACTTTCTTCATTTTCTCATTCACATTTCACTTTCACACTTATTCATTCACATTTTACTTTCATATTTATTCATTTTATTAATTTGTCGACCAATGAGCCACAGTATCCCAATATATTGAAAGCCGACAGCCAAGTAAAACATGCGGATCAATGCTCACACAGAGTCTTACACGTCCGAGGCTACGTCTTCCTCTCAGCCTATGCTAGGGAGGAAAACACCGCACCCCAAGTAGAACTTGGGTACTTCCTCCCGGCCGAAGCCAGCGAGGGAAAAGAAAACACCGCACACCAGCGAAGCTGGGTACTTCCTCGTGGCAAAGCTAACGAGGAAAAGTAAACACCGCACCCCTAGTTTCACTAGGGTACTTCCTCGCGACATTTGTCATTGAGGGAATATCACCGCACCCTAGCTGAGCTGGGTAATGACTAGGCCTCAAGCCGATAGCTTGGGCAATTAAAACACCGCACTCCAAACATAGTTTGGGTAATAAACACCGCACCCCAAGCCGGTCCTTGGGTGTTAAGAGGTCTAGCCCAAACCCCCAGGATTTCTGTATGTACTGGTCAACGAAATTTATCAGTTATTATCATTTTCATTTCATTTTTTTATCTCATTTCACCACCACACAGCATCTCATCTTTTACTTCAATAACTTGTCTTATCTTTGACTTTAACCATGAAAATTATTATCACAAAATCTCACACATTCACATACATTTGGTTATTTCATTTATAAGATTACCTCATATTATTCCGTATTATAAACGCACCAAAGTATTTATTTACTCACATTATACTATCTTAGGTACATGCCAAACTAAGTTGATGATTATATCCTATGACCGCCCATTAGTTTCACTTAAACATCACTATATTATACATACACTCACTCATTAATTTCATCGATAATGATACCTCAATTCATTACCACCCATATATATCACATACATGCACCAAATAGGTCAATACATCATAACACCATATATATATATATATATATATATATATATATATATGTCATTTTCATCGGGTTATATACCCAAAATTTATAATTAAATCAATACATATAGCTATCATTCATTATATAAACAACATATCACATATATATAGCCAATATTATACATCTACAGCATATTCTATCTATTTTATATACTACAACACCTCAACACATTATATTAACCTAAATATCATGCTTCATATATCCAAAATCATTACTATCTCAAAATCTCACAAAAACTCATGTAGCTCTTTAAAAATCCATATTTTACTTTTTAAAATTAAACTTGGCCATAATTAATATATATAGGTCAAAAAATTTCGAAATTTCTACGACATAAAGAATATATAGTTGTATCATACTCACTTGATATCCCGCGAAGACTCGAAGCACCACTTCTCCATTACACCTCTGAAGTCGCTAATATTTCTCCAAATTGACGCTACCACGAGCTAGAGCACCCTTCATTTAGCCTACCCCTCAAATTATTTTAAGAATCACAAAGAAATGGCTTGGATTTGGGCAGGGGAAATTTCAGCCGAAGTGGGTTTCGTCGGGCGCAATCAAAACTAGGGAAGAGGAAAGGGGGGGGGGGGGGGGGGGGGGGGGGGGAAATTAAAATATAAATATAAATATAGAGATGGTTTAAAAGAATAATTACATATAGGCCCCCCAATCATCCAAAATATTACAAATAACCCTAAACTCTACTCTTTTAATAATACTAATAATATAAAATGCATTAAATTATCTCATAATCATCCTCCAAAATTATAAAATAAGAATAACCAATATTACTTCACATAAAACTCAACTCATAACTCTGATATATTAATAATACCGATCTAACACAAATATCAACACCGATCTAACACCAATATCAAATTTTAAAATAAAAATATACCAAAAATAATTCTCACCACTCCAGGGATATAAAAACGGGTATTTTCAGTATTTTACAAATTCGAGATGTTACAACACCTTACCCCCGGCATGGTGTTCATACTCCAAACCTTACGCAGATTTCTCTGCAATAAGGTTCGCACCTCGCCCCTCGACATGGTGTTCCGACTCCAAACCTTATGCGGATTTCTCCGCAACAAGGTTCACACCTCTCCCCTTGGCGTGGTGTCCCGACTCCAAACCTTACACGGATTTCTCCGCAATAAGGTACACATTTTGCTCCTGGGCATGGTGTTCCTACTCCAAATCTTAAGCAGATTTCTCCGCAACAAGGTTCGCACCTCGCCCCTCGGCAGGGTGTTCTGACTCTGAACCATAAACAAATTTTCTCCGCAACATGGCTCACATTGTGTAACACCCTGAATCCCAAATAAGGCCGAATTCGAAGTTCCACAGGATCTTTACACTTCTTTTCGTACAATTTTACAAGGAAATAAAAACTTTTATTACATCAGAGTTACATTTAAACAGCGGAAGCAAAGTTACAACAATTACATGAATGAAATAAAACAACACTTGAATAATTCTTTAAGCATCAATTCCTCCTTAGTCTTCTTCATGAACTTTATCCTGCATAGAAACTGTGGGCACGTCAATTCATTCAACTGACGCAAGGATATAATACATCAATTTTCTCTTACTTAGAAAGCACACACTTGTCACAAACAAAACTACGGGGACTATCCTATAGATGTCGTGTGTGAAGGTGCACTTAGTCCTAAATACAATTATTTATATTATATGACACTAATGCGCACTTGTTCGGATTTTATGCATCTCATACTACATATGTCCGAGGGCAAGCCCTTAATTGTACTTCATCTTGTAGGGTTCAATCCATCGCCATGATTTAAACTACTACGGTAATTACGGTAAGTATCCTAGGTATTCTCTGAGTTACGAGCCTATGTCCAGGCATCCTGGAGAGAATCCCACGCACTGACACATGACTCATCATGCAGGCATCCTGTGATCAATTCACCTCCGCCATGGACCATGGCACCGCCCATAGTCACCAAATATCCCACAAGCATCGCCACCGGGACAGTACTCTGGAGTAGTGTCCATGCGCTAACCATGACGCATCATGAGGACATCCTGTCAACACTCTCACGCCGCCAATCTAATGACACTCATACTCATGTTTTTCTCTTACTTTCATCACATCTGCACTATGTATCCAGTCCTTAAATTATTGGAATCATGAATAAAATCAATCCCCTGGAGTTAGTACTCCCCCTATACCGGTCTAACCATTAATTCAACACATGACCCAAACTTGATTTTTTTTCATTTCAAATCTTATCTCAAGGAATTCATTCAATGCCGGTATGAGGCTTAGCTACACTTTAGCCCTTTAATCTCATTTTATGTTCACAGATTTGAGTATTCATACTCATAAAATCTTTCTCATAAATCAACATGATTTCTATTTCATTCCTGTGCATCAATTTCATGCATAAAGTGACAATTTTAAATTATTCCTTTCACATTCATAATTGAATTTCCATATAATTCCTTTATTTCTCACATTATTATTTCTTTCCTTTACTTGGTTCAAAATCACAATTATATCTTAAGTAAACTTCCCATGCATTAAAATTTTACAATTTCATGAATAAAATCCATAAGAAATCACACTTTAGTCTTATATACAAAAAATCAATTTATAAACTACATAGAATTTTTCTCTAGAATTAATCACATTTTTATTCCCACAAACCTCAACTCTATGGAGTTATTTTAATTGTCTCTACCCAACTTTTGCCTCTAAATCTCATTTTATTAAACCAAATACTGTAGAAATATTTTTCATGAAGTCTAAATATTTTTATAACAATTATTTTTTCTGAATTTTTAAAGTTCATAAAACTCAAGAATAAAAAGAAATTAAAATATATATATTTTTAAGAAGCCAAAGCCAGGTTTCGAACCCGAGACCCGAGGCAAACCCACGCTACAATAACCGCCATGTGGCGCCACCGAAGACCAGAAAGCCCAAAGTGCCTAGGTGATATGAAATGGACTTAAGTCCATATAGGTCAAACTTTGGGTCTTTCGGATTTTAAAAACTTTTGAAATAAAAGGAGCTCTGGCCAGTTTCGAACCCACAACCAAAGGCCAAACCCGAGCTACAGTAAGAGCTCTGTGGCACACCCGAAGACCAATAAGTCCCAGTGACTAACTAGATATGAGTTGAGTTAAAAATGTTTATGATTCGACTCTCTATTCAATACAATTTTTTCATAAATCAAAGTGTTTTTAATTCTTTTCTTCTCTACTTAGTATTCTAAATTTCCAGAATATAATCTCTATAAATTTACAGTACATCAGTGAGATAAATATTATTATTTGACACAAAAACATAAACTTTACCCTCTACTTTGTATTTTTAATCTACAATTTCGAAAATGAGAAAGCAATTATAATTTTTCCATGTCTTAGCACTACAATTTCCCATAACTCTATTTTCTTAATTTTTTTTTTTTTTTGTGATTGTACAAGCATTTCCACTACATAATTTTTTCTTTTCCATACTATCATCAAGTCAATTTAGGCAATTCATATTTCCATGATTCTAATTCAATTAACTAGTCATGCCTACATAATTCTCTTAATCTAGCACAATTCAAACACATAATTCATGGTAGCATGGTAACTTCTAAAGTAATAATCACAATTTGCATCAACTAACAATCAATTTAACAAGCATTCACATTATTTGCAATTTGTCTCCTTTTAACAATACATGATTAATCTAATTGGGTTTTTCTTATCAATTTTTACCAATCCAAACCCTAGCATGATATCTAGTTAGAAGTTCGAGAAAATCACCTACCTTTAAGGAGAGAAACAACTAAGAATTCCTAAAATATCCTAGAATGAACAAATGAATCCTTCTCCTCCTAGCTTGTGCCACCAATTTGACTTCTCCTCCTAGCTTGATGGAAACTGGGCTCTCTTCTTGCTCCTATGGTGTAGGTTGGCCACTCCTTGGAAGGGGAACACACAAGCTCTTAATCTTTTAATCTCACAAAATACTCTTAATCTTTTCTCACTCTAATTCTTTTCTTTCTTTCTTTCTTTCTTTCTTTCTTTCAATTTCTAATGTACTACATGAGAAGGGCGAGGGGGGTATTTATACATTTTTTGAGTAAGAATAGATGGCTAGGATTAATCCAAATTGTTGGAGATCGAAGACTAGGATGATTTAGGGAGTTGTAGCAACTACCCATGATTGAGAAACCACCTCTCCACTACTTCCATCTCTCCTTCTCTCTTTGTTACCATCCGGCCAACCCCATGAGGCTCCAAGCACGGGCTAGTGCAATGCACGTGCTACCCCAAACACTCCTAGTTACTAGTTTGTCCAAGTTTAATTAATTTAATTTGCTACAAAACTAGTCTACACTACAAGTCATGTTAATTAAAGAGGATTTACTTAATGGGCTCACACTAATGGGCTAAAAGTCCATGGGTTTCTGAATAAGTTGATTAATTAATTAGGGTGGGCTAGAAAGAGACAAATATGCTTAGAGTTTAAATAGGCTTTCTAAATAAGAAGGGGAATAATTAAAACACTTGTTCATGAAGAATATTTTTTAAGAAAAAATGTACAATAAATTTTCACGTGCACAACACGTGAAATCAAACAACTCTTATTTAATTAGCTGAAAATTCAGGATGTTACACATCGTGTATCACTACAAAAAATTGAGTTATGACAATTTTGCCCACGGGTGTTACGCACATGTATTTTGTACTGTTACGGGTAATGTCCGTAACGTATTTTAATATAAACATCATACATATTTTGTATTTCGACTATTTATACATTTTCTGTCTTCTCAAAATTTATTTTTTATCCGATTTGAGCCAATTCAAATATTAAAATTTATCTTGTGTTTTTACGTGTATTTCACGTGTTTTTAATACACGTGACGATTACGTATATTCCACAGTTATGTATAATTTTTCTCTGTATTTCAATTGTTTATTTTTATAACTTATTTGAATTAGTTTTATAAATTGAAATTTATTTTTTCATATTTTGACTCAAATATATTTATACGTGTGATGCACGTGTTTTCTATGTGCGTGTTGATTACATTGTTGCATTATAAAATTAATAAAATGTATTTTTCTTATGTTGTATTTTGATTATTTATAAACATTTCACCGTTGATCAAATCCATTTTTGTATTTGAATATTTATTTTACGTGTGACGCACGTGTTTGCAGTGCACATGTTAATTGTATTCTTTTTCAAAAAAAATTATGAAGTGTGTGTTTATTTGTGCATGAAGCTTTAACTATAATGAAATGAAACTAGTTTTTATTAAGCATATGCAAATTCTATAAAATCAAATTCCAAAGTGTTTTCACGTGCATTGCAAACAAAAAATCAAGCCAACTCCCATGTTGTGTTTGACCGAGTCTTTTGCTGAGTGAGCTGAGTGGAGGTGAGTGGATTAGTGGGAAGTGAACTAACCACCCACTTAATTAATCACCTTTATAAACCAATTCAGGACCAAGCCAGATGAAGGAAAATTTCATTTTTTTCATTCTATGTTGTTCGGTTATTTTGGAGCCTTCATGGCTTGCTTTGGGAGTTCAGATTTTGAGGAGGCTTGGTGACCATTCTAGGAATTCTCTTTTAAGGTGGGTGTTTCTTCAACTTTCTAATATAGTTTTATTAATAGAATGCTTGACATGTGTGAATTATTAGATGCATGATAACTTATATAGATTGAACATTCATGTTTAGATTATTTGTTGTTAATTGAATGTATGAAATTATGATATGTTTGATTTGGAGACATTTTCATAACTATTAAACAAGATGAAATCTAGAGCTAAAATTTTTATAGGAGCATCTCGTATATGTCAAGAACATCTCCTTAAAATTTCATAATATATGGATATCGTTTAATATTTTAATAAAATCACAACTTAGGACTGGTTGGCAGTTGGCTAGTTGTTGGAAATTTGTACATATTTTGGATTTTGATCATTTCGGCATCTTAGATGTAGTATTTTGGATTTTGTAAATTCGTTAACCTTTCTTTAGAGTCTACGAAATCAATTTTCCATGAAGAATTGAATTTATAATGAATTTTACAAGTTTGAACAGTGACAGTCTGTATAACATTTTGACCCTACTGTAGATTTCGAAGAATTCAGGGTTATAGACATAATATTTTGGAGAAACTTATAAATACAAAGCTGTAGTAGACTTATATACCTTTAATTTGATCTAAAGAGAACAAAGTTTCATGAAGTATATAATTTTCTATGATTTTTACAAGTAGCATGAGTTGTAGTTTTCGGATTTTGAACCTACTATTTTGCAAATGAATTTAGACGAAGTAATTGATGATGATTTTAGCTGATCTTAACTACAAAGTTGTAGTAGATTCATTTATGTTTCTTATGAAACTAATAAATCTATTTTTTGAGTAGTATTGAAATTTATATGATTTTTCAATACCATTGGGTTGATGTCTTTTATCTAGTTGTCTTAAATCTTTTACAACATATATAATTGGATTTAAAATTGGAATGTTAGTAAGATGTATCTTATGAGGAATTAAAAGGTAATTAAAGGATGAATTTGGGATATTAATCATGTGATGTTCATTTAACTCATCAAGTGTTATTGAATGTTGCTATAAGAAGTTAGTTACTTCATGATTGATAATAAACATAAAGAGAATAGATAAAGAAGAATGATGAATAATGACTGAGATGTTTATGATGTGAGGTTAGATGTAACCGTTGTTGTAACACCCTAGATTTGATTTATGAGATTTTTATGATTTTACGTGTTTTGCACATATGATTTCATTTGTGTAATTTTTTGTATAAAATATTTTTATAGTATTTGTTCTCCCTTATTTTTTCCAAAAATAATTTTCTTTTAAAGCCTAATTAAAATCTAAAGCCCAAATTATCTTTTAAGCCCACTTTATTAATTAATTATTTTAATTATTTAAACCCATGGTTAAATTGGCCCATTAGTGAGCCCATTTAACTTATTTCTCTTTTAAAACAATTTAACTTGTATTGTAGACTCCTGTCATGAACAAATAAATTTTTATGCACATGTACACTTGTAAGGAGGAGGTACTAGTTGGCACATGCAAGCACTAGGGTGTGCATTGCACACCTTTACCTAGGCCGGATTGTGATGGAGGGACGTGGAAGAGATGGAAGTGGTGGAGAGGTCGTTGTGTATCATGGGTAGTTTTTATAACTCCCTAGTTCATCTAGACCATTCATCTTTAACCATTTGATCACATCATAGCCCTACATTCACCCCAAAAAGTTGTATCAATACCCCTCGCTATACTCGTCATTCTCACACTTAGAATTTTTGAAAGTAAAGAATAGAAAGAAAAGAAAGAGAAATAATTTGAGTGAGACAAAAGATTGAGGAGTTGTGAGATTTTGTGCTATTTTGTTCTTAATCCAAGGAGGAGGCCAGACTGCACTAGGGGGCAAGGTTCGGGTTGCGGCATCATTAGGAGGAGAAGCTTTTTGGCGGCTTGATTTAGGAGGAGACGACTTTGCTCGATCATTGTAGGAGATCATTAGGAGTTTGTTTATTTTTCTCTTCATCAAAGGTGAGTGATTCTCTTACACTTCTAACTAGGTTCATGCTAGAGTACGGTTGATGCATTTGAAAAGAGACATAGTTATTCTAGCCATATGTTTAAGACAAATTAGAATGCTTGATTGTGTGTGAAAAGAATGATAATTAGTTGCAAATTTTGATAGTTTAATTTTGACATTTCTACCATGCTTTAATTGATGATTTGTGCTATACCAAGGAGACATGATTGTATGCTTAATTGGATTGAAATGTTAATCATGCTTAGTGGTGAATTTGCTATTTCAATGGTTAAAAATGTGAAAAAGGGGATTTTTGTTACTGAAATAATTAAGTAATATTAATAGTCATAATAAGAAAGAAATACGAGAAGTTTGAATACCAATTTACAAAAGAAACGACTTTGGTTGTACATTTTTGAAATTGTAGACAAATTTGTAGTCAAATAGAAAAAGTGATGTTTTTATGTCAAAAATCAAGATTTAATTTACTGATATGTTAGAAATGTATAAAAGTTATGTTCTGGAATTTTTGAAAGAAAATGGAGAAGAAACGAAATTAAAATTAGTTACTTTTCATAAAAAGTTCAATGAACCGAAACTAAGATCAAAACCCCTAAAAACCCAATTCATTTCAGTTGGCCACTTAGCCTAATTGGTTAGTGGGTGTGTTGGGCGTGCTTACTGTAGCGTGGGTTCTAGCCTTGGTCTCAGGTTCGAAACCGAACAAGAGACTTTTTCATTTTATTTTCTTTTGGAGAAATCCGAACTCGAGATTGAACTCAAATGAATCCGAACCGTCTTTGTGAAGTGGTTGCGCTCTGTCCCTTTGGTTAGTGCGTGGGCTGGCTTTGTCTGTGGTTGCTGGTTCGAAACCCGAACTCAGCAATTTGAAAACTTTTGTTTGTTTTTAGTTTTTTTTTTGGTGATTTTGTGACTTTAAAAATTCGGAAAAAAATCCTATAATTGTTATAAAAATATGTAGACTTCATGAAAAATAATTGTACACTATTTCGACTTGAATTAAATACCGTGAGAGGAAAAATTGAGTAGAACCTTATAAAAATCGATATTTTGCACAAGTACAAGTGTAAAAGTGACTTTTTGAGTTATGCTAGATTTATAAAAGGGAATTTTGTGTAAAAAGAACTTTGAGTGTGTTTCATTAAGAGTTTTGTTATTATTTTGGGTAATGTGTGCTTTGAAAAGTAAATGGGAAATATGATTTTTGAAATTTGGAGGAAAAGAAATAATAGTACGGAAACTAAGACTTATTGTGGTTGAATGAGATTGTTATGAATTGAATTGGAACATTGAATTATTGGAAAGAATGGAAATCATGTTAATTGTGAAAAGGAACTATATGAGTATGAGAACTCAAATATTGTGATTATGAATTGAAATTGAGAACTAGAGTGTAGCTAAGCCTCATACCAGCATCGAAAAGAAATATATTGAAATGAAATTTGAAATGAAACGACCAAGATTTGGGACATGTGATATAAATGGTTGAGACCAGTATAGTGGAAGGGCTAACTATAAAGAATTGATTTTGTTCATGATTTAAATAACTAAGGACTAGATACATAGTGAAGACATGATGAAAATAAGAGAAAAATACGAGTATGAGGACCTCGGAGCTACGGTGTGAGAGTATTCACAGGCTGTCTTCACGATGCATCGTGACATGACGTAGATATGTCTCCAGGAGTCCGTACCGCAGGCGACGCTCGTGGGGTGTTTGGTGACTGCGGGTGGTGTCATGTCCCATGACGGAGACTGAATTGTCCATAGGTTCTTCACGATGCGTCGTGACATGACATGGGATTCCCCTCCAGGATGTCTAGACATGAGCTCGTACTCATAGAACATCTAGGATACTTATCGTAGTTACTGAAGTAGTTTAAGTCATGATGAGGGATTGAACCCTACAAGATGAAGAACGGTTAAGGGCTTGCCCTCAGACCTATGTAGTATGGGAATGCATAGAATCTGAACAAGTGCACATTAGTGTCATATAATATATATAACTGCATTAAGGACTAAGTGCACCGCACTACACGACATCTATAGGATAGCCCCTTGTAGTTCTGTTTGTGATCAAGTTTGTGATTGTTTAAGTATTTGAGAATCATTATACTATTTTCGGCATAGAGCGGATAGTCGTGTATAATATTTAATCGATTGTAAGCAACTGACACGCCCACAGTTTCTATGCAGGATAAAGTGGTTAACAAGACTAAAGAATGCATGTTGATTAAGGATTGATTCAAGTGTTATACATTTCAATTTATGTAAATTATTGTAATTTGCTTCCGCTGTAAATATGTAATGTAATTGTAAACTCTGATGTAACAAAAGTTCTTATTTCCTTGTAAAATTGTACGAAAGAAGTGTAAAGTTCCTGTGGAACTTCGAATTCAGTTGTATTTTGGAATCGAGGTGTTACAGTTGTGATCTCTTTTTGAGATAGTTGTTTGTTCTAGAGTAAGCGGGACCCAGCATACTGACAGTTATGATAAATAGAATTTGAGTAGTAGCCAGTGTGGGCTAATGATCTCGTGGGTTGATTTAAGTCCGGTAGGGTATGCTAGCTCTAGGTTGTGATGATTATAATTAAACCTAAGGATATGCACTAGAAGAAGATGTGATGATACTTGGGCAAACGTAAGTGGAGTGTTTCTATATAGTCTGACGGTGGTATAGATCCAGTCAGATGATGGATTCCTGAACTGTGGTTGCTTGCGGGGTGAGACGAGCCTCAATTAAATGTGGGACTACGATTGATCTGACGGTGGATTCCATGATCATGAATAGTCGGGCAGATGGGAGGTAGATCACCAATATATATGTATATACCGGGGCTAGAGCGGCACTTGCGGGATGTTCGCATGACGAGAATTTTGTATAGTCTGACGATGGATTCCAAGACTGGAATCCGTACTCGTGGAATGTTTAAACCTTACTTTTGTTACCGTAGTAGAATTTTCATAACGAGGGATTGAACACTATATTGTGGAGTACGTTAAGGGCTTGTCCTTAAACCTATGTAGTATGTGATACATAGAATCTGAATAAGTATGCATTAGTGTCATTGTAGTGTAAATGTATGCATTAGGCATTAAGTCATATCATACACTGACATGTTTAGGATAGTCACTTTTCACACTTTGTTATGCATTCAAGTTTTTGTTTGCTAAAGTAGAAGAATCGCTATATTATAGTATTGCGTCAGTTGTATGCAACTGACGTGCTCACAGTTTCCTAGTTGCAGGATTGGACTTGGCATTGACTTGAAGTCACTATAAGGACTTGTTACAAGATTGAAGAATTCATTATTGTAGATTGTATTGTATTCATTTAATTCCGATGTGCTGTTGTAAAGAACATATTGTAAATAAAAAGTTTTAAATTCCTTGTAAATTTGTACAGATTTGAAGTAAAAGATCTTGTATTTGCTACGAATACATGTATTTGGAATTCGGGGTGTTACACATTGCACCTCTCGGTATGATGTCCAAACACCTATCCAAATGTGGACTTCTCCACAATGAGGCTCATGCCCTTCACGCATTGTCAAAAGGCAACCACCAGTGCCTTGTCTCCCAACGAGACGATTCGAGCAACTCAAACATAATGACAGTAGTTCACACAGAAGGAGATACAAAGACAGGGTCTTTAATTAAGCAACGCTATTACAAGAGGGGTGGTGGTCAGACCACAGTTGCCAAATCAAACACAAAATAAACGTAGCTATGCCTAAAACACTTTCATAGTTGCCTTATATTTCGGAATGGTAGTTATCGCCGACAACCCATGTGCAGAAGAGGCATCATTAGCAAACGTCAGCGACAATATGAAGGTCGGTTGCTAGGCTCCCGGTGCCCAGTTAGGGGCATCAGATCTTGGAACCCGGGATATACTTGATGAGTTTCAACAGGGACTACCCCTATCCTCTCCGGGCCCCTTTGGATCAGTGCTATCAGCACGGGAGGCGCCAGTCGAAGAAAATGCCACCAAGTCCTGGTGAAGGGGCACAATCAAGGAAGACCATGTCTCTTGGAACTCGGGGCAAACTTCTGATCTTGAAACCCAGGACAAACCTAACAGAGCTCCATGTCGGTACGTCGATCCCCTCTAGGTTGGACATGCGGACAACTTGCCGAGGATCACCCGATTCGGTACCAACAGTGCTGACCTCTTCGGTTTCGACCCTTGGATGGCCATTCAGAGCGCTCAGTGAAAGACACCCCGGGAGCGCAGTCATTCAGAATAACAAGGCAATGAGATTTGTGAACCAACTGACTAATAATGGGGGAATTTATATACATTCCCACGAGATATTTCTCAATGGTCACATGCTCCCTTATTTATTACAGTCAACGCTCCAACTTCCAAGGCGCCTCGAGTACCTCAAACGAGTGACGTAAGCTAATATGTAACAACTAACGTGATGCTTCAAGATATGAAAAGAAATCCAAGGATGCGAGGACTCTTAACACCGAGGGAGAATTCCCAGCCCATCGCACCTCGGCTCGGGGTCCAAGACAGAAGCCTCGTAAATTAATAAAAGGGAAAGCATATGGGTTTATTTCAAACATTTTTATTCATTCATAAAAGTCAAAAGTACAAAAGCGGTGGCCAGTCTGCGAAAAGGGGAAAAATAGAGCCTAAGATCTACCGATTATAGGAGGATCCCTTTTCGTCGATTGGAGCGTGGTGCTGTTCCAATACTGCGGGGGTGGGGTTGACTGGCTCGTGGTTTTCCGGACCTTCTCCCTCTATGGGAAGGGTTACGTTATCCTCCTCCCCTTGAAAGAAAAGCCTCGAAGATCGAGGTCTAGATACTTTTCCTTGATTAGCATAAGGGCACGATTATACCCCTGGTTTTGGGCATGGATGTTGTCGATCAGAGCATCATCGTACTCCTTCACCATCTCTGTCTCCCTTGCTTGCCATGCTAGCCTCACACCGACTAGCTCCTCCTTCTCCTTGGAAAGCTCTTCCCAGACCTCCTTATCCTTTGCCATGTCCACCTTCAACTCCTTCACTAGCTGCCAGATGCAGCTGTTCCGATCAAGGAGCTCTTTCTCCCCAGCCTAGGCCTACTAAGCCCATCGGAGGAGTCATTCCCACCTCCTTTTTAACCCGGCCCCATGGATGGCTGCCTATAAAAATGTCAGGGTACACTTAACAAAAAGGTAGAGAGAAATAAGAGCAAGAGGTATCGATGGTAGCTAAAAGGATGCCTGACCAAAATAGAAGCTTTCGTCCATCGACAATATACCTCCTCCTCGTCATCCATGTTCAGGCCCACCCAATCACAAGGAGTAGCAAGGTGGGTAACCACCTCCAAGGTGTTGGGGCGATCAGTCAATAAGTCCGCCTCAGTCATGGACCATGAAGGCATCCATTCCTTCACCAAAGGAGGCAGCTTAGGGGCCACCACGTCGTCTTTCGGGGATGCTGCCGAGGGCTTCTCGCTCTCTTTTTTAATGCCGCCGTGACATACTTGACCTTGAGGGGCTAGCCGTCCCTAGACTTCTTCTTCTTTGCGATTTCCTCCGTCCCCGGAGGATGTGGTCGTTTCTGCACCTGCTCCTGTGCAGGGGGATTCGCCTTTGTCTTTGCCTCTGCCTTAAGAACCGTACGTCTCGCCCTTAGTACTTTGTCAGACACCATTCTTTCTTACAGAAATGACGAAAAGGGACAGTTAAGAATAAAGGGAGCTGAAACAAAAATGGAACAAGAGAAAAAATGAAGGCATGTGAACGTATATATATAGGAGGAGGGGGACATCGATCACCATGCCAAGCACGTGACACCACATCCCGCGTGAATGCAAAAGTGAGCATGCACGTGCCGTAATCCCCAGCGACGAGGCTTCCCCTTCGAAATGGTATGCCGACTCCAAACCCGTCGCTTAATCCTCAGTGATAATGCTTCCTCCTCGGAATGGTATGCCAACTCCAAACCAATCACTTAATCCTTAGCGACAAGGCTACCTTCTCGGAATGGTATTCTGACTCCGAAACAATCGCATAATTCTCAACAATGCTTGGCATGGTATCTCGAATCCGAGCTGCTCAAGGATTTCCCCAATACGGAACACCTATCTCGACATGGTATCCTGAATCTAAACATATCTAGTCAAAAACCGAGAAATGCACTTATTATCGAAAATAAGGAGTTACATTCACGGTGTTACATAAAACATTACATGTTCAATGTGCAAGGGCCCGATACATAGTGTCCTCATCGTTGGGACTCATCCCCGTATTTATTATATAAGTCCCAAAGGGATGAGAACCTAGTCCGGGCACCTTACGGCCCCCTTTAACACTAGCGATGCTTGAAGATCCTGCCACTCCACTTTGGACATTGCCTGGCGCTATCGCTACCGAATGGATTCTCGGGTAAGGATCTAGTCTCGAGAACAGGCTCCAAAAAGTAGACTTCGGGCCTAACAACCTGAGCTTGACCCTCTGACGATAAATATCCAAGTCTCTCTCCACAAAATTTGCCTCAGGATAAAATTTGAGGACTGGCTATCAACCGAACCAAAGGGCTCACCACCCTTGGCCCGAGTAAGGGCCAAGTCGACATCAGGAACCAGTGCCTTCCGATGAGCTAACTCATGCACTTCCTTTTGCGATCGACAGATGTGGAAGCTAAATGCCCCTTCCTGATTAGTCGCTTCCTTCCGAAGATGGGCGACAGTATCCTCAGCTCGACATACCTTTCCTCGGAGGACTCATACTCCTCAAGCCTCATCTCCCGAGACTCATATCCCACGATCTGATCATCAAAATAATAGTCTTAAAACTCAAACAAATGTGAAGCAAAAATGTCAATAATTGGGTGAATTTTCATTAGACAAAAGATAAAAAGGGGTGGTGGCCAGTTCGCAGTTGGCATCTATACAAAAATGAAAAGTGGATAAATTTTCTAAGGTGAGGGGGCACCTCCTAAGGAGGAGAGTGAGGAACCTCTGCCACTACCATGTCACGATCGGAAGGAGCTACCTCGTCATCTGGAGGCAGTTCTCCACGGGTCGGACGGGTACCACCAAGCCTCGGTTCGAAACAGAAGTCTCTGAGATCAAGATCGGGGTATCTCGCCTTGAAATGCTCGAAGGTCCGATTATAACCTGCATCCTGCCCCGAGATGATCTGTTCCGCGACTTCTTCGAGTTCGGCTTTCAGCTTATCTCGTTCCTCCTCCCAGGTCTCTTTCTCCGCCACTAGGATGCTCTCGTCATGGTCCTCGACCGTGAGCTCCCCCTCCAATTCATTCACCCATTTTTTAAAAGCCTCTTCACGAAGCTTCTCCTCTTGATATTTATTCTCGAACCGTTGCACCCTCCGAATAGCGCACTTCATTTAGTGATCGTATTGCCTCCTTAGTTTTGCCTTATGAAGCATAGCCTGTGGAAAGAAGGTGAAACACTTAAAAACATGAGAGGGGGGGTGTACCAAGAACAAAGTAGAAAAAACACATCCACTCATGACCAAGCCCCTACCACAACGGAAGCTTGGGCCTTATGATAAGCCAAGCCGGTAGTCTCCTTGGCAAGATCTCTCCAATCCCTCAGCGGTGCAAGATTTGTCACTACCTTGGGAGCCATGCGAGACTCCATTATGGAGTCAAACACCTTCACCGCTCAGTTGGGTCTAAAGGTCTCCCCTATCTTATCGGGAAGAATAACCTTTAGCACCAAGTGAAACGAGGGCAGGGGAGATTCAGCCAGTTCTTCAGCCCTAAGTGATCTCTCACTCGGAGGGTCCCTCGACGACTCCTCCTGGTCGCAGATGGTCAAGGTACTCAACCTCCTCACTCTCGTAACCTTTCTTTTCCAGATGCCTCGGCAGTTGGGGTCAATTTTCTCTTCTTCCCCTTGTTATCCTCAATGTCTTCGTCTTCCGTCTACATAGCCAGCAAGGTAACAATGTCATCATCTTCCGCAGGTGCAAGAGATTACATCAGAAAAACCAAATAGCACCGCAAAAGGAAACTAGGAAAAGAAACTAGTGACATACAAGCAACACAAGGGCTCAGGCAGCATACAGCAAGCAACCGCTCCATCACCTAGCCCAATCCATGTTCTGGCTGCCCTAGAACAACCTCTCAAACTCGACCTGCTCCTCAGCGGTGAACTCCAAAAGCTTTGTGGTCTTCCTTTGCGAGTAATGATACGACCACTTGGTGGGAATGTCCCATGGCTCGGGACTGTAGATGATGAAATACTTTGTCTTCCAATCCTTTATGAAGTTTGGATGATTATGTACAACGGGGATCTTGTGACAAGGGGAGATGTACCATCGGTTCTGGTAACCCGAAAAAGTGCTTAATCCCAAGCACCTACAGAAATACTTGAGCTTCAGGGGGACGTCCCTCTTCTGGTAGAGCATGATGAAACTAGTCAACTGCTTTCACGAATTAGGCCCATAATGCGTAAGACTAATCCTTGCCTAATTCAAGACCTCTTTGATAAATGGGTGGATGGGGAGATGCAAACCCGAAGCAAATGCGTGCGAAAGAAACATACAAAATCGCTCTGAAAGCTTTTCGATCGGTTAGATACCAGTGCTCGGAAGCAACAGAACGAACCTCTGGGGAATGTGGTAGACCTTCTGGATATGGTCCAGATCACTCTCCACCATGGTATTCTGTGTTTTGTCTGCTTCTGTCTTCGGCTTGTTCGGCGAAGACTATTGTACACCAAACCACAAGATATCCTATAAAGCTTCCTGATACATCTGCATAGGCTTTGTGCCCATAGACAGCCAGAATATGTCCCTTCATGCTCGTACGCCATTGGCTCGTACGCCTTATCAGGAGATAGGGCTTTTCTCTTCCTCTTCACGGGTCGAGGTTCACGAGGAGGAGGGACAGACAAGATGCTATCAAGGGATGAGGGCCCTACTTTTTGAACTGAAGAACTCCCTTCTCCTTCTTCGCCCCTATCCATCCTCATCTATCCACCGTAACTCCCTTCCCATCCTTCCTCCCTCTTATTGCACGACATTGGCTCTCGCTCTTCATTTCGATCTCAGTTCCTTCGAGACCTCCACTCCCCTATCTAGCCACATTCTCTCCCACCTGGTGAGTGGGATTCTCCCCTTTGGGGGTCGGGCACAACTCTATATCGACATCTTCTTTCTGGGAAGGAACGAGAGTAGACTTCGACTTCATCGGTTTGCTCTCCCATGAAGACGACTGAGATGATGACCCGCTTCACATAGAAGATGGGGACAAGGCGGGGCTAATTGACTGATCTGCGAACATGATAGCCTGAAGTAAGATTTGTAGAGAGGGGAGCTATGGTTTAAGAAAAAGAAAGTAATCCTAAAAAAATGAATTTGGGAACTTATAGAGGACGATCATGACCTCGAATGACCCAAGGCATGCGATGCCTCATCGATAACTAATAAAACCATCCAACAGTTTATTAAAAAGCACAAAGTCACGTGGTTATCGAATCTGACCACATTCAACCCGTTCAACCAAGAGATCACTAGACAAGTCTAGCTCCTCGGCAGGGTATTTTGAACCTGAGACCTTGCAAAGAAATTCCAAGATCACGCCTTATGCCTCACCCATCGGCGTGATTTCCGACCTTGAGACCATGCAAACAAATTCCAAGATCACGTCTCGTGTATTGCTCCTCAGTGTGGTTTCCGACCCCGAGACCTTGCGAAGAAATTCCTAGATCACGTCACTTGTCTTGCCCCTCGGCATGGTTTCCGACCCTGAGACGTTGGGAAAAAATTCTAAGATCACATCTCATGTCTCGCCCCTCGACGTGGTTTCCGACCTCGAGACCTTGCGAAGAAATTCCAAGATCACATCTCATGTCTCGCCCCTTGGTGTTGTTTTTGACCCCGAGACCTTGCAAAGAAATTCTAAGATCATGTCTCGTGTCTCGCCCCTAGGCATGGTTTCCGACCCTGAGACCTTGCGGATAATTCCTCGCAACCAGGCTCTCGCCTCATGCCTCCACCTCAGCGTGGATCCTGAATCCCGGACCCTACACAGAAATTCCAGCAACAAGGACATCGCCTCCCACCTAGCCCCTCGGCAGGGTACTCCGACCCCGAGCCTCTCCTGGCTCAGGCCTTAGCATCGAGGTCCGACCCTGAGCCTCCCCTAGGCTCAAACCTTGGCATGGAGCCTCGACCCCAAGCCTCTTGTCGAGCACCTTATTCCGTGCTACAAATAGATCTTTCTCGCCTGCATGATTTCCCCTACGAATTACCTACTTCTCGAAGACGACCAGAAGTTCACCTTAGAGAGTGGGGGGCTTATGATGAAAATCATAGCCGATCTGCACCGCACGATTCTCGCACGAATCTCGAGGCTCCTAAAGTCTAGACAACATGCCCAGGGACAGTTCATGGACCTTCCACTGGCCCACCATCTCAACTCAGCCCACCAGGGGACAGTTGACCAATCATTCATGGCCAGTAATCAAATCCCATAAAATCAAGATACTAATTACTCCGTCAGGGCCCCAAATCCACGAGATCTAATCAGGCAGTTAAGTAATCTTTCCCAAACATATTCCCACTAGCCTATAAATATGGGTTACTTTCCACAGTTGGAAGGTAATCAACAATTTTTCACTAATCCCTACTTTACTTCCTTAGTCACTGACTATATCATCAGAGGGCCTGTTGCCGGGAATACTTATGGTGTCTCAGGCTTATTTTGCAGGTATTCGGTGGCCAGAGGCAGTCATCAGATCCACCAAAATCCATAAATATTAGCCTCACATCAAGGTTCAGATCTATGGCTGATATTTGCTTTTCCTCTCCTTCCAAAGAACTCATTATATGTTGCTCCCACCTAAAAATAGCAGCATCAATATCATGTTTGTGATCTCCCCTTATAGGGATCAAATAAATAACCTGCGTTTGTATATCCAACAAGGTCAACACATTCATTTGAATAATATAAACCAAGATCAATTGTTCATTTGATATACCAAAGAATGTGTTATATGTCATTTTAGTGCCAACGTACAGATGCAGTCACATAAAAAGATATGTTCGGTCTAATGCACTGTGCTAAATAAAGGAGTGCACCTATCGCACTCAAATAGGGTACTTCAGCACCCAGAATATATTCAATTCTTCTTTTGGCCGATATGGATCCTGGTCAACTTCTAGTGACATGACCACCAGAAGTGTATTGAGTAGATAACAATCGCTCATAGTGAATCTCTTCAGCAAATTTTCTTCATATTTGGCTTGAAATTTTATTTTTTCAACGTGCTCGATCTGCAAGCTGAGACAAAACAAAATTTCACCAAAGTGTTTCATCTCAAATTCTTTCTTAAGATAGATAGTCTCTTCGGATAGATAGTCAATAATCAGTAAAATAGTAATCGATAAATAATAGTCAATAATAGGATCAATATTCGATAGTCAATGATGCATTGGTCGGTAATCAATGATCGATAAACAAAAGATAAACAATAGTCAATAGGGCCAATAGTCGATAGTCGATAATCAATAAACAGTAGTTGATAAACAATAATCAATAATCAATAGGGCCAATAGTTGAATGCAAATCCAATTCCGTCAGGGGTTCCGAAAACTAGACAATCTGCCGATTTCAACACATATTCACACGATACATTATATTTACAGAAAGCTATACATGTAAATTCATTCTTTACTGGTTTCGTACACAATTTATGTTCTGGAAGTTACAACATGAGTGTACTAAAACATTAATAACTTACAATCTATAAATCGGATTGAGAATCCGTAAGATGTTCCAGATTCTAGACTCGGTGTGATACAATTTCTATGTACAAAGTTCTAAATTTTAGTGTCGGAAACTAGATCAAAATCTCAGTACAGGGTCAAGCAATTTATAGGGCAGTAAAGTTGAATGTCCGATAATACTATAAATTAAGGGTTTATGATTTAAATTAATAACAATGATATAGAAACCTATCGCGCCTCACTTCCTGTTATACGATAACATAGACACGTTGAGGCCCAGCGAATGATATAAGTTTTCAAACTTACATCATCCATAAGCTGTACAATACCAGTAAGCTCAACAAAACAATAACAGAATCAATAACCAATATTTGAGATACAACAACTTACACAATAGCCCGAGAATATGCAATGTAGTAAAATTTTTATCAAGTTGAATATAATATCACATCGTTTTTACCTGTATAAACAATAACTCAAAAAGGGGAGGGAGTACCCGTTAGAGCAAGCTTCGGGCAACAAGTAGCAGCAAGCAGCATAACAATAAAGGACGATATGACAATAAACAATGAACTGGAACGATATCAGAGGTCAATAAATGATTGACGATAATAAGATCAAAAGTCTATAATCAATGGTGCAAGAATTCGCAAACAATAATCAACAATCAGTAAAATAATAATCAATAAACAATAGTCAAAAATGGGATCAATATTCGATAGTCAATGATGCATTGGTTGATAATCAATGATCGATAAACAAAAGTCGATAAACAATAGTCAATAGGGCCAATAGTCGATAGTCAATAATCAATAAACAGTAGTCGATAAACAATAATCAATAATCAATAGTCAATGTTCAATGTCAATCTTTAGGTCTAACAATATTTTATTAACTTATCTAATGCACGCAATCTTGCATCCCATACCACAGGTTCGGGTGCATACAATCATGTAAACGTGTAGATTATACAGGTGGATTCTACAGGTCATGTACTCGGCACCAGTAATCCGTAATCAATAATCCATAATCCATAATCCATAATCCATAATCCATAATCAGTAATCCATAAAAATAATCGGTCCACGATACAATCGGGATACTGTAGCAGTAGTCCGCCATCAATCGATAAAACAATAACCGATAACAATAATCAATATAGGGAAACACGGGCCGCTCTTCCGAGTACAGTCTTATGTATTGTCCACTACTAAGTCTTACGCTTATTACCCCGGCTTGTGATCATTTTATTACGATCAATTATGGATGTGCAATCAATACGATCAATAAGAACGGTGGTATTAAGAATTATGCAGTGGGTACAATCGATGAGAATGGTAGTATCAATACAATATCAAGAAGATATCAAGGCTATGCAATACATGAAATATACATAATTCAACTCATTAATTATGGAAAATAACAGGTTTATATGCAAAAACGTAACAATGCAAGTTCTGGACAGCAGCACCTGTTGGTACTCAAATTCACTTTTCTGCTCCTACGGGAATGAAAATATGATTCCGTTAGGGGTTCTGGAAACTAGACTCCCTGCCGGTTCCAACACATTTTCACATGATACATTATAGTTACAGCAGCTATACATATAAATTCATTCTTTACTGGTTTCGTACACAATTTCTGTTCTGGAAATTACATCATGACTGTACTAAAACGTCAATAACTTACAATCTATAAATCAGATTGAGAATCCTTAAGATGTTCCGGATTCTATAGTCGGTGTGATACAATTTCTATGCACAAAGTTCTAAATTTTAGTGTGAAAAATTGGGGCGAAACCTCAGTACAGCAATTTATAGGAAAGTAAAGTTGAATATATGATAATACGATAAATTAACGGTTGAAGATTTAAATCAATAATAATTGCACGACAAGAAGACTATGAATTAATAACATGACACGATAATGAAAACTATTATCAATTCAATAACTACTTGCCGGAGGTCAAAGAAAATGCTTGCACAGGAAGAATAAAAAGGGTACAAGAGATGTTTGCTTTTTACGATGATTGCGAGGATAGAAAGAAAAAGAGTGACGATGGTAGCAACAACGCGGCAATGGCAGCACTACGGCAAGAGGACAACATCACTTCAACAGTGAAATAGCAACGATGGAAACGTGAAACAAATACGACCTAGCAACGATGGAAGCGTGAAGCAAATACGACCGTGCAACAATGAGAATGGGCTCGGCGTCGGTTGTATGGAGGTAGTGTGTGGTGTTGTTGTTCTGGTTGTAGGGATGCAGCGAGAAGAGAAGAGCTTGGGGTTTCGAATTTTCAGCTTCAGCGATGAGGAAGACATCATCATGGGTGAAGTGGAGTTGTGATGCTTGGGTTGTGGTGCTACGGGGTTGCAGGGTGCGGCTAGTTGGAGCGGCAGCTATCGATGGTGGCGCGGGGGCTGTCGGGGTGGTGGTCGAGATGCTAGCTTGCGTTTGTGAGTGTTGCGATGGTGGAAGTTGAGGTATAGGCGAAGTTGCTATGGTTGTCGAGCATTGTCGTTCGGTGGAGTAGCAAGGGGCATCGAAAGGTGGCGATGGGATTCGAGTGATTGTGTAGGAGATGGAGGTGCCTCGGGGTTGGTGGCGTTCAGCGCAGATGGCCGCAAAGAGAGGAGGAGACAGCAGAGCTGGCATCAAGGTGTTGCGGTCGGTGGTGATGGCAGTTGATGGGCTGATGGCAGTCTGGTGAAGGTGGATGACGGAGGGGGGTATGGTTAGCTACACGCGCATGAGCTTGGGAGGAGCAGCAATGGAGGGGTGTTGCTCGCTGGTGGTTGGCGGTGTGCAGCAAGGAGGAGGAGGATGGTGGAACTTCGAGTCACGATGCAGTGAAGAGATGGTGAAGGAAAGGTCAGGCGGTAGCAGCGGGTGGCGCCATAGGAGCTCGGGGCTGTCAGGATTCGGTGCAGCAAGTCTCGCGCGAGAGAGAGGGCGAATAAGAGGATGGTGCTGTGGAGGAGCTCCGGTGAGGTAGCGAGCATGGTGGATGGTGTTGCTGCGATTGCGAGGTGAAGGAGATAACGGTGGAGTGTAATGGGTTTTTAGAGAGAGGTAGAAGAAGAAGATGAGGAGGAGATTAAGGGGGAATTAGTTAGGATTTGTGGAGTTGATTATGGGTAGTTGTGATTAATAATAGGGATTAGTTAGAGATAATGAGGGAATTATGCAGTTGGAGTTTGGGCTTGGATTATGAGCTTGGGTTTTGGGCTTTTATAATAATAATAATAATAATAATAAGATTGAACTAGTTTGGGCTTAGATTGTGTTTAAGGAAAAATAGTAATAATAATATTGAATCGAATAATATATGAGTTTTACTCAATAGAGAATTGGATATTGATTTCTTTTAAAAAGAGAATAAGAATAAGAATAAGAATAAAATTGGGTTGGGCTCAATCAAAATAAATAGATAATCAAATAATAATGGGATATAATGAATTATGAAGAACATATTCCCCAGTGATGGACATCATCACATTTAGATATCTAATAAGTCTCACTGTTTCTGAAAAACTTGGTATGAGACTCATGGATGTGATGATAACATACCTATATGGTAACTTAGACAGTGAAATATATATATGAAAATCCCCGAAGGATTTAATTACCAGAAACCAATTCTAGAAATACGCACTATGTTAGATTAAAAAAAGCCCTATATGGACTAAAACGATCTGGTAGAATGTGGTACAATATGCTAATTGAATATCTGTTTAGGGAAGGATATAATAATCATTGTATGTGTACGTGCATATTCATAAAGATTTCTCTGAGGGGATTCGTCATAGTAGTCGTCTATATAGATGATATAAACTTGATCGGATCTCCTGAAGAGATTGAAAAAGCTGCTAGAAATCAGAAAGAATTTAAGATGAAAGATTTGGGTGAAACAAAATTTTGTCTCGACCTTCAAATCGAGCACAAAAAAAAATTAAAATTTTCTACATTTAGCCAAATATGCTGAAAATTTTCTGAAGAGATTCAATATGAGTGATTGTCATCTACTCAGTACACCTATGGTGGTCAGGTCATTAGAAGTTGACTATGATCCATATCGGTTGAAAGAACAAAATGAAGATACCCTGGGTCGTACCCTATTTGAGTGCAATAGGCTCACTCCTTTATTTAGCATAATATGCTAGACCTGACATCTCTCTTTCTGTGAACCTACTAGCTAGATATAGCTCTACACCAACACGTAGGCACTGAAATAGCATAAACAACATTCTTAGATATATACAAGGAACCATTGATCTTGGTTAATATTATTCATATTAATGTGTTGACCTTGTTGGTTATACAGACGTAGGTTATTTTTCTAATCCCCATCAGGGGAGATCACATAAATGATATATTTATTCTGAACAGTGGTGCAACTATTTCATGGAGATCAGTCAAACAAACAATTGCAGCAACATTGACCAATCATTCTGAGATGCTGATACTTCATGAAGCAAGTAGAGAATGTGTATGGTTAAGGTCTATACTTCAGCATATCAGGGGGAGTTGCAAGCTTTCAGAAGTCACAAACAAGCCTACAATCATTTATGAGGAAATTGTAGCCTGTATAATGCAAATTCAAGAAGGCTTCATTAAAGGAGACATGACAAAGCACATCTCACCAAAAAATTTCTTCACCCACCAGCTTCAAGATTAAAAATGATTGATGTAAATCAGATTAAGTCTTCAGATAACTTTGCAGATCTCTTCATAAAATCTCTCCCAAATTCCAGATTGCAAAAGTTAGTACACCAGATTGGCATGAGATGATTTCAGCAGATAGACATATAAATGTATAGGCTGATAATTTTTTGGGCTGGGATGCACTGACCAAATGTATTAGTTTTGGGGGGTGACTTTTTATTTAAGTTGATGTAAGAACTAAATGTATTAGATTTTAGTGTTTTTGAAGTGGAGCATCCTGAAGATGCTAATGGAGACATCCTGAAGAATGTCTTTGCACATTGTACTCTTTCTCTTTGATGAGATTTTTCTCACTGATATTTCCTTCGAAAGGTTTTTAATAAGGCAATATAAGTCACGCCCACTTAGATTCCTGAAGAATCATAATCCTGAAGAATTGAATTGTAACATTTTCTTTCACTAGGGATTTTTCCCAAATGTGAATTTTTTCTTAGGAAAGTTTTCAATGAGGCGATGTATTAAAAGTGAGCATCCAGGGGCGGTGTTGTGAAACCTTGACCACCTATTTAGGTGGATGCTCACCTATTATGTGGTAGTACAAGCCCACCCATTTAGATGGCGGCCCAACCAAACTACCAAACCATAACTTCCCCCTCTACCCCTCTATATATATTTTATGAATGAAAAACCACAATACTTAATTCATCTACACCTCTCTCTCTCTCTCTCTCTCTCTCTCTCTCTCTCTCTCTCTCTCTCTCTATATATATATATATATATATATATCTTGTAACAGATAAATAATAGTTAGATTTTTATTTTTAGAGTAAATTATAGAAACCCCCCTTGAATTATGTGGTCAACACATTAAACCTCTCTCTTCTTTAAGTCAACGCAATAAACCTCGTGTACTCGTATTTGCAGTCAACTCTTCCAAAAAAAAATCCTAAATCTTCACTCAGCTCGAGCTCCATCTCCACCATCTCCATGTCCAGCAGCTACCATCTCCATCTCTAGCATCCAAATTAAAAAAAAAAATTAAAAGGGTTTGATTTAATCTCTGCCTCCTACATCTCCACCATTTCCACCATCCAAATAAAATAAATAAACTAATTAAATGGGTTTGAATTAATCTCCATTTCCATCATCTCCATCTCCACCATCTCCATCTCCAGCATCTCCAGCATTTCCACTCCACCCACATCCCCACCCTTCCGGGCTTCTCCTCCTCCGAGCTCGCCAAATTCGGGCCCACAACAAATTCAAAACCCTAAATCCCCAAATTCGAAACCCTAAATCCCTAAAACCTGGTTATGTAGAGGTTCGAATTTGGGGATTTAGGGATTTAGGGTTAGACTTGGTGGAGACAATGTTGATTTCGGGTTAGACTTTAGAATGGACTTCAGAATGGTGATGTGGGTTGGAAATGAAGGTCGATGATGATGGACATGGACTTGGTAGAGGTCGGGCTGGATGTGGGTTGGAAATGGAGGTCGGGGATGATGGAGATGTACTTGGTGGAGATGGAGGTTGGGGAAGGCAGTAAAGATGAAGGTCGAAGAAGAGGAAGGCAGTGAAAGGGGAAATGTGAAGTTATAAACTTCTTTTTATATGAGGGTATTTTGGACTTTTCACATCAAAATTTAGGGGGTTTTCTGAAAGTTGATTGCAAATCATAATGCAGGGGGTTTATTGTGTTAACTCAAATATGAGAGAGTTGACTATGTTGACCATATAGATTAGGTTTTTGTTGTTGTTGCGATTTACCCTTATTTCTATTTTCAAACCTAGTAATAATGGATTGTGTGAATTAGACAATTCAAATATTAATATACAATATATGGTTCATAATATATGCATAACAATAAATTCTCCTTTTTCCCTTTTCTGTATGGAGGGTGTATATGTAGCTACCGAGATAAGCTTTTTTTTTGGTCATGTGACTTTTTATTTGTATGTTTATTTTAGTATTTTAAATATCTAACAAGCAACAGTTTATATATATAAAAAAAATTGTTAAGCACTTAATAATTATGAAAAAAATGTCGGAATTAAATTTGGTTAAAAGGTAACCTACCATCGCTACTAATTGTGGTTTCTGTAATGCAGTGATGGAATCATGGAATCATTCCATAGAAGTAGAGTCGTTTGGACCAAGGTCGAGCCATAGGAACGAGTGAGTACCCCAGATCCTATGAGGAACGGTGGGTAGGATCTAGGTTCGCTAGAGTCGGAAATGAAAGAGGCATGGTTTATCGCTATTACAGCGACGACATGGGTTCGATGACTGGACAGAAATAACTTTTACTTTTGTGGAATATGTATTAATAGTATTTCTGGTAAACTAACCCAGATCATGAATCTTATTTCCCTTTGGGCTATAGTTGTGTCCATAGGTCTGAGGGGGCAGATCACAAGTGCATTCCAATTGGAGGGCTACAATGATGGAGAAATTGAGATTGGACCCACTCTATAGTAGTGTCCCAACCTCTAGGGTTGTTTTAGGAAAACTCTATTTCTTTTTGGGATAATTTAGCAAATGCCCCTATTCAAAATGTGAAAACTAGCATATACCCTCACTATTAAAAAAAAATAAGAAATACCTACGATAAACATTAAAATTCCAGTTAAAAAAATAAGAAATAAGAAAACTAGCATATACCCTCACTAGTTTGGACAGAACCATTTAAATTCCAGTTAAGTGAACTCATGTGCGTCACACATTATATATAAAATGACCTAAATACCTACGATAAAATGTATTTTAGAAAATGCCCCCAATAGAATGTGGAAACAAGCATATACCCCTGCTATTTAAAAAAGGATATTTGGAATATTTTAGCAAATGCCCCCATTCAAAATACAGAAACTAGCATATACCCTCACTATTTTAGTGTTAGGTGTTGTGAAAATGTGAGTGTTATGTGTTTGTTACTTAGTCTGGACAACTTTCTTCATGTACTAATGATAACAATGTAATGGATACAGGTTCTACGTCAGATTTTGACCCAAAAAAACATAAAACCATCATCTATTACAATGGATTGTTGTGCATCATCACTAGTGTAACCCCCTGTCTCCGATTTTTCAGATTTTTCTTTTGTAGTTTGTTCCCCTTCTCATTTCTGTAATCTTTTGTTTAAATAATAAATTTTGATATTCATCTTCAACTCAATTGCATTCTTTCAATCAATTTTATTTCATTTGTTGAACCCTGAGATTCTTGTGCACTCTATTTCATTTTGTGCCTCAGGTATTTTTATTGGTCTCTAATTTATTTGATTTTGAGCCTAAACCCAATACCCAATTTTATTTATTTAAATTTAACCCAATAGCCATCTTAGAGCATCCACAATCGTTTTTCTCATTTGTCAAAATATGGCAGCTACAGTAATAGCATATAGGTAAAGATCGTGCAGTCGTCGTTTCTCAAATTTTTCTCATTTGGCTTTTACCTCTTAAAAGACCAAATTACCCCTGGACTTTTAAATTCATTCAATATAGATTGAAGGGTAATTTGGGGGAAAAACCCAAAAAAGGAAAAAAAAAAAGTAAAAACCCCTGGACGAGGGTCGGACGGGGAATGATACCCCGTCCTTCCCTTTTAAAATAATTTTTTTTTTGGAAAAACTCCCCAGACGGTATATGAATCCCCTTCTCAACCGATTAAAAAATATTAAAATCTTTCGGACGGTATATGATTCCCCGTCTTCTATAATTTGAGAATTCTTATTTCGTTTCTCAAATTTGAGAAACAGATTTGAAAGAAATGGGAAAAATGGCATATATAGCAAACGATTGCAGCGCATCGTTTGCTATAATATGGCAAAATGGGAGATGTAGAAAATGACTGTGGATGCTCTTATTGGAACCTAACCCGTTAACCCATTAACCCAACATCCTAAATACCCTATATATACAAATTATTATTAAACCCTAATTATATCCCTAATCTATAGCTGTCATCCACCCCCAACCTTCTCTTCTTCCCGTCTGCCTTCGAAACCCAACCGCCCGCACTCGTCTTCGTCGCTCCAACGACTGCAACACCTCCCTCATTGCCATCCCCGCTGCCTCCACCATCCACCTCGACTCATGTCGTTTGCATCCTGCTCATCGCCCCCATCTCCACCTCCTTACCGCAAGCCTGAGCACCCCTGATCACCTCGCCACCTTTTCACGGTCGATCCATCACCCCATGCACCTGTCGCAGCCCACTGCCACTGGCACCACCTCCCCACTGTCGTCCCGTTGCCGACGCCTGAAGTCGTCGTCGTCATTGCTGCTGTCACCCTTGTGGTTGATGCTGTGTCTTTTGCACGTGTTGCCCGTACGTGGTTTACACGTGTTGCCGCTATTCCAAAGTTTGCATGTGTATTGTTGCCGTCGGAATTCTCGTCCTATTATTCTTTCGCTTTCAGAGTCGTCATCTAAAAGGCAAGTATCCTCTTGAACTAGTTTTATTTTTCTGGTTCAAGAATTTGTTGATCTCCGCAAGTAGTTCGTCTTCCATCAATCATATTTTATTTGTTTGATACCCTTCAAAGAGATTATTACGGATTCATCGACGAAACCAAGTAGTAGTCCTCTTTTCGTGCCATTTCCATGAATCAAACCCAAGGTTGTTATTCATAGTCACATGCATGCACGACACGAATACTTAGATTAGAAACATATATATATATACATTGATGATTGAATGCTTTTCGTTTGAATGTGATGATCATGCTATGTTGATAATAATTTGTCTCATCAATAGTAGAGTTCCACCCTAAAGATTAAGTATGATTTCCTTTAATTATTGTTTTGAAATTATATGCTTGGTTATTTATTTTGTTGTCTTTTAATATAATCTACTTGCTGGCCTGCTATTTGCTCCATGTTGCTTTGAGTTTTTGACCTAGTTTCTGTCATAATTTAATATAACTTTGTAAACAACATTTGTAGCTTGAAATTAAAATAAAACGTTAACAGTAGAATTTGAACTTGAAATTTTATATGTTGTTACTAGACATGACTAGGAGTTACATTATTATTTTTATAAGATTATTTGATAATTTTCCAGATCTTTTATAAATATGAAAACATGACCCTAGGTTGCTGTTAGAACACTAGTTCAGTAAATAACCAGAATTTTGACATAACTACAGATAATATCATTTAAAACTCATTAAATATGAGTTATAGCCCTGTGTGTCTAGAATCCAGATTTTCTAGTGGTTTTGAAATCCGACCTATAGATTACAAGATATTCATATTTTCGTATAGTGGCGTCTGAATTCCAGAATGCAGTTTTAAAATGCATTAGCAGGTCTAATTAATTAAAATGGTAGATTAATTTTAAGAAATAAAATCTGAGACTAATTGTGTTGTTGCTAAACATTGTTAAGGATTAAAATATAATTTTTATAAGATTTTCAAATGATTTTACAATATATTTTTATATACAAGAATTTTTGACTCTAACATGCTGCCTGAACATGTAATAAGTAAAGAATGGGCTTATAGGCCTAGTTTCTGTATTTATTATATGTCATATGGATATGTGTTGGAATCGAGAAAGAGACTACTTTCTAGAATCTCTGACGGAACCTAATTTTTCTTTCCTGTAGCAATGGGAAAATTGATTTTTGTACAACAACGTCTTGCTATCCAGAATGTGTGCTTTGTGTTTTGCTTATATATTTATGTTTTATTTTGCATCTAGTGATTAGAATTAGTTGTATCATGCATTCCATATGTAACGCCCCGAATCCCAAATACACTGAATTCGAGATGTTCTACAGGATCTTTTCACTTTCTTTAGTACAATTTTACAGGGAAATTAAAACTTTTCATCATACATCAGAGTTTACATCAATATTACACTTTTCTTTTGCACAGCGGAAGTAAAATTTACAACAATTGAATAAAAGTACAACAGCATGGTATAATCTTTAAGCATCCATTCTTCTTTAATCTTTAACATGTCATTTACCTGCATATATGACTGTGGGTACATCAGTTTATTCAACCGACGAACATTATACACGGCCATCCTCTCTATGCCGGAAATAGTACAACTTAACTTTCCATATTTAACAAACACAAACTTGTCACATTCAAACTAAAGGGACTACCCTATTGATGTCGTGTTGTGATTGTGCACTTAATCCTTAATGCATTTATTTATGTTACATGACACTAATGCGCACTTGTTCGGATTCTATGCATCCCATACTACATAGGTCCGAGGGCAAGCCCTTATTCGTTCTTCATCTTTATAGGGTTCAATCCCCCGTTATGACTTAGTCTACTACTGTAATTACGGTAGTGTCTTAGATGTCCTATGATCTATGAGCCCATGTCCAGGCAGCCTGGAGGGGAATCCCACGCACTGACACGACGCATCGAGCAGGCAACCTATGGACAATTCAGCCTCCGCCATGGAACAATGGCACCACCCATAGCCACTCGAACACCCCACGAGCGTCGCCACCGGGACGGTACTCGGGAGCAGTATCCACGCCATGTCACGACGCATCGTGAAGGACCTGTGAATACCCTCTCGCCGCAAATCCGATGGCCCCCATATCCGTGTTTTTCTTCTACTTTCATCACGTCTCCACTATGTACTAATCCTTAGTTTTATTAAAAATCATGAACAAAATTAATCTCTAGAGTTAGCCTCTCCATCAACCGGTCTTATTCATTCATTTCAACATGACCAACCTTGGTCTAATTTCATTTCATTTCATTTCCTTTCTCAATGCCGGGGAGACTTAGCTACTCTATTTCAAATTTCATTTCACAATCTTCAACTTATAAATTTCCATGTTGAGTTCTCATACTCACATGTATATTCTCTTTTCAATTCCTGATTTCAATTTTGTTCACAAGTCCATCATTGCACATAAATTTGCATATACTTATCAATTATCACATCACAATAATTCCACATTACCAAACAATATGCACACTTCATATTGTTCCACAAGTGAGAAAATAATTACATCATGTCACATAACCACATTTCTTTTTGCCAAATCAACTCTTAATGTTTCAACTCACTTATTCTTTCAAGTTATAAATTCATATCAAAAATCCATATAGGACCATATGTCTATATATGCATTTTGACTCCAAACCATAGTTAAATTCATTCAAATAATACCCAAATCATTCTTATAAAATTCTTTACATTTTTATGAGAATAACCATATTTTTTTCGTAATTTTTGGACGTCTAAAAACCCCCAAAAAAATATTTTTTTATATATGCCGAGGGTGAGAATCGAACCCAGGCACAACGGAAACAAAGCCAAGAGCACCCGCCGTTCGGCCGAACTGTGCTAGCGATATAAAGGGGGCGAAATTAATACTTATTGTTTTCGGGCCGAAAGTTATAAGCTTTCAAATTTGTGTAGAAAAAAATGTTGCGGACACAGGGGTTCGAACCGATCGACCCAGAGAAGCCAACCGCACACAGTGACCGCCTGAGCTACTAGCTCAGGTTGTCACAGTACTAGATTAAAGTCCATATGAATCATTTTGGTACTGTTATCAAAAGTACTCGATGTTCAACTAAACTTTGTTTCATATTGCTCTTGTGAAAGTTACTGAAAAATTCCAGATTAGCTTCCCCTTACATGATCTTCATATCAGTAAGATTAAAATAATTTTTTTGCACTATTAAAAATATATTTTTCCCACAATCCATGAATTATTCATTAAAACTACTAATTTTTCATTTTCGACATTGAATAACAATAGATCTTCTAAACTTTTCATTCACAATTAATTTACTGTTATTAAATCTCTTATTCAACATACATATCTATACACCTCTTTTTTTTTGAATTTATCCAACCCATAATAACCCAAAAAATATCTTTTCAAACATAAATTAGCACTAATACAAGTACTAACTTTTACATACAATTTGTGATGGTAATAAAAGTATTTCTTTTAAATCAACAATACTCCTAGTCTAATCATGTACATCACAAATTATATAACCACTTATCCATTAACAAGCTCACAACTCAAATAAAGTTACTCTTTCAAAAAGCGTGCTCTTTCTTAATTAATTTCATGCTCTCAATTTTCAATTAAACTAGCATTCTCATTTGTAATTTCAAACATCAATACTAACATCATTCTTAAGAAAAATTGAACCACTATCATTTATTTATTCTAATTAGCATGGAGAAGTTCTACACACAATTTAATCACATACAAATCAAACACCACATTTCAATCAATTCATAAACTAACTTCTCAATTAAAGTGTTTTTCATGCATAATTTCGATAGTTAAATCTAGCATGGATCTCTACTTTAGAAATATGAAAGGTTTACCCACCTTGAATGGAGAGAAAATAAACACACAAAGCAACAAGGTCCTTGCGAATGAAAGCACCTCCTCCTAGACGATGCGCGCACAAGCTCCACAATCACCCCTACCGAATGCTCCTCTCCTTGGAATGATGCCGGCCTCCTCTCCAAGCAAAATGCACACAACTCTCACTCTTTTTAACTCACTACTATTACTAAATTAGACTATAGTTTGGAAAGATAAAATTTGCATATGAAAATAGCCATGAGAGGGGGGGTATTTATACTAGAAAACAAGTGAAATGGAGAGCCAAGATTGATTAGTTGGTTGAAAGATGGAGGGCCAAGATTAGAGTAGGAGTTATAAAAACTACCCACATCCACATAACCACCTCCATGAACACCATGACTATTTTCAAAATTCCCTCCAAAGAATGTGCCAACCGGCCACCATAAAGAGTGTGCATTGCACGTGTACGTGTAGTGCACGTGCATGCAACTAGGCCAAAATTGTACATTTTAATTTTGTATAAAAATAAATTAGTTATAAAATAGTCTTCTACATGACAAGTTTAAATAAAAAAGAGATTAATCCATGGGCTTTATTTTGGGCCAAAATAGTTATTAAAATAAATTAAAAAAATGCATTTTGGGCTTTTAAGAAAAAGGCCTTTTAATTAAATTAAAATAAGGCTTTCTATTTGTTTAAAGAAAGGCTTTTGTACCAAATAATTTGAGAACACATATTTAAATATTTATACACATCATAATAAAATAATCATAAGATTCAATTCAACCAAAAATATTGCACGTGCACACTACGTGCAAAATAAAATAATTTTTCATTAATTGAAAAATCAGGGTATTACAGCACTCCCTCCTTAGAATAGTTCCGTACCCGGAACTACAATCAAGAGTGAGAAACAAAATACAATACACACCACAACAAGAACAAAAAGATACAAAAATACAATCAAGCAAAAAGCTCAGGATAGTCCTTCAACATTCTCTCCTCAGATTCCCAAGTAGCCTCTTCAACCAAGTGGTTTCTCCAGACTACCTTGACCATCGGTATCGTCTTATTCCTCAAGACTTTCTCTCGACGATCAACAATCTCAACAGGAGACTCGATGTAATTCAGGTCTAACTGCAAACCTTCCGGCACTTCAGGCAAATGATGACTCGGATCTGGAATATAACCTCTCAGCATAGACACATGGAAGACATTGTGCACCTGAGACAACTCTTCCGGTAATTCCAGCCGGTAAGCAGTTTTCCCGATCCTTTTCAATATCTTGTAAGGGCCTATAAACCTCGGGGCTAACTTCCTGCCTTTGCCAAAACGAACCACACCTTTACTGGGTGATACCTTCAGAAAGACGAAGTCACCAACCTCAAACTCAAGGTCCCTTCTCCGGTTGTCTGCATAGCTTTTCTGCCTGCTCTGAGCTTCCACCAACCTTTTCCTGTTCAGAACAATCTTCTCAGAAGTTTGTTGTACAAGCTCAGGACCAAAAAACTGACGCTCCCCAACTTCAAATCAACAAACAGGTGTCCTGCACTTCCTGCCATACAAAGCTTCGTACGGCGCCATCCCGATGCTAGCCTGAAAACTGTTGTTGTAGGCAAACTCTACCAAAGGTAAATGCCTTTCCCAACTGCCTTCGAAGTCTAGTATACAACACCGAAGCATATCCTCAAGAATACGGTTGACTCTCTCGGTCTGCCCATCGGTTTGCGGATGAAAAGCAGTGCTAAAATCTGTCTTGGTACCCAAAGCTGTCTGAAGACTCCTCCAGAAATGCGAAGTAAACCGCGCATCTCGATCAGACACAATAGTTGAAGGAACACCATGAAGCCGGACAATCTCACCAACATACATCTCAGCCAACTTGTCCATCAAAGTAGTGAGTTTCATCGCCAAAAAGTGAGCGGACTTGGTTAGTCGATCGACTATGACCCAAATCGCATCATTGCCTTTAGAACTCTTAGGCAATCCCGTGATGAAATCCATACTGATGTTATCCCACTTCCACTCCGGAATAGGTAACGGCTGTAATAGACCTCTGGGTCTCTGATTTTCGGCTTTGACTTGCTGACAAACCTCACACTTCGCAACAAATTCAGCCACCTCCCGCTTCAAACCTGACCACCAGAAATGCTGTTTGATGTCTTTGTACATCTTAGTACTCCCAGGATGTACCGACGAAAGAGTAGCATGTGCCTCCTGAAGAATACTCTCTTTCAGGTCCGCCAGATTTGGAACGCACAGCCTATCTCCGAACCACAGCACTCCATCCCTGATTTGAAATCCGGGCAACCTCCCAGCACCAACCTGCTCCTTCATCTCCAAAATATCAGCATCAACCTCCTGACTTGCAATAATCCTTGCATTCAGAGTAGGCTGAAGCCTCAACTGAGCCAAAGATGCTCCCAATCCTTGCAAGACAACCTCAATACCTGCTCGATCTAACTCCTCAATCAGATGCTTCTGAGTTGTAATCAAACTGGATAAACTGCTCTTGCGGCTAAGTGCATCAGCCACAACATTAGCCTTTCCAGGATGATACTTGATCTCGGGTCGCATATCCTCGAGCACTTCAAACCATCTCCGCTGCCTCAAATTGAGATCCCTCTGCTGATATATATACTTCAAGCTCTTGTGATCCGTGTACATGTTCAACTTCTCACCGTACACGTAGTGCCTCCATTGCTTCAGGGCAAAGATAATCGCAGCCAACTCTAGATCATGAGTCGGGTAATTCTTCTCATGCGGTCGTAGTTGCCTAGACCCATACGCGATTACTCTTCCTTCTTGCATTAAGACACAACCAAGCCCATGATGTGAAGCATCGCTATAAACATCATACTTAACACCTGCTCTAAGCAAAGCCAAAATAGGTGCAGTAGTCAGTCTATCCTTCAACTCCTAAAAGCTCGCCTCACATTGCTCAGTCCACTTGAAGCTCACATTCTTCTTGGTCAGTCCAGTAAGCGATACAACTATCTGAGCATAACCTTGAATGAATCTCCTGTTGTATCCAGTCATCCCAAGAAAACTTCTGACTTCCTTCACTGTAGTAGGCCTAGCCCAATCTCTCACTGCCTCTATCTTCTGAGGGTCAGTTGACACTCCCTCCTTAGAAAGGATGTGACCTAGGAGTGCCACTTCAGATTTCCAGAATTCACACTTGGATAACTTGGCATACAACCTCTGCTCTTCCAACTTCTGCAAAACTGCTGCCAGATGCTCAGTGTGCTCCTCCTCTGACTTGGAGTACACGAGAATATCGTCGATAAACACCACGACGAAAGAATCAATAAACGGCCTCAGAACTCTGTTCATCAAATCCATGAAGATTGCGGGTGCATTCGTCACTCCGAATGGCATAACTAAGAATTCGTAATGCCCATGTCGAGTTCTAAATGCAGTTTTGTGCACATCTTCGGCTTTCACTCGAACTTGGTGGTATCCTGATCGAAGATCTATTTTGGAGAAAACAGCTGCTCCTTGTAGACGATCGAACAAGTCATCAATTCGAGGAATCGGATACTTATTCTGAACAGTGACCTTATTCAGCTCTCGGTAATCGATACACATTCTCATCGATCCATCCTTCTTCTTTACCAAAAGCACTGGTGCTCCCCAAGGTGACGCACTAGGTTGAATAAAGCCTTTCTCCAACAGTTCCTCAATCTGCCGTTTCACCTCATCCTGTTCCACTGGAGCCATCCTATACGGTGCCTTAGAAATGGGTGCACTTCCCGGTTGAACAGTGATGCTGAACTCTACATCACGATGCAGGGGTAACCCAGAAAAATCTTCCAAGAACACAGTCGGATAGTCCCGAACCACAGGAATCCCTTGCACTTCCACAGGAGTCTCTTCCTCGCGGATAGTTGCCACCAGCTTAGAACACTTCTTCTTCCCTTGGAACGTGACTTCAGGTCCACCTGGAGCCTTCACTGTTACCGTCTTGGTCTTACACTCGATGCTTGCACTGTACACTGACATCCAATCATTGCCAATGATAACATCGACTTCCAAGATAGTCAGCTCGATCAGATCAATGCCAAAGATTCTATCCCCAATCACAATCTCGCAATCAGCATAATACCGATCAGTGGTTAAAGTTTCCCCTGACGGAGTAGCTACTGCTAAGATCTTGCCTGGAAAAATCTTCGGTTCAACTCCCAACACTTTAGCAAATTTTGGAGACACAAAAGTATGAGAGGATCCAGTATCGAACAATACAATAACTTTCATTCCATTAAGATAGAGTAAGCCTGTTACATAATACACACCATTACATAACAGTCTCACTAAACAACGGGAAAAGAAATGACAAAACTCTAAACACCAGCCCTCGTACCAGAGATGACCTGATCCGCCTCATCAGCATCAGCTTCCGTCAAGGCAAATACTCGCCCTGATTGGTACGGCCTCTTCCCAGCCTGCTGCGTTGGTGCGCTGCTATTACCATTCCGTAGTTTGGGACATTGAGATCGGAAATGTCCCGCCTCACCACAGTTGAAGCAAGTCACCGCAGGAGGTCTCACCACATTGTTTTCAGGTCCTCCAGCTACACTAATAGCGTTCACCCCTGTCGGTTTGAACCTCTGTGCAGATGGTTGCCCCTTGAAACTCCCAGAATGTGCAGGCCTCTTTCCAGACTGCCAGTTGTTCCTCCGGTTCTGAACAACTTGGAACTGCTCCATATCCGCTTCCGTCGCTGCCGCCCTCTTGACCAGCTTGTCGAATCGCCTGATACCAAAAGGTATCATCCGGGACCTCAAGCTCGGCCTCAGACCATGCTCGAACATGCGAGCCTTCTTAGCCTCATCCATCACCAGTTCAGGCGCATACCTAGAGAGCTGAGTAAACTTGGTCTCATACGCTCTCACCGACATGCTGCCTTGCTGAAGCGACAGAAACTCCATTGCTTTCTTCTCTTGGACGTCAGAGGAGAAATAGTGACTGCGGAATTCTTCCAGAAATTCCTCCCAGCCAAGCACTATGCCTCCCATTGTCCTCTTCATGGATTGCCACCAAACCGCTGCATCCTTCTCCAGCTGCAAAGTCGCCAACTTGACCTTGCTACCCTCAGGGGTCTCCAACACCTCAAAGAGTGTCTCCACTTGACGGATCCAGTTGTCAGCCGCATCTGGGTCTGACTTTCCCTCGAATACTGGTGGTTTCATTCTCTTGAATGATTCCACTAGCTTAATCGCCTCGGGCACTGGATTCGCCGGCCCCCTTCCTTGGTTCATAGCCACTGCATTAAGCGTCTGGTAGACCCTTGCAAGCTCAGTCTCCAGATCCAAACCTTCCCCATTCCTAGCTCCTCTTCTCGACATATTCTGATGCAAAAGATCCATCAAATTCGAAGTATAGAACAAGAATTTAAACCAACTTGCATTTCATTGAATTCCAAAGTTTATATATTCGAATTTAAAAACATTTTTGACATCAGAATGAAAGAAATAGAAGCTACAACGATCTAACTCCTACGGGTCCTCTTCGCTGCTCGAAGTTCTTCCCGTAGTTCTTCAACTTCATCCTTCAGCACATCAGTCAGGTTCTTCCTCTTCTCGAGTTCCCAAATCCGAGGACTGAGAACAGAAAAGTCGTCCTTCTGCTTCGCCAGCTGAGCCTCCAACAATCCAACTCTCTCTCGCAGCGTCTCAACCTGCCTCTGAAGAGAAGTCACAAGACCACTTGGAACTGGTTCTTCTTCTTCGTCAGAAGAAGAGTCATCAGATGAATCCGGAGGTGGGGTGATCTCTCGGGATTCAGGCCATTCTTCACCGTCAGAATCTGCTTGCCCAGGATAGTACTCAGCCTGTCCAGGATGGTACTCTTCCTCAATGATATGCCAGTCATCGCCTCCAGCAGGGTCGAAGTGATCAGCCATCTTAGAAATAGAGAGGAAGAAGCATAAATCTTAGAGCAACACAAATGTAAGTCACTTACATTTAAATCTCTAGACTCAAACACACACTCTAATGTCCACATCTAGGGTGTCGTTCCCTATAAATTTGTACAAGTGTGGAAAGTGTAGAAAGCGTGGCTCTGATACCACTTTGTAACGCCCCGAATCCCAAATACACTGAATTCGAGATGTTCTACAGGATCTTTTCACTTTCTTTAGTACAATTTTACAGGGAAATTAAAACTTTTCATCATACATCAGAGTTTACATCAATATTACACTTTTCTTTTGCACAGCGGAAGTAAAATTTACAACAATTGAATAAAAGTACAACAGTATGGTATAATCTTTAAGCATCCATTCTTCTTTAATCTTTAACATGTCATTTACCTGCATATAAGACTGTGGGTACGTCAGTTTATTCAACCGACGAACATTATACACGACCATCCTCTCTATGCCGGAAATAGTATAACTTAACTTTCCATATTTAACAAACACAAACTTGTCACATTCAAACTAAAGGGACTACCCTATTGATGTCGTGTTGTGATTGTGCACTTAATCCTTAATGCATTTATTTATGTTACATGACACTAATGCGCACTTGTTCAGATTCTATGCATCCCATACTACATAGGTCCGAGGGCAAGCCCTTATTCGTTCTTCATCTTTATAGGGTTCAATCCCCCGTTATGACTTAGTCTACTACTGTAATTACGGTAGTGTCATAGATGTCCTATGATCTATGAGCTCATGTCCAGGCAGCCTGGAGGGGAATCCCACGCACTGACACGACGCATCGAACAGGCAACCTATGGACAATTCAGCCTCCACCATGGAACAATGGCACCACCCATAGCCACTCGAACACCCCACGAGCGTCGCCACCGGGACGGTACTCGGAAGCAGTATCCACGCCATGTCACGACGCATCGTGAAGGACCTGTGAATACCCTCTCGCCGCAAATCCGATGGCCCCCATACCCGTGTTTTTCTTCTACTTTCATCACGTCTCCACTATGTACTAATCCTTAGTTTTATTAAAAATCATGAACAAAATTAATCTCTAGAGTTAGCCTCTCCATCAACCGGTCTTATTCATTCATTTCAATATAACCAACCTTGGTCTAATTTCATTTCATTTCATTTCCTTTCTCAATGCCGGGGAGACTTATCTACTCTATTTCAAATTTCATTTCACAATCTTCAACTTATAAATTTCCATGTTGAGTTCTCATACTCACATGTATATTCTCTTTTCAATTCCTGATTTCAATTTTGTTCACAAGTCCATCATTGCACATAAATTTGCATATACTTATCAATTATCACATCACAATAATTCCACATTACCAAACAATATGCACACTTCATATTGTTCCACAAGTGAGAAAATAATTGCATCATGTCACATAACCACATTTCTTTTTGCCAAATCAACTCTTAATGTTTCAACTCACTTATTCTTTCAAGTTATAATTTCATATCAAAAATCCATATAGGACCATATGTCTATATATGCATTTTGACTCCAAACCATAGTTAAATTCATTCAAATAATACCCAAATCATTCTTATAAAATTCCTTACATTTTTATGAGAATAACCATATTTTTTTCGTAATTTTTGGACGTCTAAAAACCCCAAAAAAAATATTTTTTTATATATGCCGAGGGTGAGAATCGAACCCAGGCACAACGGAAACAAAGCCAAGAGCACCCGCCGTTTGGCCGAACTGTGCTAGCGATATAAAGGGGGCGAAATTAATACTTATTGTTTTCGGGCCGAAAGTTATAAGCTTTCAAATTTGTGTAGAAAAAAATGTTGCGGACACAGGGGTTCGAACCGATCGACCCAGAGAAGCCAACCGCACACAGTGACTGCCTGAGCTACTAGCTCAGGTTGTCACAATACTAGATTAAAGTCCATATGAATCATTTTGGTACTGTTATCAAAAGTACTCGATGTTCAACTAAACTTTGTTTCATATTGCTTTTGTGAAAGTTACTGAAAAATTCCAGATTAGCTTCCCCTTACATGATCTTCATATCAGTAAGATTAAAATAATTTTTTTGCACTATTAAAAATATATTTTTCCCACAATCCATGAATTATTCATTAAAACTACTAATTTTTCATTTTCGACATTGAATAACAATAGATCTTCTAAACTTTTCATTCACAATTAATTTACTGTTATTAAATCTCTTATTCAACATACATATCTATACACCTCTTTTTTTTTGAATTTATCCAACCCATAATAACCCAAAAAATATCTTTTCAAACATAAATTAGCACTAATACAAGTACTAACTTTTACATACAATTTGTGATGGTAATAAAAGTATTTCTTTTAAATCAACAATACTCCTAGTCTAATCACGTACATCACAAATTATATAACCACTTATCCATTAACAAGCTCACAACTCAAATAAAGTTACTCTTTCAAAAAGCGTGCTCTTTCTTAATTAATTTCATGCTCTCAATTTTCAATTAAACTAGCATTCTCATTTGTAATTTCAAACATCAATACTAACATCATTCTTAAGAAAATTGAACCACTATCATTTATTTATTCTAATAAGCATGGAGAAGTTCTACACACAATTTAATCACATACAAATCAAACACCACATTTCAATCAATTCGTAAACTAACTTCTCAATTAAAGTGGGTTCTTATTAGTATTTTTCATGCATAATTTCGATAGTTAAATCTAGCATGGATCTCTACTTTAGAAATATGAAAGGTTTACCCACCTTGAATGGAGAGAAAATAAACACACAAAGCAACAAGGTCCTTGCGAATGAAAGCACCTCCTCCTAGACGATGCGTGCACAAGCTCCACAATCACCCCTACCGAATGCTCCTCTCCTTGGAATGATGCCGGCCTCCTCTCCAAGCAAAATGCACACAACTCTCACTCTTTTTAACTCACTACTATTACTAAATTAGACTATAGTTTGGAAAGATAAAATTTGCATATGAAAATAGCCATGAGAGGGGGGGTATTTATACTAGAAAACAAGTGAAATGGAGGGCCAAGATTGATTAGTTGGTTGAAAGATGGAGGGCCAAGATTAGAGTAGGAGTTATAAAAACTACCCACATCCACATAACCACCTCCATGAACACCATGACTATTTTCAAAATTCCCTCCAAAGAATGTGCCAACCGGCCACCATAAAGAGTGTGCATTGCACGTGTACGTGTAGTGCTCGTGCATGCAACTAGGCCAAAATTGTACATTTTAATTTTGTATAAAAATAAATTAGTTATAAAATAGTCTTCTACATGACAAGTTTAAATAAAAAAGAGATTAATCCATGGGCTTTATTTTGGGCCAAAATAGTTATTAAAATAAATTTAAAAAAAATACATTTTGGGCTTTTAAGAAAAAGGCATTTTAATTAAATTAAAATAAGGCTTTCTATTTGCTTAAAGAAAGGCTTTTGTACCAAATAATTTGAGAACACATATTTAAATATTTATACACATCATAATAAAATAATCATAAGATTCAATTCAACCAAAAATATTGCACGTGCACACTACATGCAAAATAAAATAATTTTTCATTAATTGAAAAATCAGGGTATTACAGCATAGCCATTTCATCTCTTTGACATCACTTCGAAACTTCTTTATCCATTAGATGTCCACATTTGAGTATAATAAAATATTAACAAGTCGGGGTAAATAAGGTCGACTTGGTAGTGAACAATCGGAGACTTTACACAGCGGAAGAATAAAATTTACAATGAAACATTTGCAACATCTTTAAAATAAAACAGCATCAGCATATCCACTTTATAGCTTCATGAACATCCATTACCTACATGTAAGACTGTGGGCACATCAGTCGCTTACAACTGACGAAATGTTATACATGGCTATCCTCTCTATGCTGGGAATAGTATAACGATCTCCATACTTTAACAAACCACAAACTTGAATGAAATAAAGTGTAGAAATGTGATTACTCTGAACATGTAAGTGTATGTCATGCCTTAATGCCTAATGCACACATTTTATACTAGGATGACAATAATGCACACTTATTTGGATTCTATGCATCCCATACTACATAGGTCCAAGGGCAAGCGCCTACGTACTCCATAATAAAGGCTTCGATCCCTCGCCATGAAACTACCCAGTAATAAAACAGGGTTTAGATCATTCCACGAATTTGAATCCCAGCCCCGGAGTACACTGCTGACTGTTATCACAGATCCCACGTCGTGCGAATCATTCCGCAAGTGCCCCTCTAGACCCGGTATACACATATATACTGGAGTACGGCAAAACAAAAACTATCCGCCCGATTACTCAAGATCCCGGAATCCACCGCTGACCCGTCCTCATAATCCCGGATTTAAAAATAAAAGCCCGTCTCCCACGGAACAACCACAGTCCGCCGATTGGGTCTATAGTCCCGGTGAATCGCCACAGCCAACCCACCGCCTGACTATATAGAGCAACCTACTTACGTTTGTCCAGGTTTACTACATCTTCACTTAAGTGCCTAATATTTCTTAAGTTCAAGACATGAATAATTTCCAATCCTAGAATTAGTTTTACCTTCTACCGGATTTGTTCACACAAAAAAAATATGAGATCGCCCGATGGCAATATCTCGAAATCAAATCTCAAAATCTTTCTTTCAATATTACCGGTAACCGAGGTCTTACTAATTCTTAATCATAAACTTTCATGTACAAGAAACATAGGTACACATACCCTTTGAGAATCATGTCTTAAACCTAGATGATTTCATCTTTTAATTTATTTCACAACTTAAGCAATGTCTCATTTTAGCACTATTCATGATTCTTTAATAATAACAAATCTTTTTCATGAACAAACTTCATTCAACAACCATCTCTTTAACTTAAGTACAAATAACCAATTCACATTTCAACATATACCAAGTACTCCAACTTCGCATAAGTAAATCATCACATCAAGAGAAATTTATTTACAAGGATAACTTATTCTCATTCTATCAATAAATTTCATTAATAATTGTCAAAGCTCATTTTTCATTTCTCATTTCGCTCATTTTTAGCACAAATCAACGTCTCATTTTAGTACAGAATAATGTCTCTCAGATGTCTATTTTTGCTTTTCAATAAACAAGAAAAATCTTTAAAACTATTTTCTATAAATTCTCCATCATGTTTTATGAGTACTAGGATTTTCTCCAAAATTTTCAAATGCATTAGAACTACCTAAATGTATTACAAACCCTAAAAAAAGTGCTAACCCTGGGTTAAATATGCATCTTGCAATAAGACGATTCACTAAAATTCCTTCAATTGATTTAATAACAAACGAAAGTTAATATGGAGATTGTATGAAAAGTAATAGTTTAACATGAATTATCACTGTTCACAATTTTGAAAGTTAATATGGAGAGCTTAATAATTTAAATTTTATGCATATTGATTAGTTTTGTTTTGATAATCAATATTCTCCAATATTCTATACATATTAACGTAAATGTAATCAGGAAAAGAAGATAAAAAAAATTTGCCCTGGTTAAGTGATAATTCAGGAAAAGTAATAGTTTAAAAAAACTAATCAATCCTTCAACTTTTTCTTATTGCTAGTTAGCATGATATGAATCAACTTACTTAACATAGCATATCTCACTACTATTCATGCTACACACAAATCAAAATTTCTCATTTGTTATCTCTAGCATGCATAGTTCTAAAAATTAGAAAGCATGAGAACACCCACCTTAATTTGGAGTTGAAAACTACAAAGAAAGGGCTCCTAGCTCCACAAGCAAGTCCTCTCCTAGCAAAGGCTTCTCCTCTCCTAGCAATGGCTCCACCTCTCCTAGCAATGGCTCCAAGCACAAGAACTCTCACTCTCTTTCTTTTCTTTCTCTTACTCTTATTTGTTTTCTTTTGGGGCGCATTTGGGAACCCAAAAAACTATGGAAAGGAATGGAATACTGCGGATGGACCCATCTTAGCCTATTCCACAGCCTGTTTGTTTTGAAAAAGAAAACAAAGGAAACAACTAAATTTCATTCCCTAGAGAAAGATTTTATCCAATTTCTATTCCAGGTCCACCCCCCCCCCCCCCCCTCGGAAAGCTACGTAAAGGAATGGAAAGAGGGTTTATATCAGATTAGTTTTCTTTATGATCCACATCTACGAGTTCCATGATAGTCTTTACCCTCTGGAATTGCCTCCATACTTCAGATGAGATTGGACTCTCTTCTTACTTTTAACATTGTGCATTTATTTTCCAAATAGATTTTCTTACATTTGCAAGTATTCTGCACAGCCTTCATACGAGATCAGTCTGTTTTATTTTTTTTTAATTTGCTGTTAACGCGACTGGTGATTGTAGCAGCTTCTCCAACTGCAGCAATGTTTGTCCTGCTGTAACTGTAGAGAGTTTTTTTTGGATGTTCTTCTTGAACAATTATGGATATCCCATATGTGAAGTGGGAGATGCATCATTTAGTTGAATGTCAGCTTAGAATATAATATATTGATTTGGGATTTGAGGCTACCTGTAAGGGTGATACCTTAATAGTTAACTATATCTTAAGGTGATTTAGGTATTACTAAAAATCTTTTAATTGATCCACATCCACTACCTTTTGCTAAATGAAGACGAGGAAGACGAACTAGCGCTTGAACTTGTGCTTATGAAATAAATGGTTTGCTTATATGAAATGAGCCTCTTCAAACTTTTTGCAGCATGAGTTCACTATGAATGATATTTTGGTCAGGCAAAATTTTGTTGATCGGAACGGAGAGTGCTCTAGCTTGAGTTTGGAGGATAATGTCATAATCCATACTTTATGCTGTGGGAGTGTCAAATGTATGTTTTTTCTCCCCAGGAAAACAGTTTTATTCATTACTCAACCCAAAATGCAAAATGTCAGAAGTATGTCCATGTACAAATGTTATAAAAAGGTTTTTCAAAATTCCGTAATCCATAGTATTCCATTGTTTGCCAAACAAGACTAGAGAATGGAAACAAAAAAAAGTCAATTCCGTTCCATTAGTTTCCAAACACACACAACTTATAAAGTTAATTCATCCCTTTCCCTTTCTTTCCATTCCTCTCCATTCATTTTCATTCCATTCCTTTTCATTCCCTAACTTAAATGTTTCCAAACAGACCCTTGGTGTGTGGAATGAGAAGAAATGGGTGCTTATTTATAGGTCTAGGTTAGGGTCTCATTTGCAAAATTATACAACCTAATTAATTATTCAAATTTAATCTCCATCTCTTCATTTTCTCAACTCATCATTCAACCTCTTCAATTTCCCTAACTCCCAAAACTCCCAACCTCTCATCTCCCCACTCCTGCAAGCCTTAATTCTCTCATCTTGCCCAAAAAATGGTCCAAATACATTTGTGTGTGCATGCACACATGCACAAACAAATATGAACACATTTCTATAACTCTAAATGTGTACTATAGTTTGTAACTTGTCATGTAATAGTGCATGTTTAACTAAAAATTTGATTTTATTAGTAGGCTTGCTACATGGGCTCATTTTTTAGTTAATTAATTTAATTATCTAGTGGGCTCTCCTCCTAATAGGCTAGATTCTAATATTTTGGTCCATGGATTAACTAAAAAGGCTAAATAAGTTATGTATGCTGAAAATAGATAATGAGAGTAATAAAATGAGAATAAAAATTTGCACGTGCATCATACGTGCAAAAATCAAAAAAATGCATTTTAATTAAAATAGGGGAAATGAATTTCCGTTTTATAAAACGAGTTTGAACACGTAAAATAAATAGTCAATACACATGGAAATATCACACTTAGTGATGGAAAAATACGCAATTGATACATGCATCGAAAACACATAAAAAGTACGTAAAAAAACAAAAATTGAAATATTATGTTTTTTGTTGACTCAAAATAGGGTAAAATCGACATGGAAAATGCATAAATAATCAGTAATCAAAATACGTAGTGAAAACACGTTACAAAATACACGTGCGTAACACACAAGAGAAAAATTGTCATTTCCAATTTTGCAGGGTGTTACAAGTTCTGTTGTCACTGAGAACACTGAAAATGCTTTACCTGGAATCTGATCTAAACTAGACCAATTTCAGTTGAATGATATTTACATATGGATGAAACTGGATTATTTTATCGATTGGAAGCCGACCATTTGCTTGCTATGAAGCAGTTGGAAGGGCACAAGAAAGACAAGAAGAGAATTGTTGTTGCTGTTTGTTGCAATGGTGATGGTTCCGAGAAAGTACCTCTTTGAGTTATTAGTAAATATGCATATCCAAAATTCTTTAAAAATGTGAACATGAACAATTATCCAAGATGCACTGTAAATTCATTATCGACGTCGTTTTTATTCTAGCATATTGGAGGGCTATGAGGTTGGAGCAACAAATCCTGAGAAAATTAATGTTTTGAATGCTATCAATTTTGCTAATGCGGCTTGGAAATTTGATGTGAAGACAACAACAATTGCAAATTGTTATCGGCATTGCAGGATTCTGTCAGAAGGAAGATAATGTTCATGAACCAGAAGTTGGTCACGATGAAGAGATCCAAGGATTAAGTGAAGTCATTTCTAGCGAGAATGATGCAGTAATGGAATTGCCTACTGATGAAGAAATTATTCAATCAGTAATGAATACACCTAATGATGATGAGCATGATCATAATCCAAATGATAGGTCTATTTTAACAAATGTTTTGTGAAATAAGTCTTTCAAGCAATAATCACCTTAAATAACTACTTGCTACAACATAAGCAAAATATTCCAGAAGTTGTGTATGCACTACAAAAACTTAGGGATGAGGTTGAATTTTGTTTAGGTGTAAAGCAAAAAACAAGTAACTTTAAATGCATTGATACGGCTAAAAATATGATTAAATCGGGACCGTTCAAATCAGGCACCAATCTTAAGGATCTCAGGGGTAAAAGGGTAATTTCCACCATAAACGGGTCCGAAATGGGAACTGGGTCTTTTCCAAGTCCAATAATACGAAAACGGTTTTGTCCTACTGGGTAAGGGTGGCGGCCCATTACAAACCAGCCCAGGATATTTAAAGAATAATTCAAATTCATGATTATCTATAAGGGACGGTTTAAACCAATTCTATTATCATGAAAAGAGTTAAATGATAGAGATAAATGATTATCTCTAAACTGTCTCTAAAGGCGACTATAAATACTCCTCTCCCCCTACCATAAGAAAGGCAATCAATATTTTTTCCATAAAGCACTCTTTCATAATCTTCATGATTGCTAACTTGAGCGTCCCAGGGTTCGTCACCGGGATCCATCCCGATGTTTCGAACTTTTTGCAGGTTAGCGGCAGCGACAAGAAACAGTCAAACGCTGGTAAGAAGTCAATAGGTTCACTTTTACTGTTTCCGTAAGAATTCACAAATCATCTGTTTGCTCCCACACCGAAATTAGTAGCAACAAATTGATGCCGTCTGTGGGAACAAAAAAAGCAATCTAGTCGCATATCGCTAGTAAAGGTAGTTTTTGAGTCATGCCTCCAAAAGGAAAAGGGAAGGTAGTGGTGTCCGGCCGAAGAGCCACTCCTCTTCCTCCTCCTCCACAACTCAAAGATCTTCCTCCTCAACACGACCAACAAGTTCAGAACTGCAGCCTGAACAGCCTCCTCCCAGGTCCAGGGGGGCTGCCCGGGGAGCTCCCGTCGTAGCCTTCAGGGACAACACTCCCACCATGACCACATCTCAGTCCACAATCCCTCAACTGATTCCATGGCCTCATAAAGTCCTTTAGTGTCGGATCTCCGTCAAGTAATAGTAAACTGTCAACAAGGGGTAGACCTCCGAACTCGCTTGAATGAGAGGTGAGCCCTTGAGGAAGTACCTCACCCTAAGCACCAACGGGCCCTAAGAGTCCGGTCCCCTGCAGGCTACGACCTAGAAGAACCCCCTCCCTGAAGAGGCGAAGGGAGTCCCCTCCACGCCGTCGGTAGAGAAGTCTTACTCCAATAAGTCGAGCTGCACCTAGAGACCACCGAGCTGGAGGGGCACCAGTCACTCAAGCCGAGTTCCAGAACATCAAAGAAGATATCCTGGGAGCTCTCAATATTGCCCCGAGTCAGGAACAGCATGCACCTAGCCCTCGCCATGCCCCGAGTCATGAGAGCCCTTGCCATACCGCCACTCATGAAGGAGAGTCCCGAGGGTTAACTAGATTCGACCGGAGGGATGACTTGGTCTATCACCGTCTCCACGAGATGGAGAGGCGCCTCAGTAGGCTCGACTTAGAGGAAGAACAGCGGGTGAGGAATTTACGCTCGAGGATACCTCCCTTCTCCAGGGCCATCATAGAGGCCCCGGTCCCTGAGACCTTCAATCCTCCTCACTTCGAGTCCTATAATGGGCAGACAGACCCAGCTGACCATATTGAGAGTTTCAAAACTCTCATGATGATTCACCAGGCCTCAGATACGCTTCTTTGCAAAACCTTCACAGCCGCATTGAAGGGACCCACAAGAGAATGGTACTCCCGACTGTCCCTCGCCTCCATCTTCTCGTTCGATCAGTTTGAGGAACTATTCCTCACCCACTTTGTCAGTAGCTGCAGAATAGAGAAGACGAGTGCATCCTTATTAGCCCTCAACCAGAGGAAGGGAGAGCGCCTAATGGACTATGTTTGGTGCTTCACAACCGTGGCTTGGTCTATCGCCTCTCTTGATCAGTCGGTGGCCTCCACAGCATTCCGACACAACATCAATTATGCCAATCTCAAAGCATCCCCCGCCAAAAAGCCACCCCGAGACTTCTCGGAACTTCTGTTAAGGAGTGAGAAATATATCCGGGAAGAAGAAGCCCTCCATCCTCAAGAACAAAAAAAGCCCCTATCCGGGAACAAACGGAAGGGTGCAGAAGAAGAAAGCTTTAAAAAGCTCCAGAAGGGCAACAACGGTCAGCGTTGCCCTCCTCCTTGCTTTGAAAAGTTTACTCCTCTAAATGCCAGTGTCTCAGCCATCCTCATAGAGGTCGGCAAAGAGGGCCTGCTCCAACCTCCCCTAAAAATGAACACACCTGGTGAAAAGAGGAACAGAGACAAGTGGTCCGCTTCCACAGGGACCGTGGCCACGACACAGATGATTTCCTGGCCCTGAAGGACGAAATCAAGGCCTTCATCTAGAGATGGCAACTTGCCAAGTTCGTGAGGAAGGATAGAGCCAATCCTCCACCGCCCAGGGGGGCCAATAAGCGAACCGAGAAGCCAATGGAATTCCAGGACTCCGAGCCAAGGGTTGTTCTGCACTCTATACACGGATGGCCCATGGGAGGAGAGTCTAACTCCTCCTGCAAAGCCTTCATCCGGGAGGTCAACTCCGTAGAAAAATTTGCTCCTCCCAAGAGTTTTGGTTTCCCAGTTACCTTCTCCGATAAGGAATTGGAAGGCGTTTGAATGCCCCATTGTGATGAACTTGTAATCAGCCTCCAAATGGACAATCATGAGATACGACGGATCCTTGTAGATAACGGGAGCTCCGTTAACATCCTTTTCTTAGATGCGTTCCAAGGTCTTAGCCTCTTTCGAGACCTCCTTAAACCAGTAGGGTACACTCTGACCGGATTCTCAGGGGTCCCAGTTTCGATCGGAGGGGTGCTCACCCTGGATGTGACAGGGGAAAAAGCCCCAACAAGCCGAACAGAAGCAATGGGCTTCATGGTAGTAGATGTGAAAGCTGCGTACAACGCCATCCTCGGCAGACCAGGCCTAGCCACACTTCGTGCCATCCCCTTCGCGTTCCACATGAAAATGAAGTTCTCGACCCCTGCAGGAGTGGGGAAGTCAAAGAGAATCAAGAGACGGCCCAAAGATTCTATACTATGACTATAGGGGGAATGGTTCTCTCCCTCGACTCGTTAGAGGTCCCTCAGGTGGGCCGCCAGATTATCTCGAAACCAGTCGATGAGTTAGAGGAAGTCCCGTTTTCTGAAGAAGACCCGTCTAAGACCTTCCGAGTGAGTAGGGTCCTCCCGCAAGTGGTCAAGAAATAGATCATCGAGTGCATCAGAGACAACAAAGACCTATTTCCATGGGCAGCAGCTGACATGCCTGGTATATCGGAAGACCTCATCACCCACCGTCTCAGCATCAATCCTGAAACTAAACTCGTTCAACAAAAGCGTCATAAGTTTGCCCCCGATCGCCAAGTAGCCATCAGAGAGGAAGTGGATAAACTCCTCGTGGCTCGCTTCATCCAAGAAGTCAACTATCCAGAGTGCCTTACCAACATAGTAATGGTAAAGAAAGCTAATTGAAAGTGGAGGATGTGTATTGACTTCACATATTTGAACAAGGCATGTCCGTTTCATGCCCCGCTTCCCAAAAATACGGAATACGAGTACATGACATTGGCCCAGAGAATGACTAACGTCACCCATAAGCTGTTTATCCGATCAACTCAACAATATAATCAATACAGAACAATTGCGCAGGATATAATAATAATCTCATGAACAATAATACTTGGAATGAAGCAATATAAATACCCAAATACAATAATAATCCAACGTTTGGAAACAAATAGCAATATTCAGGACATAAGCCCAATACAATAATAATCCAATTACAAATAGATAATAAGTCTCAATGCATTAAGTTTGATAAAACAATAAGCAACTAGAACGCATTAAGTCTTCAGTATCTTTGTTCTCCCATCCCAGCGGCAATTCTCCTTCATTACCTGTGAACACTTCATCTAAAAAGAGAAGAAAAATTGTCTTTAGAGCAAGTCATGGACAACAAGTAGAGAAAGCAGAGAACATTTGAATAACAGTATAGCAATGAATCAATGGATCAATAGGAATCAATAACATGGCACAATAATCAATAATCAATATCATGGAAATCGATATAATGGCTATAAACAATGATGCAATATTCGGTAACGGTAACACTTAGCCAACATTCGATATCAATAGGAACAATGAGAAACAATATGCAGTGTCGATGTCGTGTCAATTCTTAAGTCTATTAATCATTTTAATCCTAACTAATACATGCATAACTGCTTCCCATACTGCAGGTTCGATGCATACAATCAATTTCGTTTAGACTGAGTGATGAATTTTATAGATCATGTGTCGGTACAGTAATCACTAATACGATACAATATTGTTGCACAATTCATTATAATGATACACTGATACACTGATTCACGAGTTCACTAATTCACGAGTTCACGGGTTCACGAGTTCACGAGTTCACGACACGAATGATTAGGGTTCCATAGTCAGCGCTCCACAATCAATCGATAAACACTGACCGTAACAGTCACTATATTATTCACTACTCGAGTCATTCCCTTAAACACCGGCTTGTTAACTATATTATTAATGCAATAATACAATATGTAATTCGAGATATTGGGTGAACAATAATAACAATTGAGGAACAATAAGGTAATAACATGAAGTAGGGCAATTATAATGATGACAATAGGATACTAGGATCATGCAATGTAACATACACACTTCGATTCATGCAATACTACGATGTAGGATTAATTAACTATTAAAAAACTAGAAGATAAAATTCTGGATAGTAAGAGTAGTCTGTACAAAAATACAGTTTTCTGCTGTTTCAGAACTCAAAAACTGAATACGTCAAAAGTTCTAGAAACTAGACTTTCACACGGTTGCAACGCATATTTAAAGTTCAAAATCCGACAAAAGTAGCTAGGTCAAACACACAATTCTTTACAGATTTCATGTTCAGGCAGAATTTCGATGTCATATTGTTATAATTTTAGAATCAGCAAAAAATGGATATTAAATTCATTAAAAATATTTTCTAGACTCCTAAAGATGATCACTAACAATCTGGAAATTATCAGAGCAAAATTTTAACTTTTTATCAGCCTTTTTACTGTTTAAACATGAAAGATGTAAGAATTTGAAAATCTAAAAGTAAAAACACAGCTGTAGTAAAACGGGCATAACTTTTGCTACACAGCTCGAAATTTAAAAATTCAAGATGTTCTGGAAACTAGAAAGATAAGTCTATAATTCATATTCAGAAAATAATTCATTTTAAGATCGTTTACTGGTTCAAAACAGCAGTCAACATACAGGTCAGCAAGCAATAAACAGATTTTGTGTAGTTTTCTTGACAATAAATCAATTAAACATGATGGGTATCGATTCTTTAGTCAATAAATTGTGTAATCCGCATGATGGGTGTCAAAACATGATAAATAAAATTAGAACACGTTCATACATCAATTTATCATCAATCAATCATCAATCGATCAAACAACATACAACCTATCATTTGTCTCTACAATAATTTATTTGTGTGATGACTATATGAACACCATATTATCAATTCTATATGCACTCATGAAAGATCCAAACTTTAGAGTCAAAAGTGGCACGATATCAAGAATATTGGGGTTAGCTCATGTAAACCCTCAATAGACCCAACGAAGTGATGAGCAATGGATAATATGATAACAAAGAGATCTACTTGCAAGAGTTTCAACAAAACTTGAATTTGATATAATTAATAATTCAAGTGGACAGTGACTTGCCTTTTAGATGGTGAAAACGAATACCAAGAATAACGGGATAAGAATTCCACAGTAACGAACCCACGAACTAATCAATTCACCAATAGCACGTGCAATATACGTGCAATAGCAAAAGTCAACACAATAGCACAAAGAGACAGCAACAGTCAACAGCGATGGCTGACATTGGTGGTCGGCGTCGCAAGCGGCCAGATGGTCAGCAACGAGGTGGGAGGTAGCGTCGACGGGGGATTGGGGGTTGGCGCTTGTGGCAGTGGTTGGCGATCGAAACAGGGAGGCGTCGGGATTTGGTGGAGAATAGTGATGGGTTTCGCTGTTCTCACCGAGGAAGAGGGGAAGGGTGCAGGGGGTGGCTGGCGACGCTAGGAAGGAGTGGCGAAGGGGTCACCGGAGGTTGCTGACGAAGAGGGCGGCCAGAGTTGGCCTGAGAAGAAGATCGGAGGTGGGTTGGTTGATTTGGGCGGGAAAACATGGGAGAGAGAAAATGGCGATGAGAGAGAGAGAGAGGAGAGAGAATAAGCGGCTAGGGTTTCGAAATTATGGAACTTTTAAGGTTTGCAGTAGAGTTGTATTTATAGGATACAATTAGGGTACTGGGTTGGTGAATTAGGGTCCAATAATAGCGGATTTGGGTCAAGAACAATTGGAATTGAGTTTTAGGGTTCAATAAGAGATAGATCCAAATCAATATGGTTCAAATAAAAATAACCATAATTAAATAAAAGAAAATAGGCTCAACAAGAATATCTCAATCAAGAAGAACGAAGAATTTCATGAACGAAAATTTAAATCCAAATAAATAAATAAATAATACACATGGGGAGAATATAAATTGGCCTGAAAATAAATCGGAATTCGCCAAGAAAATTAGATCAAGTACGAAAATAATTTAATTCGATAAATAAATTTTAATTGAATAATCAAGAAATAACAGTTAATTATTATAATCCTAATAATAATAAAATCATACAACAAAATAATATTCAGGTTTAACATTTTTTTATTAAAATAATCCAATAATAATAATATATTTGTTTTAGGCTAAAATATAAATAGTCGGTCCATAAGATGTAGAAAGTAAGATTAAAATACACCATCATTTGAAATAAATTTTGCGATTAGAAAACACTTTAACACAAATCTGAAACGAATTTAGTACAAAATAATTTATAAAAATCAAATTGTAGAAAATTTATGGAAATACTTATTATCGGGAATGGGAGTTACAGTCTGAAAGACCCGTTCCCTCTCCCTAGCATCAACGCCCTTATCGACGCTACATCTGGTCACCACATCCTTAGTTTCATGGACGTCTACTCCGGATATAACCAAATCAGAATGTTCCCTCCTGATATTCTGAAGAACTCTTTTGTGATCGACCAAGGTCTGTATTGTTACCGAGTCATGCTCTTCGGGCTGAAGAATACTGGGCTACATATCAGCGCCTTGTCAACAAGGTCTTCCAAGAGCAAATCGGCAGAAATATGGAGGTTTACATAGACGACATGCTGGTGAAAAGCCTCACCCAAGCAGACCCTGCCTGTGACCTACAAGAAGCCTTGGGCGTTCTACGCAAGCACGAGATGCGACTCAACCCAACCAAATGTGCTTCCGGAGTATTGTCAGAAAAATTCCTGGGATTCATGGTTAGCCACAGGGGGATAGAGGCCAATCCCGAGAAGGTCCGAGCCATTCTTGACATACCACCTTCCTCAAGTATTGAAGAAGTTCAGAGACTCACGGGTCGCCTCGTAGCTATCGGATGCTTCCTCTCAAAGTCAGGAGGAAATACCTTCCTTTTTCAAAGCTCTTTGAGGAGCTAAAAGTTTTGAGTGGGGACAACCGCAGCAAGAGGCCTTTGAACAGCTTAAAGCCTATCCAGTTAATCCCCCGTTATTGAGCAAGCCAGAGCCAAGGGAGCTACTCTACCTCTATGTTGCTACTTCAGAACAGACTCTAAGTGCAATTCTTGTAAAAGAAGAGAACAGAGCGCAGAAGCCCATTTATTATGTCAGCAAAGTCCTCCATGATGCCGAACTCCGCTACTCAAAAGTAGAAAAGATGGCACGGCCGCCCGAAAACTCTGACCTTACTTCCAAGACCACTCCGTCATCGTTCTCACCGATCAACCGCCGAAGCAGATATTGCACAAACCGGAGAGCTTAGGAAGACTTATGAAATGGTCTATCAAGCTGAGCCAACATGACATAAGTTACCAGCTGTGAACAGCCATCAAAGCCCAAGCCCTGGTAGAGTTCTTAGTCGAAAGCACAATTCCGGACCCTTTTAAAGAAGATAGAGACCCCCCCGTTCTGGAGCTTCTATGTCAACGGATCCTCATGCATCGAAGGAAGCAAGGCAACTGTTATTCTAATGGGACCAGATGATTTCATCCTCCAGTACTCTCTCTGTATAAATTTTCCAGCCTCCAACACCAAAGCTGAATACGATGCCTTAATAGCCGGCTTACTCTTAGCCCGAAAAGGAGGGGCTCGCCGCGTAAAAATATACATCGACTCTCAGCTAGTAGTTAATCAGGTCCTCGAGGAATACGAGGCTAGAGACGATCGGATGGTTAAATATCCTGCCCGGGTCAAGCGGCTTCTAAGCACGTTCTAAGGATCGGAAGTTATCCGCATACCACAAGAGGAGAATGGGCAAGCAGATGCCCTGTCCAAATTAGCCTCTTTGTCTCTTCAAGGACTCGACCATACTGTCCTCATTGAAGTTCTTCTTCGCCCCAGCATCGAGGAAGAACATTATGAACTCATGATGATTCCTCCCCCACCACCCGGGGAGAACTGGATGAAACCATTGTTCGAATTCCTCGAGGGGGGCATACATCCAACAGATCAGAAAGAAGCAAGAAAAATCCGAACAAGGGACGAGCGCTACACTATCATTGAAGGGATCTTTTACAAAAGCTCGTATACTCCAGTTGATGGTCGACCATATTTTCGATGCTTATTACCCGAAAAGGCCCAATACGCTCTTAAGGAAGTCCATGAAGGGATAGGTGGCACTCATATTGGAGCAAGATTCCTTGCTCAAAAGATCCTCAATCATGGCTAGTATTGGCCCACACTCCTCAGAGATGCTCAACAACACATCCGCCACTGCACTTCTTGTCAGAAGTTCACATCCATCAAACGGGCGCCCCAAGCCGAGCTCTGTTCCTTATCTAGCCCAATCCCCTTCGCTGTGTGTGGGATGGATCTCCTCAGACTCTTCCCACTGGCTACCGGGCAAAGGAAATTCCTCATAGTAGCAATTGACTATTTTACTAAGTGGGTTGAAGCTGAACCACTTACTACGATTACTGGGAATAAGGTCCAGTAATTCCTGTGGAGAAACATCATTTGCTGATTTGGTATCCCCCGAATCCTAGTTACTGATAATGGAACGCAATTCACAGGGGCTACCTTTCAGCAGTTCTACGCCAACATAGGCATTCAGCAACGATTCTCCTTTGTCTCACACCCGCAAACCAGTGGTCAAGAGAAAAATGCAAATAAGCAAATCTTAACGGGCCTCCGCCGAAGGCTAGATAGAGCATCCAAAGGTTTATGGGTCGAGCAGCTCCCGAATGTGCTATGATCCTACAGGACCACTAAGAGAACCCCCATAGGAGAATCTCCCTTCAACCTCACCTATGACTCCAAAGCTATTATTCCTCTTGAAGTTGGCCTACCCTTCCCTCGCCTAATTGCGTTTGACGAAGAACAAAACTCCAACAGTCTCAGAGGCATTCTTGATCTTATAGACGAGGTCTGTGAGCGTTCGTTTATAAGACAGCAGGAATACAAACAACGAGTAGAAAGGTTTTACAACCAGAAAGTATGCCCCACCAATCTGAAGGAAGCAGATCTAGTTCTGCGAAAACTAGCAATCTCAGCTCCTCGTAACAATGGCAAACTCTCTCCAAATTGGGAAGGATCATATATAATCTCCAAAGTTGTTCATTTGGGAACTTATCGACTAGCAGATTCAGGAGGGATACTAAGAATTTGGAATGTGGAGCACCTGATGAAGTACCAAGAGGGTATTCAAACACCGCTCGAAGCAACTACTTCCTAAAGCATTTCTCAATGTTTTTCCTTTCACTTAGTCGTATTTTCTGTGTAATAAAGGCTTGCAACTTAGAAGCAGCCACTTAATTATCTTTTATAAAAGTAGTTTACTTTTCCGAAAAGCTATTATCACATGCTTGATTGATTTGCCTCAAAACATACACTACAAACTTGCCTCAAAATGTCCACTCTAAGTACGAAAACTTTCAAACGACAAGTTCGGAGTCCAATACTTGGTTCAACACCGCTTTAGCCACTTGCAAACTAGCAAGTGCAAATTAGTTCACCATTCGGAATTGCTCCCACAACTATTGAAAACTCTCAAACGACAAGTTCGGAGTCCAACACTTGGTTCGACGCCGCTTTAGCCACTTGCAAACGAGCAAGTGTGAAGTAGCTCACCATTCGGAATTTCTCCCACAACTGTTAAAAATTTTCAAACGACAAGTTCATAGTCCAACACTTGCTTTGATGCTGCTTTAGCCACTTGCAAACGAGCAAGTGCGAAGTAGCTCACCATTCAGAATTGCTCCCACAACTGTTGAAGATTCTCAAACGATAAGTTCGGAGTCCAACACTTGGTTCGACGCCGCTTTAGCCGCTTGCGAACAAGTAAGTGCAAAGTAGCTCACCATTCGGAATTGCTCCTGCAATTGTTAAAAAACTCTTCGACAACAAGTGTCATCAAATACTTAAGAGAAACGACTCTCTAACACTTAACCATCAAAAAATTGTGTTTCACAAACAAGAGAGAAGACAAGTGTTAGCAAATACTTGAAGAAACGATACTCAATCACTTGACCAAAAAATGCTGCTCGTTTCATAAATAAGAGAGATTACAAGTGTTATTGTGCAAACGAGGTCGTTACAAGAAGACAATTTTTTTTACAAAAAAGGTTACAATAGTTATTGGATGAGCAGAGCTAACTGGCATCACTTTAGCCCTTCTGTGGCAGGGGGATATTCCTCTTCAAAGACACACGCAGTTTGTGACCTCCGACGAAAGCACTAGCTTTAAACTTGTCCTCTGAGCGATCTGAAGTCATGTCCAATCCCGCGGAGCAAGTTGCACCATCGGGGCCCATGACCCTCTCTACTTCACCGATCGATGCCCCGCTCGAGGAGCTGGCCATGCAACTTTGAGCATCGCCAAGGTTCCTTGGGGCCTCAGGCAGGCATAGAGCTAGTTCGTGAAAAGGTTTCCCCTGAGCTTGCTCTTCACGAGAGCAAGAGATGCTTATGACATTGCCCCCCTCTAAGAGACACTTTAAACGAAGATTCTCCGCCATTAATTTGACAAGCCTCTTATTTAGAGAGTCATCCGTCACCCTAAACTTCAAACGGACCGTCACCCTAAACTTCAAACGGGGCACACCACTCGCACTACCACCATGCGAGAACTCAAGGATCGTTTTTCTGAGATGAACTGCTTCGAAACTCTTCTCAAGCAAAATGTTCTTCAGTTCGTCTCTTTCAATTGTAACCTCGAACAGAGAACAACGAAGAGCTTTAAGTTTCGAAGGTTTCTTTATAGCCACCGAATTGTGATCTTCCATGCCCTCAGTGAGCGCATCTCAAAGTATCTCATCTTCATACCGCGTTTTGACATCTCGGAGAGCCAAGACTCTCCTCAAATAACCGAACTCCGTCTCCGCTTTGGAAAGCCTCTCTTGTGAGCGAGAAAGCCTTAGTTCCGCCCTAGAAGTTTAGAGCGAAAACGAGACTCCTCACCGATGTCGTACACAATGACCTCTTTACAAGATAGGCTGATAGATAACTCTATCAAAAATGACAAGTCCACAAGATAGGCAAAAAAAATTGTGCGGTGTTTGACATGTCTTATAGGTCGGAAACTATTTTCATTGCAAAAGTAAGAGATACAACTAGTGGTGGCAATTCCGCTCAAAGGCATCCTTACAAATACAAAAATAAGCCAAGGATAACTATAATATAGGAAAATGAAGGGAGTTCAAGGATCGACCTCAGTCGACTGAGCCCCAGGGGGAGAAAGCTTTTGACCGACCTCTTCGTTTGCTTCGGGGGCCACCACCATGGCAAACAAGGGGTCCGGCATGGCCTCTTGCTCCACTTCCTCGACCTCTTCGTCATCATCGTCTTCATTCTCGTCCTCCTCGATGCCCTCGGGGACGGGGGCATAAAGAGTGTACCCTGAAGTCTTGAACCTGGGAGTTTGTGCCTTCACGTGAAGAAGGGCTCTGACGTACGCCTTCTCCATGTTCCCTCGGATAGCCCTTTGCTTCTTCCCGAGCAACCTTCACTGCTTCGTCCTTCTCTGCGGTAGCTTTCTCCCACTCTCGGACCAACTGTTGCTCCAACCAAGCAATCTCCTATTTCGACTTGGCGAGGGCAGATTCCAAGAGCACAATCTGCCCCGACTGCATCTCAGACATGCGAGTCATCTCATCCAACAGCTTCTGAGCCTTAGCACGCTCCGCCCTATCTTTGTTGCTTGCCGCCTTCAGTTCCTTCTCTTGTTCGTCCATTCGCTTCATCAAATGTCCGAAGTGGTAAGTGATCTGTAAAAATAAAGTCGTTTAAGTCCACATTCATCAAGTATAAAACAACAACAACCAATCATAAAAAAAAGAGCTTACCGCCATGTTGGCCTTAGCGATCTCAAGGGCGTCATCACCAACTGACCCAGCGTCCATCGCTGCCCGGTCCTTCGGGGTCGCGAGGTGGTTGATCGCCTGCATGCAAGAAGCCGAGTCGCCCAGAAAACCGTTGTGCTTCATCATACGCCAGTCAGGGACAAAAAGCCTCTTTTCCTCCTCCATCAGAATGGTCTCTGTGGCGGCAGTCAGGGGTGTGCCTCAAGAGCGAGAGTAGCCCCTAGAGTAAAGGCCCTGACTGAAGTAACGGGAAGAGCGGGCAGCGGCGATCCAAGGTCCACCACAGGAGACTCGCTCATCTAACCCCAGGCAACTTTGGAAGCGGAGAACATCGTGATTACTCTCTTCCTCTTCCTCTCTTCGGGGGCCTAGCCATTAAGCATCGTTCGATCAAAAACCATCAAATCAAAGTCCATATCGGGATCCTCTGCAAGAGAAGGCATAGGTTAGTTGAAACACAACATATAGCAGCGCAGACAAAGACAAGTAAAGAAACAAAATTAAAGACGCATACTGGCATACTGGGGTTGATCGGACTAAGATCACACCCCCCTCCCCCCTCCCCCAAACAGATGTTCTTCTATCACTTCTCTCCAATCTAGGGAAGGCCGATCTAGAAGCATCCTGACCATCTCGTCCTCCTCAGAACTCAGGATAGGTTCGAATTTTGTCCTCTTCGGTACTCCATCCTTCCACCTCGTGGGTATCTCCCAAGGCTGGCTACTACAGACTATTAAGAACTTCTTCCAAAAATTGATCGAGTCAAGACTCTCGGTCAACTTTACACCCCGGCGAGGAGTGAGATAAAACCTATACTACGACATGTTCTTTTGATGAACCTTATAAAGATTCCTCACGACGTTCAGTCGAGGCTCGATCCCCGCCACCTGACAGTGAAGGACAAAGCCATTCACATGTCTCTGCATGTTCGGCATGAATTGGATGGGGCTTAGGCCGAACCATCATAGAACTTCGGTAGTAAACAGGGGGAGAGGGAGACGAAGCCCCGATGTCACGCCCTGCTTCCCAACAGAGAATACGAAACACGGATACATGACTAAGCCCAGCGAATGATTTTCATCATCCATAAGCTGTTCGGAATCTTTAGAACATCTCACAAGAATAATCAGAGTCGGAAGCAAAAGAACCAACCAAGCATCCATATATGAATCAAAATACCAACAAAATTTACTTGAAACAAAATATATTAATCTCAAATAAATCAGATTTGAATAAGTCAATATCCTGGGTCTCATTGCCCAAATACAAAATAAATCCAAGTAACAAGATATAATTGTTCAAATAAGCAACAAGAAATAATAATAGCAAAATTCCAGCAGCTAGTATCTCATATCACCAACTCTATCTGGCAACTGGTCTCCAAAATCTGCAATTTAATAAATTGCAGGAAGAGAAAAAAGAAAACAAACTCCCGTCAATGCAAGTTACGGGCTGCTTGTAGTGCAGGATACAAATGCATGGGGAAAGATAAACAAATGGCATGGCATAGGCATGATAATACAATATAACAACTAGCATGGTAAGATGAACAAGTGTAAGTAGCATGTATCAAGTGTCAAGTGAACAAGTATCATGTAAATAAGCAACAAGTATCATGTGTCAAGTATCAAGTATAAGTAGCAAGTATCAAGTATCAAGTATCAAGTATTATGTATAAGTAGCAAATGTCATGTTATGTCAAGTCTTGTATTATTACTATCTAGGTAGCACTTCATGCATCTCGATTTTTACTACATCGTTGCTACATTCAAACAGTTTCATTTTAGATTTCATAGTGGATCATAGAGGGAAGTGTACTTAGGGACAAGCTCTCAGGTAATCAAGTATCAAGCTCCAAGTGAACAAGTAGGATCTATGAATCCTCTTCCGAGTACACGTTTCTGTATTTTCCACTATTAGATCTTTCCCTTTAAACCCCGGTTTGGTTATTTATTATTAGTGTCAAACAAGCATGTACATGTAAAAAACATAGAAAGAATAACATGGAATGATCAAGGAACAAGTACAGGATGAAGAATAAACATGCACGGGTGAAAAATAACTCATAAAAGAATAGAACAACGAGACTTCTAGTTCAGGACAGCAAGACAGTGCTGCACTAAAACAAGAATTCCCGTTGCTACAAACATGCAAATCTGAATCCGTCAAAATTTCTAGAAAACAGACTCCCGGCCGAATCCAGAAAACATATATAAGTCATATAGTATTTCTGAAAAACAAGTCTCAAAACAGGTTTGAATCCAGAAAACACGTTCATCCAGAAATCAGAAGATTGTATTCAAAGATAGGAAAACAGCATGAAAACTCATTAATTAAATCCACAAAAAATCTTGGGTATTCCCCTATATGTATAGTAACAGAAAATCAAGTTTCATAATTTTCCAACAAAAATAGAGTAGTCAAGTAAAATCAGAAAACATCAAGATGCAGTAGTTTTGTAAATATGAAATCACAAACACTGCAGTACGAAAACAGCAATATCTCACAACCCATAAATCGAAATCGAAATCCACCAAAAGGGTAATAAAATAGATACAGTAGGCTAACTTTCATATTCAGAAATATTTTAGAGACAACAAGTAGAATTAGGTCGAAAATCAGGTTCTTCACTGAACAGTATGAAAATTCTGCATGTAAAATCTTTATTTGCATGCATGAAAAGGTTTGTAAAACTCCTCAAATAAATTCTGGGTAAACCCCAATCAAGTCTAGAAGTACTGAGAAAAATTTTAGATCAAAATAATAATTTTAACACCAGAATAAAAAAATAGATTACTCTTCAGAATTCATAGAAAACAAAGTCTGGAAATCTTACTACACCTTTGTAGTAAAATAGGTATAACTCACAAACCGTACATCGAAACTGAGATCCGTCAAAAGTGTTTGAAACTAGACAAAATTCTTTGCAGATCATGTCCACAAAATATTTTCAAATACTAACCTTAATAGGGTCTAAAATACTGATCAAAACGGAAAAGCCAGCAAAACTGAAAATATCGCATATGCACAAAATCCATTAGTTTAACCGAAACTCATCCAAAATACAACCAAACACGAAATAGAATATACTAGATGTCCAAGCAACATGGTATAGGGTATTTCACAAGTCCGCAACAAGTCTACTGCGAATAACACGAACGAGCACAAGATATCATATGAACAACACGCATGTATACAACAAGAGGTGGTCAATCCTAGGTTATTTCATGTCGTGTATGTCGTGAGACAACTATGGTCGAATCAAAACAATAGAGACAATATCAACAAGAAGTTTCACACACAAATTGTCTTTAGAACCCAACTACACTATAGGCGGTATTTAGTACTTGTATTACACAAAGAAAAGAATACAAGTTACTTGCATGAGAGACGATACGGGAATGGCGAAGCAAAAGCAAGAATAACAGGAACGGATTCCCGGACAATAAACTCCATGAACTCCACGAACGGGACACGAACCACACACAAAACTCAAGTACACAAGAGAGAGAGAAGGCCGGGGGAAACGACGGCGAACAGCGGCCTAGAGTTGCAGCCGCTGTTGCTGTCTACAGCGCGTCGAGACAGGGAGGATGCGCACAGGGGGTCAGTGTCGAGGTGTGTAGGGAGGAACACAGCACATTCGCTGTGTTGTGCTGTTGGCTGAGCGACAGGAAGAGGGAACCAGGGTCTGGCGGCGCCGATGTGGGATGCTGCTGTCGCGGCGCTGGGGTAGGCGGCACAGGGGACAGAGCATCGGGGAGAGGCGCAATGTGACTGGTTACCGCTATAGGAAGGCTGGCGTGTGGCACGACGTTGCTAGCCGAGGTCGCGACACACAAGGGAGAGGGATGGACGGGGGAGAGAGAGAGATAGGAGGCCAGGGAACGATGGGTTAGAAGAGGTAGGGTTGACGGGAGGCGAAGCGGCTGGAGAGAAGATGAAGAACAGGAAATGGGTATATATATATATATATAGGGTAGTGATTAGGTGGAGTTAGGGGTAAACGGGTATTGGTAAACGGGTTTAAAAGGGTTTAAAAATGGATTAGGGTCTTTAAAAATTCAATAGAAAAATAAAATAACTTATAAAAATATTGTTTATAATAAAAATGTAATTGGCATTATAAAATAGAATTGATTTAAAATACTACAAATACAGTTAGTAAACAAAATTGGATTTTTAATACCCAGTCAAAAATATTAATAATAACCATAATACTAATAACAATAATAATAAGAAGAAAATGGTAAAAAAATGGTAATAATAATAAGATTAATAATAACAAAAATGAGAATAGAATTACTATATAAAAATCGTAGAAAATGTTTACAAATAAAATTATTGATCGAAAACTGATTTTAATAGGAGATCCAATAATACAATTTGACAAAAGAAATTGAAAGCGGTAAAAATAATTTACGAAAATTTTAAATACAGAAAATACACGAAAATACATATTTGGGAAAACAGGAGTTACACCCGCATGGAAAGCATCAAAAGAAAAGAAACAAGCATCGAGGGAGATTGGCGTACAAGCTTTGATACCTGGTCCCGGTAGTATAAGTCCGTACTCTTTCGGAATCATGAAGCAACCCCGGATTACTGACGGGCTCTTCTCCGTGAGAATTGTGGGGATGTCATCCACCTCCGAGCGTTCGCGAGGCTCACTCTCCTCGTACAAACGCACCATACCATGCTCGACTCGAGGAAGGAGATCGGTGGAATAATCTCTAACTCGGCCAAGGCCCGATAAGTTGCTCGGCAACCTACCAAGCTCCCTCACACCTCGTCGACTCTCTACGATCTCTTCGACTATAACAAATCCCACCATATCCATCCCTCGGTCTTCCCTACTTGGGATGGCGAGTGACCTATCTTCGACCTTTCCTGAGGGGGAGGTTTCTCCTCCGGATGACACTCTAGACATATTTGATAAAATGAATATATATGAATAAAAAATATATATATTACCTTGGACGTGACGTCTACGGGCGGAATACTCGCCAGAAAGAGAGAGATCGCCGGAATGCTCTGACAACTCCGATATGAGCTAAGAAAATTTTGAGAAGTAAGAAGTAAGAAATGAGAGGGGTGAAAGATTTTTATAGATTGAGAGGCGACTCTTGAACTTCTTGGGTCTTTAAGGCAGTTAGAAAGCCTAGGGAAAGGGAAAGCCCATGAGATAGAGAGGCTAAGCTGTAACACACCGAATTCCAAACAAGACCGAATCCGAAGTTCCACAGGATCTTTACACTTCTCTTCATACAATTTTACAAGAAATTTAAAACTTTATTACATCAGTGTTACATTTTTAAACAGCGGAAGCAAAGTTACAACAATTACATGAATGAAATACAACAACCCTTGAGTAATTCTTTATGCATCAATTCCTCCTTAGTCTTTTTCATGCACTTTATCCTGCATAGACTGTGGGCACGTCAGTTGCTTACAACTGACGAAATGTTATACACGGCCATCCTCGATATGCCGAACAGTATAACAGTTCTCAAATACTTTAACAAACCACAAATTTGATCAAAAACAAAGCTACAAAGGGACTATCCTATTGATGTCGTGTTGTGTTGTGCACTTAGTCCTTAATGCAGTTATTTATATTACATGACACTAATGAGCACTTGTTCGGATTCTATGCATCCCATACTACATAGGTCCGAGGGCAAGCCCTTAATCGTTCTTCATCTTGTAGGGTTCAATACCTCACCATGACTTAAACTACTACAGTAACTACGGTAAGTATCCTAGATGTTCTATGAGTTACGAGCTCATGTCCAGACAGCTTGGAGGGGAATCCCACATCATGACACGATGCATCGTGTAGAACCTATGGACAATTCAGCCTCCGTCATAGGACTTGACACCACCCGCAGTCAGCAAACACCCCACAAGCATCGCCTGCGGTACGGACTCCTGGAGACGTATCCACGTCATGACACGACGCATCGTGTAAACAGCCTGTGAATACTCTCACGTCGTAGCTCCGATGCCCTCATACTCGTGTTTTTCTATTACTTTCATCACATCTTCACTATGTATCTAATCCTTAGTTATTGAACCATTAATAAAATCAATACCCTAGAGTTAGCATTCTCTGTATACCGGTCTTAATCATCAATTCAACAATACGACCCAAACTTGGTCTTTTCCTTTCAATATCTCATCTCAAAAATATTCTTTCAATGCCAATATAAGGCTTAGCTACCCTCTAGCTTTCAATTCTATTTCATGTTCATAGCATTGTGTATTCATATTCATAAGATCTTTCATAATTCATCACGACATTTGATTTCACTTTCATGTACAATTTCATGCATAAGACAATAAATTTAATTTTCAACTTGGCACATTCATAATTCATTCTTTCCACATAATTCTCTTGTTCTCACTTTATCAATACTAAATCCAAAATTCACACTTTCAATTTTTTCATTTCCAAGTCTCATTTCAAAACTCTTTTAAACAGTACATTTATTTTCTTTATCCACAAACAATTTAAGCTAATAATTTATAACAAGTTCTTTCTTGCAAAATAGTCTCAAATTCTCATTTATAGTAAGCCAAAGGTTATGCAAAATTCTTTATGAAGTCTAGACATTATTTAAACTTTTAGAATAAATTTAACATTTTTTTGTTTCTCAATTTTTTAGAACACTTGAAAACTATTTTTTTTGAAATATTTCATCAGTCGAAAACCATGATAGTCGAAAGTTGAGATAGGCCATTCGGCCGTTCTGCGAGTATTTAAAACTCGAAAACCAATAGTCAGGGCAGTCGACTGTTAAAACATAGCCGGTCGACTGTTCTGCGAGGATTTAAAACTCGAAAACCAATCGTCAGGGCAGTCGACTGTTAAAACCTAGTCGGTCGACTATTCTGCAACTAAAATCCAAAATTTATTACCTGACAGTCGACTGTCGACTCTAGTTCGGTTGACTGTCGATTGCACTATGTTGCAATTTAAAGTAGATCGTGGATATATTTTTGACATTGAGAACAAAAATACAATTTTCACATTATTTATAATCAGAGTTTCCACAAAAGATTACTTTTTCTCTTTATTTTTACTTGTTATTATTAAACAATACTTTTAGAACATAAACTCCTCTTTCTACATTAGTATTATATTAATTTCATCAATAAGGTTTTCATAGTGCATTCAGTCAACTAGTCATTTCATAAACACAAATTTCTCAATTTAGCATGGCTCAAATGTATATATATTTCATGGTAACATGATCAAATTTAGCATGGAAATCACAATTTTATCAACTAGCAATCAATTTGTCAAGCATTCTCTTAGCTACAATTTTTCTTTTCTAAATAAGCAAACATGAGGCTAAATTACTTAGTTTTTCTTTAGCAATTCTATCAATCTATACCCTAGCATGATGTCTAAAGTAGAAGCATGAGAATCACCCACCTATTTGGAGAAAAACGAATAAAAAGCTCCTAGAAATCTCTTAGAATGCACGAATGTAGCCTTCTCCTCCTAGTTCGAGCCACCAACACGTCTCCTCCTCCTTGTACTAGCAACCCGAGCCTCTCTCTTGCTTCTTGAAGTAGGCCAGCCACCTCCTTGGATGAGCACACACACACAAGGACTCTCACTCTTTTAATCTCACAAATACTCTTACTCTTTTCCTCACTCTAATCTTTTTCTTTCTTTCTTTTTATCAAATTTCTAATGTACTACATGAGAAGGGTGAGGGAGGGGGGGGAGGGGGTATTTATACTTTTTTAGAGCAAAATAGATGGCTAGGATTAGATCAAATGGTTAAGAATAGAAGGCTAAGATGTGTTGGGGAGTTGTAGCAACTACCCATGATCACATAACCACCCCATCCACTACACCACTCTCTCCATCTCTCCCTCTCTCTTGTACCATCCGGCCACCCCCTTAGGGACACTAGACACATGCAAGTGCAATGCACGTGTCTCCCATAGTAACCCTTATTAATAAGTTGTACATGATTAATAGTCTATTGTCTTGTAAATGTGTCTACACTGCATGTTATACCAATTAAAAGGTAAATTAATTAGTGTGCTTCAAATTAGTGGGCCTTAGACCCATGGGTTATTAATAAAACACTTAATTAATTAGGATGGGCATGAATTAGAAAAATAGGCCTTAGGCTTTTTAAAATAGGCTTTTAGAAATTAAAAAGAAGAATTTAAAATGATTATTTGTTCATGTTATAAAAGAGATAATTTTTAAGGAAAAATGTATAAGAATTTATACGTGCAAATCACGTGAAATCAATAACTTCTCAATTAATTATAAATAGAAATCTAGGATATTACATAAACGACAAGGAAAAGGCGCCAAAAACGTTGTTGACTGGTCAACGGTCAACGGTCAACTGGCGACACGTGTTGTGCAGACGAACCATTTACAACGTTCGGCGTCCTGCATTAACCAAATGTGTCCCCGATCGAAAATTCAAAGAAAATTGTTAACTGGTCAACGGTCAAATGGAGACACGTGTCGAGTATCTGAGCGATCAGAAATGTTCAGTTTCATATGCCGATCAAACGTGTTCCCGATCGAAAAATTAGAGAAAATCGTTGACTGGTCAACGGTTAAACGGAGACACGTGTCGAGTATCCGAGCCATCAAAAACGTTCGGTGTCATATGCCGATCAAACGTGGCCCCGATCGAAAATCAGAGAAAATCATTGACTTATCAACGGTCAACTGTCAAACGGAGACACGTGTCGAGTATCCGAGCCATCAGAAACGTTCGGTGTCATATGCCGATCAAATGTGTCCTCGATCGAAAATTCAGAGAAAATCAATGACTGGTCAACTGTCAATGGTCACAAGCCATGTGTTGCTTCTCCGACCCATCCACATCATTCGGTACAAAAAACTGAACAAACGTGCCCCCGGACAAAAAACAGGAGAATAGATCAGCCTCCCGGTGCGAGCTTGATCATGATCAACGGCTCAGATTTCGCCATGACGGTCGGATCTAAAATTCGAACAGACCAGCCTCTCGATGCGAGCATGATCATGATCAACGGCTCAGATTTCTCCTTGTCGTTCAGATCTAGAATCCGAACAGATCAGCCTTTCGATGCGAGCTTGATCATGAACAACGGCTCAGATTTTGCCACGACGATCAGATCTAAAATCCGAACAGATCAGCCTCCTGAAGTGAGTCTGATCTTGATCAACAGCTCAGATTTGGCCACATCATTGGATCTAAAATCTAAACAGACCAGCCTCCCGATGCGAGCCTAGTCGTGATCAACGGCTCAGATTTTGCCGCGTTGTTCAAATCTAAAATCCGAACAGATCAGCCTCCTGATGCGAGCCTGATCATGATCAACGACTCAGATTTTGCCACGTCATCCGGATCTAAAATCCGAACAGATCGGCCTCCCGATGCGAGCCTGGTCGTGACCAACGGCTCAGATTTCGGCACGTTGTTCGGATCTAAAATCCGAACTGTAACTATTATTATTATTATTATTATTATTATTATTATTATTATTATTATTATTATTATTATTATTATTATTATTATCAACATTTGTTGTTATTATTATTAGTATTATTGTTATCGATGTTGTTACCATTATTGTTATTAATTTTTTGTCATTGTTCTTATTTTTGCAAAGCCAGTGTTATTATTACTTTGTTAAAGCCCACCGATTTGATCTATATTGTATTATTAATTATTTAATTTGAAGCCAGATCCAAGCCCATCTCCTATCAGATTCTAACCCAAACCCATATCCACCTCTTATTGGATCCTAGCTTACCCTAAACACAAACCCGCATCTTATTGGATCTCCTTTTAATACCCAATACCCATAAACCCAAATCCCCCTATCCGTATACAAATTTCTCCATTTCCCCCACTCTTCACATCCCCATAACTCCACACCCCCACTATCTCATAACTACCCCTTTAATTAACATTATAATATTATTTTAATAACCCCCTCCCGTTCTCTCTCTTCCACTCTCTTTCTCTCTCCCGATCCTCCTTCCTTTGTTCGAAACGAAAATAACACCAGTTCCCACCATTCCCTCGAGGCTCCATCCTCCACCTCCAGTGCCCTCGACTGCAGTTGACCTTGAATCGTCTTCATCTCCTCCCCCTACCTCGACTCGACCACCCCTCGTCGCCCAAGTGTGCATCCTCGCCAGTTCTCCTCCGCCATCCGCAACCACCATTGCCAGCCGAAACCAACCTCTTAATTCATCACTGCCAGAGCTCGAGCTTCCGCCTGCAACCTCCTCGAGCTTCCCCTGCCTTCCTCGTCCCGCCTTCTTCCTCCTCGTCTCCTTCGTCCACCGTTGTCACCATTGTCGTCACCCCAGTTTCTGCCATCACCATTCGAGCTTCTCCTCACCTTCGACCTCCGAAGCTTATCGTCTTCCTCTGTGTTGGTGCCAAACCCATCAAAGCACAGGGACCCCCCCCACATCCGTCTTCCTCCGCTGCTCGAGCTTCGAGCATCGTCGAAGCCCTGTTCTTGTCGACCCACCTCATCGTTTTTGCCACCACAACTATCCATCCTCCTCTGTTCTCCACCAAGCTCCATAGCCTCTGCTCGACTCCCCGTCTCCGCCTTCCACTGCCAGCCCCGTTGTCTTCACCCCCATTGTAGCGCCCCGAATTTCTAAATACGAAACTTTAGAAAATACGTGGCACTCTCCCAGCGATCCACTTCAATGTAACAATATACATAGACCAAAAACTCAAGTCATTTTATTCCAAATCTTTATTACAATAATCTTTTACAATGCAGCGGAAATACAAAACACCTTAAAATACATTTAACTATTACAACTCTTTCTCTTTACAAAATTACCCAAGGCTCTATTATATCACTCATGAAATCCAAAGCTAACCCAAGCATCCAAGCTCCCAACTCTAAGCAGCTACCTGTGACACATGAGGCTAGAGTTGAACCCTAACCCCCAAACTAAAGGGGTCAGCCATAAATGGTGTGAGTGATATAAACAACGAACATAAACAAACAATAAACATAAGCAACATGTACTGAACAATAATACATAAACTGAACATGTAATCTGAAACAAGAACGATAGGCCAGTACATGCGTGAACCGAGTCGAGAATCAATACCAACGATCAAGTATCCATCAATCAATCTCTCTCAAAATATGTACAGTTCAACTGTACGGTACAGTCGACTGTCTTAGGAACCAGTCGGCTGTTCTGAACAAACAATAATCCTCACATTTCTGAACATGCCCAACTATCAATAAATCTCAATACCACGATGTATGTCCAACAATCAATCACCAACAATGCCATAGATCGGATACCCATATATCCATCTACAAAACTAAAGATGGTATAGATCAAATACATACCCGGCATGCAATCACCCATAGTGACTCTTACACCGACGAACATATTCATCTACAAACAAACTAAAGATGGTATAGATAGAATACATACCCGGCATGCAATCACCCATAGTGACTCTTACACCGACGAACATATTCATCTACAAACAAACTAAAGATGGTATAGATAGAATACATACCCGGCATGCAATCACCCATAGTGACTCTTACACCGACGAACATATTCATCTACAAACAAACTAAAGATGGTATAGATAGAATACATACCCGGCATGCAATCACACATAGTGACTCTTACACCGACGAACATATTCATCTACGAACAAACTAAAGATGGTATAGATAGAATACATACTCGGCATGCAATCACCCACAGTGACTCTTACACCGACGAACATATTCATCTACAAACAAACTAAAGATGGTATAGATAGAATACATACCCGGCATGCAATCACCCATAGTGACTCTTACACCGACGAACATATTCATCTACGAACAAACTAAAGATGGTATAGATAGAATACATACCCGGCATGCAATCACACATAGTGACTCTTACACCGACGAACATATTCATCTACAAACGAACTAAAGATAACAAGAACACTCAAGATCATGAAAAACTAATCAGCTCCAGTCGACTTATACTGTAATAAGTCGACTTCCCCGAGAACCAATATTCAAGATTATAACAAGTGCAGTAAGTTGACTTATAAAAGCATAAGTAGACTTATCAACAATATAAGATGACTTATAAAAATCATAAGTAGACTTATCAATAATATAAGATGACTTATAAAAGTCATAAGTAGACTTAACAACATTATAAGATGACTTATAAAAATCATAAGTAGACTTATCAAAACATAAGATGACTTATAAAAAATCATAAGAAGACTTATCAAAACATAAGTTGACTTATAAAAATCATAAGAAGACTTATCAAAACATAAGATGACTTATAAAAATCATAAGTAGACTTATCAAAAGTATAAGATGACTTATAAAAATCATAAGTAGACTTATCAAAAGTATAAGATGACTTATAAAAATCATAAGTAGACTTATCAAAAGTATAAGATGACTTATAAAAATCATAAGTAGACTTATCAAAAGTATAAGATGACTTATAAAAATCATAAGTAGACTTATCAAAACATAAGTCGACTTAAAAGGGGACATAAGTCGACTTATAAGAACATAAGTCGACTTATAAAAACATAAGTCGACTTACCCGAGAGAAATTCTACGATAACTTTGAAAAATAAAATCTAAGTGTACCAGTCGACTGAGAAGGGTCTAAGTCGACTGTCCAGAACGGATTTTCGAGAAAAACTAAAGATACAGCAGCTGGGTCGTACCAGTCGACTGAATAGTAGACCAGTCGACTGTCGGCCTACTGTTTGCATAAGTTAGGTCTGAATACAAAGATCAAAACTGGAGTTTTCTAAAGGTTCTTGTTCATGAAAATAATTCTTAATCATGTAAAATGTCAATCTCGAACACTTCTTCATTGCAGATCCATTATTCAATCATTCAATAACTCAAAACTCAATTCTCTTGTTCTCAAATTCCTAAATCTTACATTAGGGTTTCCTTAATACTTAATTCTTCCACCAATAATAACCAAGATCTGATTATATACACAAGATCCAGGTGTTCATACATCTGATCAAACCATACTTGAATCTTAACATGTTTTCGATCAATGAAGGATTTGTTAAACAAGATTTACTAAACATTCGTGGATTTTACATGCATATTACGAATAACAACCATGGCATCGATTTCATATAAGATACGAAAATATCAAACAAAACAGCATACAAACATACACATAAACAAACAAGTCCATATCACTCACCTTTAGATCAAGAAGAATCCACAAAAGCCTTCCTCTTGCTAGATCCAAGAACTTCTTCAATCACCAAGAGAATAAGAAATATAATAAGATCTGAGTTGTGCAGCGAATGACGGCTGCAAACTCCCTTTATATAGGCTGGGATCAAGTATTAGGGTTTAGGAAATACATTTGCAAAACAATCCCTTCAAAATACAATTACTCGTATATATATATATCTACTCTTGGAAATTCATCTAAAATTCATTTAAATTAGGATTTATATGAAAATATACTTCTAAATCTTAACCAATACTGTTTAAAACGTCCAGGATACCAATTTTGCATTTTAGTCCTTAAAAATGTCAATTTTGCAAATAAGTCCTTCTTTTCTTAAAATTTGCAAATAGTACTAATTAAATTCAGAAAAATCCGGAAAAATACTACATAATTCCAAAATAATAAATAATGATTTTTCATAAAGGAATCTTAATTTTTCAAACTTCTCAAGAGTCATTTGCACGTGTTTTGCACGTGTACAAAAGATAAATCTTTTTAGAAAATATCAATTAAATCCTCAAAATTCATTTAAATTCATTTTTAAATAATTAAAATAATATTTGAAAATACGGGGTTCTACACCCATACCTATCAAGTTCCCCATCTCCTCTTCCCTAGCCTCCAGCCTCCTCATCGCCCCATCGCCAACTGCGACTAAGCACCACCAAAGTTTCAACCGCACTCCTCACCTCGTTGAAAGCGCCGCCAACACCTTTGCATCGTTGCCTTCTCTCTCACAACCGCACTCATCCCTGACGCCCTAATGGGCCTAACCAACCAGTCGACCGCCGTCTGTCACCTGCCTCCTGTGCCTCTTCACCTATCGAGGCCCCTTACTGTCGTTGCGTTCGATCGCCGCTCGAATTCCCTATTTCCCTCCGAACTCCCGCTCGAGCGCAGTCCACAGTAGACCTCCTTCAACCTCCGTTCACTCGTCACCACCGGAGCCCTGAGCCCCGCCACTCGCCGTCCAGTTGCTGCCCTCATCTGCCAGTGCACCACCACTAATTCCCAACTCCTCTTTTTGCACCTTTAACCATCAAAATCATAGCACAATTCAATTTCAGCCATTGATCGCATCTTGATCTTGATCTTGATCATCGATCTCAGCCGTCCGATCATCCGATCTTGATCCTCATCAAGATCCATGACCGATCACGATCATTACGATAGTTTCCTTATCGCCATGTCGTCGGGATTTCGATCCCGTTATTCTTCACACATTCGGATCTAATCGTTGTCTAAAGGCAAGTCCACTTGAACTCGTTTGATTTTTCTAGTTCAAGATTATTGATCTCCGCAAGTAGTTCCCTTTCGATTATCGTAATATTGCTTTGTGTACCTTCCGTTGGGGATATCGAGGGTTTACACGAGCTAGCCTGAAGTATCCTTGACTTCGTGCCAACATCCATTGATTCAAACTCAAGATTGCATGCACACACGACATGAATAAATGATTTGAAAAAGTTGTATATAGAAAAATATAGTGATTGAATGCATGTTGATCGATTGTGTTATTGAGACTTGAATCGTGACGTGATAACTTTGCTTTGTACACTATAAAAATCCATCTTAATTGCTGGACATTAATGTTAATGCATTCCATGATTCAAGAACATGTAGATTAATCATTTCGATGAATATATATGATGGAAGTTTTTATTACTTCTTGCTGCTTGTCCTGTTTTGCACTGAGGTTTCGACCCTATTACAATAAGAACCAACCAAAACTATATAAAAGGAAATTGTAGCCTAATGAATCTAATTTCCAGAACATCTTACGGATCTAGATTCCGATCTGTGAGCTGTGAGATATTGCAGTTTTAGTCACAGCTGGTCTGTATTTTTCAGAATTGCAATTAGTGAAACACTGACACAACTTTCAGTTGAAACACCATGATAACAGAAGTATAATGACATGAAACTCTCCAAAAACTTAGTAGACATACTTAGGATTCATGTCACGCCCCGCTTCCCAAAAATACGGAATACGAGTACGTAACAAAAGCCCAGCGAATGATCTTCATCATCCTTAAGCTATTTCAGAAATCTTTGCAACACATCACAGGAAATATATCAGAGTCGGAAGCAAAAAGGCACAACCATTCATGAATACTTGCAACAATTTACCAACAGGAATTTACTTGAAACCAAATACAAAATTCTCAAATAAATCAGAGTCTGGAGAAAAACAAATATCCTGAGCCACATCGCCCAATACAAATAATATCCAAGTCTCAAAATACAAGAAAAATAATCCAAGGTCTCACGAATACAAATATTGTTCTAGCACGATACAAGAAATAATAATAATAATAATCAAAGCAACACTAATACTTCAAGTCTCTAATACCGCCTTGAACCTGTTCTCCATAATCTGCAATTCATCGAATGCAGGAAAGAGAAAAATTGAAAACACAAGTACCCGTTAATTGCAAGTCACGGGTCACAAATAGAGTAGGATACAAGGACATGGGGAAACTAACTAACAACATGGTATACTAACAGGTATGGGTAACATATGTCAAGTGTCAAGTCAACAGGTAAACAGGTAAACATGTATAATTATCAGGTAATTAGGTAATCAGGTAAATATGTATCAAGTATCAGGAAATCAGGTAACAGGATAATCAGGTAACAGATATACAGGTAACAGGTAATCATGTATCAGGTAAACATGTATCATATTATATCAAGTTAAATCTTGTTATTTTACTATCTAGGTAGCACTTCATGCACCCCAAATTATATCACATGGTTGCTACAACAAACAGTTTCGCTTAGTAAGATTTTCATAATGGAGTCCATACGACAGTGTACTTAGGTACAGGAAACAGAAAACAGGTAGAACCTAGTGGTTCTCTTCCGAGTACACCTTCCTAAGGGAAGTAATGTAGTCAGGTACAGAAAACAGGTATAACCTAGTGGTTATCTTCTGAGAACACATTCCTATAGGGAAGCATGCAATCAGGTACAGGTAAACAGGATCGTGAATCATATAGTCATGAACACGTAACAGGCAGGCAGGACATTAGTCATCTTCCAAGTACACATTTCTATATTTTCCACTACTAGATCTTCCATTAAACCCCGACTTAGTTACTTTTATTATTAAGGTCATCAAAGGACATGAATGTGTACGAAATAATGTCAAACTAACATGTTATAATCATGTTTAGGTTCAGGAAAACAAATCAGCATGCATAGATAATATACATTCACATATACGAGCAAAATAGTCTATGTTCATAATCAGGACAGCATGACCAATCAGTACTAAAACAGGGATTCTAGACTCTACAAAAAAGCAAACATGGATCCGTCGAAGGATCTGGAAACTAGACATCCACATGATTCCAACGCATATAAATAAGTCACATACTAGTTCACAACATCTCAGCTCAAAACTGATTTGAATACAGAATTTATGTTCAGCCAGAAAACATGGGAATGACTTTAAAAGTATGAAAACAGCAGGAAAACATATCAAATAATTCCACGAAAAATTTGGGGTAATCTCCTATAGATATAGATTCAAAATAACAAGTTTCATAACATTCCAGTAAGTATAGATAAGTCATCAAAAATAAGAAGTAACACAAAATCATAGTTTGACGAATCTGGAATTCTCGACATTGCTGTACGAAAACAAGGATATCTCGCAATCAGTTATTCGAAATCCAAATCTGCCAAAACGACATGAAAATAGATGAAATTTACTAACTTTCATATTTCACAAATAATTTTCATACAGTATAAGGAATTAGAGTGAAACCAGGGTTCTGTACTGAACATCACGCAATTTACAGCACAAGATGATTTTAGAAAAGGATATGAAACACCACACAAAACTTATCTTTAAAATTCCACAAAAATCTGGGAAGTCCCTAGCATCATGGGAAAACACCGAGCAAAATATTATACCAAGATATTATGTATAGCCTAGTTCTTGAAAATAAATTGTTAGCAAAATTTACACAAAACTGAATCTGGAAACTACCGACACGGCTGTACCAAAAACATCATAACTCAGTCACACGGAATCCAAATCAAGTAAAAGCAGTGGGATTTAAAAATAGACACAATTATCTACAATTCACTTTTAATTTTGAAGTTCAAATTCGGACTGTAGCATGGGTGAAAACAGTAAACCAAACAGAACAAACAATACATACAGATTTCACACCTCTAGACAAAAACATCATAACTTTCACAATCTTGCTCCAAACATAACCAAATTTGAAACACAACCTACCATTCATCTAAGCATCATGTTTTAGGGATTCTAACATGTCCAAACCTATTATTTCTCACATGAGCAATCAATCAAACACATAACATGCAATTTATCACACACACGAACAAAATCAAGTTTTGGGTAAACCTAGGTTATCAACCTATCAAGTTTCATGTCCTAAGTCATCTATGGCCAAATTTATCACCATAGAGACAAACCCATCAAGAAAGATACAATTTTTGGTTGTCTCTAGACCCAACTACTCTAGGTGTGAACTTTTTGACTTGTATCAACCTAATGAAATTTTGTACAAGTTACTTGCCTCTTAATGACGATGAACGCGAAGAAATAAGTCCTAGCAACGAAACCCACGAGCGAAATCCTTCCAAGAGCGAATCCAAGCGAACCCACGAACCAAAACGCCTTACGAACGATCTCCTTGATTCGACGAGCGAAGGGGAGAAAACCCACTTCAAGGAACACCAGGAGAGGAGTTTTGTGATGTTTTTGGATGGTGGTGGTGCTGGTTTGGGATAGCCGGCCACAAGGAAGGAGGCAAAGGAGTAGGGTTTTGATGTATGGAGGGTGTATGGATGAGATGGTCAGCTATGGAGTGGAGGGTGTTCGGTTTTGGAGGTGTGCAGGCCGGATGTGGGAGAGGGCAGCCGGGAGCAAGGGTAGGAGGGGAGGCCGGGATCAATATGGAGAGGGAGAGAGAAAAAGAGATTAGGGTAAGGGTTTAAGAGGATTAAGGGTATTATATATGGAGATTAATTTGGGCTAATGGGTAGTGGGTATCAATATATAGTAATAGGTATACAAATGGATAATGGGTATTGTGTAGGTTTCAATTGGGGATATAATATATAGTAAATTCTATGGCTCCTAAAAATCTCCTTAAGGGTCAAAAATCACAAATTTGGGAAAACACCACCAAAAATCTCTCACATCACCAAAATAATTAATAATAGTGAACGAGGCCAAGAAAATGAGAAAAAGAACTCAAAATGATGAAAATGAACAAAACGACGAACAATCAGCACAAGAATGTCAAAAATGAAAGAAAAAGAATATATATTGAAAATAATCCAATATACGGTTCCGAAAAAATACAAGAGATATAAAAATACACAAATATGAAAAATACACTCCAAAATACATAAAATGAAAAACAGGGGTTACAATTCATTTTCTAATTTTTGAGGATTTTTATATTGATTTTAGACCTTGTTTTCACCCATAGAGTTTTGATTATAAGCTGCTGCTAGAACCCTTAAGCTGTAAATTTTAGAGTAATTTACCTAGTTATGGTCAGAATTAATTGAAACTTACTGAATATGAATTGTAACCCCAGATGTCTAGTGTACATCCCTTTTGACGGAATCAAATTCCGAGTTATAGTTTATGATTTATTGTTGTTTTAGTACTGCTATGTCTGCTCTTTTCAGATTCACAATTACATGTATTTTATCATCATCGCATCATTTTGTTGCATCTTTATCATCTCCTTAGCACTCTTATATACCTTGCATGATCATGAATGATTTAATAAAATATTAACAAGCCGGGGTAAAAAGGGTTGACTTAGTAGTGGATAATATCAGAAAATGTACTCGGTAAGGTCTTATCGTTATATTGTATTGTCATGGAAGAAGGAATATCAACTGTGAATTATTGATTGTTAATTGTTGATTGTAAATTACTGTTATTGATGTTGTGTAACGCCCCGCCCCAGTACTCAGACAATTTGTAATATTTTTATGAAATACAAATTAGATACTATGTAGTACAACTTCCCACCATGGGCTGCCTCTCAAAAGGTGGTTAACCGGATTGGTGACTCTTGATCATTGGCTAATAGTATTTATACTCAAATTAGTTCTTGTAAACCTCCCATGTGGGACTAAATTCTCAAATCCTTCTCAATTTTCTCAAATCCTGCGCATACCAGTCGACTGCTACCAGTACCAGTCGACTGTTCGCTCTTTAGAAATCTGGGGTATTACATGTTGAGTACACGGTTTGTAGATCCCACCACGAAGTCTAAAACGAACACTATTTTGCATGCACCGAACCTGTGGTATGGGACGCAGTAGTACGTGCATTAGTTAGGCTAAATACTAATAGACTAGATTGACACTTGCATCATTGAATCATGACTATTGACAATGACATTGTTCACCGATTATTGTTATTGAAAATTACATTATTAAATCTAGACTTTCATCAGTCTCTGTTATTGCTTTTGGATTTTGATCTTACTTCATATTCCTTGATGTACCATATTCCATTACTCTTTGCTTTTCACTACTTGCTGTCCGTACTTGCTCTAAGGACACATTTCCCCCCCCCCCCCCTCTAGTTGATCCAACCACAGGTGCACAAGGAGAATTGCCAGAAGGCATTGGTGAGCAGTTCTTCTAGGATTTGAGAAAGAGCTTGCTTCGTAATAAATTGTTTCTTCCATGTTATTTTTACATTGCATGGTTATTTTTGTTGAACTTTGTATCCCGGGCTTTGTTGACCCATATTTGTTGTTTATTTCCAGTTGTTGGTTATTATGTTGGACTACTGTATATTTTATCTCAGTGATTATTTATGTGATTATGTTTATGCATGGTTGTGAATATTCCATTTCATATTGTTGAGTTAAAACTAGTACAACTTATGGATGATGTTAAAATCATTCACAGGGCCTTCATTACGGACTCATATTCCCATATTTTGGGAAGCGGAGCGTTACACGAACAGATCAGCCTCCCGATGCGAGCCTGGTCGTGATCAACGGCTCATATTTTGCTACGTTGTTTGGATCTAAAATCCGAACAGATCAGCCTCCTGATGTGAGCCTGATCATGATCAACGGCTCAGATTTCGCCACGTCGTTCAGATCTAAAATCCGAACAGATCAGCCTCCTGATGTGAGCCTGATCATGATCAACGACGCAGATTTCGCCACGTCATTCGGGCCTAAAATCTGAACATATTAGCCTCCCGATGCGAGTCTGATCGTGATCAACGGCTTAGATTTCGCCATGTCGCTCGGATCCAAAATCTGAACAGATCAGCCTCCCGATATGAGCCTGATCACGATCAACGGTTCAGGTCTTACCACATCGTTCGAATCCAAAATCCGAACAAATGCGCCCTCGAATAGAATATGGCCAAACAGCATTGCCTCCCGATGAGTGCTCGATCAAGATCAGCGCCTCAGATCACGCCACGCCATCTCTACGCCTGATTCCCTCATCACGACCGTCCAATCGCCTCAACGTGCGAGCCATGATCAACGTTCGTGATTTAATCAAGGTAATTTATTTTCTCTATTTAATTATTATATTGAATTAATTATTTAAATATTCGAAAAAATTAACTAAAAAGTTCTAAAAATAATTTTAAATTCTGAAAAATTGTTTTTAATTTTCTAAAAAATAATTGTTAATTAGAACAATTAATTAAGATTTTTTCGAAAATTAATTGTTATTTTGTAAGTTGAATAAATAATTAGGAAATTAATTGAAAAATTGGGAATAGTCATCAAAAAATCTCAAAAATTCTACAACCAATCTGAGTCATATGCAAGCTCAAATAAGGCATCGTTAAACCCAGTATTAGATCCTAACACACCCAAGAACTCTAATACAATCCCGTACGCCATTAAAACAATAAAACTATTCCTCAAAGCCTGTTGAACTCAGTCTTCGGGAGTGAGGGGCTCGTGATACGGCTAAAAATAGGATTAAATCGGGACTGTTCAAATCGGGCACGAATCTTAAAGATCTCAGGTGTAAAACGGTAATTTCCACCACAAACGGGTCTGAAATGGGAACTGGGTCTTTTCCAAGCACAATAACACGAAAACGGGTCTGTCCTACTGGGTAAGGGTGGCGGCTCATTACAAACCAGCCCAGGATATTTAATGAGTAATTCAAATTCATGATTATTTATAAGAGACATTTTAAACCACATCTCTTATCATAAAATGAGTTAAACCCTCTTCCTTATCCAAAAACACCGGGACATAGAGATAAATGATTATCTTTAAACTGTCTATAAAGGCGACCATAAATACCCTTCTCCCCTACCATAAGAAAGGTAATCAATATTTTTTTTTCCACAAAGTGCTCTTTCACAATCTTCCTGATTATTGGCGTGAGCGTCGGAGGGTTTGTCAGTGGGGTCCATCCCGGTTGTTACCGCTAAATCTGGTGTGGGGGCAAACAGATAGTATTTGTGGATTCTTGGAAAACTTGAATAGCAAACCTGAAACCTGTTCCGCCGGAGTTTGACCGTTGACTCTCGCCGTTCACCTGCAAAAAGTGCGAGACACCGGGGTTGATCCTGGCGACGCACCCTCCGACACTCAAGTTAGTAATCAGGAATGATTATGAAAGAGCGTAAATTGGCAAAAGATTGATTAGCTCTCAATGGAGATGGATGGGGGGTATTTATAGTCGCCGTCAGGGTCAGATTAGGAATGTAATCCCTGTGATCTGATAAGGAATAAAATCATCGTAATCAGATAAGGAATGTGATCCCTGATTCCCGGTGAAAGGATAGATACGAATCAGGATCGTTGATTTGGCAGAATCAGAAACCCTAATTCTATCCCGCTGGACTGGGTTCGTTTCGGGTTGGAACCCGTACCCAGTTGAGGTAGATCCGTTCGTGGGTTATTGGATCTTTGGGGAAGAGATCTAGTACCCGTCTCGGACCCGGTTGTAAGTAAAATTATCCCTGGACTTCAAGATTCGTGCCCGATTTGGACGGTTCCGATTTAACCCCATTTTTAGCCATATCACCGGTGTTTCGAATTTTTTGTAGGTTAGCTGTAGCGGCAAGAAATAGTCAAACGCCGACAAGAAGTCAACAGGTTCCCTTTTACTGTTTCCTTGAGAATTCACAAATCATCTATTTCCTCCCACACCGAAATTAGCAGCAACATGCATATTTTCAGAAAAATGGCTTTTTGTATGGATATTGTTGATTGACTAAAAAATTTGGGTCTATTGCACGGATGTTATTAAAAAAGTTCAAGAATATGCGGATTATATATATAATTTTGTATGAAATTTAGTAATTATTAATTTATATTTTCGTTGGGCCTTTAAGGATTTAAATTTTTTTCTTAATTAGTGCATTTAGCGAGTTTATTACTTTAGTAACATGCCCAAGTTAGGACCCGAAGAAGTTATTATCTAAGCGAGGTTATTACTTTATCGAACATTCATTTATCGAGGTTTTACTACATATTGAACATTTTTTAGAAAAAAGAAAAAAGAAAAAGAAAAATCAAAGTTCGATAATCTGAAATCCGGTTGAAATCCCAAGTGGATTTATTTCCCAAGTGGATATTGCAGGATCCACCCCAAACTCAACGCACCCTTACCATATTTAATGGTATAAAATATTGGGCATATCTCTAATCTCTAATCTCCCATCTCAAATATTATAATGGGAGAGTTGGGGTTGTGTCATTTGTAGATAACCTGTAATTTATAGACAACGAACTATCTAATATTATCCATTCGTTTTTGAGTGGAAGTTAAACTAACCATCAATTTTGTTAACTGTTGTCAGTTACCATAATACCCTCAAAGTTCAAATTTATTTACGACATAATTATTTACAGAAGTGTTACTCATATAAAAAAGATGACGCCACTAGGGATTAATTGTAAAGATTATGGTAAGAATTTGAGATGAGTTGAAGGAGTTCTCAAGTTTAAGGCTAGACTACGTCGTAGTTTGACTTACAAAAAATTAGAAATATATATTGCACGTGCAGATAGCTAGCAGACAAGAAATAAATTGTAAATTTCATGGTGTGAACGCAATTATGTTTCCCCTCTTAGAGCATCTGTAGTCGTTATCTATATATCGATAATATCGATATTTAGCTTAAAAAGTAGCTGCAGTCGTTTGCTATTTATCGATATTATCGATAAATCGCTACAGTCGATTGCTATATATGAGAGACGAAATAGCTTTTATCGATATCTGAGGGACGGTGTTCGAATAGCCGTCCCACGCGAAAAAGTACTATTCTAAGCGTCGGACGGCACTCGAAATGCCGTCCGTTCCAAAAATTTCTAATTAAACCGATTAATTAAATCCCCAAAATCCAAATAAACCCCACCGTCGGACGGCACTCTATGTGCCGTCTGTGCCATTTCCACTATTCCCGGACGGCACTCGATGTGCCGTCCGTTGGGAATTTATTAAAAAAAAAAATTTTGCCGAATGACGAGATTGCCCCCATTCATTTCAACGGCTATATTTACTTTGTCATCTATCCAACGGCAATATTTTCCTTATCGAACGGCTATTTTTTTTTATCGATTGTAGTGAAAAAAATTTGCCTATATATAGTACTCAATCTCAATCAAATCTCAGCACAAAAAATTCTAGATCTCATATTTCTTCTCTGTCAAAATTATTCTCTTCTCGGTTTTCAATTGAGTTTCTCTTCTCGGTCTTCATTTGAGTTGCCCTAGAGAAATAATGGCAAATGTTAAAAGTGCAAGAGGCAGAGCTTATACAGCTCAGGAAGATCTTCTGTTATGCCAGAGTTGGATTAGTATTACTCAAGATCCAATTGTCGGTACTGATCAATCCGGAGCACAGTTTTGGGAACGTATTTATTCAACATTTAAGGTATTATTAGGCTATCCCACCGACAGAACAGCGGCCTCACTCACTAGTCGGTTTCAAATCATTTCCAAAGAAGTAGCTCTGTTCATAAGAAAATTGAGCAATGCAACTAGTCGAGCCGGTAGCGGAACAACAGAGGCAGACAAGGTTTGTATAATAAATGTATTATTTGAAGTCATTATTTGTATAATTTGTTTAGCAAATAAAAGTTTGGAATATAAATGTGTTTTCAGATTCGCGAAGCAAGAGTACAGTATTTGGCATCTTCAGGGAAAGCTTTCAAGTTTGATGAATGTTATGAGATCCTGAAAGAGCAGCCAAAGTTTTCGTTGCGCACAACACAAATTTTTGATCGAGTACCAAATACCCAATTCGGTGAAGGTAGTGAAAGCCCAAACTCCCCAACAATCAACTTGGACTCAGATCTACCCATGGATACAGATTCACCAACACCCCTCACCCGACCACCTGGTCGCAAAGCGTCTAAAAGAAAAGGCAAAAGTGTTGCCGAAACATCAGTGATTAAAGATATGGATGAAGAAACAGCCATATTTACCGCTGTATACAAAGAATCGCAAGTTTCAAGGAATGCGATTAAAGCTCGAGAATGCGATCTTAGAGAACGGATCGAGGAAGATCGTATTATGGGTATAGATCTTAGGGCCTCTACGAGCCGAACCGACGACTTATTTGTATTGATAGTCATGAATCGGTTCCATCCCGCCCGCTCTACTAGTAGTTGGATCAGTGGAACCCGTGAGCAGTACTGATTGTACATTTTGATCGGTTCCTTCCAGTTTCCCCTGAATTTACTGAAACCACCCTCAGGGGTAACAATAACATATTGACTAATATGTTTCGAATCGTCTACTACACGATTCCAGTTGGACTGATCGGCATAATTGACATTTGATATATCTGTTTCACCTTCCGTACTTGTGCCGGGTTGAGCTGGCACCTGTTCTCGTTTTGATTTCAAACGACCAATAAATCTTCGTATTGAAGACATTTTTTTCAACAAAAGAATATATTTAGAGGAGTTGCCGAGAGGAGAGTAGAAAGAAAGTAGTTTAGACAAAGAAGAAAGACAGAGAGTGTGGTAGGAGAGTTAAGTCGGTTTGTGAAGAGATAGTTTAGTTCAACAAATGATCAAGAGATATATATAGAATATGTGTGGAGGGTATTTCGGTCTCAAAAAAATTTAAAAGCCGGGTTTTGTGGCATGAAATTAGGGGAATTATCAATAAAGTAGGGAATCAAGCATGGAAATGGGGCTACAGGCCAAAAGTGTGTCGGACGGCACTTCATGTGCTGTCCTAGACACCCGGCATCCAATTTATTTATTTATTTATTTATTTTTGAACGGACGGCACTTCGTGTGCCGTCCGACGATTTCGCATGCAATTTTTCACTTTTCGGCCTCCGATGACATACGAAATGCCGTCGCTTAATATTAAATAATTGTTTGCTATAATATAGCTTACGACGAGTGCAGCGAAATCCTAATATCTATTTCTATTTATCGATATATGGATAAATTTATAGAAAACGACTACAGATGCTCTTAAATCACCAAATCCCCCTCAAAAAATTTCAAACACCACTCCTCTCCCTTCTCCATCTCACCAAACCCCTTTAACCCCAGATTCCCGAACTCCATCATCATTATCATCAACTACGACTACAACAACAACAACAATAACAAACCAAATATGGAACCACCAAAACCCAAATTCTCAGTGTACCAAAACCCCAACCTCTCATCCGCCCTCACCGCCCGCAGCCTCCAACCCGCGGCCTCCACTCTCCTCCTCGTCGCCTCCTCCGCCGTCGCCTCCGCTTTCTCCCTTCTCTTCCTCAATTCCAGGTGGGCCTCCTCTCCTTCTCTCTCTTACGCCCTAAACTTTGTTTCGTCGAAATTTCCAAACTAATGTATTCTCCTGTTTGGGTCTGATTTCGGTTTCAGGGAAAAGGGGTTCGTCGTGGGCCTGACCCAGATCCATGTTTCTCTCTCTACTGCTGGTGAGAGCGAACTCTGAAAACTTGTTAATTTGGAAGTGCCCACCAACTGTTTGTGAAAATTCCTCCATGTTTATTTTGTTGTGTTTTATTGCAGTTTTGGTGTTCAATTTGATGCGAGGTGTGATCGGTCTGTTGTTGGTGTTTTCCCTGTCAGCTCTTATTAGAGCCATATCGATGAGTAAACCCAAGAAGGCATTGAAACATAAGGAAAAAGGTGGGGTTGTACTAACGCAAAGGCAGCTCGGGCTGTTGGGATTGAAAGCAAAAGTGGTTGAGAATGCTGGGAATGAACAACCCAAGAAGCCACCCGTGTCGAAATCTGCGTCGCCTATGCGGACTTCAGAGGCCCTTGTGCCGATTAGGAAGTTGGGTTTTAGTTCTGCTCCTTCTCCGTCGTCGCGAATTGGGTTGGATAAACAGATATCTAGTTGCGTGAACAAGGGGTCGATGTCGCCTCTTTTAGCTTCACCTGCTCGGACTCCTCACTATGCAACAGCCTCGCCTTCAACTCCGTGGTCGAGGCATAGCTCGGGGGGTGCGAAGGGGATAATAACTGAAACAATGTTGGAGCAGTACTTGGCAAATGTTGATGAGAATGTTACTGAATCGGTAGGTAAGGTTGCTACCACGACCCCCCCTACAACTATTCGGGGCTTTGGTATTGCCACTCCTGGATCAAGCTCGGCTACTGTTTCGGGTGCGACTAGAAGCACACCATTGAGGCCTGTGAGGATGTCCCCTGGATCTCATCAGAAGTACAGCACGCCTCCGAAGAAGGGAGAAGGGGAGCTTCCTCCTCCTATGTCGATGGAACAGGCAGTCGAGGCTTTTGAAAGCTTGGGTATTTACCCTCAGATAGAACAGTGGAGGGACCGTATTAGGCAGTGGTTTTCATCTGTTTTGATAAACCCACTTCTTAATAAGATTGAGACCAGCCATATTCAGGTTCTTTGTTTCAAGGAACTCTGTTGATGCTATGAAGGTTTCAGGTTGCTTTTTTCTTCGTATAATTTGATTTTCCTATTGCTTGTAGGTTATGCAAGCTGCAGCTGCTGTTGGAGTCTCTATTACTGTGACTCAAGTCGGAAGTGACCCAGTGACTGCTACAGTGCCTATTAATACGTCTCCAATTAATGGAGATAAAGAGTGGCAACCTGCAGTAACAGTAGACGAAGAGGGTCTTCTTCATCAACTGCGTGCTACCCTTATCCAAGCACGCGATGGATCAATACGTGAGTAACTTTACCATCTTCTCATTTTTTGGATTGCAAGTTTATAGTGCTGACGGTTTCCTTGGGTGCTTGACTTTTCTAGGGAAAAAATTGTTCACCCAATGCCAACCCTCTAAATTAGCAGTCAACTTATAACTATCCATAAGAGAGATAATTCGCTAGAAATTTTGAGGGCAATTGACTTGTGCAAAGACCTATGAATGATTGATCAGTTTATAACACTGTTACCTAATACAGGCCATCCTCCCTCTTCGAATTCTATTATAACTCACACAATCCAATTGCGCTGGGTTAATGGCCTGAATCTCGAATTTGACTCTCACCTAAGTAGAACTGAACATGATTTTTGAAATAGAGAGAGATGTTATTGATTTGTACGCATGCATACGCATGCCTGTACATATTTTGGTGGAGTTCGATTCATTTGTCAGTGAATTTTGCATCCACCAGTACTCTGTGAAAGTCTTCAAGCGGGATGCAAAACCACAACAATTTGAAATGTCTCTTGATCGAAATACATGTAGAGAAGACAGCGAATATATTAAATCCCAAGTATGTTATTAGAATAAATGTAAGGGTTGCCATGTTTCTTGCAGTTGCATATTTAAGATGTCTCTCGTCTCTCTATATAGTTGAGATTTCTCTCTCTTTTCAATGGTCACATATGGCTCATCTTGTACACTAAAGCCATGTCTTGTACATATAATTATTTGATGTTCAAGATCAAAGTCGAGGAGATCTACTCCAATTATCCCCAATATATGGTGGTGGTCCCAAAATTTTCAAAACAAGAAAAAGAAAGGATTCCGAAACCTGTAAAATATCCTTATGAGTAATGGAAGTCAGAGATGTAGATGTGTTACATCTCCAAACCTGATCGGTGGCGGCTCTCGGTTGCTGCGAGTAGCGACCACCGTGGATCTACCTGAGAGCGGTAGATTCAAGCACACAAGATAGAGAAATAACAGAAGAGAAACGAAGAACTAAAAACTAAATTTATTTCTCAAATCATAGACGACGAAGAGCAGATTTACAATCGGGAATTTAAGAGCGCAGCTCACCCTTGCCTTTCATCCTCTAATCGAGAGCTGCCACGTAGCACGTGCAGCGCTCGTAGAAAAAGCTAGCCGCCTATACCGTTTATACTGTAGGTGGGCCCCTCCACTCATAGGCAGCCATGTTGCGTGTGCGTCACCCATGAGAATCAAAGATTGGGTTCTTATTGCACAAAGACCACAACGTTTACAAATAACTCCACAAAAGAATGAAATCTACTGGTGGATTGACACGAAATACTTTCTAGAAATCGGTTGGTTAGGTTAGCAAACATAAATGACTGATACGCAAGGAATTGACATCTCTTCCCCTACCTCAGATACAGTTAGCGAACTGTGTCAATCCTCCCACCAAGAAAATGAGCTTTCATAATCTTATGAAATTTAGGGAAGTGATTATAGACATCCCAAAACTCTTTCCACATTGCTTCTCTTTCGCGTCCTTTCCATTGGATTAAAACCTCAGTCACTGCCCAACCATTTTCTTATCCAGTATTTGTATGGGTTCAACTGTCTCCTCTTGGAAGTATGATGGGTGATGAGGCTGCAGCTTACTAACATCCTTCAAATGCTTCTTAAGATGCGATATATGAAACACATCATTAATTTTGGCAGCTGGCAGCAGTTGCAGTCTGTAAGCAACAACTCGACCCTTTCCAGTACAGCGTAGGGTCCATAGTACAAATGAGATTGTTTATGGATACGCTAACCCCTACTGACAGTTATCTGTACGGTTGAAGCTTCAGGTACACAATCTTCGACAACAAGCTCCTTTTCAACCTTGATTTTATCAGCAGTTCCCTTCTTTCTGATCTGAGCCCTCTTCAAGTTGTCTTTAAGCAATATGAGGATGGTGTCTCTTTGCCTGAAGCATTGCTCCACCTCTGGAGACTTGGCAGTCTTTGGTGTGTAGGGAAGAAGGGTCGGGGGTGCTCTGCCATACAAAATTTGATAGGGGGAGAACTTGGTAGAGCTGTACACATTAGTATTGTACCAATATTCTGCCCATGGAAGTTCATTAGCCCAAGTAGTAGGCTTGTAAGTACAAAAACACCGCAAGTATGTTGCTAGTGTCCTGTTTATTACCTCAGTTTGGCCGTCAGTTTGGGGGTGAAATGTGGTGCTTAAGCACAACTTGGTTCCTTATAGACTGAAGATTTCCCTCCAGAAAAGGTTGGTGAAGATCGCATCTCGATCACTGACTATAGTGGTGGGCATTCCATAAAGCTTGATAATGTGATGGACAAATAACTCTGCTACCTGCTTAGCAGTGTATGGGGTCAGGTGAATGAAGTGGTCATATTTAGACATCCCATCAATTACAACTAACACCGTAGTCTTTCCCCAACTCTTAGGCAGACCTTCCACGATATCCATGCTAACATCCTCTCACACATCTGTAGGGATTGGTAGAGGCTGTAACAATCCTGAAGGAGATTGAGTTGAATACTTACATCTTTGGCAAATATCGCACTCCTTGATGTATGCTTTCAGCATGGCCTTTATTCCCTTCTAGTGAGCTACTCCTTTGAGTCGCAGCTAAGTTTTTTCATATCCTAAATGCCCTCCCTGGAGAGTATATGATGCAATTCCATGAGTTTTTTGGTGAGTGGAGATGATGAATTGAACAGTACTCTCCCCTTGTTGCAGCCAAGTTTTTTCATATCCTGAATGCCCTCATTGGAGAGTATTATGATGCAATTCCATGATGCAATTCCATGAGTTTTTTGGTGAGTGGTGATGATAAATTTAACAGTACTCTCTCCTTGTAGCTGTACAATTCATTTTATACTCAATACTTAGAGCTAAGTGGCCCCTCCTGATCAACTTTTGCTTGAATCTCTCTGTAAAAATGATCATGTTCAACTTCCCTCTTCACCAGGACCAAAGAGGGTTGCACTATATGAATATAGCTTGTATCTGCTTGTCTTCAAATACGTTGGAGAGGCCATCTGCCCCTATATTATCTTTACCCTTATTGTATTCGATAGTAAATTGATACCTATGCAACTTCCAAATCCAAGTATGTTGTGCATCTATCTCTAATCTTTGTTCCAGCAAATGTTTAAGGGGTTTATGACCAGTTTTGATTATAAACTCTCTACCCAACAAGTAATGCATCCACCTCTTCGCTGCATGCAAAATGGCCAACATTTCTTTTTCATAAGCTGATAGATGTCCACTATTCCCTTTAAGCTCCTTACTCAAAAAAACTATTGGGTGTTGCTGCTGTATTAGAATTACACCAATACTTGACCCTGATGCGTCACACTCAATAGTAAACTTCTTAGCAAAATTGGGTAGCTTAAGAACTGGGGGAGTAGTTAAAGCCAATTTAAGGGCTTCAAAAGCACTTTGAGCTGCCTATGAAGCACGGATACGGGTACGGGGTGCGGGTACGACACGACACGGGTACGGGGATACGAGATTTTATAAAAAAGTAGGATACGGGTGCGTTGTGGGTACGTTAAATATAAAATAATTTATATTATATTTATAGATACAAAAATATTTTTTCTTCTTAAAAATGCAAACATTTAAACAATTTCATAGAACTATAAGAATACATTATAATTATGAGCATTTTAGAGAAAAGAAATGATAATCTAACTATCAAATCTTTGGGTAGTCTTGTTTTGTGTTTGAGCATAATTGTAAACAACAAGCTTTTGAAATTACTCTAGGACCTCATGCATTTATCTAAATATAATTGTGTCTATAGTTTGTGAAAAATGCATTTAAAAAATTGGGTGCTCCTTGGGTACGCACCCGGGAGTACCCAAGGAGTATCGGCACCCGATACGCACCCGACACGGGTACGTCGACCATTTGGAAGTATCCGTGCTTCCTAGTGAGCTGCCATGGACCACTTGAAGGCACCCTTCTTTGTTAAAGCTACCAAAGGAGTTGAGATTGTAGCATACTTGTTTATAAATATCCTGTAGTAACCTGCCAAACCCAAAAGTCCCCTCAAAGCCCTCAAGTTTTTGGGAACTGGCCAAGCATTGACTGTAGCTATCGTGCTAGGGTCAAGTGCCACACCCTGATCAGATACAATGTGGCCCAAATAAGTTACTTCCTTACTTCAAAAACACACTTGCTAAGCTTAGCTTGCAGGGAATTGTTCTTCGACAACTGCAACACAACCCTTTGTTCTTCATGCTTCTCCATGGATTTGTCGTAGATGAGTATGTATTCATCAAAGAAGACAAGCACAAATTTCCTAAGATAGGGTTTGAACACTGTATTCATAACGGATTGGAAGGTGGAAGGGGCATGGTCAGCCCAAAGGGCATAACTACATACTCATAGTGACCTTCATGGGTTTTGAATGTTGTCTTTAGAATGTTTTCTTCACTCATTCTTATTTGATTATACCCACTTATCAAATTTAACGTGCGGAACACCATCGAGCCTTGTAGTTCTTCCAATAACTCACCAATTATAGGTATAGGAAATTTGTCTTTGAGGGTCACCTTGTTGAGGACTCTAAAATCCACATACATTCTCCATGTCCCCTCGGGCTTCTTCATCTTGACTACAGAGGATGCAAATGAACGTGAGCTAGGTCAGATGACTCTTGAATGCAACATCTTTTTAACCAGCTTTTCAATCTCTTTTTTTTGGTACCACGGGTGTTTATAAGGCCTCGAACTAATTGGTTGAGCATTGGTGCACAGGGGAATTTTGTGATCACAATCTCTTTTTAGAGGTAATTTAAACTTCTCTTGGAACACTTCATCATACTCTTGGGGAAGAGAAGAGAACTCAATTGGATAACTGAGACACTCAGCTGAAATAGGGGTTATTTGTAGCATCAACCCCTCCTTTAACATGGATTTAGTTGAAGCCATGTTAATTGGCTTACTGTTCACACCCTTCAACACATGTGTCTTCCCTCGTTGCTCAAAGTGTGGTGAATAGCTTTTAAAGCTTAACCACACTCTCTCCAAAGTTCTCACCCAATCAGCACCCAACACCACTTTGGGTAGTTCTCAAAGGGAGGATGTAGAAATTGGCTTTGATGACTACCTACTTGACAGAAAAATTCAACACCCTCGCACAACCTTTCACATTTAAGCTTCTCCCCTTCAGCTACTGTAACCTCAAAGTGCACATCCTAGTAACACGGAGTTTCACCCTTTTTACCACTTGTACATCTATAAAATTATGTGTGGAACCAGTATCAAACAATGCATAAACCTCCCTTTTTGATATCATACCTCTTAATCTTAGAGTTTGGTGAGTTTCTACTCATGCAATGGCCGCCAGGGAAATAGCAGGTTGGGAGGTCAGTGAATTCAGAGCTCTAATGCATTGTAATTCCTTTTCAGTTCCAGTGTCAGCATGTGCGTTGTCACTTATAGGTGTTTCAATATCTGCAACTCCTGTGCCCTCAATCTCCCCTTCAATATGCAATAGGGTTCTCCCCCTACACTTGTGCCCCTTCACCCATTTTTCATCACAACTGAAACACAAACCCTGTGCCCTCTTCTCAGCCAAAATTCTATCAAATTCAGTTTGTTTTGTAGTTTCAGGAGCCGTAGCTTTACTGTAATTGATAGGGGAGGTTTAACTTGAGGAGAATATGGGGAATAAGCAAGTTTGGACCCAATACTGTGAAACTTTGCAGCCTTCCTTTGACACATCAATATGGTTTCTCTTGTCTAAGCCTCTCTGTATGCACTAGTAACCGTAATACGGTGTTTGAGGAGCACTTGCTGAATTTCCTCTTTCAATCCCGAAATAAAGCACTCAACCAAGATTGGCATCTCCAAGGATTTGCTCAAGTGACTGTAGTTGATGAACTCCTTATGGTAGTCGAACACATTACCTGATTGATGGAGCTTCAACAAAGTTGCAGTTGGATTGTGGAAGTCGGTGGGACCAAACTGCAGTAACATCTCCTTCTTGAGCATCTCCCAACTCACCCCTGGTCCAATCTGCCCCTTAACCATATCCACCACATCAAGGCATCCTCCCTCAAAAAGTAAACACTAAAATCCACCCGATGTTTTGCCTTAATACTCCGAGTGTCAAAGTGATGTTCTAAGCGGAAGAACCAATTGATAATATCCCCACTTCCATCAAAAGTTGGGATCTTAAGTTTGGTGTGCTTTGGGAAGATAAAATGAGGTCTATCAAAGTCATCCCCTCCTCGTCGTTCCCACCTCCGTTCATCGTCTTGAATCCATCCCCTAGTAGGGTTTGGATCAGTTTGTAGGTTGAGGGGTGGTGAATGAGTTCCAATCGGAGCAGGATTCGAATCTAGGCCATATCTTCCTCCCCTTTCGACTAATAGCATCAATTGCTCTACCATGGTTTGAATCCTATCAGCGACTGCATTTAAAGTCTATGTGTGCATACTTGCAACTTGTGCTTGCACATCGGCAGTAAGAGTACCCATCGATATCTTTAAGTTACCCATCCAATGATTCAGATCGGTTGACTGTCGAGGATCAACATCCACAGGGGTGGTTCCTCGCATCGACGGGCCCTGTGATCCAAGTCCAAAATGAGTTCCAGACTCGAAGATCGGTGAGCGCCCAATCTTTGGAGGCAGTTGGCCATCGATTGGCTCTGATACCATTGTTACATCTCCAAAACCTGATTGGCGGCGGCTCCCGGTTGCTGCGAGTAGCGACCACCATGGATCTATCTCAGAGCGGTAGATTCAAGCACACAAGATAGCAAAACAACAAAAGAGAAACGAAGAACTAAAAACTAAATTTGTTTCTCAAATCATAGATGACGAAGAATAGAGTTACAATCAGGGATTTAAGAGCGCAGCTCACCCCTGCTTTTCATCCTCCAATCGGGAGCTGCCACGTAGCACGTGCAGCGCTCGTCGAAAAAGCTAACCGCCTATACCGTTTATACTATAGGTGGGCCCATCCACTCTCAATCCTCCACGCTTAGGCCGCCACGTTGCATGCGCGCCACCCGTGAGAATCAAAAAGCGGGTTCTTATTGCAAAATTACCACAACATTTGCAAATAACTCCACAAAAAAAAGAAATCTACCGAGGGACTGATACGAAACATAAAGGACTGATACGCAAGGAATTGGCGGCTCTTCACCTTACTCAGTACAGTTTAGCGAACTGTATCAAGATGAACTTCTCTTTTTTAAGAACTTAGTTTCATATACGATACGAAAAAATAATTTTAATATAAAATATAATGGAAGATAGTTTCTTGCATAGTAAATGTTTATATCAAAATAAAGAGTTCTATCAAGATTTACAAGTCTGTTGTTTCTGTACTGATACCATGAACCAAATATGATACTTTTTTCTCATGAAACATGGGACAACCTCAAAAGCTCTTCAGGAGTATGATTCTAGGAGAGAGGATGACATGTTTGGCGAAGGAATTTACATTCATTCTTAGGTAGAAAAGGCAAAGAAACAAACAGTATTTATTGTTTTATGAACCAATTACGTTGAATATTTTACACATCTTGTTTTCTTGCGTTCTTTATTTTAAATTTCTCGCAGTTGTTTCCTAGCAGACATTGTTATTAAAACGAAGCAAATGGTATTTTGGGACACAAGAATTTTTACCTCTTGAATGCCATTTAAATACACATTGAAATCATCATGACATTATTTTTACATCTGATGATTTGTGATGTAATTTATTTTGTATGAACCTGATGTCTCCCAAGACTCTTTATTGTCATGCAGTTCAATTCTCTCCAGCTGGTTCACAACAACCCCCACAGCAAAACCCATTATTACCTTTGATACAGCAATGTGTGGATGCTATCACTGAGCACCAGAGGCTTAATACATTATTGAAAGGAGAGCTAGTTAAAGGTTTGCTTCCTCATAGCAGTGTACGGGCTGATTACACTATTCAAAGGGTTCGAGGTGAACTAGTTTATCTTTTGCTGCATTGCCATTCAGTAGATATCTGTATTTTTTTCTCAAATTATGCCTGCATTAGGGATGTTCACTTGGCCGGGTTAAAAATATTGTTTATGAGAAGCTATAACACCTGCCCGAACTAAAAGCAAGTGAGGTCATTCTCTTCAAAACCCACCTGATACCCCGCCTAGCATGGAGATGAATACAGATAAGGGACACGACACGACACGTCAAATTTGGAAGAGGAACATGGGAACATGGCTATTGTACTTATAGTATATGTTACGATCATACTTAAATTGAACACAACTGACTTCCAATAATATATATCTATATACTATAACTAAGCAACAAAGGGTGTTTGTTGCCAAGCCAGTCATTATTTGTTAAAGGAAGAAAATGCCCTGGAGTGGGATGCTGAAAGTGGGGTGGAAAAAGATGGATGAAGAAATAGCAGGGCACGTGCATTGCACTTGGGTAACCTAGTTTGGAACTACCTAATTAAAATATAAAAGATCTTAGTCCTTAGAAAAGCAATAATTGGAGAAGATTCATAGTTAATTGAAAGTTGTATGAGTTAACTGGAATAAAAATGTGGATAAGTATTTGAACAGAGTTAATTATACTTTCAAAGAAGTGAGAAACTTCTAAGAAATGTGTAAGAAGAGTTTAACATGTAAGATATAGTACAAAATTTAGGACATGTATGAGAGTGTCCAACAAATGTCCCTGAAGTGTAACAGTCTGCCACGGATATGGAGTGACCCCATGAGGAAGTGTCTGGGCTACACAGATGTGACCATACATATATATATATATATATATATATATATATATATATATATATAGGGTAAAAGGGATATGAGCAACTTGCTCATTTAGTAAATGAGCAATTGATTATGTGGCATGCATGTGATACATTGGACAACTAACCCTTTTAAGGATTTTCCAATCACATGCATGCCACATCATCAATTGCTTAATTACTAAATGTGCAAGTTGCACATACCCCTTTTTATGCCATATAAAAAGGGGTATGTGCAACTTGCACATTTAGTAATTAAGCAATTGATGATGTGGCATGCATGTGATTGGAAAATCCTTAAAAGGGTTAGTTGTCCAATGTATCACATGCATGCCACATAATCAATTGCTCATTTACTAAATGAGCAAGTTGCTCATATCCCTTTTACCCTGGTTGCAGACGAGTCGGGTCGAGCCGAGTATCTTGAGGCTCGAGCTCGACTCGTTAAGCTATCGAGCTCGTCTCGTGTCGAGCTTTGACCAAGCTTTGACCAATCTCGAGCCGAGTAGCTCGCGAGTAGCTCGGATCGTTTGCAGCCCTATATATGTGTGTGTGTGTGTGTGTTTCTTGATATGTATAACTACTAGATTTGCCCGTGGGCACGTGCCTACGACACGTCTTCAGAACGATACAACATATGAAAAGTTTTGTAAACAGTAAATCAACAATTATGTAGCTCAAGTTTAAATAGTATGACAATACTTAGTTGTAAATAAAAATCCATATTTCCATAAGTATATATATATAGAGAGAGAGAGAGAGAGAGAGAGAGAATTAAATAGATTAAGGAGTTGTTTTGGGGAGATTTGAATTTGAGTTTTGGGGGGAAACTTTTTTTGGGGGGGGAGGGGGAATGTGTTTTGTGGGGGTTAGATCTGGGCCTTTGATTTTGGAAAAATTGAAGGAGAGCCACTTGATAGCTTTCTTTGTGTTTTATTATATAGATACATGTTTATAATGTGTAGATTTATGTGTGTGTGAAAATTTTTATACACACACACATAAATCTACACATTATAAACATGTATTAGTTATACATATCAAGAAAGACATACAATTATGTATAACTATACATGTTTATATATATATATATATATACAACAACAACAACAACAACAACAACAACAACAACAAAGCCTTTTACCAACTAGTTGCGGTCGAATACATGAATCCTGGTTTTCCATTCTGCTCGGTTTAGTGCAATATCTTCTGTTAGGTCACAAGTTATCATATCTTTTTTCACTGTTTTCATCCAAGTTAGTTTAGGTCTTCCTCTACCCCTAACTATACCCTCAATACTTATCAAATCACTTTTTCTAACGGGGGCACTACTAGGTCTACGTGTGACATGTCCAAACCACCTGAGGCGATTCTCTTTTAACTTATCTTGGATTGGAGCTACCTTTAGCATGTCTCGTATATGCTCGTTTCTAATTCTATTATTGTTTTACCACACATCAATCTTAGCATCCTCATCTCTGCTACACTCTTTTTTGGATATGTTGTTTCTTTGTTGCCCAACACTCTGCTCCATACATCATTGCTGGTCTAACAGCCGTCCTATAAAATTTTTCCTTCAACTTCAAAGGTATACGTTTGTCACACAAAATACCACTGACACTTCTCCACTTAAGCCACCCTGCTTGGATCCTATGTGTAACATCTTCACAAATCTCCCCATCTCTTTGTATAATCGAGCCTAAATATTGGAAACAGTCTCTCTTAGGTATCTCTTGGCTATCAAGCTTCACTACTTTCTCAGTTGTGTTCCGAATATCACTAAAATTACACTCCATCTATTCTGTTTTAGTTCTGCTTATTTTAAAGCCGCTAGCTTCCAAAGCTTCTCTCCACAATTCTAATTTAACATTTACTCCTGCTCTAGTCTTGTCAACTAAGACGATGTCATCGGCAAAAAGCATACACCAAAGCACCTCATCTTGTATTCCTCACGTCAATTCATCCATAACTAAAGTAAAAAGGTAGGGATTTAAAGCCGAACCTTGGTGTAAACCTACTGTAATAGAAAAATCGTTGGTCTCTCCTGTGGTTGTTCAAATAGTGGTTGTTGCCCCTTCATACATATCCTTAATTACCTCAATATACTGAATAATTACTCTTTTATTATTTAGCACTCACCATACTGTCTCTAGGGACTTTATCATATGCTTTTTCTAGATCTATAAAAATCATCTGTAGTTCTTTCTTATTCTCCCTATATTTTTTCATAAATATTCTCAGTACATAAATTGCTTCCATTGTTAACCTCCCCGGCATAAACCCAAATTGATTCTCAGACACTGTAGTTTCTAGTCTCAGTCTATGTTCAACCACTCTCTCAAATTTTCATCGTATGACTTATTAATTTAATTCCTCGGTAGTTTGAGCAACTTTGTTTATCTCCTTTATTTTTATATATAGGTACTAAAATACTCTTTCTCCATTCATCGAGCATCTTCTTAGTCCTCAAAACTTCATTAAATAATTTTGTTAGCCAACTCACTCCTACATCCCCAAGACACTTCCAAACTTCAATGAGTATATATATATATATATATATATATATATATATATATATATATATAGTCCCCTTCGGTTGCACACTACTTTTGGTGAGCACTCCGCGAGCACTCATGAAATAAAGACCCTATGAAAAATCCGAACCACTCATATTGTTCTATATGCCTAAGATAGCCTAACAATAAAAAATCAAGTAATTTGAAGTTCATTTGCCCATCCATCATGCTGTTAGAATTTTCAGCCATACAATTTTGTGATGATGTAAATCATGGACAAATGAATTTCAAATTAATTGATTTTTTATTGTTAGGCTATCTAAGGTATATAGAACAATATGAGCAGTTCGAATTTGTCATAGGTGCTCTATTTCGTGAGTGTTCACGGAGTGCTCACCAAAGTAGTGCGCAACCGAAGATTTCTCTCTCTCTCTATATATATATCTCTCTCTCTCTATATATATATAGATATATATATAGATAGAGAGAGCATGTTCCATTGAAAACACAAATGTTGTGAAAACTCGTGAAAACCACCTAGGCCGTTGTTGGGAACAACCTAGGTTATAATGCATTATAACCAACGGCCTGGTTGTTTTCACGTTTTCAACGCTACAGTATCATTTTCAAGGGAGCATTAGTTAGGGCTTTAGGGGATCATCTCCCTCTATATATATAGAGAGAGAGAGAGGGAGATGATCCCCTAAAGCCCTACCTCACCTCTTATTTTGAGTCCCTCGATGATACAGATCCCTATGAAAAGTCTGAACTGTTCATCTTATTCGACATGCCTAAGATAGCCTAAAAGTGTAAAATCAAGTTAGTTGACATTCATTTCCCCATGTATCATTTCATTGAAAAATTAAAGAATTTTTTGCCGCACAATTTCGTAATATTGTAAAACATGAACAAACGAACTTCAAATAACCGTATTTTACATCCTTCGGCTATCTAAGGCATGTAGAATAAGATGAACGGTTCGGATTTTTCCTGGAGAAGCTGTATCAATGGGGTGATGCGAAAAAGAAGAATGGTACTTACTCTACCATATTTGGATGAAATAAACAAGAAAATCTGATCCATGTCGCTGAAAAAGATTCTCATATTATTAAACATAGGGCCATGGTTTTAAGTCTCAGATTTCAGACTCATCTCGGCAAGGGGTGTTTCGTCTCGTATCGGAGATATCGGAGGACACTTAATAAACATATTTTTTTGTTACTAATAAGATATTATATGTTCTATATGTTATTTATCATATAATATATTGTATAATGTAACTAATGATATGAATCAATCACGGTAAATATTCACAAAATTTAACAACAATATTAAAAATAATGTAATATAAGTATATAACTAAATTGAATTTGCATTGATTAGAAAAATATATTAGTTAATAGATTTGACTTTGCATATACACAAACAATAGAGAGAAAATTCTCACATTATCTTAGTTTAAGTCCTATATTGAAAGACTTATATGCAAAAAGTAAAAAAAAAGTTATATATTTACAATAACATTAGTGTGTCGATTTCAGCTGATATTTCGGCAATTTCGGCAATATTTCAGCTGATATTTTGGCCATTTTGCCTGAAATCTACACATTTCGGTCCAAAACGATACGGAGTATAAAGTCAGTGATTTCGTATCGGCAAGCTAGCTGAAAGAAAATTTCGGCCGAAATTTTAGCCGTATCGGCCGAAATTTAAAACAGTGCTTAGGGTGATGCAAAATCACTATATTCACATATGTTTTACTCATGCATCATGTGATTGCAAAGTGAACGGTTTTTCTGGAATAAAACAAATGAGACCACATGATGGACGAGCAAAACATGTGCAAATCTACTAATTTTACATCACCTAGTGTTGAATAATATGATCTTTTTCAATGGCATGGATTGTACTTTTCTTTTTGGGTTTTTAACATGTATGCCCCTAACAAATACGAGAATATCATATATGCCCCTCACAAATATGTATTTCATATTTGTCCGCAACAATATATGCCACATCTCTTAATTACCTCTATAGTAAAAAAAACTCAAAACGATGGAGATTTTTCATTTTTTTAGTGGACTTGATGAAAAATAACTAAAATATTCTCTATCATTCAAATTTTATCTTCTTCATCCTTGTAAATTCGGGCAATAATTAATCCAACCGAGATTCATTAACTTTTCTCAAAATTTCTTCATTTTTTTCAAGAAATGGACTAATTAACAGAGCATCTTTGAGAACTATATATTGATGAGGACATCGGTTCCAGACGATTTGGGCGTTTCTATCAGCGCAGGCATCGTCTTCATCAGCTGTTTTATTCAGTTTAGGACTTTTATTTTATTTCCATTTTTATGTAATCTTTTTTGTAATTTTAGATTTTGAGAATATTTTGGAGATGTGTTTCAAGATGTAATTGAGCCTATTTAAAGGCCCTGAGATGAATGAGAAAGGCATGCCATTATTGATCAAAAAAACCTGTGTTGAGTTTGCTCTTCATTTTTTTTCTCCTTTGTGTGATACAACTGAGAGACAAATTAGGGTTTGTGATAAATCCTAATCCAGTTTTAGAACTAGTGATTAGTTCTAAAATTTATCCCCAATTAAAACAAAAATCCCCAATACAAATCAAAATCCCCTAATCCAAACCCTAATCCCCAAATACAAAAACCCTAATCTCCACCCCTTTCAGCCGTCACATCAATCTTCCCCCTTTCTTCTTCCCTACCCCGATCTCCCCCAAACTACCCATCGCCCCCTCTCCATCAGAACCCAACTCCATCCCGCACCCAATCGTCGACCTCACCCCCTACCTTCACCATCTTCTTCGGATCTGCAACCACCCCGACCCCGAAATCCTCGTCGTCAACCCCTACTCTCCCTACCACCGCCGACGCCGTCGTCCCATCACCCCCTCACCGCGACCCACCCCTTCACCCCCAAACTCCGACGACCATCACCACCACGACGGCCCCCTCGTCTGCTGCCTCTCTCCATCACCTTCGACCCGACGTCTCCGACCACGCCAGCCCCTCGCCGTCGCCCGTTCGTCGTCAACAGCCGGCGGCCAGTCCAGCCATCCCTGGGCTTTGTTGCTGACTTTGCTTGCTGAGGTGCTGACTTTGTTGCTGAGTTGCTGAGATCTGAGTTGCTGCCCAACTCCGAGATCTACGCAGGATTTCTCCACATTCGGTAATATCTTTTCATTATTAAGTATTTGTGCTTTACTGCCTTATCATCTAGTTTATTATCTGATTTATCTGTCGACCACAAAATAATTGAGATTGAGTGATCCACATGCTAGATTAGAGTACGAATTGATATTGGACTTATTACTTGCTAACATATAGGGATTTAATTATTGATCGAGGTTGAATTATTAATTGGAATTGTTAGCATAATTCAGTTCTTGAAAATCCATCAAATCCGCTAACTGTTTTAAATTTCTAACTTAGATCAGAACTTTCATGTTGGTAAAATTAACCCATTAAAATTCTTGGAAAATTCTCTAATTTAGGGTTGGTTTTACATCATTTTGGTATCAGAGCAAAGGTTCTTAAAACCTTAGTTCTTGCATCGTAGGCATCATTTTTGCATTCATTAGGTATCGTGTAGTCTTTTATTTTATTTTTATTTTATTTTAGTTTAGTCTAGAATCATTTAAGAAAAAAAAAAAAAAAAAAAAAATTAGGACACACACGGCCCCTAGCTTCCACTGTTGGTGAATGCGTCTTCGCAGCACCATCACAGACCCTGAAGAGCCTTTTCTATCCCTTCCCAATCACCCAATTAGGAACCCTAGACTCCCCAGACCTGAAATGGACAACCCTGATATCTCCACTACCCTAGCTGCCATCCAAGCAACTCTTGCCAATATCAATGAGAGGCTTGAGAAAGTGGAGCTAAATCAAAACATTGTCCCTGAGCTTCATGGCCATCGTCAGATCCCTCAAGGGAATGTTCATGACGATCGACGTCAAGAACGTGACCCTGACGAACAATATAAAAAGAACGTTAAGGCTGACGTTCCCCAATTTGAAGGCCACATGGAACCCCAAGCTTACCTTGATTGGGTCCGTGCCATGGACCACTATTTTGTGTGGTTCGACATGAGCGAAGCCCTTAAAGTTAAATTTGCAACTATGAAATTAACGGGTAAAGCTCAACAGCATTGGACCAATCTTGAACATGCCCGCAGAGGCCGAGGCCTGGCACCCATAGCCACTTGGGAGGCCATGAAAGAGAAGCTCACTGAGAGGTATGTACCGTTGTCGTTCCACACCCGATTGTTAGATTCGTGGAACCAATTGTATCAAGGAAGTAAATCCACCCAAGAATACATTGATAAATTCGATGACTTCCTTATTCGGTGCAATGCGCTAGGAAAAGAGAGTGAAGAACAAACTCTCTCTAGGTTCAGAGCTGGACTACGAGCTGACCTTAGGAACGAGCTAATCTATAGAAACGTGGACTCGATAGCGGCAGCCTACGCCCTAGTCCTCGACATAGATTCACTTAAAGCTAGTTCTCATTCTAGGTCCAGCGACTCGAGAGATCATTCCTCTAGAATGACCTCTACTGACCCACCTAGACCTAAGCCTCCCTCTCAGCACCCCAACAAATCTTACCCCAACAAACCTAATTCAAACTTTAATTCACATAGAGATGAACATAAGGTTAAGAACACTGGAAAAGATTACAGTAAGATTGACCCTCTCACTAAGTGCTATAAGTGTAAGGGCTATGGTCATGTTGCTAGCAACTGTCCCAGTCCTAGTAGGATAAACATAGTAGAGGGTACCGCTGTCATTGCTGACGACTCAGACAATGAGTTTTCTTATGAGCCTATCGAAGGCGATGACTTCGGTGAAGAAGAGGATGACCAGTATCTCCACTGTATTCGGTCTATCCAATCACCTCACTTGAATGTAGTTAGATGTACTTTGTCCCAACCAAAAGAGGAAGATGATTGGAAGCGCACTGCTATATTCCACACCTTTACGACTATAGGTGGCAAAAACTGCAAGGTGATTGTTGACAGTGGGAGCTGCGTCAACGCTGTCTCTTCTGCGGTCTTAGCAAAGACCGGACTTAAGGCTGAACCCCATCCACGCCCATACAAAGTATCTTGGATTGATGCAACAGCACTCCAAGTAACACATCGATGCTTAGTCCCTGTGGACTTCAAAGCTTACAAAGAGGAAATTTGGTGTGATGTGCTTAAAATGGATGTGGGTCAAGTCATTTTAGGGAGACCTTGGTTATACGATCACGATGTGACTATATATGGTCGATCCAACCAATGTGTGTTCCAGCACGATGGACTAAAAATAAAGCTCATTTCCCGTGAGGCCACGAACTAGTCCAGCTGAAACAACACCGGCTCCCTCGAGAAAGGGCAAGGAGGTAACGTATATGGGTGAAAAGGAACTTACAAATGAAATTGAAAAGGGGGCTACCATTCTTTTACTCACAGCGAGAGAAGTCCCTAAAGATCCTAAGTCACTCATCCCGCCCCAAGTTACTCCTGTCCTTCAGGAATTTGCAGATGTGTTTCCTGCTGACCTCCCCAACCAGTTGCCCCCATTGCGTGACATCCAACACGCTATTGATCTGGTTCCGGGAGCGAGTCTTCCCAACTTGCCACATTATCGGATGAATCCGACAGAGCATGCTGAGTTGAAACGGCAAGTTGATGAGTTATTGGCAAAGGGCTTCATCAGAGAAAGTTTAAGTCCTTGCGCTGTCCCTGCCCTATTGACGCCAAAGAAAGATGGAACTTGGCGTATGTGTGTGGACAACCGTGCCATAAACAAGATCACGGTGAAATACCGTTTTCCCATTCCTCGTTTGGATGACATGTTGGACATGATGTCTGGTGCCACAATCTTTTCCAAAATTGATCTTAAAAGTGGCTACCACCAAATACGTGTTCGTCCTGGTGATGAATGGAAGACCGCCTTCAAGACGAAGGATGGCCTGTACGAGTGGATGGTCATGCCATTTGGAATGACAAATGCCCCGAGCACGTTTATGAGAATCATGACGCAAGTACTCCGTCCCTTTATGGGCAAGTTCCTTGTGGTGTACTTTGATGATATTCTCATTTACAGCCGATCCGTTGGGCAACATCTTGACCATTTGAGACAGGTCTGCGGTGTTTTGAGGAAGGAACAGCTTTATGCTAATCCTACTAAATGTACCTTCCTCTCCGATCAGACTATCTTTCTGGGATTTATTGTGTCTGCCAGAGGAGTATCTGCTGACCCAGAAAAGATACGAGCTATTACAGAGTGGCCTGAGCCCCGCAATATTCGTGATGTGCGGAGTTTTCACGGCCTTGCCACCTTTTACCGTCGGTTCGTGCGAGGATTTAGCACGATCATGGCTCCGATAACCGACTGTTTGAAGAAAGGTGAGTTTGTCTGGTCGAAAGAAGCCACGATTGCCTTCGAAGAGATCAAGAAGAGAATGACTCAGACACCTGTCATGAGGTTGCCTGATTTCACTAAAGTCTTCGAAGTAACATGTGATGCTTCTGGTATTGGTATAGGTGGAGTCCTCAGTCAAGAGAGTCATCCTGTTGCTTATTTCAGTGAAAAGCTGAATGAAGCAAGACAAAAATACTCCACCTATGACAAGGAGTTCTATGCGGTCATTCAGTCACTTCGCTATTGGCGACATTATCTCCTACCGCAAGAATTCGTTATCTTCTCAGACCATGAGGCCTTAAGATTCCTTAATTCTCAACAAAAGTTGAATCCGAGACATGCTAGATGGGTAGAGTTCCTACAAGAATATTCATATACCATTAGGCATACAAAAGGGATTGATAATAAGGCCGCGGATGCGCTAAGTCGTTGTTACATGATCTTATCTGCTCTGCGCACCGAAATTATTGGTTTTGAGAGATTGAGAGATGAGTATGCCTCCTGCCCAGATTTTCACGAGATCTACACCTCTTTGAAGGAAGGCATAACTCGAGTGATAGATGATTATTTCTTGAAAGATGATTATCTCTTCTATCGCTCCAAACTGTGCATTCCTAGTACATCCTTACGAGAGTATCTTGTTTGGGAATTGCACGCTGGTGGCCTTGCTGGACATTTTGGGCATAGCAAGACTATTGATGCTGTGGAACATAGGTTTTACTGGCCGAAGCTAAAGAGAGACGTTGTGAGACTTGTTAACAGATGTCACACCTGTCAACTTGCCAAACAACAAAAACAGAACACAGGCCTGTACACTCCCCTACCTGTTCCCAGCCGCCCTTGGGAAGACGTGAGTATGGATTTCGTGTTAGGCTTACCGAAGACACAAAAGAAACACGATTCCATTCTTGTCGTCGTGGACCGTTTTTCTAAAATGGCCCACTTCCTCCCGTGCTCGAAAACTTTTGATGCATCCCGTGTGGCTCAGATCTTCTTTGATAATATTGTGAAGCTACATGGGTTGCCAAAAACCATTGTGTCTGATAGGGATGTGAAATTCACGAGTTATTTTTGGAAGACCCTATGGCACAAGTTAGGTACAAAATTAAAGTTTTCGTCAGCGTTCCACCCACAGACAGATGGACAGACTGAGGTTGTCAATCGGAGTCTTGGCAATCTCTTACGTACTCTTGTGGGAGAGAACTTGGGAACATGGGATTTGAAATTAACGGTTGCTGAATTTGCATATAACACATCTAGGAATAGAAGCACTGGCATGAGTCCACACGAAGTTGTACACGGTTATCGTCCTAGGCAGCCTATAGATCTTGCCCCCATGTTAGAACATCACCGAGTCTCTGAGTCTGCATCTGCATTTGCATCCCGCATTCATGACTTACATAGAGAAATTTCCAAGAAAATTAATGAAAATAATTTTAACTACAAGTTAAGAGCTGATATTAGAAGGAAATTTAAAACTTTTAATGTGGGTGACGAAGTGATGGTTCGGATTCGTCCGGAACGGTTCCCAGCGGGATCCGTTAAGAAATTGAACGCACGTGCTGCAGGTCCATTTAAAATTCTTCATAAAATCAATGATAATGCCTATATTGTTGACCTCCCCGAAGGCTTTGGCATCAGTAAAACTTTCAATATTGAGGATTTAGTACCCTATGAAGGCCCAGAATTTAACCCTAGAAATCCTCTTATAGATGAGCCTACCCTGCAGCCTACTGGTGAGATTCCCCCATTACCCCCACTACCAGATACTACTTACCCATCGACAGAAGAGTTGGATAATATTTTAGATGATCAGATAATCTCTACTAGAGATGGTGGTATTCATAGATATTTGGTAAGTTGGAAAGACAAGCCGGAGTCGGAGAACACTTGGATAGATCGCGGAGAGCTCCAGCGCTTGGATCCAGACCTCTTGGAGCACTATGACAGGAGGACTGGTTTTGACTCGACTGGGTCGAGCCTTCTCCCACCCGGGGAGAATGATGAGGACATCGGTTCCAGACGATTTGGGCGTTTCTATCAGCGCAGGCATCGTCTTCATCAGCTGTTTTATTCAGTTTAGGACTTTTATTTTATTTCCATTTTTATGTAATCTTTTTTGTAATTTTAGATTTTGAGAATATTTTGGAGATGTGTTTCAAGATGTAATTGAGCCTATTTAAAGGCCCTGAGATGAATGAGAAAGGCATGCCATTATTGATCAAAAAAACCTGTGTTGAGTTTGCTCTTCATTTTTTTTCTCCTTTGTGTGATACAACTGAGAGACAAATTAGGATTTGTGATAAATCCTAATCCAGTTTTAGAACTAGTGATTAGTTCTAAAATTTATCCCCAATTAAAACAAAAATCCCCAATACAAATCAAAATCCCCTAATCCAAACCCTAATCCCCAAATACAAAAACCCTAATCTCCACCCCTTTCAGCCGTCACATCAATCTTCCCCCTTTCTTCTTCCCTACCCCGATCTCCCCCAAACTACCCATCGCCCCCTCTCCATCAGAACCCAACTCCATCCCGCACCCAATCGTCGACCTCACCCCCTACCTTCACCATCTTCTTCGGATCTGCAACCACCCCGACCCCGAAATCCTCGTCGTCAACCCCTACTCTCCCTACCACCGCCGACGCCGTCGTCCCATCACCCCCTCACCGCGACCCACCCCTTCACCCCCAAACTCCGACGACCATCACCACCACGACGGCCCCCTCGTCTGCTGCCTCTCTCCATCACCTTCGACCCGACGTCTCCGACCACGCCAGCCCCTCGCCGTCGCCCGTTCGTCGTCAACAGCCGGCGGCCAGTCCAGCCATCCCTGGGCTTTGTTGCTGACTTTGCTTGCTGAGGTGCTGACTTTGTTGCTGAGTTGCTGAGATCTGAGTTGCTGCCCAACTCCGAGATCTACGCAGGATTTCTCCACATTCGGTAATATCTTTTCATTATTAAGTATTTGTGCTTTACTGCCTTATCATCTAGTTTATTATCTGATTTATCTGTCGACCACAAAATAATTGAGATTGAGTGATCCACATGCTAGATTAGAGTACGAATTGATATTGGACTTATTACTTGCTAACATATAGGGATTTAATTATTGATCGAGGTTGAATTATTAATTGGAATTGTTAGCATAATTCAGTTCTTGAAAATCCATCAAATCCGCTAACTGTTTTAAATTTCTAACTTAGATCAGAACTTTCATGTTGGTAAAATTAACCCATTAAAATTCTTGGAAAATTCTCTAATTTAGGGTTGGTTTTACATCATATATTCTTCCTCACGTTACTTTTCCAAATTTGTCATCAATCTTGTTTTTTAATGATAAATTATAAGCTTTCTCATTTATTTTCCTTAAAACCGTTAAATATTTTCTCATTTGATTGTCTAATCTGATCTTTTAATTTGATTTCTATTTGTCTCGCATGAGTAAAATCATGATTAATCTAGTGATATATAACTTAGGGGTAAATTCAAATTGTTAATGGCATATACGAAAATATATATTTGTTAGGGGTATATATGATATTATCATATTTGTTAGGGGTTTAAATGTTAAAAACCCTTTCTTTTTTTATCTTCCAAATATGGCCGTGTACCATTCTTAGGTATGATTGCACATGAACCACCACTAATCCCTATATATATATATATATATATATATATATATATATATATATATATATATATATATATCACAATGCAGTTTGAAAAAGAAAGCTATCAAGTGGTTCTCCTTCAACTGAAACAAAATCAATGGCTCATATTCACCCTCCCAAAAGACATTTTCCTTCCAAAAGTTTTTCCCCCAAAACAAAAATCCTTTTCACTTTATTTTTATCTCTCTCTCATCTCTTCACTTTTTCAGATTTCTCTCTCTATCTAGAAATTTAGATTTTCATATTCCAGGTTTGTAAATTTCCAGATTTTTCATATATTTTATACTTTTTTATTGCTCATATAGAAAATTTTATTGATTTTCTTGATTTATTTCAATTGCAATAGAAGATTTAAATGAATATTCACTTGGATAAATTTCAACTTCTAAAGTTACACTGAAAGTAGCAAATATCTCCTCAAAAGTTAAATTTCATCATTTTGCATGCTCAAAGTTCTAAGAAGGTGGATTTACACCCCCATTTATAATTATTCAAACATGGATTTTTACTTACAACTAATTGTTTTCGTACTATTCAAACTTGAGCTACATAAACTCCATGATGGAAGTTTTAGATTCATGCGAAATGTTGGAAAGTAAATGTATCCAGTATTATACATGAACATTATTATAGTGTAAATCTTAGAAAGTATATTAATGCCCGATAGTAGAATACAATGAGAACACCAAAGTTAATCGTCAAATATTTTGCATCCTTATATACAGAGTAAGTTCTTCATCAAAACTAAGTAATAACATTTTGCTTCCTGCAATGGATAACATCACTATATATGGCGATGTAAGTTTCCATTTTTTGTATGACATCTACAACTCTTTTATATTAGATCAATTAATTCCTTTTTTTATATTCCTGACATTATAATGCTTACTTTCATATGCTGCATCGTTCCGAAGATGTGCCGTAGGCACGTGCCTACGGGCAAACCTAGTATATATATAATAGATATTTGCATGTGCATTGCACATATTTAATTTTATCATTTTCAAAATTGCAAATAATGATTACCACGATGTATTATCGAAGTATGGTTGCATGAACTATTTAATGATTTTTACCTACTTAATAAAGGGATGGCCTCACACAGTATAGGTTGGCTTCACAATTGTGCTATGATTAAAATAGTAAAGAAAGATGTAGACACATAGACAGCTTCATTAAATTATGTATACAATGTGTACACATGAATACATTTATGTATGGGCAATGCTCCATTGCAAACCACCTAGGTCGCTTGGTGGAACAAAATAGGAGTGAAAGATCCCACTGAATCGGATTTGATCCACGAATCTAAGAAATAGTGAGAATTCTTGATCTCTCTCAATTCGAAGATCCAGGATTGGAATTGATGTCGTTTCATTGATTCCTCCTAAAGATTTTCATTGATTCCTCCTAAAGATTTCATTTCAATTGGAATTTCGTTATTCACGATGTACGATGAGCCCTGTTAAGCATCCATGGCTGAATGGTTAAAGCGCCCAACTCATAATTGGCAAATTCGTAGGTTCAATTCCTGCTGGATGCACGCCAATGAGAACGTTCAATAAGTCTATTGGAATTGGCTCTGTATCAATGGAATCTCATCATCCATACATAACGAATTGGTATGGTATATTCATACCATAACATATGAACAGTAAGAACTAGAATTCTTATCGATACTGGAACTCATATTGAAGAAAATGGATTTATGGATGGAATCAAATATGCAGTATTTACAGAAAAAAATATTCGGTTATTGGGGAACAATCAATATACTTCTAATGTGACAGAAATAAAGCATTGGGTCGAACTCTTCTTTGGTGTCAAGGTAATAGCTATGAATAGTCATCGACTCCCGGGAAAGGGTAGAAGAATGGGACCCAGTATGGGATATACAATGCATTACAGACGTATGATCATCCCAACAGCGGCCTAGGTTATAACATAAGCGGTTGTTGGAATCCAACAACGGCTTATGTTTATAACCTAGGGAACAACGGCCTAGGTGGTTTTCACGCATTTTCACAACATTTGCGTTTGCGTTTTCACAACATTTGCCCTTTATGTATATAACATATGTTAAACCACGGTATCCGTTCAAACTCCCAGAAACCCACAATGCAGATAAAAGTTCCCTCTACAGAAACCGCTTGAATTTTTTGTCTGGGTAGAAGTTTCAAAAACCCTCCCAAACCAGCGAATGAACACCCTTATCTGCATCCAAAAACTAGCTAGAGATAAGAGTAAAAGAAGCAGATTCACCATTCACGATTTTTTTCAGTAAATCTGGGTTTCGTAGTGTAGTTGGTATCATTTTCTTTCATTTTCACATAACGCAGATCTTGCTGAAGGAACATGCTTAAAAAACTATGACTATACGGGTGCTGGAGATGGTTATGACAAAGCAAGTAAAATGTTGGCAAGTGAACTTCCAACTGACTCTCACCTGCTCTTATATCTTTTCTGTGCATTTTTGGAACACCCCAAATGGATGTTGCATGTTGATCCTGCATCCTATTCTGGTTCACAATCCAGCAAGAATCCCTTGTTCCTCGGAGTTCTTCCTCCTAAAGATAGGTTTCCTGAGAAGTATGTCGCTGTTATATCTGGTGTCCCATCTGTTATTCACCCAGGAGCTTGCATATTATCTGTTGGGAAACAAGGTCCACCAATATTTGCTTTGTACTGGGATAAGAAGCTGCAATTTTCTCTTCAGGTATTTATTATTAGATTTTCTTTGGAAATTTATAACTGATAAATGTTAGATCATTGTATCTCCTGAAACTCTACTTAGCCCTTTCGTCCTTTGTATATTGGGTCAAGGATTCTGCGATACTATTCATGTATTACTTGTGCTAATGCATCCTGTTTATTTCCTTTGCACATTACTTGCATATATTGTATTGCACATTACTTCTCATTGATATGTCATTATCCATCCGAGAATAAGAGAATTTGTGCCAAAAGTGTTTCACATTATTATGTTAAGACAATCCATTCCTTTACAATGTCTAAAATTGCAGTCTATATAAACTAATGCTATATGTTACTAAATCTTTATTCTTGTCACAAACATCAAATATTGAGAAGCAATTTGTATCACTTTCGTGAATCCTTTTTATCCCTGTAAACTATATGATTGCTACCTCTGATAAGCAACTGGTACATCTGTTTCTACTGCCTAGAATCCATGTTTATTTTGGCTTGACCTTTCTTACACTTAGCTGTGAATAATTGAATAGTACTTCTAACTAGGAGATAAGAAGTCTTTGTTTCACAAGTCCTAACATTTTCACATTATTCTCTCTCATTATCCTTAATTGAAGCTATGCCCAAATTCTTTTGGTTGCACTTTAGTTCATGTCGCTCTCATCCTTGGCGATATCCTCTTTTTAGCTAAATTCATTATTTAATCTGGAGTTGTTGGTCGTAGTGTTTACAATGAACATTATGCATATTTTATGTTTACACTTAGTGGCCCTCGTTTTCTCACATCCTGATGAAAACGGATAATCAGCACAAATGGTTAAAATAATCATGGCAGTTTGCGTATTTTCTTGCAGTATTCCGAACTACTATTAATCTATTATGGCAATTTGCATTCTTTCTTGCAGTATTCTGAACTAAGAATCTTTTAGATGCTACTATTGTACTGGTGTAGAATTTGCATTTACAAAAGCACAGTGAATTCCTTAGTTGGGAAAATATAGTTAATTACTATATTCTCCATTTGAGTAGGAAATCTGATTTTTGATACATAATGTACTTTGTATATTGAACTTCAACAAGTTTACCAAGCAGACTTGCTCTGAACTTTCTCAGGGAAGAACAGCACCATGGGATGCTATTCTTCTTCTATGCCACAGAATAAAGCTTGGTTACGGAGGTGTAGTACGAGGAGTTCATCTTGGCTCTCCACCTTTCAACATCCTCCCAGTTCTTGATTCAAATGATGAAAGCTGAAGGCCTTTTTAAGGTACCGATTCTTGGTTTGCAAAGCGTTCTCTTTTTTGCAGGTAGTATGTATTCATCAGAAGATCATGAATGGTGGCTTTGAAGGTCTAATATTGTTATCAAAATAATCTTTTCTTTTTCAAAAATTAAAAAATAATGTATTCTTGCTTGTTTATTTGGATCCTTGCTACCTGGGACTCATTTATTTGGACCCTGGAACGTTCACAGCCATATACATCACTGTATACACACTATTACATACTTGTAGAGAAACTATGTAACAGCCTAACACTTGATCCTTCCTATATTTGGGCCTTCTATTGTGAAAATTGTTGTCAAACAATTTCATGGAATCAGGGTTGCGTAGTTCACAACCAAATATTTCCCAATATACACACTATTACTGTGTTGTGTACGTTCACAACCAAATATTTCCCAATATACACACTATTACTGTAATACCACTTAGTAAATGTTAGGTGGCCTTAGGAGTTATTTATTTTGTGGGCTCATAGGCTTATAAGATGGGCCTAAATAATATACAGTGTAGTAGTTAGCATGTGAGTTTGAGTTGGAGTGAGAAGTTTAGTTCCAGATTGGAAATGAGATGTGAATCACAGTACCTTATATAGAGTTGCCTATGATCCCGTGACTACCTTTTGAGCTAGCTCTTTTGCATGAGGCTATGCCCTGTGGTGGGGCATTGACTTAGGTTTTCTTAGGCAAGTATGTTGGCAGACCCGTGGTGTTACAATTACACAGTGAGGAGTTTGCAAATATTTTAGTGGTTGTGTTTGTCACTTTTGTCCAAAGTAAAATAGCGACATAGTCAATGAGAACAAATTGTAGAGAATATAATCAGTAAAGCATGGTAACCAACCAGGATTGCCAAACTAATATAAAGTAAACTTTATTTTTGAGAAAATTAATATAGAATAGTTCAAATTCTTTCCATGTGAGAATAAATCACAGAATCAGAGTAAAGCACGGTAACTATCCAATATAACCAAACCAATAATAAAGTATCAAACTATCAATTATTGTTGAGATAATAAACATAGAATTATTAGCTTTTTTAGCCTCATGAAAAGAAATCAAGTCAACATACCCAATCGTTTTAACAATCAAATCATAGTAATTAAATTATTTTTTGCAAATACTAAATTAAATTTTATTTGATATAAATTATCTAATGTGAATCAAAAAATAATCACCGTGATAACAATATAATAATAAAGATATCAGTTTTATTTTTATTTTGAAATATTAGTCCTTAATGGTGAGTTTATTCTGTTTAAATTCGATGGAAAGAAAATTCATGCCCGTTTGGTCATATGATTTCTACGACACACATGGGGGTAATTTTGGATATCTTCAAAACCCGTGCCCCTGAATGATATCTGGAAATCTGGGGGATCAGATAAGGGAGGCATCATTTTTTAGAAGATCAGAAGATGCAAGGGCTCCATTGTAATTTCATAAGAATTCATTAAAAAAAATATATGTTCCCTTCCCTTCCAACTCCCTGACAATTTGGCATTACCTTGTTCGCCCACATAACCTTAATTTTTTTCCTGATTATTTTTCATCAAGTGTTTGTAAATATTTAGTAGATACCTAATGTAATGTGTTATTGCCTTATTACCCTCTAGTATAGCTAATGGTGAGATTTACCCCCTCTACCTTGTAATTCTCTTGCCTCTCTATTGAACTTCTCCCTTAGTTATCAATGGCTAAAGAACTTGAAATTTTGGTTTTTTTTGTCAAAGAAAGTGGAATGTAGTCGCTTCATTTAGGACTTAGGAGTTAGGTCGTGGCCCTATCTCCATTTATATTTGATGAGTTGCAATAGCCAAAACAGGGTAGAAGGGGAGGTGTTGAGGGCAACGAAGGAGGTGATGAAAACAGTGATGGCTCTTCATACCCAGCCCTTGGGCTGCTTCAACCAATGTCTACGTAGTGTCTGAAGCAGTCACTTTTCATAAAACTAAGTATTATTAAGATAGAATTAAGTGATCTTCTTAATGGAAACTAATAATATACCCCTCAAGGTAGTACAGGGACTTACCAAGGGCATCAATTTATACAATTTCCCCCCCCCTCTTTCTGCAAACCTATCATAGTGAAGGGGTTACCAACCTTTATTACTATCCCTGCATATGAAGCGAGGTCGAAATGTGGAGAGCAAGTAGAACCCAAAATACATTTCCATTTAGTAACCTGCAAGAATGATAGTTGTAGCTCACTTAGAAACTTTGATTCAAAGCTAATAATTTAACACTTTCCTAAGAAACTACAAATACCTTTTAAAAATAAAATATAATTATCTGAACTGTGGATTGTGCTAATCCACATGCAATCCAGCTACAGTATGAGTTATTTTCTCACCTGAATCCTGTTCAGATCTAACATTTTTCTAGTAGCATATATAGTTGAGTATCGAATTAAGTATTGATTAGCTTATGTGAATCTACGGACTTGATTAGAAAGCATTCAATTAACATATATCGCTTCACTTTGCACCTATTCAGGTGGAAGTCGACATGTCTGCTACAGAAGCAACGCACCACACGATTATCCATTCGAAGTCGGCATAGAGAATTAAATTGTAGTAGAGAAATGGTGGGAGTTTGGCATGTGCAATACATCAATCATCGAAATTATCTCTTGGAGACCTTCAGTGTAATGTCTTTGTGTATAAGACCAAACACAAAGCTAGTTTACTTAAGATCAGTAGAAGCATGTTAAATGTCTTACTAATCCAATTTCTAAATGATATAACTGATGTAAACAGAATGGTGAATTTGAAGGACTCACTTCTGACTTAGAAATTCTGCTGCATACAACATTAGATTTTGTCATTGCTCCTCAAGCTTACCATGTCGGAGCATATGAGACCGTGCAGAGACTGCATAAGTATTACGATATATGAAAGATTATTTTATTTTATCTGAATTTTGAGTTTCCTTGTATGCAAACAGAGGCTTGTGAAATATTGTTCTAGAATTCCGGTAAAAAAATGCACTCGTCATTTCATTAATTAATGCTGCTCAATGGAAGAAATTTGGTAATCATGTTTGTGGCCACTGCGGGTTAGGAATTGTGGATTCATATACACTTAGGTATCAAGAACTTGGAGTTGGAGAAGAAGAGATGACATGAAGGTAGCAATGGCAGCAAGAGAGTATAGACATCAGCAGCAAGGGACTTGACAGTCGACTGTTCAACCGATTGTCTGCGCTTTTAGAATTGAAGAATTGTGGTCGACTGCCAAGGAGGACAGTCAGACCGCATCGCGGCGCTGTGTTTATTTGAGTTGCAGGTTTTGGATCCAATTGGTTGTATTTGTATATATATCTTTTAGAGTTTACTTGTGGGCTATATAAATAGATGTAGAAGTGAACTCTAAGGTTACGCTTTATACCATTTTATTGTACAACTTCAAGAGAGAAGAGTGCTAAGCGTTTCAAAAGTGAGAGAGATTCGAGTTTGATCTCTTTGCATCTTTATAGTTCTTGAGTAATAAGAAGTATTGGTTATTTCTGTATAGTATTATATTCTTGTGCTTGTGAGATTTTGCGAATATTGTGATGTCTTGTTATTGGTGCATCTAGGTCTTATGGGCGTTGGTCACTATATTGCGCTGTCTCTTGGTATATTATTCAGTTTGTCATGTTTAGATTCAGTGGTAGAACATCTCATCTAATACGAAATTCTTCAATAAAATTATAAGACTGGAAAGGATCACCGTCCAAAACATTCATTAGCTTCTTGAAATTTGTGGTGTTTCAGGAAAAATGATAACACAATGCCTTGGAAGTGAAGGACCCTCTATATCATAAGTGCCACCTCTCGCTAGATAATCCAAAATTTGACCGAGCAATCATATGGTTGTTGGATTTATGTCTTGCATACTATGCTCGATGAGAAGAGAAGACGGATGAAGCGAGGAGGATTCAAAGCAGTAGATTGACGAGGAAAAGCAGCAGCAGCAAACGACAAACAGAACAACAGCAAAAAGGAGGCAGTCAAGTGCCATTTGGGTAGTTGACCGCCGCTACTCTCTTGATTGATCAGAGATAATTGCAGTCAACTGCAATATGCAGCGGCGGCAGTCAACTGCAATATGGGGGCAGTCAACTGCAATATGCAGCGGCAGCAGGTGCGGGTTTGGGACTTAGGGATTCGTTTAAGGTCTGACTTCTTATCCAGGTTATATCGTATGTCTCTCCTCGTACGTTTATCTCCTTCAGGATACATTAGGTATTTATTGTATCAAGATATCAAATTAAGGTTTCTCAATATCTCTGTATATTATTGTATTGATCTATTTTGAGAGGTAAGAGTGAGAGCACTTCATTGAAGAGAGCTTGTGAGGTTTTCCTATATATTGTAAACAACAAGTACCTTCTCGTGAGACTTGAAAGATAGATAAGTTCTTGGTGAGAGTGGCTGTAACTCTTATATCTTTTCTAGTTGAATATCATCTCGGTTATTTTCCCTCCGGATTAAGGTTAGCCTCAACGGGGAAAAAATTGTGTGTTTTGGTGTGTTTGATTTGATCTATTATTTTGCTTGGTGATTTGTAGTGATCGTGTTGTAAAACTCAACACGAAATTCCTAACAATGGGTGTAAAGCTTATAGTTAATTAGGATTAGTTAGTTTTTAATTAGGTTTAGTTATTATTATATTATTTGATTTGTTTAATTAACATATTTAAATAGTTAATAAGTAATTAAAATTTTTAATTATTCATTTGAACGAATGAGACGGTATAACATATACCGTCGCTCGCTTTTTTTAAAAAAAAATTGCGCGACGGTAAATGTTGTACCGTCCGATGCAAAAATGAGAAACATATAGCAAACAACCACTGCAGCATGTATCGCTATTTGCTACTACTGTAGGTGCCATTTTTAACAAAATGAGAAACACCATTGTGAATGCTCTTACTATTCTTTTGAGAGATTTATCAAAGCATTGCACCGATTTATCAAAGCATTGCACATCCAGCACACTCTCAGCTTCAACATTTCCATGTGTTGGTACATATATATATTGACCATTATCCTATTAAATTCATACACTTCCAATATTACGTTTTAACTCCAACATTGAATCCCAAACTTTTATTAAGTATTACGGGCCGTGCTCTGTATATCAAGCTGATCACAGTTAATTTAGTCTATTTTTACGATAATAATATCTCAACTCATACTGATCATATTTTTGTAGAGTATTGCTGAAATAAAAAGACGGCTGCTACAATCCATGTTGACTATGATTATGTAATAAATACTGAAAGAAACCCCCCCTTTTTTTCCCTTTGTTTTTAGTTTATTAATTTGATCGAGTGTGATTTATTTTGTTAATCTAGTTTCTACCCAACTCGGACATAACCAAATAAGAATGCAGAAGTTGGTTTGGTACTTTGGTATCCAACAGTACATCATTCTCAAGACAATCCAAATCAAACCAATAGAGATCCAATAATACTATTCTATAAACAAAACCTACAGATTTCTTTTTTTTTTTATCATAAAACCTACAGATTTCTTTATAAAACAATTTGAATCTTATATTAAATATTTAATTATATATTCCAATAAGTCATACATATTTCCTCCCCACAACTCTGCAAGCAAAATAAGATAGAACCAATAGCAATAAACCAGTGATAACCCATAGCCATACAGTACCTACCCTCTCGTGCAGAGGTGCCTGTTAGGTAAATCGAATGACACAATGGAGTTTGTTGAGCCATGGTAGCGAGATGTACAAACAGAGCTGATGAACAACTAAACAGTAGATCACACCAATCACACAACGATTTGTCTCGATTCGGTCGAACCTAATCTGGTGAGAAATACAGAGAGATCTAGATATTATTCAACTATAGAAGATTATAAATAGTTAGTTACAAACTTTCACTAAGAACTATCTCTCGACCCTCAATTTCAACGGAAGAAAGATCAATGAAGTACTTGTCTCTCTCAATGGAAACTATTACAATATATAGAGATCTAGAGAAACCCTAAGTTGTAGTCTTGATACATAAACTGTCCGATATATCCTGAATAAAGAGACACACGATAGGAGCTGTACGATCTAACTTGGAAAGGAAGTTGGGCACAAAAAGATCATCCAGATCTAAGCCCAATAATTGCAAACCCGCTTTTGTCGGTCGACTGCCAAAAACAACAGTCGACCGTTCCTTGGGTATTCCAAACCCTAGAGGTGGTCAATCGACTGTCAGTCGATGCTCTGCTAGCTGTTGTACTTGCTATTTCCACTTCTTCTCTTCGATGCTTCAACCTCTTTCTCACTTAATCATCTTCTTCTTATCGAACTACAAATATGCAAGACATAAATCCAACAATCTCCACATTGGATTGCATACGCGTGCTATCAACACTGTGTAATTTATCACCTCCAGACTCTTTCACCTGTAAATGAACTCAGTTTAGTAGTTTCTTCAGCTAGTTGATTTAATCTTCCACCCAATTTCACTAATCAGTATGCCCCTCAAGGGCACACCCCAGTAGTCGTTAACATGGATGAGTTACCCTCCACACTAACTCCACCTACTTGACGCACTTTCCATCTGTCAAAGATATTTGAACGTCATGGTTTCGCTTCAATGATTCTAGTTGCGGCAGACTAGATGATGCTTCTTCAGTAATAATGGGCAAAGAAACACTTGCACAAGTTTTTCAGATTCCACGAAGCTTGTAGAGATTGTGTTCACTTGGTCCAACACCCCTCTTAACAAACATCACCTTATGACAACCTTCCCAAATAGACAGATGCATCACTTCCCGTAGAGTGTACTTGTTACCACCTGACATCTCAAACTCAACTGTTCCCTCACCCACTACTTCATAAATCTCTCCAATTCCCGTTCTCACACAACACTATCTTGTAGAGTTATAAGTAGAAGACATCTCGTTCTCGGAGCATATATGAGAAGAACTCCTTGAGTCAAGAAACCAACCAAAATCCACTTCTAAAGAATTTGAAACAAGAAGACATAAATCATCGGTACCACTCACCACACAAGCGTTAGCACTACGAACATTGGCGCTCATTTGATTTAGCGATTTGCGATAATCCTTCTTGTAATGTCATATCTTCTTACAATATCAGCAACGGATCACACATGTATTGACACTTTGATTTTTCAATTAAAGAATCTTCCACTGCTAAGCAACTTATGGAGGTAGTCTATGATTTATGAGTTTCCTTCTTAAGTTGATCTTCCTTCAAACCCTTGATCACCTCAGCCACCGGAAATTTCTCCTTGGTATACTTTCTGTGTAGCATAGTAGTTATCAAATTCTCGTACGAATCTGGCAGTGAATATATCAAGTTGAAAGCTTTATTTTTTTCGCTTAGATCATCTGTGTTCAGATAATACCTGATTGAACTCCACAATATGATCTTGAAGAACAGAACCTTGCTTCATTGAGAAATGAAACAATTTACTCTTCCAATACATCTGATCCAACAACAATAATCCCGAGTAGTCAGATATGAGTCTTACCTACATACTCGCCACACTTTTCTCCTCTTGGAAGTTGCACTTGACATCGTCTGCCAATGACAATTAGATGAAACTTAGAGCTCTTTCACAAATCTCATCCCAATTCTCCTTCTTCATGTCGGATGATTTACCTTCCTCCTTTAGGGCAAGATGTAGACGTTCTTGAAATAATACATAATACATGTCCACCTTCTAGAGATTAAAGTTGATCTTACCTTCAAACTGCTTGATCTTCACATAGCTATGACCTGTCATTTTCACAAAGGGACTCGTCAATTGGAGCCCTGGTACAAGTTGTTAGGAAAATCGTATGGTGCAGCGGAGTTTGTTGAGCAATGGTAGCGAGGAGCATAAACAGATCTGATGACAACCAAACAGTAGATTACACCAATCACACAATGATTTATCCCGGTTCGGGTGAACCTAATCTTTGGAAAATATAGAGATATATTATTCAACTAGAAAAGATTACAAGGAGTTAATTATAAACCCACTCACCAAGAACTATCTCTCGAGCCTCACCTACAATGGAAGAAATATTAATGAAGTACTTGTCGCTCTCAATGGAGACTATTATAATATATAGTGATCAAGAAAAATCCTAATTAAGTTGTAGTCTTGATACATAAGCCGTTCGATATATCCTGAATAAAGAAACAAGGGATATGAGCCGTACAATCTATCTTGGATATGAAGTTTGGCCCAAAAAGATAATCCAGATCTAATCCCAATAACTGCAAACTCACCGTTGTCGGTTGACTGTCAAAAACAATAGTCGACCGTTCCTTGGGTATTCCAAACTCGAGAGGTGGTCGGTCGACTGTCCATAATCTGTTGTTGTAGTACTTGCTATTTCCACTTCTTCTCTTCGACACTTCAACATCTTTCTCCCTTAAACATATTCTTCTTATCGAACTACAAGTATGCAAAGCATAAACGACATAAATGCAACAGTGTGTCCATTGGGATGTCATCCCAAGTTCCCAACCATCACCTCCAGGAGGTGCTTGACGGACCCCCCCACGTCCACAGGGGCGTGGACATCCCACAATCTTCTCCAGGATGACGTGATAGAAGGACATGACAGCTGGAACACTGTTGTGAGTTGCCCACCATCAATGCCAAGGGGTGGTGGATAAATCTCCTCCAAGATCTGGACGTGCCTCTTCACCTTCACCTTCTTATTCAGGTGCGATCGGAGTGCATTCACTTCGATGACCCACACACACACACACTCCTCCCTGTCCAGCGCATATCCCAAGGCACCTGCAAAGTTTTATATTTAAATCCTTCGGCACAAAAAAGAACTTGTATCATTTATAAAGAAAACTTACCCATATTCACGAATACATAAGACTTTAAACGTCAAAAAATATAAATAATAAAATAGAAGTGTACATGTGTGAACCTGTGTGTTTTTGTTATATATTTATCTATTTGAAGGAAATATGTCTAGTTATGAAAACAAATTAATTTAAATCCCTGGGTACAACCCCAAAAAAAAAATAAAATCTGGTATCATTTATAACAAAAACATACCCCAATTCATGAACATATATAAGACTTTAAATATCAAAATAATAAATAATATAATAAGAGTATATGTTTGAACATTTGTGTTTTTGTTTTATATTTTCTAAGGATCTAAAGACATGGAACATACTTGAACTTTATGTCGGTCACTCAAGGATTAATTCCCGGCTGAATCATGGCCCTTGGCACAAGAATTATTTGAGCATAGGCTTTGAGCTGTTCAAAGGCTTCTTGCTGTGGTTGTCCCCATTCAAAACTTTTAGCTCCTCAAAGAGCTTTGAAAAAAAGGAAGGCATTTCTCTCATGACTTAGACCGGAAGCGTCAGATGGTTGTAAGGCGTCTCGTGAGCTTCTGGACTTCTTTAATCTTGGAGGGAAGTAGCATGTCAAGAATGGCTCGGATCTTCTCGGGATTGGTCTCTACCCCCCTGTGGCTAACCATGAAGTCCAAGAATTTGCCAGACGATACTTCGAAAGCACACTTGGATGGATTGAGTCTTATCTTGTGCTCCCGTAGAACGCCGAAGGCTTTCTGTAGGTCTCGGGCGTGGTCTGCTTGGGTGAGGCTTTTAACCAGCATGTCGTCTACATAAACCTCCATATTTCTGCCGATCTGTTCTTGGAAGACCTTGTTGACAAGGCGCTAGTATGTAGCCCCAACGTTCTTCAGCCCGAAGGGCATCACCCGGTAACAATACAGGCCTTGGTCGGTCACAAAAGAGGTCTTCGGGATATCAGGAGGGAAAATTCTGATTTGGTTATATCCGGAGTAGGCATCCATGAAACTAAGGAGTTGGTGACCAGATGTAGCGTTGATAAGAGCATCGATGCTAGGGAGAGAGGGGTCTTTCGGATAGACTTTGTTCAAATCCGTGAAGTCAATACACATCCTTCACTTTTCATTAGCTTTCTTTGTCATTACTATGTTGGCAAGCCACTCGAGATAGTTGACTTCCTGGATGAAGCGAGCCGCGAGGAGTTTATCCACCTCCTCTCTAATGGCTACCTGACGATCGGGGGCAAACTTTCGACGCTTTTGTTGAACGGGCTTAGCTTCGGGATTGACGCTGAGACGGTGGGTGATGAGGTCTTCCGATGTACCAGGCATGTCAGCTGCTGTCCATGCAAATAAGTCTTTGTTATCTCTGATGCACTCAACAATCTGTTTCTTGACTACTTGCGGGAGGACCTTACTCACTCGGAAGGTTTTAGACGAGTCTTCTTCAGAGAATGAGACTTCTTCTAACTCGTCGACCGGTTCCGAGATAATCTGTCGGGCCATCTGAGGGACTTCTAACGAATCGAGGGAGAGAACTGTTCCTTCTATAGTTGTAGTGTAGCACCTTTGAGCCGTCTCTTGATTCCTTTTGACTTTCCCTACCCCAGCAGGGGTCGGGAACTTCATTTTCATGTGGAACGTGGAGGGGACAGCCCGAAGTGCAGCTAGGCCTGGTCTGCCGAGGATGGCGTTGTACGCCGCTTTCACATCTACTACCATAAAATCCATCACCTCTGTTCGGCTTGTTGGGGTCTTTACCACGGTCACGTCAAGGGGGAGCACCCCTTCGATCGAAACCGGGACCCCTGAGAATCTGATCAGAGTATATCCTGCTGGTTTAAGGCATTCTCGGGAGAGGCCAAGACCTTGGAATGCATCTAAGAAGAGGATGTTAACAGTGCTCCTGTTATCTACAAGGATCCATCGTACCTCATGGTTGGCCATTTGAAGGCTGATTACGAGTGCATCGCAGTGGGGCGTTCGGACGCCTTCCAAGTCCTTATCAGAGAATGTAACTGGGACACCAAAACTCTTGGGAGGAGGAAGGTTTTCTATTGAGTTGACCTCCTGGACAAAGGCTTTGCAGGAGGAGTTAAACTCTCCCCCCATGGGCCCTCCGTGTATAGAGTGTAGAACTTCCCTTGACTCAGAGTCTTGGGATTCCACTGGCTTCTCAATTTGCTTATTGGATCCCCAGAGTGGTGGAGGATTAGCTCTATCCTTATGAACTTGGCGAGTTGCCCTCTCTAGATGAAGGCCTCGATTTTGTCTTTCAGGGCCCGACAATCATCTGTATCGTGGCCATGGTTCCTGTAGAACGGCACCACTTGTCTTTGTTCCTCTTCTTGCCAGGTGTATTCATCTTTTGGGGAGATTGGAGCAGGCCCTCTTTGCTGACCTCCATAAGGATGGCTGAGACACTGGCATTTAGAGGAGTAAACTTTTTGAAGAACGGAAGAGGGCGGTGTTGACCGCTGTTGTCCTTATGGAACTTTTTAAAACCTTCTTCTTCTGCATCCTTCCATTTGTTCCCGGATAAGGGCTCCTTCTGTTCTTGGGGATGGAGGCTTCTTCTGCCCAGATTTATTTCTCGCTCCTTAACAAGAGCTTCGAGAAGTCCCGAGGTAGCTTCTTGGCGAGGGACGCTTTGAGGTCAGCATGATTGATGTTGTGTCGAAATGTTGCGGAGGCCACCGACTGATCAAGAGAGGTGATAGACCGAGCCTCGGTTGTGAAGCGCCGGACATAGTCCCTTAGGTGCTCTCCCTTCATCTGGCTGAGGGCCAATAGGGATGCAGTTGTCTTCTCTATTCTGTGGCTACTGACAAAGTTGGTGAGGAAGAGTTCCTCAAACTAATTGGATGAGAAGTGGAGGCGGGGAATAGTCGGGAGTACCATTCTATCTCAGGTCCCTTCAACGTGGCTGGGAAGGTTTTGCAAAGTAGCGCATCCTAAGCCTGGTGAATCATCATGAGAGTTTTGAAACTTTCGATATGGTCAGTTAGGTCTGTCTCCCCATTGTAGGACTCGAAGTGAGGGGCTTGAAGGTCTCAGGGACCGGGGCATCCATGATGGCCTTGGAGAAGGGAGGCCTGCTCGGATGAAAATTCCTCGCCCACTGCTCCTCTTCTAGGTCGAGCCTGCTGAGGCACCTCTACATCTCGTGGAGATGGGGATAGACCGACTCATCCCTTCGGTCGAATCTGGTCGACCCTCGGGACTCTCCTTCGTGAGTGGTGGTATTGCGGGGGCTAGGTGTACGCTGGTCATGACTCGGGGCATGGGGAGGGCTAGGCGCCCGCTGATCCTGACCCGTGGCAATATTAAGAGCTCGCAGGATATCTTCTTTGAAGTTCTGGAACTCGGCATGAGTGACTGGTGCCCCTCCAGTTCGGCGATCCCTAGGTGCAATTCGACTTATTGGAGTATGACTTCTCCACCGATGATGTGGAGGGGACTCTCTTCGCCTCCTCGGGTAGGGGGTTCTTCTAGGCCTTGGCTTGCGGGGGGACCGAACTCTAGGGGCCCTTTGGCACTCGGGGTGAGGGACTTCTTCAAGGGATCACCTTTCATTCAAGCGACTTCGGAGGTCTACACCCTGCTGACGATTAACTATTACTTGACAGAGAACCGGCCCCGGAGGAATTTGAGAGGCCATGGAGTCGGTTGAGGGATTTTGGACTGAGATGTGGTCATGGTGGGAGTGTTGTCCTTGACGGCTTCGACGGGAGCCCCCCGGGGTAGCCCCCCTTGACCTGGGAGGAGGTTGTTCAGGTTGCGGTTGCTGAACTTGTTGGTCATGTTGAGGAGGGAGATCTGGGAGTTGTGGAAGAGGAGGAAGAGGAGTGGCTCTTCGGCTGGATGCCACTGCCTTTCCTTTTACTTTTCGAGGCATAGCTCAAAAACTATCTTTACCGACGATGTGCGATTGGATTTCTTTTTCCATTCCCACAGACGACGCCAATCTGTTGATGCTAATTTCGGTGTGGGAGCAAACAGAAGATTTGTAGATTTTTCTGGAAACAAAAAAGGCAAATCTGTTGACTACTTGCCGGCATTTGACTGTTTCTCGCCGCTTCCTTTGACCTGCAAAAAGTTTGAAACACCGGGATGGATCCCGGCGACTAACCCTCCGACGCTCAAGTCAGTAATCAGGAAGATTATGAAGGAACAATTTGTGGAAAAAATATTGATTACCTTCTTTATGACTTTGAGATTACCATCTTTATATTGGGCCTCAAACTCGTAGCCCAAATAACACACAGTGTCGTTGTCGGTCGACCGCACCCCCAGGTCAGTCAACCGCAACGTATAAAGCCCACACTCGAGACATGACCAGTCGACTGCACGGTCGACCATCTCCTTCGCTGTTGAACCCTGTACACTCGAAGATCTCGCAACAGCTTGGGTCGGTCGACCGCACACCCAGTCGGTCGACCGCAACTCTCTAGACTGCACATCTTCTATTTGCTGTTGTCTTCTTTGCTGTCTTCGTCCCTTCCTCTTCTTCTCCAACTTCAAGTACTCAGTGCCTATGTGTATTTGATGCCATAATCCTAACAATCTTCTACTTGGACCAAATACACAATGCTTCAAAGTTATTGTAATATTTACCTCCCATTATCTCTGCCAATCTCCCCAATTTCATGAAGAGCACTTCATCCACTCCATCACGTGGAGTTCACCAATAACCTCTCATCGTCCCATGAAGGATGTGCTCCACCAATCGTATAGAGCACGAATACCAGAGAAACAACCTCCCGTGTCGGATTCCGTGTTACAAGACTCCCCAATTCGCAGAATCTCCATTAACACCGGACATGGATCAAAGCCTCTCAATGCACCATCTGCACAAGAAGTCTCCGTGGACGATAGCTCCACAACACCCGTAGACTGTTCAGTCCCTATAGTCACATTTCGGTTATTCTCATCGATATCACCTCGCATATCGATACCAGTGCTCTCTACCTCACAAGAGTGACTTGAAACTTTGACTGCCATATCGCAAAGTACCCTCACCGCAACAACTTCTTGCCCTTTAGGATTACTTCCATGGCCAGCAGCTCCCACTAAATTAGTAACATTCCCTCTACAACTGAAAGAACTCGGTTGCACCCTATACAACCTACTACTCGATTCCGGCTGAGAGTCAATTACAACAGAAACGCCCTTCACATCTTTAAGCAAATACAGTGTTCCTTCATGCTTCCATTTTGTAATCACCCTTGAACGTGCAGCTATACGCCACTCTCCACTACCAACTGTAGTAGACAACCCCTCTTTATCCAGCATTCCAATCGAAAAAAGATTTTTCTTCAAGTCTGGAACATGCTTTGTCTCCCACAAGACAACACTTTGATCATCATTGGTTTTCACGCGAATAGTACCAACCCCTCGTACGGGACACCGGTGGAGTTTCCCACGATCACATCTCCAAAAGATCCATCCCCGTAGTCATCAAACACCTCTCTTCTAGGAGTGCAATGAAAAGATGCTCCAGAATCAATACACCAATCTTGAGTGCCGAACTCTTCCCGTGCTGATAAGCATAACTCTTCAACAAGCCCCACTTGAGCTTCCTTTTGTAACACCCCTGCCTCGAGCTCGGACAATTTATATAATTTAGGATACAAATTATTTATAGTATAGTACAACTGCCCACCACAGGCTGCCTCTCAAAAGGTGGTTAACCGAATTGGTGACTTTTGATCATAGGCAATAGTATTTATCAATGTAATATTCTTTGAAATATGCCGATATGGGACTAAATCCCATACTCAAATTCCCATTCTTTCTCCGTACAGAGAGAAGAACACAGTGGGCCCCACACCAACCTCCCCGTCACCCTTGGTGACGTCATACGGGAGCAGCAGCAGTATATATCTGCTGCATTACTCCACTGTGGGGCCCTCCATGAAGCTGACGTCATCAGCAAATGAAGACAGCAGCAAAGCCTTTTGCATTTCATTTACCGTGGACCCCCCTTATTCAAATATATTTTCATATAACCCCTCCCTATAGGAATCCTTATAGGCAACATATATATATATATATATATATATATATATATATATATATATATATATATATATATTATTCTTTGAAAATTACGGAGTGTTGCACACACCCCCCCTTCAGAAATCAGCGTCCTCGCTAAGCACGGGGCATGCACAATCTAGTGCAGGATCTCCTTTCTAGCCGATGTGGAGCATCTGTGCTCTCGTCTTTGGAATTCTGGAGACCAATCCCACTCTGCGGATCATTCTGTGGATCTTTGTCCATCGTCCCGGAATTCTGGGGATTGTCTCACTCCGCCGATCATTCTGGAGTCCATAACTCACTACTCTCCCACACTCGGTCTTGAAAGTCGGCTCTGATACCATTTGTAACACCCCTGCCCCGAGCTCGAACAATTTATACAATTTAGAATACAAATTATTTATAGTATAGTACAACTGCCCACCATAGGCCGCCTCTCAAAAGGTGGTTAACCGAATTGGTGACTCTTGATCAAAGGCAATAGTATTTATCAATATAATATTTTTTGAAATCTGTCGATATTGGACTAAATCTCATACTCAAATTCCCATTCTCTCTCCGTCCAGAGCGAAGAACACAGTGGGCCCCCACACCAACCTCCACGTCATCCTTGGTGACGTCATACGGGAGCAGCAGCTGTATATATCTGCTGCATTACTCCACCGTGGGGCCTTCCATGAAGCTGTAGTCATCAGCAAATGAAGACAGTAGCAAAGCCTTTTGCATTTCATTTACCGTAGGCCCCCCTTATTCAAATATATTTCCATATAAACCCTCCCTATAGGAATCCCTATAGGCAACAATCACATCTCCATATATATATATATATATATATATATATATATATATATATATATATATATATATATATATTATATTCTTTGAAAATTACGGGGTGTTACACCTTTGGGATACCTCTCTTCGGTTTACCCTGCTACCTCTTCATATAAGCCTTGCAACTGTGCATTATATGACATCTCTTGTCATAATACCCGCACTCAGGCCCATGTTCCCCATCGATGTGATCAGACTCACTCTCAGATGAACTACTCTGATCATTTTTTCTTCGACTACTCTTAGATCTCCCACGTCTCCTCTCAACAGACATTGCGGAATCTCTAGAAGGTGATGATGGGTATCCCCCGTTTCTCACCCTTCTTAACTCGTTCAGAATGCTACTCACTACATCCTGTAGAGTCGTCTAATCTGTCATAGTGCCTGTAATAGTCTGTTCCACCATACTATAACTATCGGGTCAAGTAGATAGAAGTAACAATGACTGCCCCCTCTTTGAAAACTTCAAACCTGCGGCTATCATCTGGTTATAAACTATATAGTAATTGTTCACATGCTCTGCTACTAAATCCCTTTCCGTCAACTTCATATTAACCAATTCCTTCTGATGAAGAATTTGATTAGATGTCGATAGTTTCTCATACATATCCATGAGAATCTTCATAGCCTTCTTTGTGTCTTTGCCTTTGAGATATGAACACGCATTCTTACTCAGCCCAAACTGAGCACCTTATGATCCAAACGATTCCACTCTGCCAAGACCTTCGCATCCTTGTCTGCATCATTTGGCTTCTCATCGAACAACGGACCATCAAGATCTTTCTGACGAAGATACGCTATCATCTGAATCTTCCATATTGCAAAGTCACTCCCATCGAACCTCTCGATCTTTGACTTGCTATCAGCCATCTTGAACCTAGTGCTCTGATACCACTTGTTGAACATCTATCACAACTCGTAGTGCTAATAGCGGAAGTATACCACAAGCCATAGAAACTACCAAGACTTAGATGAACCAAGAACAAGCCACCACCATATATGCAAGATCTCACAAAAAATCAATATGCATAGATAACCAATACTTCATATTCCCCAAGAAATACAAAGATTACAAAAGATATTACAACTCTCAATCTATCTTCCTCACCTTTGAAACACTTGGCACAATCCCCTCTTGAAGTTGAACAATGATAACGTCTCACCTCTTGATTTCATCGATACAAATCCCTAGAGTCTACAGACATATATATATAGACCCCAAGTAGACCTTAAAAGATAAACACAAATCCATCTTATTGGGGCTTAAACTCATCAGCCCAAATAACACACACCCCCAGGTCGGTTGACCGCAACTAGTAAAGCCCACACCCGAGACATGACCGGTCGACTACACGGTCGACCGTCTCCTTCTCTGTTGAACCCTGTACACTCGAAGAACTCTCAGCAGCTTGGGTCGGTCGACTGCACACCCGGTCGGTCGACCGCAACTCTCCAGACTGCACATCTTCTACTTGCTGTTGTCTTCTCTTGCTTTCTTCGTCTCCTCCTCTTCTTCTCAAACTTCAAGTACTCCGTGCCTAAGTGTATTTGAGGCCACAATTCTAACAGTGTCGTCCCCTCCATCACTGCCCGACATTGGTGGATAAATCTCCTCCAAGATCCGACCGGACAACGTTGACATTGAACGCAAGCCTCACTCTCAATGCTAGTCTCTCCTCCCTGTCCAGCACATATTGTAACACCCCAAATCCAAAATACAACTGAATTCAAGTTCCACAGGATCTTTTCACTTCTCTTCATACAATTTTACAAGGAAATAAAACTTTACTTTACATCAGAGTTGCATTTACATTAATAGTTATACAGCGGAAGCAAATTTTACATCAATGAAAGAAATACAACAACAGTTGAATAATCTTTAAGCATCAGGTCTTCTTTAGTCTTTTTCATGTGCTTTACCCTGCATAGAAACTGTGGGCACGTCAGTTCATTCAACTGATGAAATATTATACACAGCCATTCTCTCTATGCCAAAAACAGTATAACGATTCTCAATACTTAACAAACCACAAACTTGTTCACAAACAAAGCTAAAGGGACTATCCTATTGATGTCGTGTTGTGAATGTGCACTTAGTCCTTAATGCAATTATTTCTGTTATATGCCACTAATGCGCACTTGTTCAGAGTCTGTGCAACCCATACTACATAAGTCTGAGGGCAAGCCCTTAACCGTTCTTCATCTTGTAGGGTTCAATCCCTCGCCATGACTTAATCTACTATTGTAACTACGGTAAGTATCCTGGATGTTCTATGACCTACGAACTCATGTCTAGGCACCCTTGAGAGAATCCTAACGCACTGTCACATGACTCATCATGCAGGCATCATGTAGTAATTCACCTCCTACCATAGATATGACACCACCTGCAGTCACCAAACACCCCATGAGCGTCGCCACCGGGACGATACTCTGGAGTAGTATCCACGTCCTAATCATGACTCATCATGGGATATCCTGTGAATACTCTCACGCTGCCAATCCAATGGCCCTCATACTCAATGTTTTTCTCTTACTTTCATCACATCTTCACTATGTATCTAGTCCTTAATTTAATTGAATCATGAACAAAATCAATCCCTTAGGGTTAGCACTCCTACTATACCGGTCTTATTCATTCATTTCACATGACCCAATTCTTGGTCTTTTCATTTCAAATTTCATTCCAGCATTTATTTTATTGCCGGTATAAGGCTTAGCTACACCCTAGTTCTAAATTTCAACTCATAATTACAACATTAAGTTTTCCATACTCATAAGTTCTCTTTTTCATGGTTAACAATAATTTCCATTTCATGTTCACATCACTTGTATATTCATAAATTCATCAAGTCATTCAATTTCCATTTCATGTGCACATCATGCATAAATAAATAAGTACAATAAATCAAGCTCAAATAGTTTATTCCTTCCACAAAACTTTCTTAATCTTATTTTAATCAACACTAACCTTTATGTAATTCTCCTACTAATGTTCGTTTCATTTATCTAATTCAAAGGCATAAAGTCGTATTTTCATTCCTAAACAATACTTAATTTAACAATGAGAGTCCATAGCTAACACACTTGAATCTTCCTTCTTCCAAAAATTTTCCTTTATCACTTAGCATAATTTCTCGAAAAATAGATTACTTTTATAGTTAACGAAAATACAATTTTCTATGGAATTCTACCAAATTTTTACCTCTAACTCATTTTTACTTTGTCTAAATAGTGTTCAAATATTTTTCACAAGGTCTACATATTTTTAGAATAATTGTAGTATTTTTTTTGGGATTTTTAAAACTCAAAAATTTGATTTTAAACTCAAAAAAAATTAAAAAATGTTCAAACTGCCGAAAGCCAGATTCAAACCTGCAACCTGGACCAATTCAACCGCCACCGCAAGCCAAATGGGCTAAGGTGCCTATGCGATATGAAAGGTGGTTTTAGTGGGATAAGCTTGTTCTCGGATTTTGGATTTTTACTCAAAAAACAAAATAAATACAGGGCTTGGGTTTCGAACTCGAGACCTGAGGGGTCTGACCACGGCTACAGTAAAAGCCACCACACTGCTAGCCACTTGGTCTAAGGGACCAAATTGTCTCAAAGAGTAATGGGTTGTTTATAACCCAGTTCTATGTTCATTTCTAAGTTTTATAAATCTCAAAACGATTTTGTTTCTTTTTCTTCTCTTTTGAAAACAAAAAGCTCCAGATTTTACCAAACATGAATTTACAGTAAAACAATATTTTTATAACCATTATTTACTTTATAAAACATGTATTTTGGCCCTATTTTATGTTCTATGTCCATAATTTCAACTTTGAGAACAAACACCATATTTCTTTATAACTTAGAGTTAAATTTCCACATCTACTATATTTCATTGTTCTTTTATTCATTAACCACCTACAATAATTTAGAGACAATTTCTCATCTTTCTACAACAAAGAAACTTTATTTTAAGCAATCAATTAATTAAAAAGGCATTTAATTCAACTAGTTGTCTCATAAGCACAAATTATATCATAGCATTCAATTATAACATGTAGCACAACAATATGGTGATTTCTAGCACTTTCATTCACAATTCATCCATTAGCAATCATTCTATCAAACATTCTCTAAGTTACCATTCCATTTTTGATTAAACAAACATGGTTCCAATTTTCATCTAATTGATTCATATTAATTTCATTAAATCATCCCTAGCATGACATCTAGTTCTAGAAGTATGAAAAACACCCACCTATTTGGAGAAAACGAAATGAAAAGTTCCTAGAGTCTCCTAGAATGCAAGAAAGTAGCCTTCTCCTCCTAGACTATGTTGCAAGATGCTCCTCTTCCTTGCTCCTTGGTGCAACCCGAGCCTCCTCCTTGTGCTTAATGAAGGGCCGGCCTCCTCTTGGAATGAACACATACACAAATATGCACACTCAATCTTTTACTCACTTAAACTTCTCAATCTTTTTCTCACTAGCCTTTTCTTCTCTTAGTACTTTGTTGTGCATAAATGAGAAGAAACTAGGGGTATTTATACACTTTTAGGATGAGATTGAATGGGTAGGATTAATCAAGGAGTTAGAAATTAAGGACTAAGATGAGTTAGGAAGTTGTAGCAACTTCCATGATCTCAATAACTACCCCTCAACTCAATCCCACTCTCCCTCTCTCTCTTGGCCACAACCGGCCTCCCTTGGGTGTGCAATGCACACACAAGTGCATGCACGTGTCCCAACAAGTGTCCCCTATTAAAAGTTGTACAAATTTAATTAATCAATTGTCCACTAATTGTGTCTACATGACAAGTTGTGACAATTAAAAAATTAATTAAGTTTGTGGGCCTCAAAATAGTGGGCTTTAGGCTCATGGGCTATTTAATAAAACATTTAAATTATTAGAGTGGGCTTAAAAGAAGAAAACAAGTTTAGGCTTTATAAAATAGGTTTTTTAGAAAAATAAAGAGAAAGAAAGAAATAATTGTCCATGTTATAAAAGATAATTTTATAAATATGCCTACAAAATTTTGCACGTGCACAACACGTGAAAATCAACATTTCTCATTAAATGAAAAATTTAGGGTATTACACATATCCGAAGACACCTACAAAGTTTTATATTTAAATTCCTTCGGCACAAACAAAACTTGTTGTATCATTTACAATGAAAAAATAGCTACCTCCATATATACTCATGACGAATACATAAAGCCTTTAAATGTCAAAAATAATAATAATAAAATAAAGTAAATAAAAGTGTACATGTATGAACATGTGTGTTTTTGTTTTATACTTATCTATTTGAAGGAAAATATATATAGTTGTGAAAACAAATTAATTTAAATCCCTCGACACAAGAAAAACTTTTTTTTTTTTAGGGAAAAGTGTGGCTCGAACCAGGAACTCTGGATTCGAGCCGCCACTCAATTACCCACCCCACCCAATACCAATCAGGACGTAGACCTGGGGGTCGAACCACGTTATATCGCTGTGTCACTTGTGATTGCTGTATTTGCTTTCTCTATCTGTTCTCCTTTACTTTACGTAATTTTATTTAATTTTTAATTTCTGCACAATCATCCTATTCACCCTCTAGGGTGATTTACAGTGGTATCAGAGCGAGGTGCTTACTAAGAGCTTAAAAGCTTAAGCAAAAGATCCAATAGCCGAAATCCCTCATCCCGAAAACTTGTACTCATCAGAGCCATTCATCTCCAATGGGACAACTCTAACATGTTCACCACATTTTGATAGAAAATGCTATGATGTTTGGAAAGTTCGTATGTCTCATTTTTTGCAGATGCTTAGAGAAGAAGTATGGAACATTTGCATAAACAAAACAGATATCCCTGTCAGCAATGGAAAGAGGGCTTTCACAAAAGCAGTACTAGCCCTAAAAACCGCAAACTCCAAAGCTACGACAGCTCTTTATGCAGGCTTAGACAATGAAGAATTGATGCGATGTGGGCAAAATTGCAAGACGGCGTACGAAATTTGGAACAACATGCTAAAACGACATGAGGGAACTACGTCTGAGGTAAAAGTAAAAGTTAATTTATGCTTTTATAAGTTTGATATTTTTTGTATGTTGCCAGGAGAGAACGTAGATCAAATGCTCGCCCATTTCGACATTAACTCATAAGCTGTCTCACATCAGAATGGGACCTAAAGGCTGCCGCAATGAGAGAGACTCTTGAGGAAAAGAGGTTCGACTACTACATCTTCCAAGGAAAACTGAAGACATATAAGATGGAGATGACCGAAACCAAAAGATACAGGCAGAACATTGGGATCGAACCTAAAATAGAAGAAAAGACCATTGCGTTGAAAGCAAAAAAATCTCGACCATTAAAAATAAAGTCATAGCATTGTTGACCAAGCAATTTCGTAAGTATCTTAAACATAAAAAATATGGCAGGTATCAAGGAGAAAGAGAGAAGGACAAAGACAACGTATGCTACAAATGCAAGAAGCCTGGACACATTCACGCAAACTGTCCGTTCTCACAAGACAGAAACAAGGATTACTACCACTCCAATCCAGGATTGACAAAGAAGGTGTTGAAGGCAACATGGCTAGACTCAGATTCCAGTGAGGAAGAGCAAGATCACAACAACATTGGATTCATGGCTCTTGAGAATGGTGAGGTGCAATCATCATCTCAAGAAGAGGTAATCCAGAACCCACTTACGATGATTTAGTAGACATGTGTAATGGATTAAAAGATTATGCTAAGAAATTGAGTCGTGAGTTAAGACTATAAACAAATTTCAAATGAATTCACATGACTCTTGCATCGCTAAAAATAAAAAAACTGAAAAATAAAAACTCTTTGATTATGGAAAAATTCGAGTCATTTAGAAAAAGACCATGATGTGTTGATAGAGAAAAATGAGTATTTAAAATAACAAATTCAAGAATCCTTAGCAACACATGATGAAAACCTGAGAGAAATTCATGAGAAAACTGTTTATATTGCTAAACTCACTGAAGATTTAAATGAATGCAAAAGAAAATTTGATGAGGTAGTAGAAGGTTGTAAAGAAGCTCTTGAACAAAATAAAATACTTGATGCTACCCTAGACACTCTTCATTGGAACACAAAAGACGGTGAAATGACTAGGAAAAGACTTTGTAAAAGAGTAATTGAGCTCCAGAAAATTGTTGAAAAATATGAAGGACCCAGTTACCTTATTACAAAGAATTCAAGATCTTATCATGATAATCGAGGGCTTAGTTATGATGAGCCAATACACCATCAAAAATCTAAGCCATCATGTCATACACATATGCATAGTCACCAACATAATCACAAATCAACACAAAACTATGCAAGTGTGCATGATCCAAGGTATAATCGTATCACATGTCACTACTGCTGTAGATTAGGGCATATTTCTTATAATTGCTCTTTAAAAAGGAATACTAATTTTATTTGGGTAAAAAAGAATGTAAATGCAGGTTCAAAACAAACTTGGGCACCCAAAATTATACCTACTAATCTTGATGTAGGTACCTCAACGTATCAAGACTAAAGATCGGTGGTACCTTGATAGTGGATGCTCAAACCATATGACAGGTGACAATAAATACTTTGCATCACTATCAAGGAAAAGAGGGAAGGACATCATCTTTGGAGATAATAGCACTGGCCAAACCATTAGTAAAGATAAAATAAACTTTGGTTCTTCATGCTTCATTGAGGATGATCTATTGGTAAGAGGTTTGAAACACAATTTACTTAGCTTCAGTAAGCTATGTGATAATGGTTATACTGTTACTTTTGATAAAAATGTATGCACTGTACTAGATACTAATAAATCATGTTTACTCCTTACCAACAGATGTAATAATGTAAATGTTATTAATTCTAATAATTAGCACAAGAAAATATGAGATGTTTTGTTGTTAGAAACGAGGATGGCTGGCTATGACATCGACGACTTGGACACACAGCTATGGAAAATCTCAACAAACTTGTCACCAAGGAGCTTGTAAAGGGGATTCCTAAAATTAAATTTGAGAAAGATTACCCTTATGACTTGTGTCAGTTCAGTAAGCAAACTAAAAGTTCTCACAAGCCCAAGAAAATAGTATCAATCTCTAGACCTCTTGAACTCTTGCACATGGATTGTTTGGACCATCACGAACACGTAGTAATGGAGGTGCATGATATGCTTTTATAATTGTAGATGGCTATAGCGGATTTACTTGGGTGGCCTTTTTATCAAGAAAGGATGACACATCATATGTTTTTCAAAAATTCTGCCGTAGAGTCGAAAATGAGAAAAGCCTCACCATTGTAACTATTTATATTGATCATGGTGGGAAATTTCAAAACGAACTCTTTACATTATTTTGTGACAAAAAGGGAATAAAACATGAGTTCGCTTGTCATCGAACTCCACAACAAAATGAGGTTGTTGAGAGGAAAAATCGATCTCTTCAAGAAATGGCCCGAACTATGCTTAGTGAAAATGATTTACCAAAGTCGTTTTGGGCCGAAGCTGTCAACACCACGTGTTATACCATTAAACAAGTAATCATTAGGAAATATCTTGAGAAAACGCTTTTTGAACTATATTATGAAAAATTCCTAACTTAAGTGTTCACTTAATCGGAAGGCAAGACGTCATGCTGGCACAAGTCTAGTAACTTTAGCTGCTGCTCCCTACAAATGGAGGCTCGAAAGATGGCCCTTGTTCAAGTGTATTTGGGTGTAAAGTTTTTATTCTAAATACTCTAGATAACTTGGTTAATTTTGATCGTAAAAGTGACGAAGGGATATTCTTAGGATATTCCCTAAGTAGTAAGGCATATCGTGTATTTAATAAAAGAAGATACACAATTCAAGAATCCATTGATATTATATTTGATGAAACTTTTGCACCTGTTGCACGGCTTGAAGCCATTCGTACTTTACTTGCTTTTGCTTCTTACATGGATTTCACTCTTTTTCAAATGGATGTCAAAAGTGCTTTTCTAAACAGTTTTATCTCGGAAGAAGTGTATGTTGCACAACCACCTAGGTTCACTGACCTCACACACCCAAACCATGTATTCCGTCTTGATAAAGCTTTGTATGGTTTGAAGCAAGCTCCTCGTGCTTGGTATTAACGACTAAGTTCGTTTCTAAGTCACATAGGTTTCTCTAAAGGGAAAGTAGACACTATACTATTTATAAAACATGTTTTTCAAGATATTTTAATTGTTAAAATTTATGTTGATGATATTATATTTGGATCTATTAATGAAAATCTTTGCAAGTAATTCCTTAAGCAAATGCAGGATGAATTTGAAATGAATATGATGGGAGAACTAACCTACTTTCTTGGGCTTCAAATACAACAACGAAAGGATGGCATCTTCATAAATCAAGCCAAATATGCAAAAGAACTAGTCAAAAAGTTCGGTCTTGAGAATGCCAATGCCTACAAAAACACCTATGACAACTACCACTAAGCTTTCCAAGGACGAAACTGGTAACAATGTTGATATTTCTACCTATCGTGGTATGATTGGTAGTTTGCTTTACATTACTGCATCTCGTCCAGATATCATATTTAGTGTTTGTTTATGTGCGCGTTTTCAATCGTGTCCCTAGAATTGTATTTGGTTGCCGTTAAACGGATTATTCGATACCTTAAAGGCACACCTAATTCCGGACTTTGGTACCCGAAAAATAGAAACTTTTCTCTTGTAGGGTACTCCGATGCACACTATGCCTGGAGTTTAATAGATAGAAAACGGACTAGCAGTACATGCCACTTCTTGGGGGACTGCTTTGTCTCATGGGCATCCAAGAAATAGAATTCAGTAACTCTCTCTACTGCTGAAGCAGAATATATCGCAGTCGGGTCCTGCTGTGTCCAGGTATTATGGATGAAACACACTTTAAAAGACTACAAGGTATTTTTTGATCATATTCCGATTAAATGAGATAATACTAGCACTATGCACATGACCAAAAATTCTGATCAACATAGTCGTACAAAGCACATAGAAATTCGGTATCACTTTATTCAAGATTATTTTCAAAAGGGGGATATTATTCTTGAGTATGTTTCCACTGATTCCCAACTTGCTAATATTTTTACTAAACCTTTAGATGAAAAACGGTTTCATTTTTAAAAGGTGAATTAAACGTTATTGATATTTCTGCTTAAATTTGCATTTTCGGTCGAATGTTAGCCTGCAAAGGTGTATAGCCGACTGGGCAGTCGACCGATCTCGTCTCTGTCTTTCTACAGTCACCAAAAATGTTTTTTTTTGGATTTGCGGTCGACCGTTCGGTCGATCGGTTCCCTCTCTGTTTTTGTTTCATCAGCAACTGGATTTGCGGTCGACCGTTTGGCGGTAAATTGCTATAAGTAGGTGGTGTGGACGTAGACCTGGGGGTCGAAGCACGTTAAATTGCTGTGTTTGCTTTCTTTATCTCTTCTCTTTTACTTTACACAATTTTATTTAATTTTTAATTTCCGCACAATCACCCTATTCACCCCCCCTCACCCCCCCGGTTGATTTACAGGGAATTCTTTCTATCCTATTTCCAAGATCACAATGATCTAATATCTAATCTAATCTCAAATAACATAATAAGAACATAATTCAATAAATTTTACCTTCAAGTTTGGAATTTCTTATTTCTTTTTTTCCTTCAATTCTAACTCTAGTTCTTCCTCTCCTTTTCTTCTATATCCTGGTGGGAGGCACAAGAGAGTCAACAAGGTTTTTCTCTTGTTCTCATATTTATAGAGGAAATGAAAGCCTAGGATTAGGAACTTTGGGAAATCCTAGTTGGGATAAAATTACAATACTGTCCACTATGTATTTGTATTTTTCTCCCCAACTAAAATCTAAATTATTATTAGACCCCTATCATAATATAGTTCTACAAGACACCCCTCCTTTACCGATATTCACAAACGCACCCTTAGAATTCGTGATACCACCTCTATGGGTCAATTTGTAACTTAAACCTTATTTTCACATTTAACCTTTTATACAATCTGAAAATGAATCTAAAAACTTCTATTTATTTATTTATTTTTTACAAAAAATTTGTATATAATAAAATATTTTTTCTGTAAAATATACCCATGGGATTTTACTGTCAGATTATAATCTTCGTTAAATGAACAAGAAAATATCTTCTCTTTTAGAGATACGATTCCATATTGCAAATACATGTTCCCATATTTCTAATAAGACACATCCAATGTATCGAGGTATTGATCTATAAGGTCTCACTCTTTGATTTATCAAAATGTGCGATATTAAAAAAAACGAGTTCACTATATGCTTAGGATTTAGATATCATGTTTATATTGCCTTTATCGATAACACTGTCTTGTGGTTATTTACAAGTGTAATTATTCTTTGTTCCATCAATTAGTACTAAACGAACTAGCACAACAAGTTCGAGTCGACTCTCTCACTTGTTGTGCTACAGTCTGCCAAATAGAATGCCAGTTCTATTATAGACTGTGAATACGTTCTTTGTGCATAGACTTAATTACTATGCATCATGGACCTTGTTGATGCACAATATCAATATTTGTGAACAAACCAAAAATTGCTCTATTAATAAATGACAAATAAATAAATTTATTTATGTCTAATCATCTAACCCTACAACTCCCACTTTCACTCACAGATTAAAGATAAACTTTGAGGGTATACTAACAATTACTCAAAAAATAACAATCTTATCCCTCTTAAGACCCATGCTGCCTAGTTGAGACTCAAAACTCTTTTGCGGCAATGTCTTTTTAAAAGGATATGTGACGTTATTAGCTGTTAGTATCATAGTTATAGCGATTTCTCCAGTGTTGACAAAATCTCTAATGATGTGATACTTCCGCTTAATGTGTTTTGCCTTCTTGTAGTTTCTTGGTTCCTTGGATTCTGCAATTGCACTAGTGTTGTCACAATATAAAATCATAGGTGACAATGTCAATGGTACAACTTCAAGATCTGAAAGAAACTATCTGAGCCATACGACTTCTTTAGTTGCTTCAGACACAGCCACATACTCAGCTTCCATGGTGGAATCAGCAATACAAGATTGCTTCACACTCCTCCAACTGATGGCCCCTCCACCCAAGGTGAAAACATATCCATAAGTAGACTTACTAGCATCTTTGTCTGATTGGAAATCAGAATCAGTGTAACCTCTTGTGACAATTCGAAATTGTTGTATATTAACACATAATCTTTTGTAGCATTAAGATACTTCAATATGTGTTTAACAGCTAACTAATGTTGGAAGCCTGGATCTTATTGATACCTGCTGACCATGCCAACTGCATAACAGATGTCTGGTCGTGTACAAAGCATAGCATACATGAGACTTCCTACTGCTGATGCATAAGGAACCGATCTCATTTTCTCTCTTTCTTCAGCTATTTTTGGACACTGTTCCATGGAAAGAGGTATTCTATGTCTAAAAGGTAAAAGACCTTTATTGAAATTTTGCATGCTAAAATGAACCAGTATCTTATCTATATATGCAGCTTGGGAAAGTCCAGTTTTTCGTTTTTGGCGATCTTGAAAGCGCTTAATGCCAAGAATATAACTGGCTTTTCCTAAGTCCTTCATATCAAACTGTTTTGACAACCAAATTTTGATTGTTGTCATGACTCCTACATCATTACCAATGAGCAGAATGTCATCAACATAAAGAATTAAAAATACCACTATTTTGCCCACAATTTTTTTGTACACACAATGTTCATCTTCGTTTTGATCAAAACCATAGGACTTTATCTTTTGATCAAAGCACATGTTCCAACTCTGAGAAGCTTGTTTTAGTCCATAAATGGATCTATCCAACTTGCATACTTTATCCTCTTGGCCTTTAACTATGAAGCCATCTGGTTGAGACATGTAAATCTCTTCTTCAAGACGCCCATTCAAGAATGCGGTCTTGACATCCATTTGCCAAATTTCATAATCGAAATGAGCTGCAATGAATAAGAGAGTTCGAATAGATTTCTACATAGCCACTAGCGAAAATGTTTCTTCATAATCAATGCATTCCTTTTGATTAAAACCCTTTGCCACTAATCGTGCTTTGAAGGTTTCAACCTTCCCATCTACTCCTCTCTTTCTCTTGTATACCCACTTGCATCCAATATGTTTAATATTTGCAGGTAGTTCTACAAGATTCCAGACTTTGTTAGAGTACATAGACTCCATTTCTGATTTCATGGCCTTTCGCCAGGATTCTGAGTCAACATCTTTAAGTGTCTCTTTGTAGTGTCTGGGATCTGCGTCATGCTCATCAGGGATGGGCCCAGAGGCATCCTCCAAAAGCATGAATCTGCCAGGTAGTCTGGTTTCTCTCCCACTACGACGAAGTACTGGTGTAATATTAGAATTTTCTGTTGTAACTAAAGTAGTATCAGGTAAATTTGCATCTGTACTATCAGGAATTGTTAGATTATCTGACAACTCATGCAAAACAACTCACTTTGTGAAATATTTTTCATCACATAGTCTTCCTCTAGATAAACAGCATGTATTGAAACAAATACTTTATGTTCACTAGGACTATAGAACATGCCTCCACGAGTTCCTTTTGGATACCCAATGAGCAGATAAGCTTCTGATCTTGTTTTCAGCTTATCTAGTAGTTGCTTCTGCACATATGTAGTACAACCTCATATACGCAAATGTTGTATACTTGGTTGTCTCCCACACTATAACTGAGTATGTGTGCTATCTACAGCCTTAGATGGAACCAAGTTCAAAAGATAAACTGTTGTAAGTAGGGCCTATCCCCAAAAAGATATATGTAATGTAGCGTAACTCATCATAGATCTAACCATATCAAGTAAAGTCCTATTCCTCCTCTCAGCCACACCATTCTGTTAGGGACATTAGGTGCAGATAACTGTGGTACAATTCCACACTGCGTAAGATAATCTCGAAACTCACTAGAGAGGTACTCTCCTCCTCGATCTGATCGAAGAACCTTCAAGTGTTTACCCAGTTGCTTTTCACTTTCTGTCGTAAACTCCTTGAATTTCTTAAAAGTTACAGACTTGTGATGCATTAGGTATACATAGCCATGTCTTGAGTAATCATCTGTGAAAGTCACAAAATACTCATAGCCTCCCCTTGCACTAGTGCTCATAGGTCTGCATACATCTGTGTGTACCAATTCTAAAGGTTCTTTTGCTCTATTTCCTTTTCTAGAATACGGTCTTATAGTCATTTTTCCTTACAAACAAGATTCACAAACTGGCATAGGCTCCTCTGCCAAGGGATCCAAAGATCCACTTTTCACCAATTTGTCAATCCTATCAGGGTTGATATGTCCTAGATGTAAGTGCCAAAAATCCTTAGAATTACTAGAAGGTGTTTTTCTTTTGTTTGATATAGTACTAGATAAGGTATTAGTTTCATTAATAGGCAGTTTGGAAGAAATAATATGAAGCAAATATAATACATATTTTATTATACCAGAACAAATAAACTTGCCATTCTTACGAAATATGACTTTGTCCTCAAATAAAGTAGAATATCCATGTTTCCATAAGGATTTAACTAATTAAATTTCTCCTCATATCTGGAAAATAAAGAAAATTATTCAAAACTAAAAATCTTCCATCACTAAACTGCAAATCAACTGATCCTACTGCTACTGCTTTAACTTGATGTTGTGATCCTAGATAAATGTCAACTTCGCCATCACTTAGTTCCCTTGTTGTCTTGAACCCCTGAATGGAATAACAAAAATGGTCAGTGGCTCATGAGTCAAAACACCAAGTTTCTATAGACTTCTCCACAAAATATGTTTCAAAAACTAGTGATTTAGGCATACCTGAGTTGGCATTTTTCTTTGCGAGATACCTCACGCAATTCCATTTCCAATGCCCTTTGATACCGCAGTGGAAATATTTTCCCTTTGGTTTATTCTCCTGATTCACAAGCTTTGTTGGTTTCCTAGAACCAGATTTACCTTTAAAATTTTTGCCATGCTTCTTCTTTCTTATCTTACCTTTTGGTTTGATAGAAGAAGTTTCACCAATGAAAAGACTACTTTTTCAACGATACCTTCAGCCGCAATCAACTCATTCATCAGTTCGGAAAGGGACATATTCATTTTGCTCATATTGTAATTGAGCGTGGACTGATTGAATGAGTGTGGTAGCGTCTGAAAGATCATGTCAACTTGGATTTCCTTATCAATTACTGCACCAATAATTTGAAGTTCATTAAGGAACGCCATCATTTTCAAGACACTCACGAACAAGAGTACCTTCAACCATCTCAGCATTTATTATTACTTTCATCACAACTTGCCTTGCGGCTCGCGATTGACTGGCAAACATCTCTTTTAAGCTTGTTATTATATCTAATGCATGCGGCATTTCATTGTGGTGGTTTTGAAGCACATTTGACATGGATGCTAAAATGTAACATTTAACTATGTCACCAGCCTTAACCCATGCTTCATGATAATCAAAATCTTCCTGGAAAGTTTCGTCCGTGGGCTCATCAGGTTTCTTTTATAGAAGTACAAATTTATAATTCTGAGAGGTAAGGACAATGTCAAGATTGCGTTTCCAGTCAACATAATTAGGTCCTTCTAACTTATTGTCTTTAAGAATTATAGAGAGTGGGTTCATGCCGGATGACATCTGCAATAATTTAAAATAATATAAGAACTAGAGCAAAAATGGTTTAAACAAAACTTTTTAAATTCTCATCATAATCAATATGGGTTTCCTTAAACCATAAACTTATAGAGAAAAATCGAATGACTAGTCCTATGGTTACAAATTTTCCTTGGGAAAATTTGCTCCCACTAACTAGCGGGAAACCCATTAATTATCTTAGACATGATATGTCAAATTAATATCCGATTTCTTTGGCCTCCAATACTTAACGATAAACATCCATTGGGGAGTTTACCATCATTTATTGGTTGGGTACATCATTATCAAGAATCTAAAATTGATTAAATGAATTAAGTCCTCGATGGGAGAATCCATTTTCATGCTACCAATTCATATTCTAACTTAAAGAAATTCACACTTGTAGTCCATGTTAAGTAACCTCCGTTAGGGAGCTTCACAAAGGAAGACGAGGTACCGTTTCAATACTATTGTGAATAGATAATGTAAGGTCGTGAGTTTCATTAAGAACCCTCTCACACCCGATATTTTTATATGAAGAAATTAAAGGACATATCTTTTTTAGCTCAATTAACATTCAATGCAATTTAAAACAAAAATAGCAACAAAAATAAAAGCATTCATCCCCCAACCAAACACATGATCAGAACAATATTTAGATGTATCCCTGCAATAGAGAACCTAGAGATCTAGTCTTCATGTCCTCCTTCTTTGCTTTGTCTTTGCTCCATCGATATCTACAAAATTTAAATTCCCTCAACATAAGGAGGCTTACATTAAATTACAATAAAACCACCTCAACATAAGGAGGTTTATATCAATGAATAACAAAACCACCTCAACATAAAGAGGTTTACATCAATGAACAACAAAATAAAAAATAACAAGTTATGGCCATAGGGGGATTCTCACAAACATACACATACATCCACATGCACTATAATAATGCAAGGCAGCGGAAAATAAAAAATTGTACAATCCTATAATTATAACTGTTTCTACTAATATCATCCAAGATCTCAAATTATCAAGTTAATACCAATAAATAAATAAAAAATCTAACAATCATAAATAATTATTAGATTTATATTAAAAAAATGTGATCTAGATCATTGGTATAGTTAATAAAAAAAATGAATCATAAATACATTAAAAAAATTAGAAAGCCCGAAGCTCACAGATAGCGACGAATGAGTACATCCAAATTAAACAGTGATCTAATTCATATGATCTAATAATTTAAGCATTAAATCCATCTAAATTTATTGATATCATCAACATCATCTAAATATATTAAATAAATAAAAATTGATCACCCCTTCCAACGAACAGGAAGTGTTGATCTCATTTTTTCCCCTAAATTAAAAAAAATAAAAACTAATAAGAATCAATATGATGATTGATTAGAATTAGATCAAAGGGTCTCTGATACCACAGTTGGGAATTCGTTCTATCCTATTTCCAAGATTACAATCATCTAATATCTAATCTAATCTCAAATAAAATAAAGAATAGAAATCATTAAATTTTACCTTCAAGATTTGATTTCTTGTTTCTTTTCCCCCTTCAATTCTAACTTTAGTTCTTCCTCTCATTTTCTTCTATATCCTGGTGGGAAGCACAAGAGAGTCAACAAGGTTTTACCTTTGTTCTCACATTTATAATGGAGATGAAAGTCTAGGGTTTATAATGGAGATGAAAGTCTAGGGTTAGGAACTTTAGGAAATTCTAGTTGGGATAAAAATGCAATACTGTCCACTATGTATTTGTATTTTGCTCCCCAACTAAAATCTAAACTATTATTATACCCCTGTCACAATATAGTTCTACAAGACACCCCTTTTTTATCGATATTCATAAACGCACCCTTGGAATTTGTGATACCACCTCCATGGGTCAATTTATAACTTAAACCGTGTTTTCACATTTAAGCTTTTATACAATCTGACAATGACTCTATTTTTTTATTTCTTATTTTAATTTTCTTTTACAAAAAAAGTTTGTATATAATAAAATATCTTTTCTGTAAAATATACCCATGGGATTTTACTGTCAGATTATAACTTTCGTTAAATGAACAAGGGAATATTTTCTGTTTTAGAGATAGGATTCCATATTGCAAATACATGTTCCCATATTTCTAATAAGACACTTCCAATGTATCGAGGTATTGGTCTAGAAGGCTTCACTCTTTGATTTATCAAAATGCGCGATATTAAAAAAAACGAGCTCACTATATGCTCAGGATTTAGATGTCATATCTATATTGCCTTTAACGATAACACTGTCTTGTGGTTATTTATAAGTGTAATCATTGTTTGTTCTATTAATTCGTACTAAACAAACTAGCACAACAAGTTCGAGTCGACCCTCTCACTTGCTGTGCTACAGTTGGCCAAATAGAATGCCCAGTTCTATTATAGACTGTGAATATGTTTTTTATCTATAGACTTAATTACTATGCAACACGGACCTTATTGATGCACAATATCAATATTTGTGAATAAATCAAAAATTTCTCTATTAATAAAATGACAAATAAATAAATTTATTTCTGTCTAATTATCTAACCCTACAGGGATCGGAGTAGCCAATTAAACACCAAATTGTATTGATTAACTTCCTCCAATTCTAGTGAAAACAACCAATAAATTTCACCCTGTTGTAAAATTGACTGGAATAAATATTGACAGAATAGAGAAGATAGTAATATTTACAAATACCCCTCATCTTTACAAATACCCCTTTAGTTGGAAGCTCTTTATTTCTAGTTTTTTCTTCCACACTTGCTCTTACATCTCCACATCTATTTTATAGTAGTTCCAAAGCATGAATCACAGGAGGATGAAGCAAACTTTGCTTCCTTCTCACGTGTTAGATAATCATAATCTTTGACTCACATTTTTCATGATCACTTCATGTTATTCATGCATTACTTCTAGAAATCATAAGCCCTTATTGATAGACTTATATGTTACAAAAAATCATAATTAGAAGATATGGGGGTTATCCATAATCATAACCTTTACAACACTCTCCCTTGATGTCCACCATTTCTAATATTCTCTCACAATGTTCAACATTCAATGATTGTTGCCTCATTAAAACCTTGTTGAGGAATACCTAGTGGAAAAAAAATCCAGAGCGAAGGAAAAAGAGTACAACATTTTTCAGGATCATTGAATTAACATTTGATGTGCACAATGTTGCATCGTTAAAACCTTTACTAAGAAAAACTCAGTGGGATAAAAACCTAGAAAAGGAAAAAGAGTACAACGCGCATATACATTGGTTAGCATGCTTCAGTATACTTTCTCCAGTTAGTGATTCCCCATGATAACAATAACCTCTTACATAGTTAGATGATAGATTTTATGCATACCAATCCCGTATACAAGTTTCTGGAAAATTGCCTTTGGCAGAGACTTAGTGAAAAAGTCAGTCAGTTTGTCATTGGAACGAAATTGTTTTACTTCAATCTCATTGTTCTTCTGAAGTTCGTGAGTAAAGAAGAATTTTGGTGAAATGTGCTTGGTCTGATCTCCTTTGATGAAACCTTCTTTAATCTGTGCTATACATGCAACACTGTCTTTGAAGATAATGCTCAGAACATCTGTAATAGAAGGTAACTGACAAGAACTATGAATATGGTGAATTAAAGATATCAACCACACACATTCACGACTACCTTCATGAAGTGTTAAAATTTTAGAATGGTTAGATAAATTAGCTACTAATGTTTGTTTAGTAGAGTGCCAAGAAATAGAATTATTACCACTAAGAATTACATTACCTGTTTGAGATTGACCCTTATAAGGATCATAGAGATATCCTAAATCTGCATAACCTACAAGCCTGGAATTTTTAGAATTATAAGAATAATAAAAACCTAAGTCAGTAGTTCCACGTAGATATCTTAAAATATGCTTGATACAAGTCCAGTGCCATTGCGTTGGTGCGGAGCTGTATCTAGCAAGAAAATTCACGGAAAAAGAAATATCTGGTCTAGTGCATTGTGCCAAGTACAGTAGAGCATCAATAGTACTTAAGTATGGTACTTCAGGTCCCAATACCTTTTCATTTTCCTCTTTAGGATGGTATGAATATTTCTTTATGTCCAATGATCATACAACCATGAGAGTACTTAGTGGGTGTGCCTTGTCCATACCAAACCTTTTTAAAATCTTCTCGATATAATTGGACTGATGGACTAATATCCCACTAGAATTTCTCTCGATCTGCAGGCCAATACAATTTTTTTTTCTCAAGAACTTTCATTTTTAATTTCTTCTTCAAGTGGTCAGCAGTTTTCTCGAGCTTTTCTTGAGTCCTGATTAAATTTATATCATCCACATAAACTGCTACTATTGCAAATCCATTAAAAAGTTTCTTTATAAAAAAAGCACGGGCAAATTGGATTGTTTTTATATCCTTCCTTAAACAAGTTTTCACTAAGACGATTGTACTACATTCTTCCAGATTGCTTCATGCCGTACAATGAACTTCTTAAATGAATTGAGTACGTACTCTTTGACTTTATTTCAGGTAAAGTAAATCCTTCTAAAATTTTCATATAAATATCTGTGTCTAAGTCCCCATATAAATAAGCAGTTACAACAACCATGAGTCTCATATCTAAATTTTTAGAAACTGCTAAACTTATCAGATATCTGAAAGTTGTTTTATCCATAACGGAGGAGTATGTTTCTTCATAATCAATCCCAGGTTTATACGAGAAATCTTGTGCTACAAGTCGTGATTTATATCTAGTAATTTCAATTATTTCATTTTCTTTTCTTACAAACACCCATTTGTAACCTACAGGGTTAACATCCTTTGGGGTTGGTACTATAGGTCCAAATACACCACGTTTATCGAAAGACTCTAATTCTATTTTGATGCCGTCTTTCCATTTTGGCCAATCTGATCTGTGTCGATATTTATTAATAGTACGTGGTTTGGTATGATCATTATTATTTTCCTTTGATACTTGTGTAGCTACAACATATGTATATATTTCATCGATAACTGTATCTTTTCTGTCCCACATCTCTCTCGAATTATAGTAAAGTATAGAGATCTCTTCATTATTAGGGGCTTTTATCTCTTCAGGAACTTCCAAAGACTCTTCGGGGACCTGTGTCTTTTTCAAGACAATTACTTCTTCTAGAGTTTTAAAGAAAGAGGATTTTTGCATAACCTCTTCCCAAGTGAAAAGACTAACATCTTCAAGAGTGTTATTTGGGTATGTTTTCACATTTCTTCTTTTCCGATGAGTAGAGTCTTTTGAACCTATAGATTTGCCATGCTTCTGGCGGAGTTTTGTTCTTCAGGGACAATAAATCTGGCATGTGCATTCTTAGCTGGCACGTGTGACTTGGTGACTTTCACTACATCATTAAATGCATCAGGTAATCTATTTACAGTTTATTGTAAGTGCAATATTTTATGTACTTCATTCTCATATTGTGAAATACGTGGATCTAGATGAGACATAGTGAAAGTATTCCATGTTAATTCTTGTCGTTCTACGGGAACAGATTGTTTTACAAAAACAATGTATTCTTCATGAACTTTCTTATCTCCCCTTAATGGCGGGAATATTGTCTCATCAAAGTGACAATTCACAAAACGAGCAGTAAACACATCTCGTGTCTTTGGTTCTAAATACCTAATAATAGAGGGCGAGTCAAAATCTACATAAATTCCCAACCTCCGTTGATGACCCATTTTAGAATGCTGAGAAGGTGGAATAGGAACTTAAACTGTATAGCCAAACTTATGCAAATGGGATATATTTGGCTGATTACCTGACACAAGTTGTTGTGGAGAGAAATGGTAATATGTTGTGGGTCTAAGTCTTATAAGCATTGATGCATGCAGTATAACATGTCTCCAAACACTAACCGGTAATTTAAATGCATTAATAAAGGTCTGGTAATAAGTTGAAGATGCTTAATCAAGGATTCAGCTAAGCCATTTTGTGTGTGAAAGTGTGGAACAAGATGCTCAATATCAATCCCTATCGGTGAACAATACTTATTAAAAACTTGAGATGTGAATTCAGCCACATTATCAAGTCATATAGATTTAATAGGATAGTCAGGGAAATGAGCTCTAAGTTTGATGATTTGAGCCAGTAGATGAAAAGGAAGTGTATTTCTAGTAGAAAGTAGGCAAACATAGGACCAACTAGTGGAGGCATCAATTAAGACGATGAAATATCTAAAAGGTCTACTAGAAGGATTTATAGGGCCATAAATATCACCATGTATCCTCTTGATAAATGATGGGGATTCCGATGCAATTTCATAAAAGAAGGTTTGGTGATGAGTTTATCTTATGAACACCAGATACATAAGTACCCACTAGGTCTAGTCAACTTATGGTTTGCTAATGGATGTCCATATGAGTTATCTATTTTTTTTCTTAATATAGAATTCCCAGGGTGTCTTAACCTATCATGCCAAACAATTAAGATCTTAGGGTCACTAAATTTAGGGAGTTATTTAAGCTTCTGACTTGGCATGAGCTTTGGCTCATAACAGTGTGTGATTCAACATTTGAAATTCTTATGCAGTATAAACCCAAGGAGAATCCACTTAACTTTTCTAGTGCCAGTTTCTGACTTCCAACACTAGTAATGATGTATAAGAATTCTTTTGTATCTTCACATATCGTTTCTATGTGGTACCCATTCATTCTAATGTCCTCAAAATTAAGCAAATTTCTTCAGGAATTGCTGAAAAATAAAGCATCTTTAATGAATATATAGGTACCATTTGGTAACATTATATGAGCTCTTCTAGAACCTTCAATTATTTGTACAAGTTCAGTTGTGGATACTTTGCATGGATTCAACACCAATTCTGAGAAAAAAATCTGATTTTTCAATATAGCATGTGTGGTGCCATTGTCTACCAAACATAGATTATCTTCTGTTTCATGAATTCCATGATCCCCACTGCTAAAATAAGAGAAAATTAATACATTACTTAAGCAGAAAAAAATAACTTGACCATTCAAAGCAAAATTAATATAATATCATGAAATAAAAATAAACAATTCTCCAAAATCGTAAACTAAAAACTAAATTTTATAAAATGATAACAACTTTTTAAAGGTTTTCTAGACCCAACTTGGTGGCTCTTCCAATTTTGCTTCAAATGCTTCAGTGTTAATAGGCTGGTTATCAGTATCTTCAAAGAAATCTTCAAGATTCCTATAGATCCCCTTTGTATATTAGCATCATTATCTTTGATAAGCTCTTTAATATCCAGCATATTTATCTCTGCAGAATTGATAGAAGTCTTGTATTGATCTACCACATTTTTTGGTGCACAACAAATCTAAGACCAATGTCCACTTTTTTCACATTTATAGCAATTATCGTCTGGATAGCATAATTGTTAGGTAGATTTTGATTCCTCTTAATATGAAGGGCATAACTCTTGTGGTGGTTTTTGAACTTTGCATTATTTGGACCTTTATAACCTCCTCTAAAGGAGTAATTATTATGTCCACCTCTACTGGAGAAATTATAGTATCCACCTCTTCTGAAGTAATTATTTCGTCCACGTCCCCTACCTCTAACTCTTTTTAAGTAAAGTTGGCATTTGCTTCAGGATTTTTCATAGACCCAGTTGATCTTGAATTATGATTCTCAATTAAAACTTTGTTATTTTGATCTGCAACAAGGAGACAAGTTATCAGTTTAAAATACTTAGAAAAATGTCGCTCTCAATACTATTGTTGCAGGAGAACATTTGAGGCGTGAAATGTAGAAAGAGTTTTTTCTATCATTTTATCATCAGTAATTGTTTCACCACACAATCACAAATGGAAAACAATATTAAATAGATAGAGTTGTAGTCAGATATTGTCTTATAATATTGGAATCGCAGATTCAGCCAATCACTTTGAGCATTGGGTAATATGACCATCTTCTGGTGATCATATCCATCCTTCAGAGATTTCCAAAGACCCAATGCATCTTCCTCTGTCAAATACTAATTTTTCAGATATCATGTATAAGATGACACAAAAAATAAGAGTGGATGCTTTGTCCTGCGGGGACATCTTATTTCCTTCGGCAATTGTATCACCAAGTTTTTCTGATCGCAAATGGATCTAGCATCCAATTGCCAGATAAATAATTTTCACCATTCACGAGCCTTAAAGTCGAGTTTAGCAATGTTTTAGTAACTACGATAAATATATAAAATAAGTAGGATATACAGGAACATAAAGAAAAAAAAAATTAATTGAAGTTAGAACTTCACATTCTTTCAAGACATTAGGCTTACTTTTGAATATAGAGAACTTCAGATCCCAATCTAATTATAATATCAAAACTTCGGGTTTTATATATGAGACTCAGAGTAGAGTATAGAACTTCAGGTTCTAAATAAAATACTAATGGAGAGTTTGGTCCGAATTATTAGACTAGTCTATACTTTGTCTGATTACCACAAAATGTTTATATAATTCGTTGGATTGGTCTAAATTTTGGATATGTTTCTCTCCAATATGTTGTGCTCCTGCTTTAAAAATTTGAGTCGATCGGACTTTGAGAAGGCACGAGAGAATTGTGCTGATAACGTGTTGTAAAATTGAAAGAAAGAAATATTGATAAAATAGAGAAGATAGTAATCTTACAAATACTTCTCTAATTGGAAGCTCTTTATTTCTGGTTTATTTTTTTCTACACTACTTGCTCCACATCTATTTATAGTAGATCCTAAGTATGAATTACATGAGGATGAAGCAAACTTTGCTTCCTTCTCATGTAATAGATAACCACAATCTTTGACTCACATTTTTTATGATCACTTCATGTGATTCATGCATTACTTCTAGAAATTATTGGCCCTTATTGATAGACTTGTATGTTACAAAAAGTTATAATTAGAAGATTCGGTCGTCATCCACAATCATAACATTTACGACACACCCCAATTTATCTGCGGAAGCAAAAATTCAAATTCCAGTGGAAGTCAAAGTATGATTATGCACATGCAATCCAGTTGTTAAGTATGAGGGCCTACCTGTTTTTAGTCTTATTGAACTTGATCTATGATTTATTTAGAGAGCACTCAATGAACATTCATCTCTTCTCCTTGCAGCTACTCGAGGAATTCAATGATTGACACCAATGCTACCCAAGCAAAGAGCCAATATTATGCGTTTGAAGGCAGCATAGACAATTAATTTGCAGTAGAGAAATGGGGGAAGTTCGGCATGCACAATATTTCTCTTGGAAATCTCGGTGAAGTGTCTTAGTGTAAGACTAGGCACAAATCTACTTCTCTCCTGATAGTACAATCCTTTAGAATGTCGTCCTAGTAGAATTTTCTGGCTTTCTTAACTAATGTAAGCAGGATGATGAAATCTGAAGCACTTTCGATCACTTCTGAGTTCTGACATAATAATGCTAATGTTAGTGCTGTCCAATGTATCATCCGGCATACTATTTTGGAATTTGTCATTGCTCTTGACAAGGATATCATATATTTTGGAATTTGTCATTGCTCTTGACAAGGATATCATATATGAAAAGCGCTCTACTTACTGTAGACTGCCTTTTTTCTGTGTTATTTTTTGGCGCATTCTATCACCCAGGTTGTTTCTGGGTTGTTGTGGTGGATTGTATCGCTTCTTATGTTTCATGGTTGCCTACTTGGTTTATTTTTCATTGCCTTTTCTTTCCCTAATTCATGACAAATCGGTAGCTGGTCATTTTTGTGACTTATTCTAAACCGTTCTGGGTCAGATTGTTATCCCGGTTGGTAACGGGATGCTCTTTCTCTTGCCGATCCTTTTCATTTCCAGCATGTTCTCTTCTATTCTTCGCGATTGCTTATTCTTCTGTTGTGGTGCTGGTTGGTTTTTGCGGTGGGGTTTTGTTGCGTTACCGGGGGTGTGGCTCTTCTGTTTTTGGCTGGGTTTTTTTCGCCGTTTTGGACTTTTGCCTCACCTGCTCTCCGCTCTAGTTGGCGCCGTTCGGCTAGTCGATCGCTCGGCTGCGGTGCTTGGTCGCTCCAGTGCGCGGGTTTGCGATTGTGTGTTTGCAGTGTCCTTCTGTCGGGGGCGGCGGTGATGGCTATTGTGTTTGGTGCGCTGCTCATGCTTGCGAGCGGCTGTTTGGGGTTGAGAGTTTCTGTTCGCATGTTTCAGCTTTTTTCTGCAATGCGCTTCATTGCTTTGTAAATATTTTTTATGTTTGTTTTTTCTCGTCCTTTTAATTTTACTCCGTGTAAAATTTGATGTTCGTTTGTTACTCTACTGTTTTATTTATATTTGATTGGCTGGAGTCGTTGACTCTATCCGATTTATTAAAAAAAAAAAAATCTGGATAGCGCAAGACATAGAGATATCGAATGCATATATTTATGCGATACATGAAAGACAATTCCTTTCCAACGGAATTTTGGGCTCCCTTGTATGTTACAAACATAGAGGCTTATGGCGCGTATCGTTCTAATACTGCTTTACAGGGCCGGCCCAGGCCTGATGCAAGTGAAACACTTGCATCAGGCCCCCCAAAAAAAATAAATTTTTTGTATATGAGGGGGCCCCCATTTTCAGAAAAAAAAAAATTGAAAATGTGTATATGCGGAGTATATGTGAAAAAAAATCTAATACATAAGGGGCCCCCGTTTTAAAAAAAAAAAAAAATTGAAAATGTGTATATGTGAGGTATATGTGAAAAAAATTCTAATACATGGATCGGTTTTTTTTTTTTTTTTGGTATATGTGGGGCTCCTTTTTGAAAGTTTGCTTCAGGCCCCCAAAATCCTAGGGCCGGCACTGCTGCTTTAGATAGTCTTCAGAACAAAAATATGTTTTGTGCTAACATACATATTGTTGCTATGTAAGTTACCTACACTCGCTCTATTAATAAACGGAAGTCAGGCACGGGTGCAAAGAGGTACGCGTAGTGGGGAAATGGATAATAATTAGTTATTACCGAAAGAAAGAAAAGGTAGAAAGAAGGTGAAACAGCTTGTAGGTGCTGTTAGTTAGTGGAGAAGGATTAATGTTTGCATTCATGTTATATATATATATGTATGTTTTTTAATAGTAAATCACTTTAGTAATGTTAATTTAATTAGCATGATCTCATGATCTCAATATAAAATGAGCTGAAGAGTGGACAAGCTTATTAGTTATTGATCTTCTGGCTATATCGGAATCAGAGAAAGCAGGATGGGTTTCACTACAAGAGTTGTTCCCATGTTGCTTCTATCTTTGGTCTGCCTCTTCTTTTGTTTAGGTATTCAAGTCTTACCATGATTCTGAATTTAATTACCTAATGCTGCTTGTGAATAAATGGTAGAAATTGATATATATTAGCTGGTTTTTCTTGTTTTTTTTAAAAAAAAAAAATCAAGTTACCAAAATAAAGCTATTTTTTAAGATTTGGTGATAGATTAATATCTTATCAAAGTGGAAATTTGCCAATAAAATAATTATGTCTTTTATTAAAGATTGGAATTGGAAAGGACAATTAGTCCAAAGTTCAAACATGCATTAGCTCATTAAAATTCATGGTTTTATTTTTTTATTTCTTTTATTTGTAAATTTGTAAAATTATTTTTATGATAAAAAGAAGCGAAAGCCTAAAGCCTTGACGAACACTCCAAGGAAAAAAATTACCAGAAAGGACCTATTTTTGAATTAAAAATGTGACATTTTTTTTTTAGATTTACTTTTTATTTAAGGAAAAGGTGGAATATGGTCACCTCGTTTCATTAATCAGAAATTAACAAAGCATACAAACTACCAACATGAAAATTAAACATGAAGCAATATGACCCGTACAAACAACAGCTCCCTCCAACAATCCTGGAAGGTAGGCCGATAAACCGATAGTCATCGCATACTATCGAAGATGACAAACCTACTCCTCTAAAATTGTAATGGACCCCATCTTGGGAGGTGAGGGCCCGGGTGTGCCCCCCCCAATTTTTTAAAAAAACCCCTTCACACTATTGAAAATTTTATAAACCCTTCAAAAAATTATAATTTACCCCAATGAAAACTAAGTTTTATTGTTTGGCCCCCCGAAAAATTATGAAAAAAATCTCTATACTTTTATATATAATCATAGAATTTTACCTTGGCCCTCCCGGTAAAATTGTTCTGGCTTCGCCCTTGTTCACTCTCTCTTTCAATAAAAAAACCAAGACAAACCAAGACAAATCTCAACAGACTGAAGCATCACATTTTCTTCTCAAACTTTCTAAGAATCACTGATTTAGATATTATTTGGTATTTGCTTCTGGAGAGAATATTTTTTAAAATCCCAAAGACATCAATACGTTACAAGTGCCACTAGTGTGTTGCATGTGTTGCATGTGTCACAAAAAGACCTCAAATGTGTTGCATGTGTCACAAAAACTCAAATGTGTTGCATGTGCCACTAGTGTGTTGCATGTGTTGCATATGTCACAAAATGACCTCAAATGTGTTGCATGTGTCACAAAAACTCAAATGTGTTGCATGAGAATTCAAGAGCTTACAGAAAAAGACCTCAAATGTGTTGCAGATTTTTTCCCAAAATGACCCTTTTTCTGAAAGTTTTTCCCAAACTGCCCTATTTTTTATTTTTGTTCCCTAAACGACCCACTCGCTTTTTGAAAAAGCGAGTTTGGTTAAAAATAACTCGCTTTTTCAAAAAGCGAGTCTGGAACTTTTAATTTTCGAAATGTTAGACTCGCTTTTTGAAAAAGCGAGTTATATTTAACCAAACTCGGTTTTTCAAAAAGCACGCTTGATTATTTTGGTAAATATTTTCGAAAGTGAGTCAGCTTGGTAAATATTTTTAAAAAGTGGATTAGTTTAGTAAATAATTTTAGAAAGTGGGCTATTGTGGTAACAAGTTCTTTCTATATCACATCTTCACTTGATCTTCTTTAGACCACTATATATGAAATCGTTTGTCAGGACTTTCTATATCACATTGTCACTTCATCTTCTTTGGTCATGATTTTATAAATTTAGCAACTGTTTAGCAGTAGCAGAGGATATACATAACTTGACATTATTTCAGTATATACATAATTGGTGTGTTTTAAGTTGTCGAGAATGAGCCCATAGATACTTCAATCTCCGGTTTATACATAATTGGCCTTTGATCTATCAATCATATGTGCTAAGTTCTTGCGCCAAAAGTCTCACACTCGCTTTCTGAAAATGCATGTCTTAAGTCATTATATATACTAGCAATCTGCATGTGTAGTGCATGTCTTAAGATTTTTTTTTTCAAAGTAAAGACTATGACGTTGTCTGGTATCGGTGATGATTTTTTGCATTGAAGTCAACAACAAAATTGCAAATATGGGATTTTTTAAGAACAAAAAGTTCCTAAAAGATCAGAAAAGACTACTCGTATTGTTATTGATGATTGAGTCTTTGATTTTATCCTGGAATCCCCCTCCTCTTTTCTTCACTGCCTTGTAAGGCATTAAAATTAATGATGGTATAATGTACGTGCGATGCACGTCTATAAAAAGTAAAGTCATCAAATTAAATAAATATATATCGAATAAGGAAAACATAATTTATATTTGAATGTTGATTTGAGCTACACGTGCGGTGCACATTTATATTTGTTGGATATAGTTTGGATATGTATTATACGTGTTTATATAGTTATAAAGTTAGCGTTTGTTTGTTACCAACCCCAACTCTCCCATTAAAATAGTAGAGATGCTGATTTTTTGCATTGAAGTCCATAACAAAATTGCAAATATTGAATTTTTCAGAAACAAAAAGTTCCTAAAATCCTAAAAATGAGCGGTTGAGATTTCATGGGAGAGTTGGGGTTGTGTCATTTATTTTATATGAGTGCCACTTTTGTAAATAATTATGTCATAAATAAATTTGACTTTTGAGGACATTATGGTAACTGCCAACATTTGACTAAATGGATGGTTAATATAACTTCCACTTAAAAATGAGTGGTTGAGATTAGATGGTTGATTGTCTACAAATTATAGTTACAAATGACACAACCCCAACTCTCCCATTAAAATAGTACTAGTATTAGACACGTGCATACGTGCACGTGGTAAAAACTGTAGGGATAATGAGTAAGGTAGAAAAGAAAATAATTTCCAAACTGATCCACTTTTGAAATATATTTACCAATCTGGTATACTTTCGAAAATATTTACCAAAGTTAGGCCATAACCCAAAAGAAAATAATTTCCAATCTGATCCACTGCCAAAAATATTTACCAAACTGGCCCACTACCGAAAATATTTACCAAAGTGGGTCATTTTGTCAACACGTGCGCTGCACGTGCTGTCTTCAAAATGACAGTCGCTGACACTAAGGCCCTTTCCCATTATAATAGTAGATATATATATATATATATATATATATATATATATATATATATATATATATATTCTATGGGTCTATTTCTGTCATTCCTTTGATTTTTGCTCGAGCCTAATGATGTATCATGTCCGGTTTCCTCGGGGGATGGATCCATAAGTCCTATCCAAAGAACTAAAAAACCGTACTCAAATGTTCATTTATTAAGAGAGAAATTGGCTAATTGGATGGAAAATAATTATTATAGAGACCTGCATGGTCTAACAATCTTTTATATATTTTTTCAGTAGTAATTTTTGGTACTATTACATGTAATGTAGGCTTAGCAGTTCTAGAACCATCAATGATTGGTGAACCAGTAGATCCATTTGCAACTCCTTTGGAGATATTACCTGAATGGTGTTTCTTTCATGTATTTCAAATACTCTGCACAGTACCCAATAATTATTGGGTGTTCTTTTAATGGTTTCAGTACCATTTTTGGAGAATGCTAATTAATTTCAAAACTAGTTTGTTCGTCTAGAAATTTCACAGTCGAACTACCAAAATGATCTATCAATCTGAGTCTTAAGTCATTATTTTTATTGAAAAACTAAGGCTTCATATCTATAGTTCTTATGAACCTAACTCATTGAGATTTCATCCAGTAAAACAGAAGAATTATAAATTTCCAAAATAATAGATAGGAATATCACAAATAACCTGTATAGAAATTCAATCCGAGTCTTAAGTCATTATTTTTATTGAGAAGTAACCTGTATGAAATTAGAGATGCATCCATTTGCGTTAGGGCCCTAGATACGTAACTGCTCAAGATATCATCTCACCACCTTCCATAGAAATTGTTGACATAACACAACATATAGCTAACCTGACAGAACCAATTGATTTGCATATTGAATTACAAATCAAGAGAGATCATGGATACCGTATGAACCCCACAAACAACTATCAAGACACACTACAACACAGAAGCGATTCGCTGGCATTTTTTTAGACATTCACCGGCGGTTTTTTACGCCAGTGTAACATTCACTGGCGTTTATAAAAACGCTAGTGCAAATGCCGCCGAATCGAGCGTCGCGAAAAGATAGGCGTATTCACCGGTATTTCTACTGGACGCCGGTATATCTTCAAAATACACCGACGGCCATACAAACGCCGGTATATAGCAATTTCTGGGTGCCGTTCTTTCCCCTAATCTACATTCACCGGCGGTCACATACCGCCGGTATATAGCTTTTCACCGGCGATTGTACAAACGCCGGTGAATTGTGTAATATTTACCGGCGGTCAAGGAATGCCGGTATATGCTTGTTTCTGAGCGCCCTTCTTTCCCTACTTACAAGCACCGGCGTGTCGTAAAACGCCGCTATAGAGATATTCACCATCGTTTTATAAAACGCCAGTGTTTCTTAGGACTGTTGCAACTTACGGGTACACCGGCGTGTGTGGAAACGCCACTCTAATGAAATTTTCAACTAAACAATTAGATACACCGGCGTATGATGAAACGCCGGTGTATGCCAGTTTGTTTCTCCTGCTCCAGTTTTCCATTCGATTTCAATTCACAATTTCATACGCCAGTGTATGCCCGTTTGTTTTTCCTGCTTTAGTTTTCCATTCGATTTCAATTCACAATTTCATTTAAAAAACCTGTAAACTAATTCACAACTGATTCAACCAATTTCAGGAATATTAATGCGCAAATCACAACCAAACACAAGAATTAAAGATAATAAAGTTTCACACGTGTTATATCATCGTCCAAATCCACCGCAAAATTAACACAGTGTCATAATTAACAAATACAAATACAGTAACGAACATCCCAAATATCCCAACAAAAACTTAAAACAACAATACAAGACATAACAACAGCAAGGAGGACAAAACAACAGCAAGGATAGGCCGACGACAGATTCATACTCCTCGAGTAGCTTCAGTTCTGATCATCAGAATTTTCTTCATCTCGGAAACCGCTCTATAAAAAAAAACAATAATTTAGTTCAACAGTAGACCACAATACAGAATAAACATATTTTTTAAGCTTGCAAAAAGATCTACCAAATTCATAAATTCTAAGATCAAAGTGCCAATTGCAATTGGAATTGTTAATGATATATAGAGAGGTAAAATAATTATATTGCAGTGCTAAAAAGCTAGTACTTAATTTTGTTTTTGAATATATCTAAAACAGCAAAACAAATGAAAATCAAGTATCTAACTTAAAACCTTTATATTTTCCTCTGATTGGGAATATCCAGTATCTAAAACAGTAAAACAAATGAAAATCCAGTATCTAAGCATGTCTTTCGTGGATTGTTCAGACAATCCATGAAACTGTCATCGTGGAAGGAAATCAAATATAAGAAAAATAAGAAAAATAAGAAGGGGCTCATATCAAGTGTAGTTTTAAAGAACTGTCATCGTGGAAGGAAACCAAATATAGAAGCCAGAAATGGAAACAGAAAATGGTAGAGAATGAGGATACACCAGGCTAACATAGCGGCATTTTCCTCATCTCTCTCTCATCCCTTCTTTCCCTTCAGCACACGCACACAAAGAGACATCAGCAACAACAGCAAGAGCGACAAGAACAATAATAATAAAAAATTATTATAAACGAGATATCTCTATATGGGTTTCCAGATCTCCACTCAAGCCCTCTCTTTCTAATCACAGCCCAATTAAGAACATAGACAACGGCCACTAAACAATCCAATCACAGCCCAATGAAAATTTCCAGTATATAAGCATATATGTTTCTCTATTAATTCTTCATCCCAACTAAACCATTGATGTTTGTGGCTACAAAAGAAACCTGCACAAGGATTGTTCTCACCCAATTCTTGTACAGATTAATTTGGAGGATTTTGGTATACATACAACATCCTTAGTTGACAGTGAACCTATTTTGGTAAAAAAATCGTGCTAAGATCACAATCAGATTCATGAATTCAGCAACTTTGACAGTGAAAGAAAATGAAAATTTCCAGTATATAAGCATATGTGTTTCTCTATTAATTATTCATCCCAACTAAATCATGATGTTTGTGGCTACAAAAGAAACCTGCACAAGGTTTGTTATCACCCAATTCTTGTACAGATTTGGAGGATTTTGGTATACATACAGCATTCTTAGTTGACAGTTAACCCATTTTGGTAAAAAAATCATGCTAAGATGACAATCAGATGCATGAATTCAGCATCTTTGATAGTGAAAGAAAATGAAAATTTTTAGTATATATAAGCATATGTGTTTCTCTATTAATTCTTCACCCCAACTAAATCATGATATTTGTGGCTACAAAAGAAACCTGCACAAGGTTTGTTCTCACCCAATTCTTGTACAGATTTGTAGGATTTTGGTATACATACAGCATCCTTAGTTGACAGTTAACCCATTTTGGTAAAAAAATCATGCTAAGATGACAATCAGATGCATGAATTCAGCATCTTTGATAGTGAAAGAAAATGAAAATTTCCAGTATATAAGCATATGTGTTTCTCTATTAATTCTTCATCCCAACTAAACCATTGATGTTTGTGGCTACAAAAGAAACCTGCACAACGTTTGTTCTCACCCAATTCTTGTACAGATTAATTTGGAGGATTTTGGTATACATACAGCATCCTTAGTTGACAGTGAACCCATTTTGGTAAAAAAATCATGCTAAGATGACAATCAGATGCATGAATTCAGCATCTTTGACAGTGAAAGAAAATGAAAATTTCCAGTATATAAGCATATGTGTTTCTCTATTAATTCTTCATCCCAATAAAATCATGATGTTTGTGGCTACAAAAGAAACCTGTACAAGGTTTGTTCTCACCCAATTCTTGTACAGATTTGGAGGATTTTGGTATACATACAGCATCCTTAGTTGACAGTCAACCCATTTTGGTAAAAAAATTATGCTAAGATGGCAATCAGATGCATGAATTCAGCTTCTTTAACAGTAAAAGAAAATGAAAATTTCCAGTATATAAGCATATGTGTTTCTCTATTAATTCTTTATCCCAACTAAATCATGATGTTTGTGGCTACAAAAGAAACCTGCACAAGGTTCGTTCTCACCCAATTTTTGTACAGATTTGTAGGATTTTGGTATACATACAGCATCCTTAGTTGACAGTCAACCCATTTTGGTAAAAAAATCATGCTAAGATGGCAATCAGATGCATGAATTCAGCTTTTTTAACAGTAAAAGAAAATGAAAATTTCCAGTATATAAGCATATGTGTTTCTCTATTAATTCTTCATCCCAACTAAATCATGATGTTTGTGGCTACAAAAAAAACCTGCACAAGGTTTGTTCTCACCCAATTCTTGTACAGATTTGTAGGATTTTGGTATACATACAGCATCCTTAGTTGACAGTCAACCCATTTTGGTAAAAAAATCATGCTAAGATGGCAATCAGATGCATGAATTCAGCATCTTTAATAGTGAAAGAAAATGAAAATTTCCAGTATATAAGCATATGTGTTTCTCTATTAATTCTTCATCCCAACTAAACCATTGATGTTTGTGGCTACAAAAGAAACCTGCACAAGGTTTGTTCTCACCCAATTCTTGTACAGATTAATTTGGAGGATTTTGGTATACATACAGCATCCTTAGTTGACAGTCAACCCATTTTGGTAAAAAAATCATGCTAAGATGGCAATCTGATGCATGAATTCAGCTTCTTTCACAATAAAACAAAATGAAAATTTCCAGTATATAAGCCCTTTCTTTCTCTATTGATTCTTCATCCCAACTAAACCATTGATGTTTGTGGCTCAAAGAAGATTTTAGATCCAGGATGACAAATTTTGATTGGGCTTTGAATGGAGATTCTAGTCATAGACGATTCTTTGGAGCCCAACTTTCTAAAGAAAATGCCATTTGGAAGTATGCAGGTACATGTTTGTTGGATAACCAAAACTCCCATTTTTATTGAAGAAAAATAAGAATAGGGCTCATATCAAGTGTAGTTTTAAGGAACTGTCATCGTGGAAGGAAACCGGTGTTTATAGAAGCCAGAAAGAGGAATGGTAGAGAATGAGGATACACCAGGCTAACATAGCGGAATTTTCCTCAACTCTCTCTCATCCCTACTTTCTCTTCAGTAAACGCACATAAAGAGACATCAGCAACAACAGCAAGAGCGACAAGAACTGCAATAATAATAAATTATTATGAACGAGATGTCTCTATATGGGTTTCCAGATCTCCACTCCAACTCGTCTCTTTCTAATCACAGACCAATTAAGAACAAACCTTGTGCAGGTTTCTTTTGTAGCCACAAACATCAATGATTTAGATGGGATGAAGAATTAATAGAGAAACATATATGCTTATATACTGGAAATTTTCATTTTCTTTCACTATCAAAGATGCTGAATTCATGCATCTGATTGTCATCTTAGCATGCTTATTTACCAAAATGGGTTAACTTTCAACTTAGGATGCTAGCTGTATACCAAAATCCTCCAAATCTGTAAAAGAATTGGGTGAGAACAAACCTTGTGCAGGTTTCTTAGAATGTCATCTAAGCATGCTATATGCCAAAGTGGGGTTGGTCATAGAATGCATGAACAACACGTATTAGTGTTTGTGAGTATGCAGTGGGGTGCAGCTATGATCACTAGTTGGATCACCAAAACTCCCAATTTTATTGAAGAACAATAAGAACAGGGCTCATATCAAGTGTAGTTTTACGGAACTGTCATCTTGAAAGGAAACCAATTTAATATAGAAGCCATAAATGGAGCCAGAAAGAGGAATGGTAGAGAATGAGGATACACCAGGCTAACATAGCGGCATTTTCCTCAACTCTCTCTCATCCCTTCTTTCTCTTCAACATACGCACACAAAGAGACATCAGCAACAGCAGCAAGAGGGGGTTGGTCCAACAATAATAATAGATTATAATAAACGAGATGTCTCTATATGGGTTTCCAGATCTCCACTCGAGCCCTTTCTTTCTAATCACAGCCCAATTAAGAAACATAGACGACAGCCATTAGACGACAGCCACAATGCAGACTCACAAACACTAATACGTGTCTTTCATGCATTCAAAATTATAATCTCTTCAAAATTACCAATTTAAAGACTTACCGGTGGTGGGACTTGAGATTGCTGCCCTATTAACTGGGCCATTTGTTCTTGGAGGAGTGCCACTTGTGCCTTTAATGAGGTCATCTCCTCATCCCGAGACCCACTTGAAGTAGATTCACTCCGTCCGAATAACCGCGAGGGGGTTGGGCCTAGCCCCATACCACGGACACGTCCATGCCTCTCCTTTCCCCTAACTGCAGTCAAGGCAAGTCGCTGGCGGGTACGAAAATCTGTGGATGCCGTCGTGGGGTCAGAATCTGAAGCGGAAGAGATTTCACCAAACTTTTTCCGAGCGTTAGTCTGTAAAAGGACATAACAATCAGAGTTAAAAGCATATGAGATTTCGACAAATTATTAGCCATTTACAAAAACAGCAAGAGATCATCAAAAAGTAAACGCAACTGAAGATATATATAAACAATAACATTGCTATAGCCTATATATAGTAGTAAATTTCTAATTACCACAATCCGTTCTGCCTTAGGACTCGCATACGTCCCATCCTTCGACTTGTGGGTGGCATCGAAAAAATCTATGTCACCAAACTCTGTAGGACCCCCCAAATCTTCTTCCTATATATTAGTAAGATGAAATGCTTATAAATAAATAACTGTAAGTCAAAAATGTTCAATTTGATTGCGCTTACCAATTCTTCCCGAACCAGAACAAAGCTCTGTGTACCAGCAGTGTGCAATACTAGCTGCTTTGACCTACTGGCAACACCCACCTCTGCCCTTTTCTGTACATGCCACAATGAAGTTAACAGCATATTTAATTAGAGTAGCCATACAACCACAAAGTTATTAAATTTTGGTTAATAATGTAAATACCTGACTGACCGCCGAACACCAGTAATACACAAGAAATTGCCAATCTGAAGGCTCCACATTCGGTGGCACAGCCCCTGCATTATCTGCCTTTGTGAGTTCTTTGTCAAAAAACCTAGCTTTCAAGTCACTCTTGTAGTCCCTCCACTTTTTGGAGAGTGACTTTTCAACCCAAGGCGTAAGGGAGTCCGAGAACTGGAAGTATTGCTGCAAAATTTGTGAAGTTTAACAAATGATAATTGAATTGCATAAACCGAATACCCATCACCAAAAATACATATTTCAATAATATATTTAAGCCTACCAATTATTTATTTTAGATGGGAAATACCTTGATTGTTGTAATTGCAGTTGCCTTTGTCGTGGTTGGCACCTTCGGCCAACTCTCGTACGACAAAAGAATTATCCGTGGGTTCCTTGTTATTACCCCAATAGAGGATGAGAATTTGCTTGCATTATCACCAACCAGTTGCCCGATACTATTTTCCTCCACCACAATCCTTTCGTCATTATTAAGTTTCCATATGCCTGACATCTTAGTTCGCCCTCGATGTTTTTTGATAGTGGGCGGCGTGCTACCCTCTCCCTCCTCTGTTTGACTGTCACTATTATATAGTGGCTGCTCATCCCCATGGCTTTCGTTGCCATCATTTATGTTTATCCATTTTCCACGCCTAGGCATCTTGTACCTGTCAAAGATTCAATAAATTCATTAGAGGAGCAAAATTAATCAACTCATTTTGGTAAAAAAATCATGCTAAGATGACAATCAGATGCATGAATTCAGCATCTTTGATAGTGAAAGAAAATGAAAATTTCCAGTATATAAGCATATGTGTTTCTCTATTAATTCTTCATCCCAACTAAACCATTGATGTTTGTGGCTACAAAAGAAACCTGCACAACGTTTGTTCTCACCCAATTCTTGTACAGATTAATTTGGAGAATTTTGGTATACATACAGCATCCTTAGTTGACAGTGAACCCATTTTGGTAAAAAAATCATGCTAAGATGACAATCAGATGCATGAATTCAGCATCTTTGACAGTGAAAGAAAATGAAAATTTCCAGTATATAAGCATATGTGTTTCTCTATTAATTCTTCATCTCAACTAAATCATGATGTTTGTGGCTACTAAAAAAACCTACACAAGGTTTGTTCTCACCCAATTCTTGTACAGATTTGTAGGATTTTGGTATACATACAGCATCCTTAGTTGATAGTTTACCCATTTTGGTAAAAAAATCATGCTAAGAAGACAATCAGATACATGAATTCAGCTTCTTTAACAGTAAAACAAAATGAAAATTTCCAGTATCTAAGCATATATGTTTCTCTATTAATTCTTCATCCCAAGTAAATCATGATGTTTGTGGCTCCAAAAGAAACCTGCACAAGGTTTGTTCCGCCCAATTCTTGTACAGATTTGGAGGATTATGGTATACAGCTAGCATCCTTAGTTGACAGTGAACCCATTTTGGTAAAAAAATTCATGCTAAGATGGCAATCAGATGCATGAATTCAGCTTCTTTAACAGTAAAAGAAAATGAAAATTTCCAGTATCTAAGCATATATGTTTCTCTATTAATTCTTTATCCCAACTAAACCATTGATGTTTGTGGCTACAAAAGAAACCTGCACAAGGTTTGTTCTCACCCAATTCTTGTACAGATTTGGAGGATTTTGGTATACTTACAGCATTCTTAGTTGACAGTCAACCCATTTTGGTAAAAAAATCATGCTAAGATGGCAATCAGATGCATGAATTCAGCTTCTTTAACAGTAAAAGAAAATGAAAATTTCCGGTATCTAAGCATATATGTTTCTCTATTAATTCTTCATCCCAACTAAATCATTCATGTTTGTGGCTCCAAAAGAAACCTGCACAAGAGGTTTGTTCAGCCCAATTCTTGCACAGATTTGGAGGATTTTGGTATACAGCTAGCATCCTTAGTTGACAGTTAACCCATTTTGGTAAAAAAATCATGCTAAGATGACAACCAGATGCATGAATTCAGCTTCTTTAACAGTAAAACAAAATGAAAATTTCCAGTATCTAAGCATATATGTTTCTCTATTAATTCTTCATCCCAACTAAATCATGATGTTTGTGGCTCCAAAAGAAACCTGCACAAAGTTTGTTCTGCCCAATTCTTGTACAGATTTGGAGGATTATGGTATACAGCTAGCATCCTTAGTTGACAGTGAACCCATTTTGGTAAAAAAAATCATGCTAAGATGGCAATCAGATGCATGAATTCAGCTTCTTTAACAGTAAAAGAAAATGAAAATTTCCAGTATATAAGCATATGTGTTTCTCTATTAATTCTTCATCCCAACTAAACCATTGATGTTTGTGGCTACAAAAGAAACCTGCACAAGGTTTGTTCTCACCCAATTCTTGTATAGATTTGGAGGATTTTGGTATACATGCAGCATCCTTAGTTGACAGTGAACCCATTTTGGTAAAAAAATCATGCTAAGATGACAATCAGATTCATGAATTCAGCATCTTTGACAGTGAAAAGGAGAGAAATCAAGAGAAATTACCGAAGAGAGAGAGGGGGGCGACGAGCGGGGGCGTAGGAGATAGAGAGAGAGCGGGACGACGAGCGGTGGTTTTGGATCGCAAATTCACCGCGAAATAGAGAGAGGGAGGAGGAAAATCGATTTGGGCTGTCGAAGATGACGAAGGGATGGAGGCGAAGCGCGCGAAATAGAGAGAGGGAGGAGGGAAAATGAAGGCGGACAAATTAGGTTTGGGAAATTTGCGAGCGAAATGTTAGGGTAGGCAGGGATTTATCTCAATTAATTTACCGGCGTTTGAAATTACAAACGCCGGTGAATGTATCTATATATTCCCCGGCGTGTGTTATTAAAACGCCGGTGAATAATACCATTCACCGGCATTTCTAAATAAAACGCCAGTGAATATCATGATTCCCCGGTATTTTGTAGAGGTCGCCGGTGTATAACCATCCAATCTGGCGCCCCATTCCTGGTCACTCCCTACCCCGGTGCGAATGGTAAGACGCCGGGGAATATACGCCGATAAATCGCACATGTGTTGTAGTGACAGAAGTTAACTTATAGATGTTGTATCCATGCCTGTTCGAAATGCGAATCATAGTATTCATTCTTATGGTAATGGAAATGAAAAACAAGAAATACTTTTTCTAGAAATATGGATGAACGGGAGTTTAACCCCTTAAGGAAGCACTTTATCAGGGTTCTTGTAATTTGATTGATTTATTTATCCCTTTTCTACATGCAAAAGAAGGGGACATTAATTTAGAGAGAAAAAAAACAGGTTTATTCTACCCTTTTTAACCTTTCCGATAGATTAACTAATCTAAAAAAAACAAAAATAGAAATCCATTGAATTTTTTTATTATTGACCAATCAAAACTACCCCCCAAGACCTACAATTGTCTCAAAATGTTCAAAATACCTATGAATTCCATTGGACCCCGCTCCTACCACGACATTTGCACATTTGGATGCTACTACCGTACTATCAAATGGATTGGCTGCCAAAGGCATTTATCCAGTGGTAGATCATTTAGATTCAACATAAACTATGTTACAACCTTGTATCGTTGGTGAGGAACATTATGAAACTGTGCAAAAAGTTAAGCAAACTTTACACCATTACAAAGAACTTCAAGATATTATGGCTATCCCGGGGTTGGACGAATTATCCGAAGAAGATCGTTTAACTATTGCAAGAGCACAAAAAATTGAGCGTTTCTTATCACAACCCTTCTTCGTGGCAGAAGTCGTTACTGGTTCTCCGGAAAAATATGTCGGTCTAGCGGAAACAATTAAGGGGTTTCAACTATTCCTTTATGGAGAATTTGACAGTCTTCCCGAGCAGGCCTTTTATTTGGTGGGTAATATCGATGAAGCTACCGCAAAAGCTATTAACTTAGAAGAGGAGAGAAAATTGAAGAAATGACCTCAAATCTTTATGTGCTGACTCCTAATCGAACTATTTGGTATTCAGAAGTAAAAGAAATCGTTTTATCTACTAATAGTGGTCAAATTGGCATAATTCAATGGTAGATATAGGTCTTTTGAGAATATGCCTCAATGACTAATGGTTAACAGTGGCCCTGATGGGTGGTTTCGATAGAATAAGTAATAATGAGATCACCATTTTAGGAAATGATGCGGAGATGAATACTGACATTGACCCGCAAGAAGCTCAACAAGCTCTTGAAATAGCTAAAGCTAACTTGAGTAAAGCTTAGGGTAAGAGGCAAGCAATTGAGGCGAATCTAGCTCTCAAACAAGTTAGGGCACGAGTAGAGGCTGTGAATGTTATTTCCTACTAGTCAAATACATCAAAATAATAATAAAAAAAAGTTCTTTAGAAGTTCTTTATTATACAGTACATTTTGATTATGTCAATTGAATACAACCGAATTGAATTTGATGATACAACAAATAAAAAAAAAGATGGGTAGAAAACTTAAACTTATTAGATACATTAACTCCGGTATCTAATAAGTTCTACCTACTATTGGATTTAAACCAATGACTCCCGCTGTATGAAAACAATACTCAAACCACTGAGCTAAGTAGGTTATTTATCATTAAAAAAAGACCCATCACTTCAGGGATTATAGATGGAATATTATTTCTACGCAATACCAATCTGCTCCCAATAAATGGATCAGAGAATTATCATGTCACGTGGGATCCTATCTTGACAAGAAATTATCTATATGTTAAGATATCTATGACAAGGGCTATAGCTCAGTTAGGTAGAGCACCTCGTTTACACATGCGCCATTGCTTTTTAAGGGAGCCCATTATGCAATGAACATAACTGATGATAAATTGATGTCTTACTCCGTAGATTCAAGGGAACAAGAGAACAATAGCTTGACAAATATTTGATTTGGTTCGATTCGAGTGCAAATTCAAATGACTAATCAAATAGAACCTGCCATTGATTTGCTAATTGATAAGGTAAATCACCCAATCCATTTACATTCAATGCTATGCATAATGAGTACAAATGACTCAAAAGAACCTCTTTTCGTCGTATGAACTTTAAGGTGTATGAAGTCTCATATTTGACTCTTGTTGCAGAGCGATAGAGACTTCATTTCACTTAGGTTGTGATCTAGGCCGGAGGTAGACCTAAGTCAAGGTAACTCTTCTTTGAAACACTTTGGTATTGCTCCCAGATCAGAAATGATGAATCAGAGCACATGAAGCCATCTTATTATCTTCCTCTAAAGGAAAGAAAAAAATATGGTGGACTAAGTGATGTTTACATCAATTGGATGAACGAACCCACCAATGCAACAAAAAACGTGTTGGGTCTATGAAGCAGTTCGAATCATTTCGACAATAATAAGTTTTATCTGTTTTACCGAGAAAGTCCACGGTTCGAGTCCGTATAACCCTAACACATTCCATTTTTTTAATGTAGTATAGACAGATCTCAACCAATCTGTATGTAAGGCCTAACTGTCTAAGTCGTCCTTGAAAGTTTTGCATGAATTGGTAGCTAACAAATAATTAAATGATTAACTCAAAAGAAAAGAAAAAATAATAATTAAATGATGTATGTATCTATACATGACAGGAAAGAGTGAACTGAGATTAAACTACTACTTGGAAAGCTGTCCAAGAGCAGAAGATATTGTAAAAGAAGAGGTTGAGAAGCTGTACCATAAGCATGGCAACACTGCGGTTTCTTGGCTCAGAAATCTCTTTCATGACTGCATGGTTAAGGTCTCTCTTCCAAAAACTTCTCGATTATTTCAGCTGATTCTATTTCATAATAAGTCACCATTCTTTTCCGTTACATTGAACCATATTTCAAAAATTAATCTATAGTTTCAACATCTTTCATTGACTTCAGATTCCGAAAATGTTGTGTGGTAGACAATAAATGCAAGAAAAGAGGGTTTCCATATACACTATACTGCGATTTAACATTTCATTTATGGATAGGCCAGACCTCATCTAAAAAAATTATTTCTTCAAATTTCACTCATTGCTTCGTTTCTCATTCAGATGAAATTAAACAAGATGTAACATGTATATCACTATCATTGTAAGATTGGATATGGCCTTGTATCTCATGTTGCGCAGTCTTGCGATGCTTCGCTTCTGCTGGAAAGCACCAGTACCATAATCTCAGAGCTAGCATCTCCGAGGAGCTTCGGCATGAGGAACTTCAAGTACATGAACATAATCAAGGATGCCCTCGAAACGGAATGCCCAGCTACTGTTTCTTGTGCAGATATCATTGCTCTTTCTGCAAGAGAAGGTGTCACATTGGTATGTACACAGTATTCACACACACAGTGCTTGAAATTCTGTAATCAAAACATCCATGTAATTGAGATGCTCTTGCAGCTAAGTGGCCCATACGTTCCAATGAGAACAGGGAGAAGGGATAGCAAAGACAGCAGCTTCCAAGTCGTCGAAGATTTCATCCCCAATCACAATGACAGCATAACCCTTGTTTTATCACGCTTCCAATCACTAGGCATTGATGCAGAAGGCACCGTCGCACTTTTAGGTACGGAACCGTCTTGTACTCTTCATATCCATTGTTCAGTAACAAGCTTGAGG